>CM022946.1:140119998-140714630 GCA_012931725.1 Litsea cubeba | reverse complement strand
ATGCCACAAAAAAAAAAAAAAACTCGGCTATCAATGCCACAAGAAACGCTGGCTCTCATGCCAAAATTGGCTTCCATGCCACAAACAAAACCTGGCTTCCATGCCAAAACAATCATTTGACAAAAGATTTTCACAAAATGACAACCTTTTGATCAAATCCATTTAGCAATTACTTTTATCACAAAAAGATTCAAGTGAGCGTAGGGATAACAAAAAAAAAAAAGAAGAGCATCCCATTTATCAATTACTTTTATCACAAAAAGATTCAAGTGAGCGTAGGGATAACAAAAAAAAGAGTACCAAAAAAAAATATATACATGTGGTACCAAAAAAAAAAGAAAGTGTTCACAAGCACTACAAAAAAAATAAGTACCAAAAAATACAAGTGGTACCAAAAAAGAGAGAAGGATGGTTTCTGTTAAAAAAAAATACAGGAGCTCAATCAAAAATGGTCTCCAGCCAAGAGTTCAGCTCCTCAAGCAAACTTTTAGCCTCAGCCGTCAAGGATTCCAAGGCACGCTTCTTCAGGAATTTGCCATGAGATGCTGGAGTGGGCTGTACCCCTTCTTTTTCGACCAGGAAGCTTATCCGAGCAGTTTGCCATTGTTTGTTTCTAAACTTCCTTTTAAGAACTGATCGGCATCTGCAACCCGGTGAATCAGAGCACGTCTCCCTGTTCCGAGCCTCTGTTATTGCAGTCACTTGGCAGCGACTTGTGCCTCAAATGCTCAAGACGTCTCCTGGCCTCATCACCTCCCTATCAAGGATGTTAAGGTCGTGTCAGCCGATGAGTGCTTAGCTCTTCTAAGTTCTTCTCTAGGACTACCTTGCTTCCTAGCTTCTGTAGCCTTATTCAGGTTAGACTTGAGCCTATTACGCAGGGATCCAGGAACATCTCCTTGAAGAACTGATCATCAGGATAGCCATGTCTCAACACCACTCTTCACCCAGCTGCAATGATCCTATTAACAGATCGCCCTGGCACTTGTGACGTCTAGACCAACTTCTTCAGCATCATCGAGAATCTCACCACATGCATGAATCATGCCAAATCGGCATCTAAGTGCCAGAAAGAAGTCTCGATCCAAGAGCTCAGAACCCTCGTCACCACCACTTCTTCGTAAAAGAAGAGATGACCTGTCGCATCTTGTCGCCGCTATAATCTCGTGAAGAGTAAAAAAAGAACTCTTTCCAGTTGGAGTGCTCACAGTCGGGAAGGAATCTCAGCACGAGGTATCTCCTCAACATTGTCAGAATGGTTATCCAGGAGTCTCTACCTCTGGATCAACCTCTGGCATCCCTTGCTCTGGTTCTGAAGGAAGCGATGGACTCTCCTTCTGTACTTCAAAACCAGCCAAAGAAAACAAAAAGGTATGAATATGATCCTGTTTGAAAATCATTATTAGGGTTATACTATCAAATACCTTCTTCGACGATGGCGGAATGCTCTCTTTCCTCCATGAACTCATCTGGAAGCATCGTCAACATTTGCAGTCCATCGATGGTTCAAAGTCATCGAATCCTGTGGCAATCAGCTGACCAAGAAATGTGTTAGCAAACAAGCCAGCACAAAAAAGAAGAAGAGAAGTCATACCAGTTGGAGATTCTGGATTCACTCCAGAGTCCCTCGGTTCTTCTTCAGGTGCCTCGACAGGATCTCTCACCCCTTCATTGGTCGGAAACCTCAGGCATCGCCAAGTCTTCCTCTGTATAAAAAAAAAAAAAGACAAAAGCTGAAGAGAAGCAAATCAGAACATGGAAAAGTCCATGAAAAGAAATGGAAGGAGAAAAGGAAGAATCATACCTCATACGACGTCTCTTCTTCTCGGCTCTCTCTTCTTTCGGTAGGCTCGTCAGCATCTCTGGCACACCTCATTGATAGTAAGAGGGACTTCCAAGTCAGGAGAGTCTCTCGATGTCTGCCCTTGCTGCGATGCGACTCCTCTTCCTCTTACTCACTGTGGGCTCGCTTCTTAGAAGGAACCTGGCCCAGCTGTCAGAGTCAGGTTTCTCACTCGACTCCTCACTGGATGGTCTACCTATCCCTATGCCAGTAGACTCCACGGAAGCTCGCCTCTGTGCCGCTTGCATCCAAGCATCCAAGCTTCAGGCTTCCTCCTGTTCTAGCTGCTCTAAAGCCTCATCAGGTATTTCTCGAGCTAGCTTCAGAACCAATGACGCCCTGGTCACCAGAGAAAGCCTATCTTGTGTCTTCTCTCCAGAAAGGAAGGCCCAAACTTCCTCTCGCCGGACTGCCATCCGATCTTTCCAAGGCGTTTTCCAGATGCAGCTTCACATCAAGCTCCTTCTTGGAAAGCCCCCGATATGCCGAAAAGCTTCTCCGCGAACCACTTCGCAAAGCTCGGCAGTCTCGGGAAGTGCAGCACACAGGATAAGAAATCATGGCGCAGTGTCTTCAGCAGCTATAGAAAGCCCAGTGTTTCTCCCATCCTGAAAGCCTCCAAAGCGTCTTCACCATGCTTGAAGGCGCTCCAACAACAGCCTTGAGAAAAGCCCAACTGCAAGCAAAGCGAGAGGGACATACGGCTGGATGTCGATCGAAAAGATGTCTACGGTACACCATCGTGCCGACACGTATGCTGAAAAGCCACTCTCTTTCTGCATTTGTCAAGGAATAATGCTTCCCGACCCTGCCCTGGTAGAGTCTCGGGAGGCACCAAAATCAAAAGCCTTCTTCCAGCAACTCCGGAGAAAGCCTTCACTGAACGACTGCCCCATCTCACGTCCCTGAACCGTCGGATCCTCATGCGGGCAAACAAGAGTGATTCAGAACGTGCTTTGCCCTTAGCCAAGTCGAATCATCAGAGGATCACTCATCTTGTGCAGCACCCAGCCGGTGGAAGCCAGGACAGTGGTATACATACCACGAATAAAAATAGTGGGCTGAAAATACCCTATTCATGGGAAGCCCAAGCCAACCAAGAAAGAGCAGCCTACAGTTCGGTGCACAGGTAGGAGTAAAGAGCATGGCACAAAGCAAGCTGCTTCCAAACGCCATCTGACAAGCCGGAAAAATGCAATGCGGCCTAAGTGCGTTCCATCTCCTCCAGCAAAAAAGCCTCACCAAGCCAATAAGTGAGGTAAACAAGCGAGATCTCTCCGCAGTGCAATGTCAGAGCAATATGGCGTTTGTACTCGCGCAAGAAACCTCTCAACTCTTCTTGCATGGCCGAAGATCTTCTTACTTGGATCCTAGTCCGGCATTCTGTGCTATCAGAAGACTCCCTCTTAAAAAAAGTTAGGGAATGAAGAGCCTAGAACTCTTCCAACTCTGGATCTAACTTTTGCACCCTCTTCTCCTTCAAAAAATCATAGAAGGCGACAGAGTGAAAGTACAGAAGCCTGAACTCCTCTGACTGCTCCTCAAGGACGCTGTCGATCGGCATGAACTCTCATAGAGTTTGCTCGAGGATAGGGCAATCCAGTAATGGACGCTCAGCTCCTTCAAAGGAAAACCAATCTCACCATTCGTGACAACGAAGGTATTGGTTTGTGGAGAGGAATGATCCAAGCATAGCCATGAAGGCCTCAGTCGGAAAAGATCACGGTCCCCTAAAGGCCGGACCGCATCAAAAATCCCGGCTTCTTCAAAAGGCGCACGACCAATCAGCAGGACGCGATCAGTCCCACGACTTCCACTCGGAGTCAGCATGAAACGGCCACGAAGTCGAAAAGGCTTCACTCCAATTTGTGCCGTCACCGCTGAAAATCCAAGGCCCACCGTCCCAAGCACCGACGGATAATCAGAGACCCTGGTAGCCGCTAGCCAGGCATCAACATGTCCATGTCAGCAGGCGACCTCTCGATATCCAGGAGAACGCCAACAAAAAACCCCGGTCTTGATTACATTTGCCCTTTCACCCAGCTTGGAGGATCTTCCCTCTTAGAGCACGTGGGGGCAAGGCTCAGAATCGAGACGGTGCGATCAAAGTCGATCCGGGTAACAACAGTTCTCTCTCACCATCTGTGATGAAAGAAACTGAAAACACTCCTCTGGTATGTCACTGTCGTCAGGGACTGCATTCACCAAAGAAGAAGGTAGGCTTGGGCAAAACGCTCTGATCTCCATACACCCGGACGCTGCTTACCATGATCTTATAGAATTCCTCTCCCTTGAGAGCGAATCAGTCGCTGCTCATCTCATCTCTGTTGAGGAGTCGCATCTCCATGGTTTCTCTCAACATACTGGACCTTGTTCAAGGCCTGCTGAACGGCCGGATTGAGAAGATCTAGCAAGATCGAGAGGTACGCTTGTAGAGGCTCTTTACCTTGTTGTTCTGGAGGAACCACCTGCAAAAGGATGGAAAAGAAAAAGATCAACAGCATCAAAATGCATAAATCTCATCTAAAAAAAAATCTGGTGAAATTTTGACATGATGACGGGGCAATTCCGAAGAAAAGGGAAACTACCCAGAAAGAAATAGAAAGCTTGAAGATGGGCTCAACATCGCTGCAAGCTCCGAAACTCCAAACTTTCGAAACCTCAAAGTCTCCAAAAATCAGGAGGGCTCAACATCGCTGCGAGCTCCAAATTCCCAAATTTGCGAAAATTTTTCAGGTATGCTATCACATCATGCTACCAAATTTCAATTTACAGAAAATGCATGCATGAACATCTTAGGTTTGCCAAAAAAAAAGGGCATTATCATGATGAGCAAGAACAAAAAGGAAAAAGAAAAAAAAGAAACTTTCTCAAAAAAAAGGGGAAAGAAACAAAAAAAAAAGAACAAAAGAAAAAAACTTTCTCGAAAAAAAAGAGGAAGAGAAAGGAAAGAGAAAACACAAGAAAAAAAAAAGGGATGGCCCACAGCCACGTGGCCGTATGGACCAGATCTAGTAGCGGATTCTGTCCGTATCGCCACAAAAAAACACATGCAAAAAAAGAAAAAAGAAAAAGAAGAAAGCAAAGCCAAAAAAAAAGAAAAAAAAAAGAAAGCGAAGCAAAACACGTGTAAAAAAAAAAAAGAAAACACGGGTAAAAAAAGAAAGAAAAGAAAGAAAAAAAAAAAAAGAAGAAACTTTACTTTATTTTACATCCTACTAGAAGGAGTTTTCTTGAAAAGAGGGAACTTACTTGAAGCCATTGATGGAGAAGAAGAAGAAAAGTCTTGAAGATCTTTGAAGAAGAAGAATCTTGGTCTTGAGCCCTCTTGAAATTATTGCAAAAGAAAGCTAATAAGAGCAAGAGATCCAACCTCCTCCTTGCTTTTATAGAAGATAGCAAACCAAAGAGGGAAAGAAGAAAGAGATAAGTGTTACTAATTAGTAACCTTACCAAAAGAAGAGAGATTGAAAGATTCTTTCCCAAAAGAAAGATATCTTGAGGGATTTTCTCCTAAAAAGAAACAATGAGAGATTTTCTCCCAAATAGCATAGGATTGAGATGAGTCTTTCCCAAAGAAAGATATCTTGAGATATTATTCCCAAAATAAAGGGAATATGAGAGATTCTCTCCAAGTAAAGATATTCTTAGTATTCTATCCAAAGGAGTATTTTTGGATATTCTAACAAAATGACACCATATGAGATCTAAGCCATTCCAAAAGCTTAAGGTCCTCATGGGTTAGCCCATATGAGCCAGGTTTGACCACCTAGGCACTAAAAAAAAAATTTTGGGCTTTTAGTCGAAGAGAAATCCCTCTTACCAAGAGCATACAAAAATGGTTCCAGCCTCTTTTGAGTTGATTGGACCATACAAAGAAATTCCAAGCCCCATGAGCTTCCAAAAAATAAACCATCCAGCCTCATATACCAAATTGAGCCAAAATCTTGAAATTGACATTCCACAAAAATCAAACCAAATCCTGGCTACTGCCACTACAGCTTTGGGTAAGAACCAAACAAATGATCCCAAGCCTATACCTGTTAGGTCACAAGACGAACCAAAACCAAAATTGACCCCCAACATTCCACATACAGCTTGTTGGGTCACACGGTCAAAACTAAACCCGACCCCCAAACCTGCCACATACAGCTGTTAGGTCACAAGGTAAAACCAAATCCACATCCCTGATGTCATCTTCAAAACTTTGCCTCGAGATGGTACGTGATCCTCTTTCATACCATAAGATTCCCTGGAAGCTCAAAAGGTTACAATACCAAAAAAAAACTCTCAAAGACTCTTGGTCAAGTCACAAGGCTCTCCTTCAAAAATCTCTTCGAGGCACATCGACTACAAAGGTTAAGCAACTCGTCGCTGTACCTCGAGGGGGCATTTGTTGACACAAAAAATGTCACTTTGCCTCTTCAATCCAAAGAACTATCATGAAGTTCGCAACCTGCCATAAATAGGCAATGCTACTTCCAAAAAATCAAATCTTGTCAGAATCAAACAAAAACTGCAAGATCCTTCAAGACAGCCAAAAGAGGAGTACACAAGAAGTTTTGGGACATTTCAAAATCATTTGGCCTAACTTCACTTCTCCGATAAGCGAAAAGGAGCTCTCGGCGCGACAAGCATCAGAGACACCAAATCTTCGATCAGAGCCATGGATGGTCTCAAAATACATCCAATAGGCTCCACGTACAAGTCTCCGAGTCAAACCGACAACGTTTGACCCTACATCAACCCTCGAACTAGCTAAATCAAGCCTCTCGGCAGCAAGAACCACCGAGGCCATCACCATCAGAAGAGCACATGGCTGGCTTCAAAATGCTACAAGGGCTGCACGTCAAATTTCAGGTCATTTCGACAGCATTTGACCATATTTGACGCTCGGAAGCCAAATCAGGCCTCTCGGCGGCGAATATCTCTCCGGGACCATGGTTTCCAAGATCAGAGCCTTGGATCATCCTAAAATGACTCCAATAGGTTCCCTGTCAAATTTCAAGTCAATCGGACATCGGTTGACCGCACATCAAACCGCGACATCTTCATCGCGACAAAAGCGAGTCTACTGGTGATAGGACCCCAAATGGCTTCAAAACTCAAACAAAAGCCTATGGTTGGTCTTATTTTTTGCTCAGGAGGCTTCACACCAAATTTTAGGTCATTTCGACATCGTTTGACCCAGTTTCAGCTTCTGACGGAAAATCGGCAGCTCTGCGCGACAAAGTCTTCGGCTTTCTCAGGAAATTAGAAACTTTGCAAACCAAAATGCAAGGATTCTTATCAGGTTTCCTACAGGGAAATCAAGCCAATAAATGGTCAAAAATGTCAAGGAAAAATACAGAAGAAAAAAGAATCGAAAAACAGCAAAAACGGACACAAAACGAGGCAAAAAGGGGGAAAACCCCCCCAGGGTCGCAGACCCGTGCGACCCTGGCCCAGGGTCGCCGGCGACCCTGGAGCCCGGGGTCACCGGGAAGGCCCCGGAAACCCCGGTTTTCGCCGTTTTTTCGCGATTCGAAGCGCCCAGCCTCTGGTATTTTCCAAAATTCATACTTTTGAGACACCAAATCCTCTGACATCCGTCCAAAACACGGGTGAATCATCAGAGTATCGAAAACAATATTGATCGCCACCCGGTCAACCAAAAAAAGTGTGCTTTCTACCCGACCGATCGAGAAATCGATAGGACAGATGGCACCGACCTGCTGTTGGCAACAAACACCTGAAATTACATAGTCATCCGATGTCGATCTACATGAAGATCCATCGATGATCATCGCCAGAAGAATCCCAAAAGACACGGCACGGCCCGCGACTCTTCAGATGCTCGGCGACCACTTAATGCGATTAATTGACTAGCTTTATTACAGTCATTAATCCATTTCTTTGGACGGACCAATCAGAAGCAAGCATCCGGGAGTTACAAGTCAAGAGATTCATGGCATTTAACCCATGAAACTCCTCCCATCATGGCAATTAAAGGCGATTAAATGCCCTCAATCTCCTCCGGCCAATCAGAAGCCAAGAAAAAGGAATTACAAAATAAAGAATTCAATTTTGTAACTCCTCCCTTTATGTAGCTTTATGACAATCAAGGCTCATAAACCCTCCTAAATGGCTACCTAAAAGCCTATAAATAGGAGAGCTCTCCAAGAAGAAAAAACAGCAGACACACAGACACTAGACTGCAGAAAATCTGGAAACTCATACAGAAAGAGGCATCAGAAATCTAAGAGAGAAAACTCTGCGGAAATCCTATACCGACCACCGCTACAAGGTGACAAAAGTCCCTTGGGGGGTACCCCCCCCCCCCCCCCCCAAGGTCCTTGCCTTCTCCTTCTGCCGCCAATGGCTTAGGCATGGCTTTTCAAGCCCGTCTACTCGGCTTTTTATTGGACATAGGACCTTCTTTTGGTCTTTGTTCTCTAAAAATCTGAGGTTATAGCCAAGCCAAGCGAATCAATAGCATCCTCTGTTCTCATCTGCATGGATGATGGCGAAGCCCACATATGGCTTACGACTGTCAATCTAAATGGGTCCCCCACAATCTCCTGAGAAGTTAGATCCTCCTTTTCTTGCTTTTCATTGTAGTTTGTATTTTTTCAAAAGAGACAAAAAAAATCACAACTCTTGTCTTTCATTATTGATAAGGATTGTAAATCGGCTATAAACGCCAAAAATCGGCTATAAATGCCAAAAAAATCGCCTTTCACGGCAAACCAAGAAAATGTCTGTTTTCTTAAATATATGTGCAATGGAAAACTTGAAAGAAGTTGATTTCCTTTTTACTTGCGAAGGTTGATCTCCGGATCACCACTTGCAATTCCAAGTAAAATAGAAAATCCGGCACACCCACACAAAAAAAGAAATGTTGATGCACGCCCTTGCCCCCCGGTTACGAAAGGGTCGGACCCGACGGACTCCCACGTCCGCCGACCTCGGTAGAACCGAGCAGGAGCGCGGTCCATCATCTTTAAGGGTTGAATTTTCATTTTTAACTTTTATTAGTTCATTTTCAATTCCCTTAAAGTTGTTTAGTTCTTCATGGGCAAGTTTTAATTCGAATTTAAGTTCATTAACGACATTAGATCCAAGTTCTAGATCTTTTATCTTGTTTTGAGCATTAGACAGATTTTCCTTAGAAATAGTCAACTTGGATTCTAGGTTGTTAATGTCTTTGTCTTGCCTTTTTAATTGATCTCTTAGTTTTGAATTTTCCTTATTAAGTTCATCACTTCCTATATTTGATAGGTTATGAAAATAGATCATAAACTTAGATTCTACACAATTTATTACTTCTTCTTTCTCTCTAAGTTCATCCTTTGAAGAGACTAAATCTTTGGTTAGCTTTTTAGATTCTTTGGTTAATCTTTTATTCTATTTAACAAGCTCTAAGGTCAATGTACACAATTCATCATAAGCTTGTTGAAGGTCATCTTTTCATCATTTTCTTCTTCTTCTAATTCAAATTGAGATTCATTAATTTCAAGGTTTGAATCTCCAATTGATGGACATAGGGGTCTAGAAGAATCTACACAATCTAATGTAGTGGAATCCATTCTAATGATTTTCGTGAAGACACAACACTAGGGTTTTAACTCTAGGTTTTTACACCTAATCAAGAGTTCCAAAACACTTGATCCTAATATAGAGCACGAGGCTCTGATACCAATTGAAAGTCCTACTCCGATAGGATTTCGTAATTGGGGAACTAGATTGAGGATCAACTACGGGTTGTTAAGCCCTTTAATGGAGTAACCTCGCTCTGATACCAATTGAAAGTCGGGATCTGAATCCTAGAGGGGGGGGGGGGGATGAATAGGGTGAGCTACAAATTAGTGACCAATTATAACCAATTTTAACTTCTTTAAAATTAACTAGTCACAAGTGATGATTATAAAATAAAATGCGAAAGCTAAACAAAAACAATCACCACAAAGCATGCACCAACACATAATGATTTATAGTGGTTCGGCCTCAATGCCTACATCTACTACCTGCTTGTGATCCTACACCCCACCGGATTTCCACTATCTATGCTTTTTAAAAGGCTAAGCGATAACCTCTAACAATGTGCTTCTCTAGGCTAAGCAATGACCTTTACAAGATGCTTTTCCAAGGCTAAGAAATAACCCCTCACTATGCTTTTCTTAGGCTAAGCAATAACCTTTACAATCAAAAGATTTTATCTCAAAGTAGTGTCTACACAAACACTAGAAGAGATACAATGAAAGCTCAATTAAATGCCTCTAATTTAGGCGGATATGAAATTGAAAAAGCAAACTCACACAAACACTATATGAATGCAAAGATGTATGCTCATTATGCGTGTGTGTGAAAACTTCAATCAAGTTTAAAAAATAAGCTCAATCAATATATGCTTAAAGCATTTAAAAGTTTAAGGCACACAAAGATTTGATTGAAGTGAAATGCCAATCACATGTATAAACACTAACTTGTAGATGTCATGAAAATCAAAGGCTCACAAGTTGTATGAAAATATTTAAGACTAAACATGTGCTGCATGTGCAATGTTGTTTTAAAAAACAAACTAATTTAACTAAGGTTCAAATGAGATTGAAAACAACAAATAATAATTCAACCAAGTAAATGGATCATGCTATAAAACAACTCAAAGATTTTGGTAAAGCATGATTTATGAAACTTTAAAACAAACTTGGTTTGAAACAAGGTGAAGAATCCAATCCAACTTAAATCAAAGATTAAATGAAGTAATGGATTCAACACATCATAGTTATCATGCTAAAAAACATTTACCAATAATTTAAACAAAGATATAACATATGATTAATAAAAGTAAAGCTTACTTAGAGATTTAACTTCATTGATCCAAGCTTTAGCTTTACTAATGACCCTTTGGTCTCTCTTAGTTCATTCCCCTTTTCCTTGTCTCCAAACTCCTCAAGAGTGGCTAAAATGTTCAACACTTTTCCAAAGGAATGAACCCTTTTTTATACTCAGAAATTGAGTTTTTGCAAGTCCCCGGTCGACCTGGTACCTTGCCCGGTCAACTGGCTACAAATGGTCAGAAATATGACCGTTGGAGAGCCAACAGCTCTCTGCCCGGTCGACCTGCTATGTGCTCGGTCGACCGGGTCCATGGGCTCGGTCGACCGAGCACACTGTAGGTCGACTGGGTCCAGGGACCATTTCCCCAATTTTTGCATATTTCAAAGTTATTTCTTATGGGGACTTTGGGCCATTAAATCAAGCTTGGAAACATGAATTAAGTCATTCTAACATGTTTAAAATCATGAAACCTAAAAAGCCTAAAATGATTTGAAACTTTTAAAACCATTGGCTAGCTTGATTCATAAAAAATCTTTTTCAAATAAAATGCATCCAATATTTAAATCGAAGACATGCATGAACCATAAGTTTTAAATCTTAAAAACTATGCATGTGAAAAACATGATTTCAAGATTTACTTAAAACAATGCATGTGTGAAAATTCAAATGATGATTAAAATGATAATGCATCCATCAAATTGCTAAACACAAAATCCCTAACACTTTCAGCTTGTCGCCTTCTATGTTTTTTTTGAAGGAAAAGGAGTGCTCGAGAGTTAGGTTCAGCAGTTGGAGGGGTTTCAGCTCTTCGTTCGCCAACTTCTTTGACAATGGAGAGTCTTCTGACAGCATGACGTGGGAAGCTATAGCTAAGAATCTTGGTTCGAAGAAGACTTCGATGATGCGAGAAGAATTAAGGAATTTCTTCGCGGGTACAAATGTCATTTGTTCTGACATTGCACTGCGGAGAGATCTCGCTGTTTACCTCACTTACTGGCTGGGTGAGGCTGTTTTTACTGGTGGAGATGGAATGCACATCAGGCCGCATTGTATTTTTATCTGGCTTGTCAGATGGCGTTCGGAGAGCAGCTTGCTTTGGTGCCTGCTCTTTACTCCTATTTGTGCACCGAACTGCAGGCTGGTGCTTTCTTGGTTCGGCTTGGGCTCCCTATAAATAGGGTATTTTCAGCCCACATCTTTTACTCGTAATATATATACCACTGTCCTAGCTTCCACCAGCTGGGTGCTGCATAGGATGATGATCCTCTCATGACTCAGTTGGTTAAGGGTAAAGCCGTCTTCGAATCTTTTTATTTTGCTCGCATGAGGATCCGACGGTATAGGGATGTCGAGATGGTAGTCTTCAGTGAGCTTTCTCCGGAGTTGTGAAAGAAGGCTTTTGATTTTGGTGCCTCCCGTGACTCCACAAGGATAGGGTCGGGAAGACATTACTCCTTGACCAATGTGAAGAAGGGGTGGCTTTTGAACATACATGTCAACATAATGGTGTACCGCAGGCATCTTTTCTTAGACATTCAGTCGTATGTTCCTTCCCGTTTTGCACTGCAGTTGGGCTTTTCTCAAGGCGTTGTTAGAGCGCCTTCGTGTATGGTGAAGCGCTTTGGAGGTCTACAGGATGGCAGAAATGCATGGGCTTTTTATAGTGCTGAGGACACTACCGCTATGATTTCTTATCCTGAGCTGTCGACTTTCCAGACTGCCGGTTTCATGAAGTGGTTCGTGGAGAGCTTTTCGGCGTACCAGGGGCTTTCCAAGAAGGAGCTTGATGTTAAGCAATCTTTTGAAAAAGGCATCGGGAAATCAGATGACTTTCGGCGAGAGGAAGTTTTGCCCTTCCTTTCTGGAGAAAAGCATAAGATAGGCTTTCTCGGTGAGCAGGGTGTCATCGGATTTGAAGCGGTTTGGGAAGTACCTGGTGAGGCCTTAGAGCGGCTGGAAAAGGTGGAAGCGAAGCTAGATGCTTGGATGCCAGCGGCGCAGAGGAGAGCTTTTGTGGAGTCCACTGGCAAGAGCAGACCGTCCAGTGAGGGGTCATGTGAGAGACCAGACTTCGACAGTGGGGCAGGTTATTCAAGAAAACCAACCCACAGAGGCAAGAGGAAGAGAGGTCAGCGCCCTAATAAGGGACAGCGAGAAGACTCTCCTGATTTGGAAGTCCCTCTCACTATCAATGAGGAGGTTTCAGGGGATGCTGACGAGCCTTCGAAAAAGAGCTGAGAAGAAGAGAGCATCAGTGAAGGCATGATTCTTCCTTTTTCTCTTTTCGTTTGTTTCATGGAGAATTTAATGTTCTAATTTGTCTTCTCCCCCCCTTTTTTGGCAGAGGATGATGACTTGGTGATTCCGGAGGCTCCAACCGATGAGGTGGTGACGGATTCGAATGTGGCATCTGAAGAAGAACCGAGGGACTCTGGAGTGATTCCAGAATCTCCAACCGGTATGACTTCTTTTTTTTTTGTCTGTGTCGTCGTTTGCTAACATATTGCTTGTTTTCTTGTCAGCTGACTTGTCACAGGATTCCGACGACTTTGAACCATCCATGGATGCAACTCTGGATGATGCTTCGGATGAGTTCATGGAGGCAGAAAGTATTCCGCCAGCCGTCGAAGAAGGCACTTCGTAGTGATAACCCTGATGATAATGACTTTTTCAACAGGGTCATATTCATATCTTTTTATGTTTCATTGGTAGGCTTTGAAATGGTAGGAGAGATCCCATCCTTTCTTTAGAACCAGAACAAGGGGTGCCAGAGGTTGATCCAGAGGTAGGGGCTTCTACAACCAGTTCTGACACGGCAGAGGTGAGACCTCATGATGAGATTCCTTCCCTAGTGGCTCCAATTGGAAAGTTCTTTTATTACTCTTCCAACGGGGCACGGCATGGGCAGTAGACCGATGGAGTGGGGGGAATCTTCAACTGGGTCATCTCTTCAGTTTGCGAAGAAGGTGCTGGCGCGCGTTTTAAGGTCTTGGATCGAGACTCTCCTTTCTGTTCACTTGGATGCCGGATTCGGCATGGTCAAGCATGTGCAGGAATTTCTTGCTGATGCCGAAGAGGTTGGTCTGGATGTCACAAGGCGCCAGGGTGATCGTTGATAGGATTATTGCGCTGGGCGACACGTGGTCCGAGATCAAAGCCTTTCCTGATGGTGACTTTTTCTTAGCGATGTTTCTGGATCCTGCTAATAAAGCCAAGTTTGAAATGGATGAGACCACACAGAGTAGGACGTAGTTTGTCCGGGAGAGGAACATCACTGAGTTGGTCATCATTGAGCTGAGGTATGACATTGAACGCCTTGATAGGGAGGTCATTAAGGCTTGGCAACGTCTTGAGCAATTAGAGGTGCAAGTCATGGCCAAGTGGGCTGCTTTAGCAGAGGCTCGTGCCAGGGAGAGGACGTTTCTAATTCGCCAGGTTGCGGACGCCGATCGCGTTCTCAAAGAGAGGACTCGAGAACACGCCCGATGGTGAACTGCTTGGGAAAAGCTTCCCGGTGTCGAAGACGGGTTACAGCGTTCTGCCATATCTTATGGTAAATTTCTGAAGAAGCGTGCCTTGGAAGCTTTGACAGCCAAGGCCAGGAGTTTGCTTGAGAAGCCAAATCTTTGGCTGGAGGCTATGTTTGGCTAAGCTTCTGGTTTCTTTTTGTAACAGAACCTCCTCACTTTTTGGTACCCCATGTATACACACATTTTTTGGTACTCTTTCTTTTTTTTTGGTACGCCATGTATACACAAATTTTTTTTGGTACTCTTTTCTTTTGTAGTGCTTTTGACCAATTTTTAGCACTTTTTTTTATTCCCTCCTTTCACTTAAATCCTTTGGTGATAATTTTTTTAAAGCAATAGTTAAATGGGAATGTTTGTTTGAAAATTTGATCAAAAGTTTATCATTTTGTGAAAAATCTTTGTCAAATGGTTGTTTTGGCATGGGAAGCCAGATTTTATTTGGCGGCATGAGAGCCAAATTTTGGGTTTATGGCATGAGAGCCAATTTTTGGCTTGAAAGCCAAGTTTTGTGGCATGAAAGCCGATATTTGGCATAAAAGCCAAGGCTTTTTGAAAGCCGACTATTGGTTTGTTGGTGTGAAAGCCAAGTTTTTATTTTTCGGTGTAAGCCTAGTTTTTTGGCATGAGAGCCAGGTTGTTGGCATGAAAGCCGGGTCTTGGGTTTTAAAAATATAAGTATCGATTAAAAGTTGCCTCCCTGCTGAATGGTCTTGCAAGTATCGTTGGAATGTCGCATCCTTGCTCATTCAGTTGCGAGTATCGATGGAATGTTGCCTCCTCACGAATTTGGGTGCAAGTATCGACTAAGTGTTGCTTCCTTGCTGAATGTTTTTACAAGTATCGATGGAATGTCGCATCCTTGCTCATTCGGTTGCGAGTATCGATGGAATGTCGCTTCCTCGCGAATTTGGGTGCAAGTAACGACTAAGTGTCTCTGTAAGACCCCAACCCCCAATTCTCTTGTTTAGCATTGTTTTAATTGTGGTTTAATTTTTTAAGCGAGATTAGAGTTAGTTTGACTTTGTTTTTGAGTTTGACTAGATTTTTCATAACCTGGAGAGTTTTGAGGACCGTTGACTTTAGTTTGACCCGGCCTTTGTAAAATGTATTTTTAAGAGAAATTACTCTTAATTTCTAAAAATCCCAAATTTTATTTATTTTGATTCATTTTATTGTTATAAACAACTTTCATGTTTTGACCATTTTGATTTAATGCTCAAAAATCGCATTTTTCGAGAAAAAGGGGCAAAAATGACATTTTCACTAAATCTGTCCATAAATTTCAAAAATTTCAGAAATTGGAAAAAATATACTTTTTAGAAAATAGATTTTTTGACGAGCAATTTTGTCTTCTTCGTCGTCTTCTTTCGGGACACACAAATGTCAGTTTTAACCACTTGAACCTTGGGGCCCATTGGGACACACTTGCCCACTTTATAAAAAGGCAATAGTCTTCTTCTCTCTTTCATTTCCCATTTTCCTGCAACATGAGGGAGCCTAGGGTTTATTCTTCCATCTCCCTCTCTCTCTTCTTGTATGCTCTCTTCTTGAAGACTATTTGAAGATTTGATCTCAAAATCTCTTTCCTCATCTCCAAGCTTTCAAAGATACCATTTTTCAAAGGATTTGAGCAAGGCAAGCCCCATATTCAAGCCCTTCTTCTTGGTTTGAACTCCTCAAGGTTAGCAATGGCTTTTTTTTTTATCTTGAAATCTTGTTTTACAACCATTGTACTGTTTTTATCATTCATGCAAGAGATTTCATGGAGCTTTGCAAATGTTTGATTTTTAGGGCTTTTTATTGGGTTTATTTTGGGGGTTTTGTAGGATTGGAGCTAGGGTCTCCTTGAAGACCATTTTGGAGTGATTTGCCCCCTATTCTGGACTTGAGGCAAGAAAATATTCAGTTAATGTGATGTATGTTGTTATTTATGAGTATTGTTCTTCTCTTAAAGGCTATGGTTTTCTACCTAGTTTATCGATTTATGGGGTTTTGACCGTACATGGTATAAAATACTCTGTATTACTTGAAATGGTGTTGACCAAAAGTATATCCCAAATATGGGTATCATACAGAAAGCTTCTTTTTTTTCCACTTTTACCCTTTTTGTGCAATATTGCAAATATATGCGATATCGCATAAACTGAAGAGTCATTATATAAGCTGCTCATTTTCCCTCCCTTTTTTTCCTCCGTTTGTAGCAAAAAGCAAGTCGTTTTCCCTCATTGTTTTCCTGTGGCTGTCTTCATCTTTAGAGGAGGTTCTCAAGAGGATGAAGCAATCACTCTTTCATTTCTCCAAAGGCATTCAGATGATTCTTCGTACACAATATTTGGACATGTTTGGAGTTTTTTGTATACTCTGTCAAATGTTATGTTAAAAATGGTTGGGCATTGAGACACCAAAAACTTATGGTCATGGAGATACTTTGGAATTTATTCTTAATTTTTTTGTTTGATTGTATTAGATGAACAAAAGATATGAAAGATGAAGACAGCCACATGAAAACAATGAGGGAAAATGACTTCCTTTTTTGCTGCAAACGGATGAAAAAAAGGGATGGAAAACGAGCAGCTCATATAATGACTCTTCAGTTTATGCTATTTGCGATATCGCACAAAAAGGGTAAAAGTGGAAGAAAAAAAAGAGGCTCTCTGTACGATACCCATATTTAGGATATACTTTTGGTCAACACCATTTCAAGGAATACAGGGTATTTTATACCCTGTACGATCAAAACCCCTTGATTTATTCTTGAATGTTTAAGCAATGATCTATGCTTATTGCTCTATAGTTTATTGTTTCAATAATCTGAAATTTTTATTTAGTAATGAATTATCTTTGGATTTGTTATGTACATTTCAGATTTTAATGTTTTGATAAATGAAAGATGTTTTGTTCATATTTGAATCTTGAAATGGATGGAAGGAATTAGTGTATTGATGATTTAATGGAGTTTTATTGAAGCTAAGAGAGGCTTAAATTATGTGAAAATACATATGGAAGAGAAGAGGGAAAAAGAAATCAAAATAGAGAGGAAGAAGTGCAAATTCCTGCACTTGAATTGGACTGGGACAGAGCCCAGTCCGCTCGAGCGACCCAGTGGGCCGCTCGAGCGGACCAGGTTCTGGATGGGCCTCGCTCGAGCGAGTCCAGGGTCGCTCGAGCGGACCCAGCCCAGTTCTGAGCCCTTTTCAGGGTCTGGTTTGAGGCAGTTTTGAGGTCCATTTTGAGGGCCTGTTTCTTGGCTGTTTGTGGGTCTCTTCTAAACCTGTTTTAGGCCCATTTATCCCATCCTTTCCTCTTCGTTTTAAAGTCCATTAATCTCCTCTTGAATGTTATGAAAAATTGAATGGGAACATGAGAGAGTTTTGATATGGGATTTTACCCGGGAATATTTTTAGTCTTGAAGTGCCCTGATTAATCTCAAGTGTTGTGGATTTTCATTGGTGCCAAACTCATTATTTGAATAAACCTTTAGATATTAAGTGTACGATGAGACTTTGCCTCGGTAAATCATTAATTCATCATACACTATTCCATTCTAAGCTAGAAAGTTGTTTGTACTCTTTTATAAACTGGTTTGAAACGAATTGAGTGGTTTACCACGATTGGAAATGTCGATAAAACTACTTGTTTTGAATTAATGGATATTGTCCGTTTGTAAATCGTCCAAGTAGTTGCCTTTATCGATTTTAGTAACGTATTGCATTGATTTAAAATGTATCAGTTCCATAATTTGCTTTGAAATATATTTGAGTGGCTCGCCACGGAGATTTATATATTTTCTTCAAATTGATTTGAAAGAGATTTGAGTGGTTTGCCACGTTCGGAAATATATCGATAAGGCTACTCATCAGATTTGTTCAGATTTTTCAGTATATTCAGTATGTATTTGTTCAGGAGTAGTCCTTTTATCGATTTCGGAAATGAATTTATTATGATGTGATTTGTATCGGTTCGGATTTGAAATTTAAAGGCACCACTAAGCTTAGGCCACCTTGTCGGGCTGATCACCCGGCTTGGGATCTTTAAATTATCTGCCAGCTGCAGCTTCGATCTGTTTGTACCGACCATGGCAACGGTTCTATTATGCAGGTCCCACTTGTATGTGGCTATGGTTCTGATTCTGTTTCCGGTCCCACGTGTAGTGGCTTCGGTTCTGTTTGATAACGACTTTGTTCGTTCCGGTCCCACGAGTAGTGGCTACGGTCTTTGTCTGCTCTTGTTACTTTGGTAATAGGAGAATATAGCTATATCTGGTTTGCCAATGTTTTATTCAGTTTGTTATCCCTTTAAGATATTTATGTTTCGGATACTATTTACTTATTTGTTTTGATATTTATGTTTAGTCTTTCAATTATTTTATCATGATTCCTCACTATTATTGTTTAGAATCTTTAAATGAATTTACAATTATTTCATAATGTTTTATAAATGCCTAGCATCACATTATCTGTCTATTGGCTTGCCAGACCGTTGTGTCTGATCCCCTTTTATTTGGTGCCGGGTCTTGCCCTCTTTACCTTTTTAGGTGTTTTGAGCGGAAGAGATGGTTGAGCCGTCAGTTGGACGTGAGTGGCTGCCAAACGATATCAACTAGATGTCGTTTTTGGTACATGAGTTCGTAACATATTTTGGGATAGTAATTTGTTTAGTTGGTTTATTTTAGATGGCTTTTATTAGCCCGTTTTCCTTAGGATTTTAATGAAAAAACTTTTGTAATTTGTAACTTGAACTTATGTGGGAAATAAATTCTCCTGTTACTGCCAGCTCAATGTTTTATGATTTATGATTTGTAGAAGTTTGATTATAAGCCTTAGTTTGATGGCTTTATTTTAATGGCTGAGTGCGACACGAAATTCGATGGCCACGGGCTCCGAGTCGCAAACACCATGATTAGCTTCCGCGAAATATTCAGGTCGTGATGGAATCTTATTATCCTCACTCACGCGGATCTTGGGTAAAGTAAAAAGTTTTAATTACTTCCAAAGTTTCGCATCCCGAGATCGGATCACTGCAGGGCCGGTTTCGGGGTGTGACATATTGGTATCAGAGCTGGTCAGTTTCTAGGAAATAAAACACTCTAGAAACATTAAGACGTGTGGTGAGGACTCGTTAGATTGTGTCAATTTGTTTTCTCTTGTTTTTATCTCTTTGAGTTTGAGTTTGTTTTTCTTTAAGTTAGGGAGACTTTTCTTGTCTTTTATTTTGTTCTTGTTGTTTGGGAATTTGGAAGACCAAATTTCTCTTTTGTGGAGGAGAATTTAAAGTCTCCATACCCACATTTAGTGTCTTTTGCTTGTGTTTGTACCGGAGACTGAGAACCTTGTGGGCATAGTTTGATGTTCTCGGAGGACTTCTGTGGATTTTCAGCCTTTCAGCATCACCAATACGGTTAGTGAGAGAAGACGTATGCATTTGCCCGCCAAAGTAAAACTTGAGCAGTACTTGAAGACCCCATTTCAGCTAATCGAAGGTTGTCATGCAGCATATCAATATAAGTAAATGTGGATTTTTGGGTGGACTTGAACAAACGAAGGATTGCAGAAGCCATTTTGATTGTTAATTCTTCGAAGGGTGAAGTGATTTTTCAGTTGGTAAGGCTAGAAGTTGGTGCCAGAAGCTTAAGAATTTCTCTAATTCAAGGAGCTTTGTCATAATTTTGGTTGAAAACTTTAGTAACTTCTAGCTAAGCCGGTGCAGTTGACTCAGCAGAAATACCAAGTGGATGGTTAGATGTATTCAAGATAAATTTCAGCAGCAGAAGAAAGAGTACTATACAGAAAAGAGCCTGACTTGATAGCAGGATAGAGAAGATTTTACAGATTTTATCGGGTTATGGGTTATTGGATTGGACAGTAGGAAGGTGCCAGTTGAAGAAGCGTCACCAGATGATTGTAGTTTTGTCTACTCTATGGATGGAGTTACACTAGCTGCATGGAGGAAAAGTTGGAAACAAATTTGGAATTGTGAGGCAGTGAACAGAACTTTAGACATGATGTTCAGATGAGGCTGAGATAATTGTTCTTGCAAGAAAGGTAGAACATGAGACATGTTAGATATCGCGATCACTGAGAGGGGGGGTGAATCAGTGATTCCTTAAAAACAGGTCCAATTTAACAACAAAAGGAAATCAAATCACACAAGGACACCAAATTTAACGTGGTTCACCAAAAGGCTACGTCCACGGTTCAAAGACTGTCCGAACACCGATCCGGAACGGGTCTGAATCTATTTAGTCGCACCAACGACAAAGAGCACCAACCCTTAAGTTTCAGACAGCACCAACTATCTAGGAAGCACCTACCCCCTTTACAATTTATCTGCACCAACAGATAGGATCACCAAACCCCTAACACCAAGCACCAACTTGATGTTCTACAGAATTAAAGTAGAGAACTTTTCTACAGCCCTTCCCCTCTACAATCTCTCTCTCTCAATCCCTTACAAATTGAAATTTAAAGCATAAAAAGAGAGACACTTATCTATGGACGAATCACCATCTTCATGAGCATATTTTTGTCCAACTTGCTGTAGAAACTTGCAGCACAACAGCACACAGCAAACACCTTCTTCTCCAATCACTCTTCTCTCCAAAACTCTCTCTTTTGTTCTCTCTTCTCTTCTATCCTCTTGAAAACAAACTTAGCAAGCCTTTATATAGGTTATGGTAACCCTAAAGAGTGTTCAAATTAGGCTAGAATTCGTTTAGAAAGAGTCCCAAACGAAATACATAAGTTTCCTGAATTTTCGTGCAAAACTTCTATTTCTGCGCAATTCTGGTTTCCCGTGCTCGGTCGACCGCGTGGGGTCCTCGGTCGACCGGCGACACACTGTGGCAACAAATAACTAAGAGCTAACTGGGACTGTCTTCTGCAGATTTCTCTTGCTCGATCGACCGCGTGGGGTCCCCGGTCGACCAGCCACACTGCTTCAGGAATTCTGATTTCCTGTACTGTTTCATCTCTTTTTCTCTTTGAAGCTCTATCAACACCACACTATCAACACCACACTTGTGACATTGTGTTGACAATAATTCCAACACAAAATGATACTTGAGATACTAAACACTTCAATGCTTCATAAGACTTCTCAAATTCCAACAATCTCCCCCTTTGGAATTGTTGGCAACACTTGGAACTTCAACACTTGGAACACTTTGAACAAGTTGACCTTCATGAAGCTTCTTCAGAACCATAGACTCCCCCTGTGTAACGCCCCAATTCCGAATACCGAGAAAATCGTCAAAGTACCGAAATTGGCGCGCTACTTCCCGGAAAATCCGAGAACTTCCAAGATCGTAGGTCCGCAGTGAGGTCCAATTTAAAACTTTTTCATCAACATAGTAACAATGGTTAATTGCGGAAGCATGATAGTATAGCGGAAGCATAAGGTATCATCCATGTATCAAATATAAATGGGCTGAAGTCCAGCCTAAATGTGACAATGATATAAAACCAAAGTTAATTACAATAATACCCTCTCACTACAACAGACTCTCTCAAAAATCCCAAAACAAAGATATCACTCAACCCCAGGTGTAGGCTCTCCAATCACCGGCTCGACCTCATGGTCGGCCTGTCCCCATCCGTAGTCGCCTGCTACGGGCACCTCAACGAGTGCGAACGCGTCGCCCTCGAACTCTGGGTCAAGACCTAAGCACCAAGAGTGGGTCAGATCTAAAGATCTGGCAAGTCACAATATGCAGATAATATAGAATGTATGCATCAAATGAGTAGAGACATGTATAAAGTTAAGAGAGTAATAAAGGTACATATGCTATGCAGTCGTGCAAGATAACCATGTAGAATCATAATAAGCATAACAGTAATAAACCTACACAATATGGCACATCCACATAAGCTGGTCACCGCGGGATATTATGCCGCGGCCCTCCCATACTGAACACAGTCGCGGTAGGGATCCTAAGCTAATGCTAGGGATTACTAACCCTGCAGAATATCATCAACATCATCCACAACGACCGGAACCGGCATCACAACCGTCCGTCCCAACAGTGCTCATCATGATAGCCACACAACAAATCTCAATAGCTCCTACCAGTGATGATCAGTCCAACTGGCTGAGCTTAAATCAACTGAGTGAATGTTTATGCCGACTCGGAAACAATAAAGGTCTGTGTCTGTCTAGGCTTTGCCTTGCGTGAACAAGGTCCTAACAAAAGTCCCTAAGAGGTCCAAGTACTCAATGCGACCTATGGATCATAGTCCAAGTCCAAATCCAATCATTGGGTCCATACCAAGGCCCACCAAATACATGGCCTGGTCTACAATAGTCCATATAATATACAAGTCCATGTTCAATAACATATGATCCATTTACATCCACAATGTGTCACAAGCCCATACAATCTAACCTCTCCATTCTAGGGTAATTCACATCCAACTTAGGCCATAAAAAAGGGCCCGCCTAGCCACAGACACGGGTCAATGATCCACCAAATCAGATTACCGGGTCACCTCTACGTATTCCTAGGTTTAGGTCCTCCATTTTCCATTTAATTAACAGGTATAAGCAATAATAAGGACAATAGAGTGATAGTCATAGTATGAGGGAGATGAATCTCCAAGTACAAGGATCAAAGGGAGATAGCAACAGTCCAACCTAGGTAAATGGTCCACTTTCGGATACAGGTCCATCTCAGGTAATTCGATCTTTAAGTGAAACCACAGATGCTAAGGAATATTGTGTTTGGTGCTTAGAAGTTATGTGCATCATTTGGTAACGTATAAAGGTCGAATCATTTTAGATTACATAACCTGGACTTTAGTTAGTGGACCCCACGAGTCAAGGTTGAGCCGTACCATTGACTCGTGGCTGGCACAGTGATGGAAGTCTATTTGAATGGTCAATGGGTCCTACATATGATTGCAACAATGGAAATTAGAATCTGGGAAGTGTCACTGCACACAGTGTGCTCAGCCGACCTCCTGGCCTGGGCGGTCAGCTCGGCACACTGGGACCAGAGAAGGAAAAACACCCTACAGGCAAAGCCTGTTTGTCCAGGACTTCCTGTGAGTTCGGCTAACTCCCTGGCCTGGGTAGTCGGCCGTGCTCACTAAGAATTCTGGTTGAAGGGAATGTCCCAGGTTCTAGTCTCCTTTGTTGAAATCCCGCCTTTTTGGAAATCCATCTCGGAGTTCGGCTAAACACTGGAGCTCAATTACACTCAGCTGGGTCACTCAACTCAGCTCGGCAAAGGCCTAGCTCAGTTCGGCCACCCAACTGAGTTCAGAAAAAATGCATTGAGTTCGGCTAGGCATTGAGGTTGGTCAAGCTCAGCTTGGTTTAAGCACTGAGTTCGGCTAAGCTCGAAGTCCGGTCTGGCACGGAACCCGGTCTGGCGCTGAGCTCAGTAAAACACTGAGTTCGGCCATAACACTGAGTTCGGCCGTAACACTGAACTCGGCTTTGAGCACTGAGCTCGGCCTAGACACTTAGCTCGGCTAAACGAGAATCTCATCCTAACCATTATGCTCGGCGGAACTCTGAGTTCGGCTAGTGCTGAATCCAGCCATCGCTGAGTTCGGCCAGTGCTGAGCTCGGCAGTTGCTGAGCTGCGCTAACGCTGAGCTCGGTAACCGCTGGGCTCTGCAAGTGCTGAGTTCGGCAGTTACTGAGCTGCACTAATGCTGAGCTCGGCAACCGCTGGGCTCTGCAAGTACTGAGCTCGGCCATCGCTGGACTCTGTCCATCTCTCCTATCAGTGTTGTGTTCTGTTACAGAACCCAGTTCTGCGACAGGACACAACTTCTCTTCATTAAGCACAGGAATGGTGGTCCACCTCTGATCAAAATCCAGATCAAGTAGCACCCCATGGTCGCACAGGCCCCCTCACATAGACGTAGGGTCCTGATCTACCAAGGGTGGTCCTACTTCGATTCCGATCTCAATACTGCGAGATGGGTTCTTGACATTCCATCTCCGGAAACTCATTCCCGTGACCCAATTCTTCTGGGATTCTCCATAGACCATTACAGAAGCAAAATAAATCACTCCTACATCATTCACCCATCATCAACCGGCCATTGATCATCCAAATGAGGTAATCCCATCCATCAATAGCCAAAGGAACCAAACAAACATGCTCAAGGATCGATCTAAACATATATATTACAAATTGGAATTCTACTGCAAATCAAAGGAAGGAAACATGCAATCTAGACTACCAGCACAGTGCACTTGCCTTGATCAATTGAAGGTAGAAGGAAAAGAGAGAGAACCACAGGGAAAAGAGAAAGGGTCTCGACAGTAGCTCTTATGGTGCAGGCCGGTCTCGGCTGGTCTTCTGTCAGGGATTTCTAGGGCGAGGGAGAGAAAAGAGAGATTGGAGGGGGAGATGAGGGTTCGTTGGAGAGAATTGGGGAAGAAGAAGAAGAGATTGAAACTTGAGAGAGGAAAAAGGAGATGAACAGTAGTTGTTAGGGCAGGGGAGGGTTTTGTTTATATAGGTTGGGTTTTTGGGTTAGGGACAAAATTGCCCTTGGGGTTAGAATAGGATTAGGGTTAGGGTAGAGGGTATTTGGGTCTTTAGGTGATCTTCTAGAGGATTCTTTGGTGCAAACCCCCTATGGTAAATACAAAACTCTAGCTAGGGCCTCTAACAAACTAACTAACTCTAAGAATAACAAAAGACCCCCTATTGACTCTACTAATTACACCACTAGACTAACCCCAGGAAAATACATAACTACCCTCACTAAGCCCCATAAATAATATAATTAAAATACTTAGGCTAATATATATAGTATTCAAATTCACATTGAGGGCCCACCAGGGGTGGGGTCTCACACCCTATCTTAAAAAACCAACAGAATCAAGATCTTCACATTCTTGATACCAATCTCCCCAAAGCTATCATAGCTTAACTTCTTCGCATAACTTCTCCTAGCATAGCTTTCTCCCCCTTTGACAACAAGTCCAAAGGGACCAACCAAGTAGCGAATAGGATATTCAAGGAATACATTGCTGCCCCTTTCAAGCACAACTCCTAAGGATTAGGAGAGTGAGTAACTCCTAATTTTTTTCGGAGATACTCGAAGACTTCCTTTGGCAGAGGTTTTGTGAAGATATCAGCAACTTGCTCCGTAGTTGGAACATATTCCAACTTTACCTCACCGTCTGCAACCTTTTCCTTGAGAAAGTGATAGCGGATTGCAACATGCTTCGTTCTAGAATGCTGAACAGGATTCTTAGAGATGTGAATTGCACTTGTGTTGTCACAGAGGATCGGCGTAGGATCCGTTGTCGGAACTCCTAGATCAGAGAGCATTTGCTGCATCCATAACACTTGCGTACAACAAGTTGCCGCTGCAATATATTCCGCTTCCGCTGTAGAAAGGGATACTGAATCTTGTTTCTTACTGTGCCATGCCACCAACCTTTCACCGAGATAGAATGCACCACCGTTTGTACTCTTGCGATCATCTATACATCCAGCCCAATCGGCGTCAGAGTATGCAACAAGAGTGAAGGATTTGCCTTTAGGATACCAAATGCCAAGCTCCATAGTACCTTTCAGATATCGAAATATCCTTTTTACTACTGTAAGGTGCGTCTCAGTTGGTGATGCTTGAAATCGAGCCACCATACATACTGCTTGCAGAAGATCCGGTCTTGTAACAGTCAAATAAAGCAAGCTTCCTATCATAGAACGATAAGTGGTGTGATCAACGGACGAACCCTTATCATCTTTGCTTAGCTTTGTGTTCGTTGTCATTGGTGTGCTCACTGGCTTGCTGTCTTCCATGTTAAAACGCTTCAGCATTTCCTTGATGTATTTCATCTGTGATATGAAGATACCATGTTTCAGCTGCTGAACTTGTAAACCAAGGAAGAACTTTAGTTCTCCAAGCATTGACATCTCAAATTCTTTCTTCATCTCTTCAGCAAAATTCCTGCACATTTCCTCATCATTGCCACCAAAGATTATGTCATCGACATAAACAATGACAACCAGCTGTTTGCTCAACTCTATTTTGACATAAAGATTGCTATCAACCAGTCCTTTTCCAAAGCCGATCTTGCGGAGATAGAGGTCCAGCCTTGCATACCACGCCCTTGGCGCTTGTTTCAGCCCATAAAGAGCCTTTTTCAACTTACACACTAGGTCTGAATTTTTGCTAATGAGAAAACCATCAGGTTGCTCAATGTAGACCTCTTCTTCAAGTAATCCATTCAAGAAGGCTGACTTTACATCCATCTGAAATACCTTGAAGGTTTTGTATGCAGCCAATGCAAGAAACATACGAATGGCTTCCAGACGAGCCACCGGTGCAAAGGTCTCTTCAAAATCTATGCCTTCAACTTGAGCATAGCCTTTACATACCAACCTTGCTTTGTTTCGTATGACCTGACCATCTTCATTCAGCTTATTCCGAAAGACCCATTTAGTACCAATAACATTCTTATCGGTAGGTCTAGAAACTAGTTCCCATGTGGAGTTCTTCTCAATTTGCTCCAACTCCTCATGCATAGCTTTCAACCAGCTTTCATCGAGACTGGCTTCAGCCACAGTCTTGGGTTCAATGGTGGACACAAGTGAGTAATTGCTAACTACACTTTGTCTTGTTTTAACACCGGCCTCAGGATCTCCAATTATTTGATCCTTAGGGTGTTGCTCTACCCAAGTGCTTTTCTTTCTAGGTGTAGCATCCTCTGAGTCATCCTTTGATTTCTCAGAATCATTAGGTTCAGCCACTTCATCATCAATCTCACTCGAGTCCTCATAAACTGGACTGTCATTATGAGTTACATTCTTTGATTCATGGTTTTCATCAATTCTAACATCGGCACTTTCTATGATTTTTCTGGTCCTTTTGTTAAGACATCTGTAAGCCTTACTAGAGGAGGAGTAACCCAGAAATATACCTTCATCAGCTCTTTCTTCAAATTTGCCGGATTTTGTTCAAGACGCTTGATGTAACACTTGCTACCGAAGACTCTGAAGTGCTTGACTGTTGCTTTTCTCCCAAACCATAGCTCATAAGGAGTTTTGTCTTCATGTGGCCTGATCAAGCATCGATTCTGAATGTATACAGCCGTATGGATTGCCTCCTTCCAGTATTTGTCAGCTAGCTTGCTCTCAGTTAGCATTGTGCGAGCCATCTCTTGCACGGTGCGATTTTTCCGTTCCACAACTCCATTTTGCTGTGGAGTTCTAGGGGCTGAATATTGTCTTTGAATGCCATGGTGCTCACAATAGTTAGTGAACTCTTCAGATGTGAATTCACCTCCTCGATCAGACCTTAAAATCTTGATACGTTTTCCAAGCATATTTTCAACCTGTGCTTTAAACACTTTAAAACGATCAAGTGCTTGATGTTTATGCTTAAGAAACAATACCCATGTCATACGAGTATAATCATCAATGCATAACATAAAATACTTATCTCCATTGGTGCTTTGAGTTCGCATCGGTCCACAGAGATCAGTGTGCACTAGCTCAAGAGGTTTCTTTGAATGATGCTCCTTTGACTTGAACATTACTCTCGTTTGCTTTCCCTTTTGGCAAGAATCGCAAATGGGGTTGGAAGGCTTTTCAACTGTAGACATACCTCTGACAGCCTTTGAATTGCAAATCTTTGACATGTTATCAAAGTTTAGATGCCCAAGGCGTTTGTGCCACAACCAACTTTCCTCTGTCCGACTCATCAAGCAGGTCTTTTCAGCTCCATCTGACAATGTATAGAGATTTCCAGCAGTCCTAGATCCAGTAGCCACTGTTTTGCCGTTGCTACACTTCTTGATAGCAAACCCATTCTTAGTGAAGACAACTTCGTGGCCTTTGTCACAGATCTGGCTCACACTAAGCAAGTTGTGTCTCAGTCCAGACACATATAAGACCTCTTCTGATCTGATCTTGTTTGCCTTTAGCTGAACAACACCTTTTCCGCAGATTTTGGCACCATCATTGTTACCAAACTTCACTGATCCGCCTTCATAGTGCTGTAATTTGACGAATTTTTCCTTATCACCTGTCATATGGCTTGAACAGCCACTATCAAGGACCCATGGTGCTGCCTTCTTTTGTGCATTGAATGCCATTTGCACAATGAGAGATTTCTTGGAATTATCTTCCCTTTTCTTTGCCCTCCATGCCTTAACTAACTCGGGTTTCTTTTCAACCTGAAATTGGTTAGCAATAGGCAACCTACAATCCCTAGTCAAGTGTCCATAATTATGACACTTATAGCACTCAATTTTGTGGTTGTTTAGGATTGAAAAAGGGTTCCTAGTCACAAATGGGCTGTTTCTAACATAGAATTTGCATTCAGCCCTTTTATGTCCATATCTATTGCAATGATAACAGTAACCATGAAATTTGAATCTTCTTTGTGGCTGGTTAGACTTCATTTCCTTTCTCACATGAATGGACTCTTTTCTAGGCTGGGTGGGCTTCACAGGTTTTGTCTTTTCAGGAGGTGTAATCTTAGAGGATTCTCCATTCTCAAATCCTAGACCAAATTTGAAGTGAGGAGGCCTTTATACTTTCAATATTTCATTTAGCTTCAATGTTCCATTGATTGCTTGGAATTCCTTGAGCTTTTGATTCATTTGTATATTTTCAGTCCTTGCTCCAAGGATTTCATTCTCAAGTTTCACCACTTCCTCAGTTTTGGTACTGATTTGTATTTCTAGGACTTCTACCATTCTTTTATATTCTTCAACTTGAGTTTTCAAAGCAATAACTGAACTTTCAGATTCATGAAGAAGTTTCAGATTTTTCTTACTTATTTTTCGTTCCATGCTAAGCTCCTCAAGTGCGGCAATGAGTTCTTCTTCAAGATTGACCTCAGCCTCCTCTTCCTCTTCCGGCTCTTGCTCCTCTTCTTCTTCAACAGTAACCATGAAGAGAGCTTCAGTTGCCTCGGCTGATTCATCATCGTCTGAAGTTTCAGACGTGCTGTCATTATATTGACTGATGAAGCTTTTTGCTTTGCCCCACTTTCTGAAATTTTTCTTCCATTTACTCTTATCAACATAAGAGTCATCATCATTGTTTTCTTTCAGCGGACACTTCGCAGCAAAGTGACCAACACCGCCACAATTGAAGCATTTAAAGGCTAGCTTCCCTTTGTACTTTCCATTGCTTCCTTTCTTCAGCTTTCTAACTAATTGAGCCTCAAGCTCATCATCATCAGTATCAGCATCATGACCAGCAGTCTCTTTTCCCTTTTTCTGAACTTTGAAGGCCGCTTCTCTATCAGATGAAGACGTCTTACCTATGCGCATCTCATAGGCAGTGAGTGAACCATGCAACTCATCCATGGTAAATTCATTCAGATCCTTGGCTTCTTCTATGGCTGAGACTTTTGAATCAAACCGGGGAAGAAGAGATCTTAGAACCTTTTTGACGATGACCGATTCTTTAATCTCCTCCCCTAGTCCACGAATGTCATTCGTGACTTCATTCACTCGTTGCATATACAAGTCAACATTCTCGCTTTCCTCCATGCGAAGAGACTCGAATTGAGAGCGATGAGTTTGCAATTTCGCTTCTTTGATCTTCTCATCTCCTTCATGAATGCTTTTCAACTTGTCCCATATTTCCTTGGCTGTTTTGCATGCAATTACTTTGACCAGCTCACTGTCCACAAGGCCACTAAAGAGTGCATTCTGCGCCTTGGAGTCGTTGTCTGCTAACTTCTTCGTTGCAGCATCAGTGGGTACGATGGCAGTATTGTAACCGACTCTGACGGTCTCCCAGACATCATAGCCAAGTGATTTGATGAAAGCCTGCATTCTGATCTTCCAGAAGGAGTAATTAGAACCATCAAACAAAGGTGCTTTCATATTCCCTGTATTGGATGCCATGTGATTTGACAAGAGATCACCCTTAGCGTGTTAAGCTTATCAAGGGAGCCTTGGCGCTCTGATACCAATTGTTAGATATCGCGATCACTGAGAGGGGGGGGGGGGTGAATCAGTGATCCCTTAAAAACAGGTCCAATTTAACAACAAAAGCAAATCAAATCACACAAGGACACCAGATTTAACGTGGTTCACCAAAAGGCTACGTCCACGGTTCAAAGACTGTCCGAACACCGATCCAGAACAGGTCTGAATCTATTTAGTCGCACCAACGACAAAGAGCACCAACCCTTAAGTTTCAGATAGCACCAACTATCTAGGAAGCACCTACCCCCTTTACAATTTATCTGCACCAACAGATAGGATCACCAAACCCCTAACACCAAGCACCAACTTGATGTTCTACAGAATTAAAGTAGAGAACTTTTCTACAGCCCTTTCCCTCTACAATCTCTCTCTCTCAATCCCTTACAAATTGAAATTTAAAGCATAAAAAGAGAGACACTTATCTATGGACGAATCACCATCTTCATGAGCATATTTTTGTCCAACTTGCTGTAGAAACTTGCAGCACAACAGCACACAGCAACACCTTCTTCTCCAATCACTCTTCTCTCCAAAACTCTCTCTTTTGTTCTCTCTTCTCTTCTATCCTCTTGAAAACAAACTTAGCAAGCCTTTATATAGGTTATGGTAACCCTAAAGAGTGTTCAAATTAGGCTAGAATTCGTTTAGAAAGAGTCCCAAACGAAATACATAAGTTTCCTGAATTTTCGTGCAAAACTTCTATTTCTGCGCAATTCTGGTTTCCCGTGCTCGGTCGACCGCGTGGGGTCCTCGGTCGACCGGCGACACATTGTGGCAACAAATAACTGGGAGCTAACCGGGACTGTCTTCTGCAGATTTCTCTTGTTAGGTCGACCGCGTGGGGTCCCCGGTCGACCGGCCACACTGCTTCAGGAATTCTGATTTCCTGTACTGTTTCATCTCTGTTTTCTCTTTGAAGCTCTATCAACACCACACTATCAACACCATACTTGTGACATTGTGTTGACAATAATTCCAACACAAAATGATACTTGAGATACTAAACACTTCAATGCTTCATAAGACTTCTCAAATTCCAACAAGATAGAGGCAGAAGATTGAGCGGACTCCGGATTGTGAAGATTCCAGTCAAACATCATTCATTGACCTTTCCCGCATCGAGCAAGGATTTGATTATTTTGGTGGACCTTGGAGGACAAACAAGAAGTGGTGGAGTCGTCTCGAGGCTTAGATTAAAGGTTTCAACTTTTCACAAATTGACATCAAATTGACAAATATGTTTTGGCTGATGATATATTATTAAGCAGTATTAGTGTCAGTGGGGTTGAGAACCAAATGTCAAATCAATTTCAACAACTCATGCAGGTATTAGTTGAATAGCAGGCTAGACAGATGGCAAAGAAGGACGAAGAATTCACCCAAGTTCAGAAGCAGCTATTATTGGTTTTGGGGAGAAGACTAGAACCGATACCAGCACCGAATGTAGGAGCTCAGATTGTCATCCAGATTTGGGACTAAGACTCTAATACTCTATTTGAGAAATTTCGGAAGAGAGGCCCGAAAGAATTTACAAGACAGAAAAATCCTTTGACAGCGGATGATTGGTTGGCCATATGGAGAACATCTTTGACCTTTTGCAGTGTACCGGTAGACAGCAAGTCCACCAGACAGCTTCTATGTTTACTGGTTTGGTAGACATTTGGTGGGAAACTATAAATGATGGTTACTAAAACATTGAGAATGACGGTCCCTGGACTACTTCAAGCAGCGATTCAGTGAAAACATGTCCCTGCTCATATTAAAGAGCTGTAGGCAGCAGAGTTCTAGCTACTCGAGCAAGAGGACATGACAGTACTTGAATATCTCACAAGATTTGAGAAATTATCTCGGTATGTACCAGAGCTCATTGGCACAGAACAGAAGAAGATCACCGAGTTCCTAGATGGACTCAATCCCATCATCTTGAGGGATGCCTCAGGTGTTGTGTCACCTGCTACTTTCCAAGAAGCCGTCAAAAGAGCATACAAGTTTGAAGACATTAATAACCAAATTGTTCAGGATGCTCAGAGGAAGAGACAACAACACTAAGGACAGAGATCTTACCAAGAACAAGAAGCAGATTGAATCAGAACGAACTTGAATTTCTGAGTACAGAGAAGAGAGATTGAACTTTGGGATTGTAGACACACATATTGAATTTCCAAGATCGGCTTTTCTTGTCAAAGGTTAAAGACCTATAGAGTAAAATCTGAAAGAGGCAAACCGTGCGAGGTGTTGACACTCAGAGCAGCTCACCAGGTTATGGCAGTTTAGCATCTGGTTTATAGCAGTGTAGTATCTGAGTAATAGCAGACCAAGTCAGAAGCAGGATAGTTATATAATTTTTGGAGTCTGTAATTTCATAACAGAGTAGGATTGGTGATGTGTCAAGAAGACCGCACAACCATTTGACTCGATCAGTCTATTACTCACAAGAGGAGACAAATGATACATTCGAGAAACCACTGGATTGCTAAGACACTCACTTCGAAGATAGTGTTTGTTTTAAGGGTTTTAACAGAGGTGATAGTTTTGTTTCATGATTTTGAATGACATTGATGGAAGAGACTAACACATGATGGAATTTCAGTTTCGATGATTCCTCGAAGATAAGACCGAACAGAAGGGTTGAACCAGAATCCGAGCAGCATAGTAAGAGTAGGCATATGGAATTCTAGAATTTTTTCGGGATGAAGATTTTTCAATGAAAGCATGTTTACGACCACATCTTCATGCAAGTGTCAGAATCTTGGTGTACAGTTCGGTATAACTTAAGGCACAGAATTTCAGAGTAAAGGAAGAAGATAGAACTTGTAGTTTCCTGATAGTGACTGACAAGGTAAGTAAAATAAATGATCCAGTGCAAGGACGCCAGATGATCACCAAGGGGTGACTAGAGGAGATTTTGAACACCAGATTTTATCAGAGGAGCTTGTTTTTTACTAGATGTGTGTGACAATATGAAGCCTTCAACAGAATCAGATATATTGTTTGCAGACGCATCTCACCATCAGGTTTGATCAGGGGACATCTCAGTTCCCAAGGTTCAGCGTAGGGTGTCAGTGTTTTCATTAGTCTTTTCTGTTTTTGATTTTTATTTGGTTTAGACCATTTGGAGGACCAAATGGGTTCTAAGGGGGGGAGGATGTAAGACCTCCGCCTCCAATTCTCTTGTTTAGCGTTGTTTTAATTATGGTTTAACTTTTTAAGCGATATTAGGGTTGGTTTGACTTTGTTTTTGAGTTTGACTAGATTTTTCATAACCTTGGAGAGTTTTGAGGACCGATGACTTTAGTTTGACACGGCCTTTGTAAAATGTATTTTTGAGAGAAATTACTCTTGATATCTAAAAATCCCAAATTTTATTTTTCTTGATTCATTTTATTGTTATAAACAACTTTCATGTTTTGACCATTTTGATTTAATGCTCAAAAATTACGTTTTTCGAGAAAAAGGGGCAAAAATGACATTCTCACTAAATCTGTCCATAAATTTCAAAAATTTCAGAAATTGGCAAAAATATACTTTTTAGAAAATAGATTTTTCGACGAGCAATTTTGTCTTCTTCGTCGTCTTCGTTCGGGACCCACAAATATCAGTTTTAACCACTTGAACCTTGGGGCCCATTGGGACCCACTTGCCCACTTTATAAAAAGGCAATAGTCTTCTTCTCTCTTTCATTTCCCATTTTCCTGCAACATGAGGGAGCCTAGGGTTTATTCTTCCATCTCCCTCTCTCTCTCTTCTTGTATGCTCTCTTCTTGAAGACTATTTGAAGATTTGATCTCAAAATCTCTTTCCTCATCCTCCAAGCTTTCCAAAGATACCCTTTTCAAAGGATTTGAGCAAAGGCAAGCCCCATCTTCAAGCCCTTCTTCTTGGTTTGAACTCCTCAAGGTTAGCAATTGCTTTTTTATCTTGAAATCTTTGTTTTACAAACCATTTGTAATGTTATTATCATTCATGCAAGAGATTTCATGGAGCTTTGCAAATGTTTGATTTTTAGGGCTTTTTCTTGGGTTTATTTCGGGGGATTTGTAGGATTGGAGCTAGGGTCTCCTTGAAGACCATTTTGGAGTGATTTGCCCCCTATTCTTGACTTGAGGCAAGTAAATATTCAGTTAATGTGATGTATGTTGTTATTTATGAGTATTGTTCATCTCTTAAAGGCTATGGTTTTCTACCTAGTTTATTGATTTATTCTTGAATGTTTAAGCAATGATCTATGCTTATTGCTCTCTAGTTTATTGTTTCAATAATCTGAAATTTTTATTTAGTAATGAATTATCTTTGGATTTGTTATGTACATTTCAGATTTTAATGTTTTGATAAATGCAAAATGCTTTGTTCATATTTGAATCTTGGAATGGATGGAAGGAATTAGTGTATTGATGATTTAATGGAGTTTTGTTGAAGCTGAGAGAGGCTTAAATTAGGTGAAAATACATATGGAAGAGAAGGGGGAAAAAGAAATCAAAATAGAGAGGAAGAAGTGCAAATTCCTGCACTTGGATCGGACTGGGACAGAGCCCAATCCGCTCGAGCGACCTAGTGGGCCGCTCGAGCGGACCAGGTTCTGGATGGGCCTCGCTCGAGCGAGCCCAGGGTCGCTCGAGCGGACCCAGCCCAGTTCTGGGGCAGATTTGAGGTCCATTTTGAGGGCTTGTTTCTTGGCTGTTTGTGGGTCTCTCTAAACCTGTTTTAGGCCCATTTTATCCCATCCTTTCCTCTTCATCTTAAAGTCCATCAATCTCCTCTTGAATGCCTAAAAAAGCCCATGAAAGATTGGGATGTATAGCGATACTTGAAAGTTATGAAAAAATGAATGGGAACATGAGAGCAAGTTTTGATATGGGATTTTACCAAGGAATCTTTTTAGTCTTGAAGTGCACTCATTAATCTCAAGTGTTGTGGATTTTCATTGGTGCCAAACTCGTTATTTGAATCAACCTTTAGATATTAAGTGTACAATGAGACTTTCCCTCGGTAAATCATTAATTCATCATACACTATTCCATTCCAAGCTAGAAAGTTGTTTGTACTCTTTTATAAACTGGTTTGAAACGAATTGAGTGGTTTACCATGATTGGAAATATCGATAAAACTACTTATTTTGAATTAATGGATATTGTCCATTTGTAAATTGTCCAAGTAGTTGCCTTTATCGATTTTAGTAAGCTATTGCAATGATTTAAAATGTATCAGTTCCACAATTTGCTTTGAAATATATTTGAGTGGTTCGCCACGGAGATTTATATATTTTCTACAAATTGATTTGAAAGAGATTTGAGTGGTTCACCACGTTCGGAAATATATCGATAAGGCTACTCATCAGATTTGTTCGGATTTGTCAGTAAATTCAGTATGTATTTGTTCAGGAGTAGCCCTTTTATCGATTTCGGAAATGAATTTATTATGATGTGATTTGTATCGGTTCGGATTTGAAATTTAAAGGCACCACTAAGCTTAGGTCACCTTGTCGGGCTGATCACCCGGCTTGGGATCTTTAAATTATCTGCCAGCTGCAGCTTCGATTTTGTTTGTACCGACCATGGCAACAGTTCTCTCTGATGGTCCCACTTGTATGTGGCTACGGTTCTGATTCTGTTTCCGGTCCCACGTGTAGTGGCTTCGATTTTGTTTGATAATGACTTTGTTCATTCCGGTCCCACTAGTAGTGGCCACGGTCTCTGTCTGCTCTTGTTACTTCGGTAATAGGAGAATATAGCTATATGTGGTTTGCCAATGTTTTATTCAGTTTGTTATCCCTTTAAGATATTTATGTTTCGGATACTATTTACTTATTTGTTTTGATATTTATGTTCAGTCTTTCAATTATTTTATCACGATTCCTCACTATTATTGTTTAGAATCTTTAAATGAATTTACAATTATTTCATAATGTTTTATAAATGCCTAGCATCACATTATCTGTCTATTGGCTTGCCAGACCGTTGTGTCTGATCCCCTTTTGTTTGGTGCCAGGTCTTGCCCTCTCTACCTTTTTAGGTGTTTTGAGCGGAAGAGATGGTTGAGCCGTCAGTTGGAGCGAGTGGCTGCCAAACGATATCAACTAGATGTCGTTTTTGGTACATGAGTTCGTAACATATTTTGGGATAGTAATTTGTTTAGTTGGTTTATTTTAGATGGCTTTTATTAGCCCATTTTCCTTGGGATTTTAATGAAAACACTTTTGTAATTTGTAACTTGAACTTATGTGGGAAATAAATTCTCCTGTTACTGCCAGCTCACTGTTTTATGATTTATTATTTGTACAAGTTTGATTAGAAGCCTTAATTTGATGGCTTTATGTTAATGGCTGAGTGCGACACGAAATCTGATGGCCACGGGCTCCGAGTCGTAAACACCATGATTAGCTTCCGTAAAATATTCAGGTCATGATGGAATCTTATTATCCTCACTCACGCGGATCTTGGGTAAAGTAAAAAGTTTTAATTAATTCCAAAGTTTCGCATCCCGAGATCGGATCACTGTAGGGCCCGGTTTCGTGGTGTGACAGTCGTTTCCTTGCTGAATGGTTTTGCAAGTATCGATGGAATGTCGCATCCTTGCTCATTCGGTTGCGAGTATCGATGGAATGTCGCTTCATCACTTTTTTTAAAAAAATTATTTTGCGGGTACTGACTAAAATGTCGTTTTCCTACGATTTTAGAAATTTGACTGAAATGTTGTGTCTCCACATTTTGTTTTTACTTTTGCAAGTAATGACGAAATGTCACTTAGCTACGATTTTGGAAGTATCGAATGTGGTTCGCATTCTTCTGTTTTTTTGAATTTTTTTGAGTATCGACTGAGTGTCATTTTCCCGCGATTTTTTGAAAAAACATTTTTTGTTTAAAGACACGAGGTCATAAATTTTGGCCTAAAACCTGATGGACCGCGCTATCTGCGCATTGTTCTACTAAGGTCGGCGGACGTGAGAGTCCGTGAGGTACGACCCTTTCGTGACTGGTGGCAAAGCAGGTATCAAATTTTTATTTTTTTTTGCGTGGGTGTGCCAGATTTTCTATTTTACTTGGAATTACAGGTAGTGATCCGGAGATCGACCTTCGCAAGTAAAAGGAAATCAACTTCGTTTAAGTTTTCCATTGCACATATATTTAAGAAAAGAGACATTTTCTTGATTTGCCGTGAAAGGCGATGTTTTGGCATTTATAGCCAATTTTTGGCGTTTATAGCCGATTTTGGCGTTTATAGCCGATTTACAATTCTTATCAATAATGAAAGACAAGAGTTGTGATTTTTGTCTCTTTTGGAAAAACACAAACTATAATGAAAAGCAAGAAAAGAAGGATCTAACTTCTCAGGAGATTGTGGGGGACTTGTTCAGATTGACGGTCGTAAGCCGTGTGTGGACTTCGCCATCATCCATGCAGATGAGAACAAAGGATGCTCTTGATTCCCTTGGCTTGGCTATAACCTTAGATTTTTAGAGAACAAAGACCAAGAGGAGGTCTTATGTCCAATAAAAAGCTGAGTAGACGGGCTGAAAAGCCACGTCTAAGCCATTGGAGGCAGAAGGAGAAGGCAAGGACCTTGGGGGGGGCGGTACCCCCCAAGGGACTTTTGTCACCTTATAGCGGTGGCCGGTGCAGAACTTTCGCAGAGTTTTCTCTCTTTTTCTTTCTCTCAGATTTTGTCCGTATTCTTCTGGATTTCCAATGCTCATTCTTCTTGGAAAGCTCTCCTATTTATAGGCTCTTGGTAGCCATTTAGGAGGGTTTATGAGCTTTAATCACATTTAAGCCGCATTAAGGGATGAGTTACAAGGTTTAATTCCTTTATTTCGTAACTCTTGGACCTTGGCTTTTGATTGGCCGATGGAGGTTAAGGGCATTTGGTCGCCTTTAATCACCATGATGGGAGGAGTTTCATGGTTTAAATGCCATGAATCAATTGACTTGTAACTCCTAGATGCTTGCTTCTGATTGGGCCGTCCAAAGAAATGAATTAATGACTGCAATAAAGCTAGTCAATTAATCACATTAAGTGGTTGCCGAGCAGTTGAAGAGTCGCGGGCCGTGCCACGTCTTTTGGGATTCTTCTGGCGATGATCATCGATGGATCTTCATGTAGATCGACATCGGATGACCATGTAACTTCAGGTATTGATTGTCAACAGCGGGTCTGTGCCATCTGTCCTGTCGATTTCTCAATCGATCGGGTAGAAAGCACACTTTTTTGGTCGACCGGTTTGCGATCAATGTTTGACGGACCCGTGATTTTGACGGATGCCGAAGGATTTGGTGCCTTAAAAGTATGAATCTTGGAAAATCTCAGGAGTTGGAAACTTTGAAACGCAAAAAATGATGGAAAACGGACCTTTCCGGGGCGAACCCGACGGTCCGGAGCTCCATGGTCGCCGGCGACCATGGGCCAGGGTCGCGGGCTGCGACCCTGGAGGGGATTTACCCCCTTTTGGTCCCGTTTCGCGGCCGTTTCGAGGTCTTTTTCATTATTTTTTTTCTCCTATATTTTTCTTGACATTTTTGTACATTTATTGGCCTGATTTTCCTATAGATAACTTGATGAGAACCCTTGCATTTTTGGGGTGCAAAGTTTCCAATTTTCCGGGAAAGTCGAAGACTTTGTCGCGTAGAGCTGCCGACTTTCCGTCAGAAGCTGAAACTGGGCGCCAACGATGTCGGAATGACCTGAAATTTGAGGTGAAGTCTCCTAAGCAATAAATAAGACCAACCACAGGCTTTTATTTGAGTTTTGAGGCCGTATGGGTCCTGTCGCCAATAGACTTGATTTTGTCGCGAGGAAGATGTCGCGGCTTGATGTGGATCAACCGATGTCCGATTGACTTGAAATTTGACAGGGAACCTATTGGAGTCATTTTGCGATGATCCACAGGCTCTATCTTGGAAACCATGGTCCCGGGGATATTCGCCGCCGAGAGGCCTGATTTGGCTTCCGAGAGTCAAAGTATGGTCAAATGCTGTCGAAATGACCTGAAACTTGACGTGTAGCCCTTTGTTATTATCTTGAAGCCAGCCATGTGCTCTGTCTGATTTGTGATGGCCTCGGTGGTTCTTGCCGCCGAGAGGCTTGATTTAGCTGTTCGAGGGTTGATGTAGGGTCAAACGTTGTCGGTTTGACTTGAAACTTGACGTGGAGCCTTTTGGACGTATTTTGAGACCATCCATAGGCTCTGATCGAAGATTTGGTGTCTTTGATGCTGTCGCCGCCGAGAGCTCCTGTTCAGTTATCGGAGAAGTGAAGTTAGGCCAAATGATTTTGAAATGTCCCAAAACTTCTTGTGTACTCCTCTTTTGGCTGTCTTGAAGGATCTTGCAGTTTTTGTTTGATTCTGACAAGATTTGATTTTTGAAGTAGCATTGCCTATTTATGGCAGGCTATAACTTCATATAGTTCTTTTGATGTTGAAGAGGCAAAGTGAGAAATTTTTTTTTGTGTCAACAAATGCCCCCTCGAGGTACAACGACGAGTTGCTTAACTGTTGTAGTCGATGTGCCTCAAAGAGATTTTTGAAGGAGAGCTGTGACTTGACCAAGAGTCTTTGAGTAGTATTTCTTTTGGTATTGTAACCTTTTGAGCTTCCAGGGGAATCTTATGGTATTAAAAGGAATCACGTACCATCTCGAGGCAAAGTTTTGAAGATGACATCAGGGATGTGGATTTGGTTTTGACCTTGTGACCTAACAAGCTGTATGTGGCAGGTTAGGGGGTCGGGTTTGGTTTTGACCGTGTGACCCAACAAGCTGTATGTGGAATGTTGAGGGGTCGATTTTGGTGTTTGGTTTCGGTCTTGTGACCTAACAAGCTGTATGTGGCAAGTTAGGAGACCAGGATTTGGTTTGGATTTTTGTGGAATGTCAATTTCAAGATTTTGGCTCAATTTGGTATATGAGGCTGGATGGTTTATTTTTTTTTGGAAGCTCATGGGGCTTGGAATTCGTTTTTGTATGGTCCAATCAACTCAAAAGAGGCGTGGAACCATTTTTGTATGCTCTTGGTAAGAGGGATTTCTCTTCGACTAAAAGCCCAAAATTTTCTTTTTAGTGCCTAGGTGGTCAAACCTGGCTCATATGGGCTAACCCATAGGACCTTAAGCTTTTGAAATGGCTTAGATCTCATATGGTGTCATTTTTGTTAAGAATATCTAAAAATATCTCCTTTGGATAGAGAATATCTAAGAATATCTTTACTTGGAGAGAATCTCTCATGTTCCCTTTATTTTGGGAGATAATATCTCAAGATATCTTTCTTTGGGAGAGAATATCTCAAATCTCCTAGCTTTTGGGAGAAAATCTCTCATTTTTTTCTTTTTGGGAGAGAATCCCTCAAGATATCTTTCTTTTGGGAAAGAATCTTTCTAATTTCTCTCTTTTGGTAAGGTTACTAATTAGTAACACTTACCTCTTTCTTGTTTCCCTCTTTGGTTTGCTATCTTCTATAAAAGCAAGGGGAGGTTGGATCTCTTGCTCTTATTGCTTTCTTTTGCAAAAATTTCAAGAGTGCTCCAAGACCAAGAATTCTTCTTATTCAAAGATCTTCAAGCTTTTCTTCTTTTTCTCCATCAATGGCTTCAAGTAAGTTCTCTTTCTCAAGAAAACTCCTTTCTAGAAAGTAGGATGGTAAAAAAAAGTAAAGTGTTTGTTTTTTTTTTGTTTCTTTCTTTCCACGTGTTTTCTTTTTTTTTTTTACACGTGTTTTTTTGTTTGTGCGTTTTCTTTTTTTTTTCTTTTTTTTATGGACGTTTTTTTTCTGTGGGCCATACGGACAAATCCGTATAGATCTGGTCATATGGCCACGTGGCATGTGGGCCAATCCCATTTTTTTTTCCTTTTTTTGATGATCTTTCTCTTTTTTTTTAATCTTTCTTCCTCTTTTTTTTCGAGAAAGTTTTTTTTTTTGTTCTTTTGTTTCTCCCTTTTTTTTAGAAAGTTTCTTTTTTTTTTGCTCATCATGATAATGCATTTTTGGCAAACCAAGATATTCATGCATGCATTTTCTGTAAATTGAATTGGTAGCATGATGTGATAGCATACCTAAAAATCTTTGCAAATTTGGGAATTTGGAGCTCGCAGTGATGTTGAGCCCTTCCTGATTTTATGGAGACTTCGAGGTTTCGAAAGTTTGGAGTTTCGGAGCTTGCAGCGATGTTGAGCCCATCTTTAAGCTTTCTATTTCTTTTGGGGTATTTCCCTTTTCTTCGGAATTGCCCCGGAATCATGCCAAAATTTCACCAGATTTTTTTTAGTGAAATTTTGTCATTTTTTCTGATTGATCTTTTTCTTTTCCATCCTTTGCAGGTGGTTCCTCCAGAACAAACAAAGGTAAAGAGCCTGCTACAAGTGTATCTCATCGATCTGCTAGATCTTCCAATCCGGCTGTTCAGCAGGCCTGGGACAAGGTCCAGTATGTTGAGAGAAACCATGAAGAGTGCGACTCTCTCAATAGAGATGAGATGAGACAGCGACTATTCGCTCTCAAGGGAGAGGAATTTTATAAGATCATGGTAAGCAGCCGTCCGTGGATTATGGACGATCAGAGGGTTTTGCCCAAGCCTACCTTCTTCTTTGGTGATGCAGTCCCTGACGACGTGACATACCAGAGGAGATGTTTTCAGTTCTCATACACAACTGATGGTGAGAAGAGAACCGTTGTTACCCGATCGACATTTGATCGCACCATCTCGATCATGAGCCTTGCCCCCACGTGCTCTAAGAGGGAAGATCCTCCAAGCTGGGTGAAAAGGGCAAATGTAATCAAGACCGGGGTTTTTGTTGGCAGTTCTCCTGGATATGCAGAGAAGTCGCCTGCTGACATGGACATGTTGATGCCGGCCAGCGGCTACCAGGGCTCTGATTATCCGTCGGTCGCTTTGGGACTGGTGGGCCTTGGTATTTTCAGCGGTGACGGCAATAATTGGGTGAAGCCTTTTCGACTTCGTGGCCGTTTCAGTGCTGACTCCGAGTGGAAGTCGTGGACTGATCGTGTCCTGCTGATTGGCGGCGCCATTTTGAAGGAAGCCGGGATTTTTGATGCGGTCCGTGCCTTTAGGGGGACTGTGATCTTTTCCGATGAGGCCTTCATGGCTATGTTGGAGTCATTCCTTCCACAAACCAATACCTTCGTTGTCACGAATGGTGAGATTGGTTTTCCTTTGAAGGAGCTGAGCGCCATTACTGGATTGCCTATCCTCAGCAAACTCTATGAAGAGTTCATGCCGATCGACAGCGTCCTTGAGGAGCAGTCAGAGGAGTTCAGGCTTCTGTACTTTCATCTTGTCGCCTTCTATGATTTTTTGAAGGAGAAGGAGGGCTCAAAAGTTAGATCCAGTAGTTGGAAGAGTTCTGGCTCTTTGTTTCCCAACTTTTTTTACAGTAGGGAGTCTTCTGATAGCACGACATGGGAAGACAAGAAGAAGACTTCGGCCATGCAAGAAGAGTTGAGGGGTTTCTTCGCGAGTACAGACGCCATTTGCTCTGACATTGCACTGCGGAGAGATCTCGTTGTTTACCTCACTTATTGGTTAGGTGAGGCTGTTTTTGCTGGAGGAGATGGAACGCCTATCAGGCCGCATTGCATTTTTTCGGCTTGTCAGATGGCGTTTGGAAAGCGGCTTGCTTTAGTGCATGCTCTTTACTCCTACCTGTGCACCGAACTGTAGGCTGCTACTTTCTTGGTTTGGCTTGGGCTTCCCATGATCAGGGTATTTTCAGCCCATATTTTCTATTCGTGGTTTGTATACCACTGTCCTGGCTTCCATCGGCTGGGTGCTGCACAAGATGGTGATCCTCTGATGATTCGATTGGCTAAGGGAAAAGACGTATCTGAATCACTCTTGTTTGCCCGCATGAGGATCCGACGGTTCAGGGACGTGGAGATGGGGCAGTGTTCAGTAAGGCTTTCTCCGGAGTTGTGGAAGAAGGCTTTTGATTTTGGTGCCTCCCGAGACTCTACCAGGGCAGGGTAGGGAATGCATTACTCCTTGACAAATGCAGAGAAGGAGTGGCTTTTCAGCATACGTGTCGGCACGATGGTGTACCGTAGACATCTTTTCATCGACATCCAGCCGTATGTGCCCTCTCGCTTTGCGCTGCAGTTGGGCTTTTCTCAAGGTGTTGTTGGAGCGCCTTCAAGCATGGTGAAACGCTTTGGAGGTTTTCAGGATGGGAGAAACACATGTGCTTTCTATACTGCTGAAGACACTGCCGCCATGATTTCCTATCCTGTACTGTCAACTTCCCAGACTGCCAGCTTTGCGAAGTGGTTCGCGGAAAGCTTTCTGGCATATCGGGGGCTTTCCAAGAAGGAGCTTGATGTGAAGTTGTCGTCTGGAAAACGCCTTGGAAAATCGTATGGCGTCCGGCGAGAGGAAGTTTGGGCCTTCCTTTCTGGAGAGAAACACAAGATAGGCTTTCTTGGTGACCAGGGCGTCATTGGTTCTGAAGCTGCTCGAGAAATACCTGATGAGGCTTTAGAGCAGCTAGAACAGGAGGAAGCTGAGCTTGATGCTTGGATGCAAGCGGCACAGAGGCGAGCTTCCGTGGAGTCTACTGATAAGGGTGATAAAGGTAGACCATCCAGTGAGGAGTCGAGTGAGAAACCTGACTCTGACAGTGGGGCAGGTTCTTCTAGGAAGCGAGCCCGTAGAGGTAAGAGGAAGAGGAGTCGGCATCGCAGCAAGGAGCAACACGAAGACTCTCCTGATATGGAAGTCCCTCTTACTATCAATGAGGCCAGAGAATGCTGACGAGCCACCGGAAAAGAGGAGCCGAGAAGAAGAGATCGTCTATGGAGGTATGATTCTTCCTCTTTCTCCTTCCATTTCTTTTCATGGAATTTTCCCATGTTCTGATTTGCTTTCTACTTCAGCTTTTCTTTTTTTTTTTTTTAACAGAGGAAGACTTGGCGATGCCTGAGGTTTCGACCAATGAAGCGGTGAAAGATCCTGTGGAGGTACTTGAAGAAGAACCGAGGGACTCTGGAATGAATCCAGAATCTCCAACTGATATGACTTCTTTTTCTCTCTCTCTCTTTTTGGCCTGCGGCTTGATTTGCTAACATTTTTTGTGTCAGCTGATTTGCCACAGGATTCTGATGACTTTGAACCATCGATGGATGCAAATGTTGACGATGCTTCCGATGAGTTCATGGAGGAAGAGAGCATTCCGCCAATCGTCGAAGAAGGTACTTTATAGTAATAACCCTGATAATGATTTTCAAACATGATCATATTCATACCTTTTTGTGTTTCTTTGGCAGGTTTTGAAGTAACAGAAGAGAGTCCATCGCTTCCTTCAGAACCAGAGCAAGGGATGCCAGAGGTTGATCCGGAGGTAGAGACTCCTATAACCAATTCTGACACTGTTGAGGAGATACCTCGTGCTGAGATTCCTTCCCCTGTGGCTCCAACTGGAAAGAGTTCTTTTTTTTACTCTTGCAGCGGGTCATCTCTTCTATTTGCGAAGAATGTGCTGACACGGGTTTTGAGCTCTTGGATCGAGACTCTCCTTTCTGGACACTTGGATGCCGGATTTGGCATGATTCTGCATGTGAAGGAGATTCTCACTGATGCTGAAGAAGTTGGTCTGGACGTCACAAGTGCCAGGGCGATTGTTAATAGGATCATTGCACTGGGTGACAAGTGGGTTGAGATCATGGACTATCCTGATGATCAGTTCTTCAAGGAGATGTCCTTGGATCCCGCTAACAGGCTAAGTCTGACCTGAATAAGGCTACACAGAGTAGGAAGCAGGTAGTCCTAGAGAAGAACTTAGAAGAGCTAGCCCTCATCGAGCTGAGGCACGACCTTAACATCTTTGATAGGGAGGTTGATGAGGCCAGGAAACGTCTTAAGCATTTGAAGGCACAAGTCGCTGCCAAGTGAGCTGCTATAACAGAGGCTCGCGACAGGGAGAGTGCTCTGATTCACCGGGTCGCAGATGCCGATCAAGTTCTCGAAAGGAAGTTTCAAGAAGACAAACAATGGCAAACTGCTCGGGATAAGCTTCCGGTATAAAAGAAGGGTTACAGGGTCAGCTCGCGGGGGCCCAGGGGGCAGCGCCCCCTAAAAAAAAAAAGAAAACCGATACGTATCTTTTTTTTTTTTGAAAAAATTAAAAATATTAGAGACCGCCAATGGCGGTCGCTAATACTTTTTTAAAAATTTTGGTTGAGTATTAGCGACCGCCAATACTTTTAAAAAAAAAAAATTATTGAGTATTAGTGACCGCCATTGGCCTGTTTGTATCCATCAGTGATTATGTTTGAGAGACTTTCCATAGATCTAGACCTGATGGGTCTATCTTTACAACATAACAATATTGGACTTAATTGGTGTTTCTGTCATTCTAGAGTCGATTGATGTTTTTGTGCTTGAAACCCATCAGTGCAGTATAGGACTGCTTAATGTATATATTAATTTGGATGTGTGGACTTTGTAGTTCAGGTCTTAATATGAATTAACTAGTTTATGGTGCACATCATGATTTTTGCACGCATCTTTTTTTTTATTTTTTTTTCAGGTAGAAACCCATAAAAAGGGAAACCATAATGGCATGTTTGTATCCTCTTAAAGTAAGTGCAAGTGATTTGATTTACATGTAAATCCTCCAGATGATCAATGTATCTATCTCTCCCATTAATGTTGTGTTTTTTTTTAAAGTGGACTGAGTATTGAAAATATCTAAATTTTAGAGGCTATTGAACTTTAAAGAGGTTGGATAATATAGTTGTTTGGACCGAGTATTGGGGTTTTCCATGATGGGCGATTCAGATGGGTGCTTTCATGTGTTTAAATAAACCAATTCCATTTTATAGTGGATTCTCTGTGATTGATAGTCCTTGAAAAATAATTTATCTCTGTTCCTTTTTTCCTCTTCCTTTGTTGCAGGTGGGGACATTGAAGAAGGGATTGAATCATACTTCTATACAAAAATTGAATTTCCATTCTGCATATGTTTTAACTGCTTTAAAAGCTGGGATATTTACAGGCACCCTAGCTTTGGCGGTAAGAACACTATGATCCCTGAATGATGTGCCTTTTTTTTTTCTTCTTCTACTTCTTCTTTTCTTTGCATCTCTATAGAAAATGAGTGCTCAGCCTATTTGGATGCTCAGCCTATGAGTGCTCATCCTATTTTAAATAATGACTTCTCAACCTTTGTCACTTTGATTTCTTAAAGGATGGTTTTACATGAAAGGACTATTATTCCCCAAGAGTACAACCTGTTCTGTTTTATTACACTACAATTGAGTTTCAAATGCTCAACACATTGACTTGATGTTGCCTCTTACATTCTAAGTGCTATTTATTTAGGTGGTGGTTCTATCTGTGATTCTTCGATCAACCCAAATTATGTTGTGATCTCTCTCTACATCCCGTCTCATCTGGTCTGTTTCAAATTTGTTGGCATCTATGTGATAAAGCCTTTTTGAAAATTGGGTTTTAAGTTTTGAAGAAGATGTCTTAGTTGTGACTTAATCCATTTTGCTCTGTCATTCAATTGCTCCCTTTCAAGTACAAAGCATTTTTTTTTCAACCCAACAGATGGAAAAGTTCTAGCCTTTTACATTCTAAGGGATTTGTTCCATACACCATTGGCACTTGTATGGAATGAATTATCAGGCATTGCATGTCCTGATTATAAGTACATAATTTCCATCTTCTTCAGGTAGGTGCCAATCTTAAGCCTATTTAAAGTTTCTGTGAAACCAAACAAGAAAGGCACAAGTGTTGTGTTGGTACTTCTAGATGGAGTTTTGTTATAAGCTAGTTTTTCCAACTGAATGGGGAAACCGATGGAATGGACCTACAGTGGGCTACTTCATCATTGTGTTTGCCACCCATCTTCTTTTGATCTGGTTGTCCGCCTATTTTAGGGAGGCTAATATTTGTGCAGTTATATGTGCTTAAAGAAAAAGTTAGTAGTGATTGTGTTTGCCTGAAAGCTGATATGTTTGAAGCTAAATTGTGGTTATGATACAATGATGCAGCGATTGGGAGTTGATCATAGTTATGTCAAGGTGCATGATGATGACTTGAGAATTTTTTGAGGAAAATTGTTGATGTTTTTTTTTTCTCCCTCCAGTAGCAGAATTGTCAAGCTGGTTATCTTCTTTGTATGTTACTTGTGTTGATTTATGATAAGTGGGGTGTCTAACATACTAGTTTTAACTTTCCTTGATTTATGATGAGCAGGTTGTCTAACATACTAGTTTAACTTTCCACAGGACAGCGATGATCGAGTTTGAAATTAACATGTCAGAAATGCCCCTCGGAAAGCTAAGCAAATGAAATATCCAGAAGGGTAACTCTCAGGATCTCCTAATTTTTCAGAATTCAATTGAAATCCAAATTTGTTGTTTGTGAACATTGGCCATTGAAGTACCATATGATGCCTGAATGGAGAAAATGACATTTTTGTTTTATCCATAAATGGTAATGTGGGGCCTACTTTGAGTAATATAAACAGTAAATCAGCTTGTAGAATCATGGAATGGATGGCGGTGCACCTACACCATTTGATCCCCTATAACAAGTAACAACCCTCGCCATCCAATGGAAATGGGCAACCACAAATAATTGTCTACATTAAAAGGAGCACCAATAGGACAAGTAGTTTCACCTAATGGGGGATAACTCTTATCCACCATGGGGCCCTCTCCCAGTGACAAGCAAGTGGTTGATGGAATGTTGTTTTTTTTATTACTATTGTGGTCAGTTAGCAGTGGTTAGAATTAATTTTCTTTTGTCTGTTGCCTAAATCTTGTGTAGTCTATATCTAAACTGGCTCAACATTTATATTGAACTCAATTGTTATTCTTTCAGGGTTTGAGGTATTAACAGAGTTACAAAATCTTCTAACCAGCAATCAATATGAGCCATCTGTTAAGGAGAGCTTGATTATTGACGCTAGCAATCGCTTTTTCACCATGATTCCTTCGATTCATCCACATATCATTAGAGATGATGAGGATTTTAAGTCAAAGGTATGCATCAAGACATGTACTGAGTTTTTAAGAGGTTGCCACATTAAGCCTGGTTACATCATTATGGAAAGCAGCATGGGTCAGAGAGTGACTTAATGTCTTTTGTGATCTGTCTTTTGCTATTTATTGCCTGTGGTTTAGTTTGTGAAGGGTTAGCCTTGTTCAAATGAAAAGCATTCCTTACGACTCAACAACTTAAAGAATCTCATTTATTCATTTAAATTGCATATTTGAATAAATGCCATCCATGCATATAAGTGGTTCTTTCCTCAATGGCCTTACATTTTGGTTGGGCCATATGATTTGAATACTTTACTGTTTTAAATTTTATGAGGTGGAGGCAAAGTGCTTGGTCCTCTAACGTGATCAGTTGTCAGTCATAAACCTTATGGATTTTAAATTATCAAAAAAATAATAATAATAAAAAGAAAAATGAAAAGCTATAGAAAGGTAAGCAAGAATAGGAAGTAGTTAAGAAGCAGAGGAATATTACAGTGATTAGAAGTTAATAGTACACCTCTTACTGCCCAAGAAAGAAATAATCTTCAAACATGACCTGTTCATGTTGCTTGGCTGCTATCCTTTTATCTGCTTACTACTCTTGTGGTGGCCATGCGTTTAAATTTGTTGACTCATTACAGGTTAAGAATATGCCTCATTACTGTCCAAGAAAGAAACCTCCTCAAACTTATGTCAGTTGTATGACTTGCCACTTGTCCTATGCACTTGGATGACCTGGGTGCAGCATGACAGTGAGATTGGTAATGGAAGTAAATGCTTAGTTTCTGTTGTTTTTAGCAGATATATTATTCAGAAACTGAATTATCTGCCCCATTAAGTTCCATCCTTGTTATCATTTTACATACAATAAAATATAATAGAAATAATTCACAAAAGTGTGCTGCCCCATTAAGCATCAGGCTCCAAGGTGGGGAAGTCTCATCTAGTCATCTCACCTATTGTTTTTTACACACACAAAAGGGAGATATTACAGGATTTTTTTTTCAGGTGGGTGTGATCTCTAGCTGTTTTGACTAATGTTTCTTACACAAATTAGTAAACCTGCTGGGCTTGGTGGAGGTCTTGGATTCAAAGCCACAGGCATTAATTGTCTCTAGTACTTTAAAAGCATTGATTGATAGTCTGTCTGCACAAAACTAGAAATAGTGGTATTTCCCTGCTGATGGTTTGCTAGATGTCACTGTGCACCATCAAGTCTCTGGGATTTTTTTTCTTCTTTTGAATGGTCTGGCTCTGGAAAGTTGCAATTTGTTTATCATGATCCTGATCCTATCATCATGTATGCTCAGGGACTAAAGTTCGTGTATACTGTCAGATTGGTAAGACAAACCAAGGGAAATTTGCTTTAGATGTTGCCGTCAGGACACTTGATCTCTATAAGAAGTAAGTTTTCTCAATGTGTTGTTGTTTGCCTGCGTAGTTTACATAAATGTAACATTTATTTCTGAATTAATTCACACTGTATTTGGGTCCTCTGATGCTCTCAATTGGGTGGGATTTGACCCATGTAACAATTGTAGTATTCCAATTCATTTTTTTTCCAGTAAGCTAGCACTTAAGTTGTAAAATCTGATGCTCTTAAGTTGTAAAATATGATCCCTTAGAGGATTCTTTTTCATTCCATTTTTTCTTTTGTTGCTGTTGCTACTGTTGTCTGCATGAGAGACATATACATGTCTAATTGGGTAGGAGAAAGGAAAAGGTTTAGTTTCAGTTAGTTTCTTTTGAGTCTTCAAGTTAATTCATTGATCTATAAAATAGTTTCAGTGCACTGAGAGAGCTTTCTTCCCCTGGGAAGAGTGGGAGTATCTTTTACCTGACCCAGGATGATAAGTTCATGATAAAGACCGTGAAGAAATCTAAAGTGAAGGTTAGAGAACTCTGCAGAAATTTCATTTTTGATTTGTGTGTTGTACTGTTGACTTCGAATGAGCCAAAAACCAATGTGATTCACATTTGGGACCTTACACTACATGGACTCAGTTTCAACAATATTGGGTTACATGCTTATGTTAAGTGAGTTTGGGATCGATGTGCAGGACGAATAAAGATGCAAGACGAATGAACATGCAGCAACAAATGAAATGGCTTATGTTAAGTGAGTTTGGGTTTCTTGTTTGTCTAGTTTATTTATATTATACCCTCCTTATGTAAAAGGTATGTTTTGGATAGGAGTGATTTGGTGAGAAATCCCTTTTATGGAATTTTTGTTAGGAGCTGTCTGGATCTTGTAAACTGAGCATGTGTAACTCGGTTTACATGCGAAAGAAGTATCATACATTTTGGACAATCTGAGTAACTTGTTACACCATCAGTATTGTTCTTTGCCATAACCAATCACTTGTAAACAAAGTTACAGGTGATTAGGTTCTTAGGTAGCTGGGTTTTGCTTTATATATTCTAGTATTGATGTGTAAATGATTTTAGAAAATTTTTCCCTCTGTTAGCAATGGGATGCATGTTCGTGTTAATGGCCAATTGAAAGAATTCCAAGGCAAAAAGACAGCTGTTGCGTTCTCTGTTAGGTATGTGTTCAATTTTTCAACTGTTTCCTATTCTTCCACTTGTGTTTAAATTTTTAACTATTCTATTACCATGTTAATTATAAAAGGTTTGAATTCTGCTCACCATTGAAAATTCCTATGTTGTTTCTATTAGAAGTGATGTTTCGTTGCATTTGTTTCTATTTTCATTTCTTACTAGTGATTCCCTATAGTTCTCCTGCTCATTTTTTTTATAGGTAGAATCTGTAGAGTTTATACTGTAGACAAAATTTGATAGTATTTACAAATAATTAGAGTTTGGCGTGGTGATGGTATATATGCAAGTTTTGGTTTTCGATTAGAATATGTAAAATTATATATATCTTGGAAGGGTTGATATTGATTTTCAGGTTATGACAGAGTTTAGGTTTTTGAAATGTCGAAAATACAAAGGAGACTATGCCAAATTTTTATTTGATCTTGAGGCGTAGTTACAGTTACATTAGAAACTTTAATTTATACTATACTATGCATGTGTATATATGTACATAGAAATTAATTTGTTTATATATATACAAAGGTTTTTGTTGTTTAGATGTTAGTATTTTGAGGTATATTGCAGGTTTTTTTTTATCGTGGTACAGCAGGTTCTTTTGATATTAAAAAAAATAAATTGTGAAATTATATCGGTTTTTAATGAAACCGATATAATAAACCATATGAAACCGATATAAGAGACTAATTACATAATTTTTATATCGGTTATTCTTAATCACTTATATCGGTTATTATGAAACCGATATAAAAAACCATATCAAACCGATATAACATATATTAATTATATCAGTTTGGCTATAAGTTATATCGGTTTGGCTATAAGTTATATCGGTTTGGCTATAAGTTATATCGGTTTTATAATAATTTATAATATAAATACACATGAATATTACATCGCTTTAGGCTTAACCGATATGAAATATTACACTTATTATATCGGTTATGTTTATCTTTTATATCGGGGGCAGTTATATCGGTTTGAAGTTCACTCAAAAATCGATATTATAGGTCTTCTATATCGGTTTTTAGCCGATATAAAATGCCTTCTTTCTAGTAGTGGACACTCCATAGTTAACGAAGAGAAGTTCCCACATTTTTTATATGAATCCAAGAACATAGTAACCAAGCGAATAGGCTTTGTTTCCTCCCCTTGAAATGAGATTGACCAATAACCACTATGTTTCCTCCCCTTATCAACCGCTGTTTCCACCCCTTACCATTTTTTTGTATGAAAAAAAAAACATTCATTTTCATACTTTTGTTCTAAAATAAAGTATCTATAAGGATTGTCAGTCCATAATTTGCACATTTGTATAAGATGTTCTAATAAAAATGTGATAATTTTATTTTTGTTATTTCCATTAAAAAAATTATCTTGCTTTGTCATGATAATTTGTGGATATTTCCAAGAAAACCAAGTAATGTTTGGCAACTAAATTCTCAAGAAAAATAATTCTATTTGGCACAAATTCGTGAAAAAGCCCATGTTTGGCAGATGTAAACCCTCAAGTACCAGACTCTAAGGATTTTGTATATGACCTCCCCCCATAGAATTTGAAATCTTTACTCCTAAGGATTTGCACACATGGAGTATTCACATATAATCATCATTTACTATTTCTTTATGATATAAATAACCAGTGCATTAATTGTCTTATTCTATATATTTGGGATTCATTTGTTTTATTGATGTTATATTCTTAGGATTTCTCATGAGCAATGCAATATTTCCACATAATGTTGGGGGTATTTGCTTGTACAGGACAATTCCAAACTACAATGTCTCTGTTGGCCCTGAACATTATTTCCCCTTGCTCGTTGAGAAAAGGTACTTATTTCTTTGTATATTAAGTTAGTGAGATGCTTACTACATTTTATGTTCTTTGGATTGTGGTTTTATAATCAACCTTTTTTTTTTGTTCTCATTCCCTACAACCATTAAATTTAGACACAGATGATTTATGTCTGTCCAAGTCTTCTAAGCTATAGTTGGCGATTGTATAATGAGAAGCACATGGTGTGTTGAAAGAAGCTGACTTACACTATTAGTGGTTTTGCTGACCTGCAGTGCTTTGTAAATTGTTTATATCACCCTTTGGAGTCTTCAAAGAAACAGAGTTCTGACATAGTTGCAAGTGATTTTCTACCTGAATATCAAATCAAATGTAATACTGAATCTGCGTTCTGGACGTGGCCGTTCAAGCAAAGTTTTCCACAACGAAGTAGAACCTGAATATCAAATCATATTTAAGGTTTGTTGTTGTTTGGTGGTGATGGATGCTTCAATCTTTGTTTTCAAATTGCAACTATACACTAGTATTTGTGATCTCCTTCCTTTTGCTGAATATCCATGAACATAGTCACATGCTTGTGAATTCCACACGATAGATTGTGCTTCTTCCAAGTAAAAACACTAGCAACCTACTGAATTCTAATATTTATTTGTACCACTCATATGAGGCTCGCAGTCATAACTTGTATGCATCGGGTCAATTTGTATTTTTTTTTCCTTATAGGTGCAGTACAGTTGGCTTATTTGAGTTATGTTGCTCACGTAGATATTTTTTATTTCATTCTTATGTCAGGCATCTCAAGCATGGATGTAGTGGGTTATGCAGAAGAGAAAAGCTTTTGATCGGCGGGGTGATGTGGCCATGCATTCAATATTGGGCTGAGTAGCAGCAACATATGAGTTGTACACCAGATTTTACCGCCTTCATTTTAGTGATAATAGACTCCTTAAATCTTTTTATGGCCACAACAGTGATGTGTGGCTTATTTAATAGTAGCCCGATTTGTACTTGATATGAATCTAACGCACCACCACATTGTATAAATACATGAGTTTGGATGAATTGATGTTTGAACAGATTAATGAATTTTTGTGTGCTAATATATAGAAACAAAGATTAATTATATGGTGTTTAATTAGTAGATGTGACAATAAATGTGACGTGAGGGGAACTTCAAAACACACTGAAACGAGCAATTCCGTCTAGTTGAAATTGACGCAATTAAGTTTTACTCGCAAAATCTACCTAGGGGCGACGTGGACAAACACTGCGAATCATTTTTTCCGTTGATAAATAGTCGATGCAATTGATTTATTGAAACCCACTAATAACATAGCCAGAAATGAGCATTTGCGTCGATTTCAGATCGTTGCAATTGAGTTTTAGCTGCGACATTTAACTAGCGGCGAAGTTAAAAAAATGCTGCGAAAATATTTTTCCGGTGATAAACAGTCGCTGCAATTGGTTTTTATGTCAGAAACGAGCATTTACGTCGATTTGATATCGACGCAATCGATAAATAGTAGCTGAAAATGACTTTTTTGAAAAAAAAATAACGGTAGAAACCAGCAATTGCGTCAATTTGAGATCGACGCAATTGTGTTTTAACTGTATAATTTTTTTTGCAGCGAATCTGAAAAACGCTGGGAAAGTTTAATTGCGGCGATATATAGTCGCTGCAAGGAAATTTCGATCACTGGAAAAAGACATTGCCAACCACTTATAATTGGAAGTTGAAGGCTATTTGCGGCGAATGTTGGCACTAATAGCGACGGAAAAAAACGCCGCGAAAAAAAAAAGTTTTCTCGACGATTTTTCGTTTGCGCCGCTAAAGATCAGAAGTGATGGATTTTATGCGGCGATTTTGCGACGAAGTACTAATCGCCGGGATAGAGATTTCGCAGCGATTTTCTTCATTTTTTGCGGCGAAAATGTGTGCCGCGAAAACAATTTTCGTTTGTAGTGAGTCTTGTCCAACAACCCGACTCGGGTCCAATTTGGTAGTTCTTGAGTTGACCATTTAACTTCAAGGTGGAATATAGATTGACATATTCAACCCAATTACTCACCTATACTGGTCAAACCAACCTAATGACAGCCCAAGCTAGCCCAACACACTCTGTTGCTATCTTTAGCCATATACCGTCTCTTTATTGGAGGTCCGAGGAGGCAGGAGCAGAACTAAGGGAGGGGGGGGGGGGGGGGGGGGGCCATGGCCCCCTTAAAAATTTGAAAAAAAAAAACATTCTTAATGAAAATTTAATTTTTTTAGATTGCCACCCCAGAATGATTTAGGGGGGGGGGCCATGGCCCCCTTAAAAATTTGAAAAAAAAAAACATTCTTAATGAAAATTTAATTTTTTTAGATTGCCACCCCAGAATGATTTAGGGGGGGGGGGGGGGGGGCTGGCGTGGCCATGGCCCCCTTAAAAATTTGAAAAAAAAAAACGTTCTTAATGAAAATTTAATTTTTTTAGATTGCCACCCCAGAATGATTAAAAAAAACCCAATGTTACAAGATTTTAATTAATTCCATTTTTCAATGGCTCCCCCAGGCAAAGTTTTGGTTCCGCCCCTACTAGGAGGCCTTCATGGGCTGGTCCAGGACAATACAAAACTTGTCTAAGCCCAGCTGATATAAATACTGAGCCTAATATTTATGTTCAGATACAACGAGGGTTGCTCAAGGGCCGGGCCAGTCAGCGCCCTATCTAGTGGGCTGGGCTTGGATTGAAAGAATGCCCAAAGCCCAGCCCATTTAAGAAATGCATATAAATTAGTTTACTTAGTCCATAAATTGCTTGAATGCCCACAAAATCTATAAAAATCCCGGTTCAGCCCAGGCATGATTGATTAAATGGGTGGGCTTGGGGCCGGCTTTTATGGACCATGTCGGGCCTCGGCCAGTGTTTTTAGAGTCAGCCTGAGCCTATATATTCCTTAGCCCGGACCGACTTGGCCAATGAACACCCCTAGATACATCCCATGGGCTAAACTCAGGCTAACTCAGCCCATCTTGAAAAAGAAAAAACACCCATTGAATAGTCGGGACATAAAACTAGGCCCTGGCATTACCCATGAGCCTGATAATAGAACTCAAATCCATCCCAAAGTCGGCCCATACTCACGTCACCCATTGGATATGGGTGCTCATGGGCCGGGCTTGCATATGTAATTAGGGCCCAATTAATAATTGGGCCGGGATTGGATTAAGTGATAGAAAGCCCGTAGCCCAGCTGGCCCGGCTTGTGTAATAAATGCATGTAATTTAATTTAATTAGTGCTGTAATGCCCACAAAAGTGATGAAAAGCCCGGCTCATCCAAGCCCGATTGATTAAATGGGCGGGCTCGGGCCTAACTTTTATGGTCCGTGTAGGGCTTGGGCTGGGCCTGCGCCAGTGTTTCTAAAGCCTGGCCAGGCCTGGATATGCCTTAGCCCGGCCCATGAACACCCCTACCAATGGATCCACTTCCACAGTGCGAATATTCGTATATTTTATTGTCTCCGCCTGAGCCCTAACTAGTGCTGATCAGATCTCTGAAAGTCCGCATTTCACATGGCTGATTCCATATGCCAGAAGATGTTCCCATTTTCAAAACTTTGAAAGTTTCCAAGCCCTTGACATAGACGTTGCCAATCTTCTTCTTGATCTTTGACTCTTACAAATTCTTGAAAAGAGAGAAGCCAGAGAGACAAACGTAATTGAGAAACCAAGGGATGAACCAGTCAATGTTCTTCTTGTGTCTGAAGAAATATAAGCCGCGGATGAGTTATCATGTGAGGAAAGAGAAACCGTAGATGAAAAGTCCTCTTATTATGATTGATCTGTGTTTACATAGACAAAGTCCTTTACCCTAATCATTTTGAGACCATGGTCTCATTTTTTTGTTCCCCACCTGTTCTTTTAGGCTAGAGATTTGATTGATAGATGGCATGATCTATTCCATCATATGGCTTCACACTGGATGGACACTAATTAAATCTCACGCATACATAGAAAATTTGGCGATTTACTTCACTAGTCTCTTTTGTCTCCACTAGTCTCTTAGACCATAGATATGAATGATAATGACGTGATCATTTCAATCATAGGGCCCACTAGCTACATCTAAATTAATTTGATGAAGAATACATAGACCCAATGGCACCTTACCCTATTTTTTTAAGAGAAAATTAGCGAAAGGTCCCTAGAGTGGACTGTTTCCAACCTCCAATCCAAGCAAAAACTTATTAAGGCCTCTAGTCCACTCAGCTAGACTGTTTGCAGCCATAGGTCCCTGCACCCACACATTCTCATTTTTCAGGACTAAATTGCCCTTTCAACCATTTTAGGCATAAAATTTTAAAATTTTAAATTTCAAAGTTTATATTATCCCTCTTCTTCTGCAACGAGCCTAGGTTTGTAGGGTTGGATTGTGCTCATTTCTGCACGTCGTATTTGTTCTAGAAAAGAGCAAGTTTCGATCTCGAGCACGTACACGTCAGATCCGATCACCCCTTCTCCTATGGACCCTTTGAAGATCTGATCCGCCGGATCTCCGACGATCACCAAACCTTAGAACTCAACCGGCATGTGCCAGCACCAGACCTTCAAGCGATGAGGGTGGGTTCTGCACCAACCGTCGGTCCAGATCACCGAAGGTAAGGTCGGCCGACAGGCCCGGCGCATCTTCGTCCTTGACGTCACTGGAAAGGGCGGCGAGGTGTACAGTGACGTGCATTTCATTGTCGTCGCACTGTAAGAAGGGGGAGAGAGTGGTTTTGGCAAGGTGGGTGGAGCCGTAGTACATGGTGGCGTCGCAGGTGTCATAATAGACGCATTTGTCGTCTGTGGGCTTGGGGACGGAGAAGACAATGTCCTAGTCAGTGGTTAGTTGGTGGGTGGAGGAGAGGTTGAAACGGGAGACCGAGGTGGAAGAGACAGAGAAACTGGGGACATCGTCGTTCTAGGAAAATATGGAGATGGCGTAGAAGACGCCAGTGGCGATGCCAACGATGACGACAGTTTAGATCGCTGCCAAGACTGTTCTTTTGAGGGAGAAGGCGCGTGGGGGGTCCATGGGATCTGTATGCGGTGCAGGATAGTTGTTGACGGTGGCCGTTGGGCGGTAGGGTAGCTCCATCTGGGCTTGTACTGTTAGTTATACGCCATCCTTTGAGGGAGAGATACGCCATCTTTTGAGGGAGAGTTCTGATCCGTCGGATCTCTGAAGAAACAGAGGATCGGAACTCTTGATTCATCCCCCAATTTTGATCAGCGTGGCCCCCTCTTTCTCCCCACTATCCTTGTCCACCAAGGCCGTCCGATGCTAACATGCGCCCATGGTGAAGGTAAGAATGCAGTCGCCATTGCCATATCCTTTGGCAAAGATGAAGAAAAAGGAAGATGATGGAGTCCATGGACGAGAATCAGCGGACCTGTTTTTGTCTTTGTTTTGTCGTGCTTGGGTTTTTAAAATTTATTTGAGTTTTTTTAAAATTTATCTGAGTTTTTGTCAAATTTATCTGAATTTTGTTCAAATTTATCTATTTTCTGTCATATTTATCTGATTGTTGTTCAAATTTATCTATTTTCTATCGTATTTCTTTGTGTTTTTGGTAAATTTATCTGAATTTTTTCAAAATTTATCTGAGTTTTGTTCAAATTTATCTATTTTCTGTCATATTTCTTTGTGTTTTTTGCAAATTTATCTGAATTATTTTCAAAATTTATCTGAGATTTTTGTCAAATTTATTTACGTTTCTTTTGAAATCTATATGTGTTTTTTAAATTTATTTGCATCTTTTGAAAATTATTTGTATCTTTTCAAATTTATTGCTTTTTTTTTAAATTATTGCATTTTTGAAAATTTATTTTCGTTATTTTAAATTTATTAGCATTTTTTGAAATTTTCTTTGGATCTTTTGAGATTTATTTGAGTCTTTTGAAATTTATTTGGATATTTTGAAACTTATTTGCATCTTTTTAAATTTATATGCGTTATTTGATTATATATTGTTTTTTTTAAACTTATTTCATTTTTTGAAATTATTTCATTTTTTAAAGTTATTTTCATCATTTTGAAATTTATTTGTGTGTTTTTAGAATTTATTTGAAAATCTGGGGATTCCATTAATCGTGGGCAATTAAATGTTAGTTGGCCATTATTAATGGGATATCCCACCAATCATGGTATCCCACCAATCATGGGATTGGTTATGATTTGAAGAAAGGGTAAATTAGACATTTTAGGTGTGAATAAGTGTGAGAGGGACCTTTGGCTCTATGACTTTTTTTTGTGGATCTAAGGCCATAAAGTGTAATGTTGAGGGACCTGTCGCCGAATGCCCCTTTTTTTAAACTGCCTTTTCTTTTTTCTTCCACCAATTCTAAAACATAAGGTTAAGAATAATAACTACAAAACCAAAATTTTGTTCCTACCCATTCCTCACACATGATGTTCCTAACTAATTTTTATGTCCAGAAGATTGGCTTTGATACTAATCTGTCACGCCCCGAAATCCAAGATCACAGCGACCCTCGGATTTCAATTATACTATATTAAGCTAAGAGCTTTTGGCTTCAATTTGACAAACAATTATAGTTTTGACCGACGGTTATGTAACTACTCATGCAACTACCCACTCATTTTTCCATCAAATCACTTATGCTTCAGTTGTTCCTTTATATAACCATACCATCTTTGCTCCAATTTCTCTATTTCTATTTTATCCAACTTGTCTTATGGAAAGAGGTAATTTTTTTTATAAGTTATTATTTATTTTGCAATGCAAGGAGATATCGTGCTGAGCACGGGTTATTTGGCTAGTTGTATTATTAAAATTATTAATTTCAGGGAGTCATCTATAAATATATGAAAAGTTTAGGGCTCAGATATAAATAAAAGAAAACCCTTCAAAAATAGAACAAACCGGCCAAGCCCAAATAGTCAAACTTTAGAAAACAACAAAAGAGAAACGTGTTAAAGTCCTACTATTTCTTGTTCGTACGGTCAACAGTTTTCCATCGAACATCAACTGCAGCAACTTCTCATTTTCCTCCTCGAAACTCAAATCAAATCAAATGACGTTCATCGACCCTCCAAAGAAATGAAATCAACCCCATCGTCTTCTTTCCACAATCTCATGTTTGTCACACCCCGAAACCGGGCCCTGCAGTGATCCGATCCCGGAGTGCGAAATTTTGGGATAATTTGAAACTTTTGTTGTATTTCCCAAGATCCGCGTGAATGAGGATAAACAAATTCCATCACGATCAGAGTATATTTTCGCGGAAGCTAAATATGGTGTTACGACTCGGAATCCGTGGCCATCGGGTTCCGTGTCGCACGCAACCAATATCATAAAGCCATCAAATAAACAGACTGGCATAAATCATATATCAGAGCACACTGAGCTGGTAGTAACAAGACTAATTAATTCCCACATGTTCAAATTACAATTAACAAATGTCTTAATTACAAACCCAAAGAAAAAGGCTGATAAAGCCATACAAAAATATATCCAACTAAACAGAAATACTACCCTCAAAGATTTGATACGAACTCCGGTGCCAAACTTGACATCTAGATGATATCAATGGGCAGCCTCTCACGTCAGACCGGCGGTCCCACCGCCTCCTCCGATCAAACACCTAAAAACAGAAAGAGCGGAATCTGGCACCAAACAAACAAGGTCAGACACGACGGTCTGGCAAGCAAATAATCAAGTAATATGAAATAAAAGAACATACATAAAACCTGACGAAAACATCGTAAAACCGAATATAGAGTCTAAACAATAATAACAATTAATCGCGATAAAACGATCAAAAGACCGAACATAAATATCAAGACAAATAAACGAACAGTCTCTGAAGCATAAATATCTCGAAAAGATAACAGCCTAAGCAGAACGTTTAATAATTGGAAATACATTTAAAACTGAATAGTAGCGACAATAGGATAAATGATCGATATCGTAAACATTAACCAAATCAAAGCATAAAGAGTATAACCCACAAGAATCATAAAATAAAGTAATATGCAGATAAAACCTTGGCGACCACAAATAGCTAAATCCTCCTATTACCGAAGTAATAAGAGCAGACAGAAACGTAGCCACTGAACGTGGTACTAGAAATAGGATCAGAACCGTAGCCATACAAATGGGACCGGCAGATCAAAAATCAGAACTGTAGCCATACAAATGGGACCGGCAGATAAAACCGTTGCCATGGTCGGTACAGACAGAATCCAAGCTGCAGCTGGCGGACAAATTAAAGATCCCAAGCCGGGTGATCAGCCCGACAAGGTGACCTAAGCCTAGTGGTGCCGTTAGTTTTCAAAACTCGAACCGATACGAATCAAACCATAATACTAATCCCTTTGGCTCAGGGGCTCACACCACATAGCTCTGGCCCCGTCTTGCCTCGAGGTTTTATTTTTGAAATACTAGTCTTAACAAGATAATAGTCTCATCAAATAAATCCCGAATGTGACGAACATACTCCAATCTCTTTTCAACTCGAATCGGAGAAAACATACGAATTTCGATGGTGAACCGTTCAAATATACATCAAGTGATTTGTATAAAATCATACGGTCAATCCTTTCGAACATGGAAAGTCACATGATTTTATAGCAAATCACCGATGCTATTCAAATTAGTTCACCAAAGAGTGCAAATACAAATACCAACACATTTTTCTGACTTGAAATGGAATGGATAGTGGAGAATGACTTAATGCCTTGCCAAGGAACCATCTCAATGCACATTTAACCTCTAAACATTGTTTGATAAAAAGTGCATTTGATGCCAATGAAAATCCATAATATTTAAATAATAAAGTGCGCATTGAGACTCGAACGATTCCCGGGTAATTTCACATTCACTCATTCTCACATCATTCCCATTTCACAAATTTCCAAGTATCAAAAGTAATGTCAAAACTCTTAAAAACAGGCCCATAGCTGGCCTTAAACCGAGCCCAAACAGTCTACTCATTTAACCCAAAACAGCCCTTTAAACATGGCTCAAAACAATCCTTAAAACAATCCAAGACTATTCCTTGAATGGCCCACAAAACAAATTCTTAAAATCAGCCCAAAACTAATCCTTGAATGGCCTACAAAACAAGTCTTAAAAACAGCCCAAAACAAATCTTGGATGGCCTACAAAACAATCTTTAAAACAGCCCCAAAACTGAACCTTTAATGGTCCAAGAAACGAGTTTTAAAACAAGCCCAAACTAACCATGAAACAGGCCCACCAACAAGTTTTAAAACAGCCCCAAAACCAAACTTGAATGGCCCACAAAACAACTTTAAAAGCAGCCCAAAACTAACCTCAACCAGGCCCACAAAATAAGTTTTAAATCAGTCCAATATCAGGCCCAAAGATGACCCAAAAATCAGGTTTTAAAATGGCTCAAAACTATCTTGAATCAGGCCCAAAAAGTCCCTCAAAATTTCCCTCAAACCAGGCCCTGAAAAGGGCCCAGAACTGGGCGACCCAGGGTCCGCTCGAGCGGACCCCTTCCAGAACCTGGGCCGCTCGAGCGGCCCACTGGGTCGCTCGAGCGGACCCAGTTCTGGCTGGGTCCGAAGAGGTGCAGATTTGCACTCCCATGTGCAATTTTCTGATTTCTTTTCTTCCCTCTTCCTTCCATACAAGTTTTCACAATAACTTAGCCATTTCTTGACCTCCACAAGTCAACAAATCCTCATTAACAATCAGTCCAATTACTCAAGCAACCACTTCTAAATCAAATCCTTTTCCTCCCTTTCTTTGAACACCAAACTTAACACAAGGAAGACAAATTTTTCTAAGTGACCAAAGTGAAAACCAAACTTCCAACTCCTTATAGAACATCAACATGAGTGAAAACCAATATAACATTACTTCATTCATTCAAAGTAAATCCATAAATCAAAAGGATTAGAACATAATGAGAGAAAACCATGAAACCAAACAAGAAACATGAAAACATCATATTAATTGTGAAATTCACTTGCCTTGGTCAAGAGAAGGTGCAAAACACTCCATGAAGGTCCTCTTATAGCCTCAAGCTCCAAAATTACAAAACCCCCAAAATAGCTCAAAAGAAACCCTAGGAAACAACCATTTTCCAATCTTCATGAAAACCCATTGCATAAATAACAAAACCATTCTAAATGGTTTGGAAAGCCAAGATTTGGAGAAAGAAATCCATTGCTCACCTTATAGAAGCTCAAACCAAGAAGAAATGCATGAAAAGGGGGTCTCTCCTAGTTCAAATCTCTTGCAAATGACATTTTTGGAAAGCTTGGAGAGGGAGGAAGACCCTTAGGAGATCAATCCTCCAAGAGATTCTCAAGGGATGAGAGTTTCAGAAGAGAGAGAAAGTTGCTGGAGGAGAGGGAAAGAGCCATTGCTCCAAACCGTGCAGGAAGTGGAAATGAAGGAGAAGAAGAGGGTTCCTCTTCTTATAAGATGGGTTTTGTGGGCCCCGATCTTCACAAGGCTGAAAGTGGCATTTGCGGGCCCCGAACGAAAACGACGAAGAAGACAAAAATGCTCAGCGAAATTTCTACTTTCCAAAAAGTATACTTTCCCCAATTTCTGAAATTTTCGAAATTCATGGACAGATTTAGTGTGAAAAGTCAATTTTGCCCTTTTTCTCGAAAAACGCATTTTCTGATCATCAAATCAAAATGGTCAAAACATGAAAGTTGTTAAACTTCATAAAATGAGTCAAAATACACCAAATTCAGAATTTTTAGAAATCAATAGTAATTTCTCATAAAAATACATATCATATGGACCGGGTCAAACCAAGGTCAACGGTCCTCAAATCTCCAAGGCTATGAAAAATCTAGTCAAACTCAAAGACAAAGTCAAAACCAACCCAAATCTCACTTAACAAGTTAAACCATGATTAAACAATACTAAACAAAAGAACTGGGGGTCGGGATCTCATAATGTTATTCTATATCTTCACATGGAAAACCATCTTCAACTGCTCCAGATTCTGCTCTCGCAGCCCTCTCCAGCTCAATCCAAGCTCTGGGCAGAGGATTCGATGTCACCAGCGACACCAGGCTCCTCTACTGCAAGGGGGTTTATTGGTCTCGCCTTGTTCATGTCGATGAATGCAATACGAGAGATATTGCAATCTTGACTGGCCTTGTAGTGCCTAATATCCCCGCCGATGTGGAAGTCTGTCGTGGGAAGGTCGAAAGAGAGACCACCTCTGTTTTCAGTTTCCGTGAGGTAGGTGGTGATCTATTTCGATGTAGGGTTGTTGATTGTTTGTTGATATGGGTGTGTTTGGGTGCAGCAATTGTGAAGTGGGTATCTATTGGGTGGTGATCTATTTTGTCACATCCGGACCCGAGAATTCCCTAATTAGGTGGTTCCCAAGGTCTGACACATGTACTCCCGTGAACTCGCACCTGTTCCGGACCAAGTCCGAATTCACAAAGGAGAAAATTCCACATTTTACATGTGAGGAATTCTCATAAGACCTGTCAATCAACATTTAAATGCGGAAACATATACAACATTAATATCAAAGTCACGAGTAGTCCATTATCCAATTCATTATATCACAATTTATCTGTAATAAAACTAATAATTTAAATCTCTTAAATGCAAGGTATATAAGTACTCTAAACTATTTATACTAGATGCTTATTACAAAGGGATATAATCCGAGTACAAATGCAAATCTACTAATCAAATGCATTACCTTAAACTGAGTGAAATACAAAATACTTAGTCTCAACTAGAATTACCACTCGGATACGTACTCCGGCTGTCTTAACTAACCAATAAACTTACCAATCAAATCTTTAATATGTATGATTATAATTAATCTCTTCGTTAACCTGGATCCCTGTGACACTAAGAGTAGTATCTCAAATACAATGATTTGGCAAGTATAGGCAATAATCAGAAATTACATAATGTTTCAGAATGAATAATTGACAATTGATTGATAAAACATAATTATAAAGAAATAATCGGATGTTTGTTCAATAATTGATAAATCCATGTTTTCGAAATCAAATCAATATGAACATTTATTCAAATTTGGCAACTACGTAAGCTCATCCTCTTAAAGAGAGCTATTCTAGTTGGGATGTCACCAGCGGCCCGGCCAAAGGCTAGCTGGCTACCCGGTTCTGGAGTTCCGGTGCTCCAGACGACATACTACAGCAGTCTCAAATAACTAAACCAAGTTTATCCCCGTCGGGCTTCACAAGGTCGAAGCTAAGTAGTGCCAACTAAATCGAATCAATAACAAATCAAATATGAGTACGTTTATGTTCTCATTCACAACTCAAATTGAATAAAAATCTCGTATAATCAAATACTTATTCACTTCAAATCTTTCATCAAACATTTAATAATTATACGACAATTAATAACAATTGGAAAGTAGATAATTGAATCAAATGATGTGAACAATATAACCACTTATCAATTAAAATTGATATTAATAGAAATCTCAACTTCAATATGTAATACAATTTATTTTAAGAAATAAAGGCATTCCTAATTAATTAATTATTCACATAGACTATTACTATCCAATACAAGATAAATTAAGAGGATCAACGCGTCATTACTCAATTGGTGTCACTTATTATGGAATACATTGAACCTCCTAATTAATATTCTTGGCATAGCAATTAGGCTATTGGTTTCCATTGGGCTAAATTAATAAGGTTAAGGGTTCCATTTCTAAAGACATATATATGGTCCAGGGAAGTCTAATTTTCCTATAGAAATGAGGTGGACACTTTTATTATCCATTGGAATGATTAAAATGGTTAAACATAGTCTGAGAGTGATAATTCACTCATAAAATGGATTAAAAGAAGCACAAATAAAATGCTTCAGGTTTGCTCGAGCGGACTCTATCCAGAGGGTTGGTCGCTCGAAGGTACCCTTTGGTCGCCTGAGCTTGGGTTCAGGTCCCAAGTTCGCTCGAGCGAACGATCTAGGGTTTCAGAACTCGAATTCTTCGAGTGTTCTTATTCTTCTTCATTCCCTTCCTCACTTCTTCTAATAAACCACCTGCACTAAAGGGCCATTTTATTCCCATTTACAATACATATATTCTTTCCAAATCTATTTATCAAATACAATCATAAAACCATGTAATCCATTCATCCTTAAGAAAATATATTCATCGAGAAAGAATTTCTATTCAAATCAAATGAAGATAACAACATGTACATCTCAATTTATGCTTATACTTGCCTCAATACCAAGCTTTTCCAAGCTCTTTTACTAATCTCTTCCTTAAAAGATGAAAACTCCCAATTTACAAACCCCGTTGACAAAAAAAAAAGTGTCACTTTGCCTCTTCAACATCAAGAGAACTACAAGAAGCTGCAGCCTGCCATAAATAGGCAATGCTACTTCAAAAGTCAAATCTTGTCAGAATCAAACAAAAAACTACAAGATGCTTCAAGACAGCCAAAAGAGGAGTACAAAAGAAGTTTCGGGCCATTTCAAAATCATTTGGCCTAACTTCGCTTCTCCGATAGCTGAACAGGAGCTTCCGGCGGTGACAGTATCGAAGACACTAAATCTTCGATCAGAACCTGTGGATGATCTCAAAATACGTCCAAAAGGCTCCACATCAAGTTCTAAGTCAAACCGACAACGTTTGACCTCTATCAACCCTCGAACAGCTAAATCAAGCCTCTCGGCGGCGATCGGACATCGGTTCCCTGTCAAATTTCAGGTCAATCGGACATCGGTTGACCGCACGTCGAAACGCGACATCTTCCTCGCAATAAAATCAAGTCTACTAGCGACAGGACCCCATACGGCTTCAAAACTCAAATAAAAGCCTATGGTTGGTCTTATTTATTGCTCAGGAGGGTTTACCTCAAATTTCAGGTCATTCCGACATCGTTTGTCCCAGTTTCAGCTACTGACGAAAAATCGGCAGCTCTACGCAACAAAGTCTTCGACTTTCCCAGAAAATTGGAAACTTTGCACCCCAAAATGCAAGGATTCTCATCAAGTTTTCTACAGGGAAATCAGGCCAAGAAATGTGCAAAAATATCAAGAAAAATATAGAAGAAAAAAGAATTGGAAAAGACCTCAAAACGGCCGCGAAACGGGACCAAAAGGGAAAAATCCACCAAGGGTCACAGCCCGCAACTCTAGCCCAGCGTCGCGCGACCCTGACCGAGCTCCGGGTCTGCGGATTTTCCCCGGAGAGGCCCGTTTTCCATCTTTTTTCGCGTTTTGAAGCGTCCAACTCCTGTGGCTTTCTAAAATCCATACTTTTGAGGCACCGAATCCTTCGGCATCCGTCAAAATCACGGGTCCGTCTTCAAGAGTATCAAAATTAACATTAATCGCCAACCAGTCGACCAAAAAAGTATGTATTTTACCCGATCGATCGAGAAATCGACAGGATAGATGGCACTGACCCGCTGTTGGCAATCAATGCCTAAAGTTGCATGGTCATCCGATGTCGATCTACATGAAGATCCATCGATGATCATCGCCAGAAGAATCCCAAAAGACGCGGCACGGCCCTCGACTCTTCAACTGCTCGGCGACCACTTAATGCGATTAATTGACTAGCTTTATTGCAGTCATTAATTCATTTCTTTGGACGGCCCAATCAGAAGCAAGCATCCAGGAGTTATAAGTCAATTGATTCATGGCATTTAACCCATGAAACTCCTCCCATCATGGTGATTAAAGGCGATTAAATGCCCTCAATCTCCATCGGCCAATCAGAAGCCAAGAAAAATGAGTTACAAAATAAAGAAATAAATCTTGTAACCCCTCCCTTTATGTAGCTTTATGACAATTATTGCTCATAAACCCTCCTAAATAGCTACCTAAAAGCCTATAAATAGGAGAGCACTCCAAGCACTTCAAAAACGGACTTCCACAACACAGATCCCAGATCAGAAAAAAGCAAAGAAAATCCAGAGAAAGAAAGAGAGAAAACTCCGCGAAGTTCTTCACTGACTACTGCTACAAGGTGACAAAACTCCCTTGGGGGGGTACCCCCCCTCCCCCCCCGCCCCAAGGTCCTTGCCTTCTCTTTCTGCCTCCAATAGGCTTAGATGTGGCATTTCAGCCCGTCTACTTAGCTTTTTATTGGACATAGGACCTCCTCTTGGTCTTTGTCCTCTAAAAATATGAGGTTATAGCCAAGCCAAACGAATCAAGAGCATCCTCTGTTCTCATATGCATGGATGATGGCGAAGTCCACACATGGCTTGCGACCGTCAATCTGAACGAGTCCCCCATAATCTCCTGAGAAGTTTGATCCTCATTTTCTTGCTTTTCATTGTATTTTGTATTTTTTCCAAAAGAGACAAAAATCACAACTCTTGTCTTTCATTATTGATAAGAATTGTAAATCGACTATAAACGCCAAAAATCGGCTATAAACGCCAAAAATTGGCTATAAATGCCAGAAAAATCGCCTTTCATGGCAAATCAAGAAAATGTCTCTTTTCTTAAATATATGTGTAATGAAAACCTGAAAGAAGTTGATTTCCTTTTTACTTGCTGTCACACCCCGAAACCGGGCCCTGTAGTGATCTGACCTCGGGGTGCGAAATTTTGGAATTAATTAAAACTTTTGCTTTTCCCAAGATCCCCGTGAATGAGGATAATAAAATTCCATCATGTCCTGAGTATTTTGCAGAAGCTAATCATGGCGTTGCGACCCGGAGCCTGTGGCCATCGAATTCTGTGTCGCACTCAACCAATATCATAAAGCCATCAAATGAGCAGACTGGTACAAATCATAAATCATAGAATACTGAGCTGGTAGTAACAGGACTATTTATTTCCCACATATTCAAATTACAATTAACAAGTGTCTTAATTACAGCCCAGTGAAAAAGGCTAACAAAGCCATACAAAAATAACATCCAACTAAATAGAAATTCTACCCCAATATTTAGATACGAACTCCGGTGCCAAACTTGACATCTAGATGATATCAATGGGCAGCCTCTCACGTCAGACCGGCGGCTCAACTGCCTCCTCCGATCAAACACCTAAAAGCAGTAGGAGAGAAACTGGCACCAAACAAACATGGTTAGACACGACGGTCTGGCAAGCAAATATCAGATAATATGGTAATGGGCATTTATAAAACCTTATGGAATAATTGTAAGTCCATTTAAAGAGTCTAAACAATAATAGTAACAAATCATGATAAAATGATTGAAAGACTGAACATAAATATCAAAGTAAATAAATGAACCGTATATGAAACATAAATATCTTAAAAAGATAACAGACTACGTAAAACATTTAATAATTGGAAATACATTTAAAAACCTGAATAATAGAGACAATAAGATAAAAGATCGATGTCTTGAACATTAATAATCCAAAGACTATAATAAGCTGAAACAAACAAGGATCATGAAACAAAATATCAAGCGGATAAAACACTGGCAAACCACATATAGTTATATTCTCCTATAACTAAAGTAACAAGAGCAGACAGAACCGTAGCCACTACTCGTGGGACCAGAACGAACAAAGTCGTTATCAAACAGAACCGTAGCCACTACACGTGGGACCGGACAAAACCGTTGCCATGGTCGGTACAGACAGAATCCAAGCTGCAGCTGGCAGACAAATTAAAGATCCCAAGCCGGGTGATCAGCCCGACAAGGTGACCTAAGCTTAGTGGTGCCTTTAGTTTTCAAAACCCGAACCGATACAAATCAAATCATAATAATTCATTTCTGAAATCGATGAAAGGACTAATCCTGAACAAATACATGCTGAGTATACTGACAAATCCGAACAAGTCTGATGAGTAGCCTTATCAATTAATTGATAAACTACAAGTCTGATGAGTTGTTTTCAATTAATTCAAAACAAGTAGTTTTATCGATATTTCCAATCGTGGCAAACCACGTAATTCATTTCAAATCAATTTACAAAGAATAGTTATACATTTTCTGACTTGGAATGGAATAGAATAGTGTATAATGACTTAATGACTTACCAAGAGATAATCTCAATACACACTTAACTTTTAAACATTGATTTATAAAGGAACATGTTTGATGCCAATGAAAATCCACAACATTTAAAATGATAAAAGTGTGCATTGAGATGAAAAAGATTCCCGGTTAAATTCCACATCAAATCTTCTTCTCATTTAATCACTCGAATTTGCACATTTCATAATGTTATAATTCTTTTCATTTGTTCATAAGTTTCCAAACCTTAGTAAGGGTCGATTGGGCCTGAAATTTTATGGAGGAAAGGAGGTTAAATGGGCCTTAAACAGGCCAACAAGGAATCCCCAAACAGCCCCTAAATAGGACTGTAAACAGACCCTGGACTGGGCCCAGGTCCGCTCGAGCAGCCCGGGGCTTGCTCGAGCGGACCCCTCCCAAAACCTGGGCCGCTGGAGCGGCCCATTGGGTCGCTGGAGCGGCCCATTGCGTCGCTCGAGCGGACCCAGCTCTGTTTGGGTCCGTTCAAGTGAAGATTTTTGCACTTCTTCCTATCTTTTGAAGCTCTCTTTCCCTCCTTTCTTCTACAATGATTTCTACCCTTCCTTAAACTTCTCATAGCTAAATTAAATCCATCAAACACATCCACACACTAATTTATTCCATTCCACCAAACAAAATCAAGTGCAAATATATCTTTCTTCAATCATTAGATACAAAGTCTTGAAATAAAAAGAGTTGACTCAAAGAAGATGAATCCAAGAGCATAATATTTCAAGATAGACATTCCAAGGAAGATAATCATAAAACATTTCATGAACTCCTCCAAGATGAAATCATGACATGAAAAGAAGAAGAAACATATGAAATATAAATTCATAGAATCATACACATTGAATAAATCACATATTAACTGAAATATTAACTTGCCTCAAGTCAAGAAGAAGAACAAATCACTCAAAGATGGCCTCAACAAAGACTCTAGCTCCAAATCCACAAAACCCCCAAAATAATCCGAGAGAAAGCCCTAGAAACCAAACATTTGCAAAACCTCCATGAATCTCTTTGCATGGATGACAAAAGCATTCTAAATGGTTTGGAAAACCAAGATTTGAAGAAAGAAATCCATTGCTAACCTTTTTGAATCTCAAACAAGGAAGAAGAGCCTGGAAAAGTGGTCTCTCCTAGCTCAAATCTTTTGAAAAATACATCTTTGAGAAGCTTGAGAGTTGAGGAAGAAAGCTTGGAAATCAAACTCTCACTTGGCACTTGAGGAAGAAGCATAAAAGAAGAGAGAGAGTGGCTGAAATGAAGAAAAATGATTCCAGCCCTTGCTGGAATCGTTGCAGGAAATGAATGGGGAAGAGAACCCATTGGCTTTATAAAGAGTTAAGTGGGCTGGGCCCCATGGGGCCCAACATTACAAAGGGTTGAAACTAACATTTGTGGGTCCCGAATGAGATCGACGAAGAAGACAAAATCGATCAATGAAATATTTACTTTCCAAAAAGTATATTTTCCCCAATTTCTGAAATTTTTGAAATTCATGGACAGATTTAGTGAAAATGTCATTTTTGCCCCTTTTTCTCGAAAAACGTGATTTCTGATCATCAATCAAAATGGTCAAAATATGAAAGTTGATAAACTTAATAAAATGAGTCAAAATAAGCTTAATTTGGAATTTTTAGGAATCAAGAGTAATTTCTCATAAAAATACATTTCACACAGGCCGGGTCAAACCAAAGTCAACGGTCCTCAAAACTTTCCAAAGTCATGAAAAATCTAGTCAAACTCAAAGACAAAGTCAAACCAACTCTAATCTCGCTTAAAAAGTTAAACCACGATTAAATAATACTAAACAAAAGAACTGGGGGTCGGGGTCTACATCCTCCCCCCCTTAGAACCCATTTGGTCCTCCAAATGGTCTAAACCAAATAAAAATGAAAAACCCAAAAGGCTAATAAAAACACTGACACCCTCGCTGAATCTCGGCAACTGAGATGTCCCCTGATCAAACCTGATGTTGAGATGCACCGGCAACAACATATTTGTTTCGGTTGAAGGCTTCACACTGTTCCACATATCTGCTCGAAAACATACTTCTCTGCCCAAACTAGTGTTAACAATTCTTCTAATCATCCCTGGTGTCATCTGTCGTTCTTGCATTGGATCATTTCTTTTACTTACCTCGTCAGTCACTGTCAGTCCAAGAAACTGCAAGTTCTGTCTCCTTTTGTTACCCTGGAATTTTGTGCCTTAAGTCATACCGAGCTGTACACGATGATTCTGACACTTGCATGAAGATGTGGTCGTAAACATGCTTCCATTGAAAACTCTCCATCTCGGGAAATTCTGAAATTCCATATGTTTGCTCTTACTATACCGAGCTGTACACGATGATTCTGACACTTGCATGAAGATGTGGTCGTAAACATGCTTCCATTGAAAACTCTCCATCTCGGGAAATTCTGAAATTCCATATGTTTGCTCTTACTATGTTTCTCGAATTCTGGTTCGATCCTTCCATTCGGTCTAGTCTTCGAAAAATTGGCAAAACTGAAGTTCTACCACGTACTAATCTCTTCCATCTTCAATCAATGTCATTCAAATTCTCGAAACAATGCTGCCACCTCTATTAAAGCTCTTACAACAAGAGTCCATGTCGACACATTAACTTTGAAGTGAGTGACTTAGCAACCCGTTGGTTCCTCTCATGCATCATCTGTCTTCTCTCGTGAGCAATAAGCTGATCGAGTTAACTGGCTGCACGGTTCTCCTAACACATTATAAATGCTTCCCGATTCTGACTTACGAACTCCAAATTTCTATAGGTATTCTGTCTCTGACTTGGTCTGTTTCAACCCAGATGCTACACTGCTATAAATCATATGTTGCACTGTCTTGTGTATCGAAACTTCACATGGCTTGTCTCCTTCTAATTTCACTCTTCAAGTCTTCTACCCTTGACATGTAAAGCCGACCTTGTAAATCCAATCTGTGTTCACAACTCCAAATTCCAATCTTTCTGTGCTGTATTCAGAATTCCTGCTCACATCTGATTCTATCTGCTTGCTGCTCTTGATCTCTTGCCTGATACTATGTTATCAACAAAAACATATTTGCCAACATGATGTCAATCCCTGAAGAACTGAAACTTTATTAATCCTAATCTCGAAATAACTCCACTCCAAGGTTCACAGAATAACTAAACATTAGCTTCACGAATGATGCTTGATTGAAAATTTCAAAATCTGGAGTCTGCTCAATCTTCTGCCTCTGTCTCATGCTCTACCCTTCTTGCAGGAACAATTATCTCAGCCTCATCTGAATATTATGTCTTAAGTTCTGCTCACTACCTCAAACATCCAAATTTGTTTCCAACTGAACCAATACACCTGCTTACATCCATTAACCCTTCAATTCCGTACATTTCCATACTCCAACCATAAGCCAATACAGCTCATTCCAATCAATGCAAACAAATCTTAAAATTTTAAACATAATGACTAAAACAATTACTTAGCTGAATTTCATCATTTTAAAACGTAGTAGAAACTGAACCTCCAAATTATCAAATAGAGCTTATCAAAGTTTGAGTATGAAATAACATTATTCATTTTGAAATTCATATTTTCATAACCAAACAAATCATTGAAACACTCAAACAATTTCAAATCAGGATTTCAAAAATAAATCAGATTCATATAGTATGATGGTACATTAAACTTTGCTAAAACCTGAGTGTTAATTAAACACTAAACCTTGTTGAAATCTGAACTCATTTGTTCATAAAAATCCTGCAGAAATCTAAACACAGCTGAATCTGTATATAATCTGAACACAAAAACCCTTAAGAAATTCATCTTGCATAGCCAAAGGAAACAAATCAATGAAATAGAAATTTCACACTATGCTTTGAAAAAGAAACACAATCATGAAGATCTTGAAATGTAGATGTCAACATTTAAGAAAATTAAAACAAGAGCAAAATTCCAAGATCATTGTAAAACAATATCTTAAGAAGATTAAACATAAACCATAGCTTAAACACTACAAGGGTAAATCATAGACATTAAGAAAAACATAACAAAAGATGGAAATATCATGAAAATCACTCTCATTAAGAAATGGACGTCGCATTAACTGGGGTATTCACTTGCATCTACACATTGTTCAATCCAATACCCTGTAAATTGGTAAAATCCACAAGGTTTCCTCTGCTGCTAAAAATTATCTTGACTACAACTAACCATCCACTTGGTATTACCGCTGAATCAACTACACTGGCCAAGCTGCAAGTTACGGAAATTCTCAACCAAACTATGACAAGGCTCATTGAATCCGGGAAATCCCTGAGTTTCTGGCACTAACTTCTAGTCTTACTAACTAAAAATCACTTCTCCCTTCATAAAATCAGTTAACCAAAATGTCTTCTGTGACCCTTCGTCTCAGGAAGTCGGTCCAAGTTCTCCCAAAATTCCTCACTTACTTACCTTGGCATGCTGCATGACGATCTCTGATTAACTGAAAGGGGGTCTTCAAGCACTGTCCATGTTCTTCTCTGGCAAACAAATGTACGCATCTTCTCTCATGAATCACAATGGAGATGCTGAAGGCTGAAAGTTTGCTGAGGTTTTCCTAAAACAACATACTAAATCCACAATGTTTCCAATCTCCGACGCGAACATGAGCAAAAGACACTAAATGTGGGTGTGGAGATTTTAAATTCTCCCCCACGAAAGAGGAAATTTGGTCGTCCAAATTCCCTAACAACAAGAACAACAGAAAAGACAAGAAAAGTCTCCCGAACTAAAAGAATAGCAGACTCAAATTCAAAGAAACAAAGAAAAGAGAAAATAAATCGACGCAATCTAGCGAATCCTCACCACACGTCTTAATGTCTCTAGAGTGTTTTATTTCCTAGAAACTAACCAGCTCTGATACCAAATCTGTCACACCCCGAAACCGGGCCCTGTAGTGATCTGACCTCGGGGTGCGAAATTTTGGAATTAATTAAAACTTTTGCTTTTCCCAAGATCCCCGTGAATGAGGATAATAAAATTCCATCATGTCCTGAGTATTTTGCAAAAGCTAATCATGGCGTTGCGACCCGGAGCCTGTGGCCATCGAATTCTGTGTCGCACTCAACCAATATCATAAAGCCATCAAATGAGCAGACTGGTACAAATCATAAATCATAGAATACTGAGCTGGTAGTAACAGGACTATTTATTTCCCACATATTCAAATTACAATTAACAAGTGTCTTAATTACAGCCCAGTGAAAAAGGCTAACAAAGCCATACAAAAATAACATCCAACTAAATAGAAATTCTACCCCAATATTTAGATACGAACTCCGGTGCCAAACTTGACATCTAGATGATATCAATGGGCAGCCTCTCACGTCAGACCGGCGGCTCAACTGCCTCCTCCGATCAAACACCTAAAAGCAGTAGGAGAGAAACTGGCACCAAACAAACATGGTCAGACACGACGGTCTGGCAAGCAAATATCAGATAATATGGTAATGGGCATTTATAAAACCTTATGGAATAATTGTAAGTCCATTTAAAGAGTCTAAACAATAATAGTAACAAATCATGATAAAATGATTGAAAGACTGAACATAAATATCAAAGTAAATAAATGAACCGTATATGAAACATAAATATCTTAAAAAGATAACAGACTACGTAAAACATTTAATAATTGGAAATACATTTAAAAACCTGAATAATAGAGACAATAAGATAAAAGATCGATGTCTTGAACATTAATAATCCAAAGACTAATAAGCTGAAACAAACAAGGATCATAAGACAAAACATCAAGCGGATAAAACATTGGCAAACCACATATAGCTATATTCTCCTATTACCGAAGTAACAAGAGCAGACAGAACCGTAGCCACTACTCGTGGGACCGGAACGAACAAAGTCGTTATCAAACAGAACCGTAAGCACTACATGTGGGACCGGACCAAACCGTTGCCATGGTCGGTACAGACAGAATCCAAGCTGCAGCTGGCAGACAAATTAAAGATCCCAAGCCGGGTGATCAGCCCGACAAGGTGACCTAAGCTTAGTGGTGCCTTTAGTTTTCAAAACCCGAACCGATACAAATCAAATCATAATAATTCATTTCTGAAATCGATGAAAGGACTACTCCTGAATAAATACATGCTGAGTATACTGACAAATCCGAACAAGTCTGATGAGTAGCCTTATCTATGTATTTCCGAACGTGGAGAACCAATCAAATCCATTTGTCGGACTGATGCATTTTAAATCATCGCAATACATTACCAAAAATCGATAAAAGCAACTACTTGGACTATTTACAAACGGACAATATCAATTAATTCAAAACAAGTAGTTTTATCGATATTTCCAATCGTGGCAAACCACGTAATTCATTTCAAATCAATTTACAAAGAATAGTTATACATTTTCTGACTTGGAATGGAATAGAATAGTGTATAATGACTTAATGCTTACCAAGAGATAATCTCAATACACACTTAACTTTTAAACATTGATTTATAAAGGAACATGTTTGATGCCAATGAAAATCCACAACATTTAAAATGATAAAAGTGTGCATTGAGATGAAAAAGATTCCCGGTTAAATTCCACATCAAATCTTCTTCTCATTTAATCACTCGAATTTGCACGTTTCATAATGTTATAATTCTTTTCATTTGTTCATAAGTTTCCAAACCTTAGTAAGGGTCGATTGGGCCTGAAATTTTATGGAGGAAAGGAGGTTAAATGGGCCTTAAACAGGCCAACAAGGAATCCCTAAACAGCCCCTAAATAGGACTGTAAACAGACCCTGGACTGGGCCCAGGTCCGCTCGAGCGGCCCAGGGCTCGCTCGAGCGGACCCCTCCCAGAACCTGGGCCGCTGGAGCGGCCCATTGTGTCGCTCGAGCGGACCCAGCTCTGTTTGGGTCCGTTCAAGTGCAGATTTTTGCACTTCTTCCTATCTTTTGAAGCTCTCTTTCCCTCCTTTCTTCTACAATGATTTCTACCCTTCCTTAAACTTCTCATAGCTAAATTAAATCCATCAAACACATCCACACACTAATTTATTCCATTCCACCAAACAAAATCAAGTGCAAATATAACTTTTTTCAATCATTAGATACAAAGTCTTGAAATAAAAAGAGTTGACTCAAAGAAGATGAATCCAGGAGCATAATATTTCAAGATAGACATTCCAAGGAAGATAATCATAAAACATTTCATGAACTCCTCCAAGATGAAATCATGACATGAAAAGAAGAAGAAACATATGAAATATAAATTCATAGAATCATACACATTGAATAAATCACATATTAACTGAAATATTAACTTGCCTCAAGTCAAGAAGAAGAACAAATCACTCAAAGATGGCCTCAACAAAGACTCTAGCTCCAAATCCACAAAACCCCCAAAATAATCCAAGAGAAAGCCCTAGAAACCAAACATTTGCAAAACCTCCATGAATCTCTTTGCATGGATGACAAAAACATTCTAAATGGTTTGGAAAACCAAGATTTGAAGAAAGAAATCCATTGCTAACCTTTTTGAAGCTCAAACAAGGAAGAAGAGCTTGGAAAAGTGGTCTCTCCTAGCTCAAATCTTTTGAAAAATACATCTTTGAGAAGCTTGAGAGTTGAGGAAGAAAGCTTGGAAATCAAACTCTCACTTGGCACTTGAGGAAGAAGCATAAAAGAAGAGAGAGAGTGGCTGAAAATGAAGAAAAATGATTCCAGCCCTTGCTGGAATCGTTGCAGGAAATGAATGGGGAAGAGAACCCATTGGCTTTATAAAGAGTTAATTGGGCTGGGTCCCATGGGCCCCAACATTACAAAGGGCTGAAACTAACATTTGTGGGTCCCGAATGAGATCGACAAAGAAGACAAAATCGATCAACGAAATATTTACTTTCCAAAAAGTATATTTTCCCCAATTTCTGAAATTTTTGAAATTCATGGACAGATTTAGTGAAAATGTCATTTTGCCCCTTTTTTCTCAAAAAACGTGTTTTCTGATCATCAAATCAAAATGGTCAAAACATGAAAGTTCATAAACTTAATAAAATGAGTCAAAATAAGCCAAATTTGGAATTTTTAGAAATGAAGACTAATTTCTCATAAAAATACATTTCACACGGGCTGGGTCAAACCAAAGTCAACGGTCCTCAAAACTTTCCAAAGTCATGAAAAATCTAGTCAAACTCAAAGACAAAGTCAAACCAACTCTAATCTCGCTTAAAAAGTTAAACCATAATTAAAACAATACTAAACAAAAGAACTGGGGGTCGGGGTCTTAGACTTGCGAAGGTCGATCTCCGGATCACTACCTGCAATTCCAAGTAAAATAGAAAATCTGGCACACGCAAACAAAAAAAAAAATGTTGATACCTACTTTGCCACCAGTCACGAAAGGGTCGTACCCCACAGACTCTCACGTCCGCCGACCTCAGTAGATTAGTGCGCAGATGCGCGGCCCATCAAGCTGGCACACCCGGTGGGACCCGTTCATTTGAGAACATGATGCTTAGAAATGAAGTATTTGCATACCATATTTTTGCTCTATGCTTACACTTCTTTTCTGGATTCCTTGGCTACTTTCTAGCTGGTGGCTTATGTTGGATTTCGCACCTTAAAAAAAATGAGATGAGATTTTTTTGGAAATTTCTAATTCTTTGAATTTATCTCCACTCTTTCTCTTTTAAAAAAAAAAATCAGATTTCTCAGTTTGGATTCAAAATTGAGAAACTTTGATCCTCTCCTATCATTCATCGTGCTTGCAGAAATGTTGAGCATGTTCGAATAAGGATTTGGGCCATCGTTTCTCTTCGATGAGTTCATTAGAGATCTTAAAAAAAAAATCCAAAAATCAGATTTCTCAGTTTGGATTCAAAATTGAGAAATTTTGATCCTCTCCTATCGTTCATCGTGTTTGCAGAAATGTTGAGCCTGTTCGAATAAGGTTTTGGGCCATCGTTTCTCTTCGATGAGTTCATTAGAGATCTTAAAATATATATATAAATTTTCAAAAATCAAATTTCTCATTTTGGATTCAAAATTGAGAAACTTAGATCCTTTCCCTTCTGGGCGCTGGAGCTCGCGGAAATCGTTGAGCCCGCGTTCGGATCAGGGATTGGGCCATCGTTTCTCTTCGATGAGTCTATTTGGGATAAAAAAAAAGACAGACCACTAAGGTTAAATCAATTGCGTTCTTTAATCACGGTTGATTCAAGAAAAGCCTTGTCCAGAGTGTGGAGACAACTTGACTGTTCTAGGCAAGGGTCCTCCAAACGGGTTCATTAAGTAATCCTACCCTTACCTGGGGGCAATTCTATCAATTGAGATTTCATAAGACCGGGTTAGGAGGCCTATGTGTACTCTCTCGTCTTTTAAATAAAAAAATCTTTAAAAAAACTCAAAAAAAAATAAAAAAAAAATTTAATTTTTTTTTAAATTTTAAAATAAAAAAAATTGAAAAAAAAATAAAAAATAATAAAAAATCTTAAAAAAAAAACTTCCATCATTTTGGGTTCAGATCTGAGAAATTTTGGTCTCTTCCCTTCTGAGCACTGGCGCTCGCGGAAATAGTTGAGCCCGTGTTCAGATTGGAATGCCTTTTGCTCTCTTTGATGAACCCTATCTTGGCCTTTCAAAAAAAAAACTCGTCATTTTTGGGTTCAGATCTGAGAAATTTTGGTCTCTTCCCTTCTGGACACTGGCGCTCGTGGAAATCGTTGAGCCCGAGTTTAGATTGGAATACCATCTGGTCTCTTTGATGAATCCAATCTTAACCTTTCAAAATAGAGAATCCCATCTCATGGATGCGATCTCCAAACATTTGTGCCTCTCAATACGTATGCCCTTTCAGGGTCTACTGTATTTGAGACCGACACATTTTTAACTCCAACCTTATATTCTTCTTACCTCGAGCAAGCTCTGCTTCTCGATAAGTCGAATTTAGGTTCACAATTGCTTCTAGCAGTCACTAGGATGCTCGTTCTGGGCTCGCCATACTTGCGATTAGAACAATTGTACCATCTATGGCCTTTTGCCTTCTTCATGTCCCTTGGGTCATGCCCCTCTAGCGATTTGAAAAGACAAAACCATAGAATTTCCCATTTATGATCATTATATTCTTGTGATTACTAATGGATGTGATCTAGTTTCAGAAATTTTCAAAACTAACAATGGCAGCTTCCTTGACCATTACTTTTGATGAGAACAAGCACCAACTCATGCTTCAACAGAAGCAAACCATGCGCACTTGCAGCTTCCTTGACCATTACTTTTGATGAGAACAAGCACCAACTCATGCTTCAACAGAAGCAAACCATGCGCACTTACAAGCGCCCTGTCAGCTGCTGAAGTGTCAACTCCCTCGGCAACTCTCTGAACTCCGGGTCGACTTCGACTCCCCGGATTATAATTTTTGGAACGCTGGGACCATTCCCACTTCCCAAAGAATAAATTGCACCTTCCAATAAGCAGAAGGTCGCCTCTCAACGTGTCACTACCGTGACACCAAAGGCAAGCACCAAAAAGCCCGAAGCCCGTGGCACCCCCACGAAGCCTAGACCCCCTAGCAACCAAGTCTATCCCAAGACTTGGTCCACAAGACCTTCACCAAAATAAAGAAGGTCCCAAACATCCACCAAGCCAGCATACCTGGCCCCACTCAAGGAGAATCAGTTCTACCCTCTTGCCTATATGAAAGAGGAGAGACCTATCTCCAACCTGACTCCCAAGTCAACCCAGCAAGAGCCGGCTTGTTCCTACAAGCCCAAAATCAAGTCATGCATCATAAGGCCTCTGCAAGCACCTGCCAAGGCCTACAATCCTTCGGTTCAACCCTTCATATCTACAGGGGCCGAACTCAAAAAATTTAAAGCTTCGCTACAACAGGTGAAGGACCGGGTTCGCATCCTGTCCTTGCCTAGTTACAAAGAAGATAGGCTCAGCTGTTGCGCCTGAGAGAGCACATCCTTCATTATCAAAGCCCAGCCAAAGCTGACCGAATCTCAAATTGCTCGTCGTATACGCTGCCGCACGTCGTATCGACAAAAGAGACTAGAGAAGCAAAGGACCCAGCCTCCTACACTTCAAGTCTCTCACAAATGGGTCAAAAAAGAAAGACCCGACCAAGTTGCTGCTGTCCATATGGTTGAAAAAACCAGAAGACGCCAAAAATCAGCGACAAAAATCCATGTCCGATGTCCGATGACCCGCAACATCTCTAGAACAAGAAAACATTCAGAAGAATCCCCTGCTCCTTCAAGCCAAGGACGGCAGAGTGTTCCTTCCTCAAGCTCTTCATAAAAAAGAATGAGCCCCAGCTTAGTCACCAGGGCAATTTCTTCGTTCGAATCCCGAGGGATGAACGTCCTGGCTACAAATTCTGAGCCACCACCTCGCAATCCACCTCAAAATGATGCGCTCACACACATCCAGCAGTTGGAACAAGGCCAGTAGAGGATTGAAACTCTGATGGAAAACCTTCTCCTCGCCTTCCAAAATCAGACAATGAACCTCCTCCGAATCATCAAGATGACAAGGTAAACGGAGAAGAAAATGAGTCACGCGCCCTCACCAAAAAGAACGTAGACAGTATCCTCGCAAAAGTTAAAGGAGAGGATATACTCAAAGAGCATGGGATGAATCCACCATATCCCTTATGGATGGATTCAGCCCCATTCCCTACAAAATTCAAGCATCCTACTCTCCAAACATATACGGGAAAAGGATCAGCCAGATGGCACGTCATCCACTTCAAGATCTTGACAGGAACTATCGCAGATCAAGATGCACTCAAGATCCGCCTCTTTGCAAGTACCCTAAAAGGTACGGCCTTTGATTGGTATTCCACTTTGCCGGAGGACTCCATCCAAAACTGGGCCATGCTAGAAACACGCTTCCTGACTCACTTCAAAGGTGAGGATCATCCTGCTACCTTGGATCAGCTCTGCAGCCTAAAACAGGGGGAGAATGAGTCAACATATGACTTCATTCACAAGTAGAAAGCAATGGCATACAAATGCTCTGATGTATTGCCACAAGCATCGCTAGTCGACATCTGCCGAAACAACATGAGAGCTAGAATCCGCTCCATGATCATCAGCAATAAATCAAAGAACCTGGGAGAACTCCTAGAAGCTTCCATGGAAGCTGAAACGGTGATTAAAGACCTCAACAGTCAGAAATCATCAAGGAAAGAGCCAACCGCCATTGCAACCTCTAAACAAGAGAAAAGAGAGGTCCTCAATGTGCAAACCAAGTCAACTCCTCAGCCACCAAAGAAAATTGAAAACAAAGCTGCATGTAAGAGACCCGAACTCTCTGATGCCTTCAAAGAGCGAGTAGAAAAGAAATACCCGTTCGATGAAGATGTTGATGAAATCTTTAGGGCTCTCGTGGCAAACGGCAAGCTCACATTGCCTGAACCCAAAAGACCGAGAGATGTTGGCAAAACCAATGGTCCTCGGTACTGTCCATACCACCAGATGATCTCGCATCCTCTCAATCAATGTTTCGTTGTGAGAGAGAAAATAAACGAGATGTGGAAAAACGGAGTCATCACAATTGACAAAAATTATGGGTCTGCCTCCGTCAACATGGTGTCATGTGGACAAACACAAGAATCAGCAAGGAAGAAGATCACTACTTCCTTCAAGGTAATAAATAGAATTGAAGCGTCCGAAGAGCTGGTCCGTACCCGACACCAGACGGACAACCCATATGGGTACATCCTGATTTCCTAGAAGATGAAAACTGGGAGATCGTGAAAATAAAGCCAACAGCTCAACAACGAAGGCAGGCTAGGAAACATCTCCTCAAGCTAAAACGGCAAGAGAAGACCCAGCCAAAACAAGAAGTCCAAGAAAAGGCAGAGGCCTCCTCTACCGCTTCACTGGGGTTAACAGAAACGTCCCTTCCAGAGACTTCGAAGGGGGTAAGAAAATTCACTCTCAGTGATTTCAAGCCACCTCAATTCAAACAAAAAGCCACGCAGGGGGCATCATACTCTTGCAATTCGGTAGTTGGATTCTCCATTGATGGATAAGAGTCCAACGACACCGACGATGGATTCGAGTCCAAGAACACCGATGAGTGGGAGGAATCCCTTGAAACAGGAGAATACCTCTCCGATGAAGAATGGATTCTTGAAACTCATCCTATGCCAGTAATCTGGTATAACCCCCTACAGCCACAAGGATCCTAGTCTGATGATGAAGAAGACCAAGAAGCTGTATAAGAAAATGTTGCTGACCCATCACCTATCATTGCTCCAGTGGAAATCAACCATGTTGAGCCACAAAGAGTAGACGAAGAAGAAGATTTGGATCCCATGCCTGATCTTGAAGAATATGCGAGGATCTTGCAGCGTCTCGCTCTAGAACAAGAGCAAGACCGAGTCAACGAGCCTCCTCACAATCCAGATCCGGAAGTCCCTGAAGATAATCAGGTACATCCTCCCTTAACTCCTGAAAATGGAGAAAATTACTGTGTGGACGATCCTCTTACATCCGAGGATGAATCCGACTCCGAACAGGCAACGTCTCCTGTCAGAGCTTCCTGTAATGTGATAATTCGGGATTATAGCTCGTCTGATGAGATCACTTACACTCCGACGACGCCTAGCACTATATCCTCTGGAGCCACCTCGTCTCACGTGACTTTCACTGAGGCAACACCCTCTCAGCTTTCTTCTCCTGAGACTGTGACATCAGAACTCACCCTCTTCCCGACTGATCATCATAAAGAATCCCCAGCTATTGATGCTTGGGACGATGAATTGGTCAACGAAGAAGAAAAGTTACCGGATGCTATTCAGGATACAGATACATCCCCAGTAAATGAAAAACGACGGCCTCTTGACCATGAAGACAATCTTCCAAATGAAGACCCTTCTCAAGAAGCTCTCGAAGTTGGTAGAGGCACTCGCTCTGGCCGGGACTACCACAAAAATTACAACCAATATTCCTTTACTTATGTAAATCCTTCGGGAAAAGATGTTGTAAGCGCCCCTAGTGGCAACAATGATGAACATGCAGGCCCCAAGGAGGCTTTCAAGTATGACTTGATCGAACACTTCAAGCACATACCTGCATGTCTGCACATCCTAGACTTATTGCGAATGTATCCGCGCACTTGTGATAATCTCATTTCAGAATTAGAAAAGCTGAATGAGGATGTCGACAAACATGCCCCGCAAGTCGTCCAAATTGAAATGGACTATCGGGTCAAAAACTAAAAAACTTCCTCAAAGGGAGAAAAGAAGAAAACAAAGGGATCATGCATCGAATGCCTCTTGGTTCAAAAAGCAGCAAGTGCAACCATCGCCTTCACAAAGGAAGACCTCCTACTTGGCAAAACAAGGCACAACCGACCCCTGTACTTCACAGGGTACATCAAGGAAATGCCTATGCACAGAGTTCAGATCGATCTAGGTTCTGCACTCAATCTCATCTCCACTTCGGCTCTCAAAGAGTTAGGCATCCCACCCAGCAAGCTGAGCCACACATCTATATCTATCTTCGAATACGATGGGAGTACTCAAAGGCCTATCGGCAAAATTAGGTTAAAATTGCAAATCGATGATCTTATCTCTGAGGTCACTGTGTATGCAATACAAAGCCCTTCATGCTACAACACCCTTCTCGGATGCCCTTGGATACACGAGAATGGTGCCTTTAATTCTACATTTATGCATCAAGTTTGTTGGCGACGACGGTATGATACATCGAGTCTTTGCAGGAAGAAAACACTTCAAAGGTAAAGAAATCCACTTCGCAGACTCCCAGATGTATGAAGGTGAAAAAAAAAAGAATAGGAGATAACATCCTTTGCCAAAAACCTCCAGAAAGATAAAGGCAAGGCTCCTCAACAATCACCGAAAGAAAACAAACCCTCCGGTAAATCCAAAGAGAGCATTCAAACTCCCTTCATCAACTCCCTCAAGACTTCAAAACCTTTGGTCATCACGACTAAATTGAAGAAGGCAAAGCAAAAGCCTGGGGGTAAATTTGTTGTCTCTTTCGTGTCTATCATGCAAGACACGGATTCGGATTCAGAGCCAGAAGATGACACATCGTCAAGCCAAGCTGACACTCAGCAATTTCAGCTTGCTCTTACTCCAATGGAGGCACCTGCTGATGTAGAAGATCCTACATCTGCTTCCTTTGTTGTTCCGGCAACTTCAGCAAAGGAAAAGTTGATCTTCTTCCATAGATGTGATGCTTCTTCATCAAACTCCATGCTTGAACCTTTCCAAAATGAAGGTATGCCTCAACTATCCCTATATAGTCTTGTGGCACAAGCTATTATGAAGAGAATGGGCTATGATGCTCAAAATCCAATCGGTTTGGGAGAAGGCTGCGGTATTCTCACGCCATTGGGGCCCGCCTTGACCAAGAGACAGCTGGAAGATTGGAGACTCTACGGTTATGTAGAAAAGTCTTCACACGGGTTAGGATATGATCCTGACACCCCCCTGAGACAGTTGACAAAAAGGCTTACAAGTTAATTTGCTGACCAAGCCTCAACATCTCGTATCCATGAAGACATTGATCTCCCTGGATATCTCTTCGATGAGTCACCTGATAAAGATCCAGGAAGCTCCTCCAATTGGTATGATTTCTCTGATGATGAAGAAGAATTGTCCGATGGCACAGACGTGTGGTCTTCTGGCCCAGAAAAACCCTCGTCTCCAAAAGAAGTACCTTACTTCGACCTAGTTTCAGCAGTCGAAAAAGAATGCCTTGCAGTGATGTTCGCCGTACAAAAGCTACGTCACTACTTGCTTTCCAACATAGTCTACCTGATCTCGAGGATCAACCTCTTGAAGGTCCTGTCACAAAAGCAAGTTCTCTGAATGCCCGACTGGCAAAATGGTCCATCCTCCTGTCACAATTTGATATTAGGTATGTACCACAAAAAGTGATCAAAGGGCAAGCTCTAGCGAACTTTATCGTAGAGCATCCATTGCCTAAAGATTTTCCACTCAAAGATGTTCTCCCAAACGAACCAGTTTACAACGTGAAGACTTCCTCACAAAATACCTCTTGGGACATGTACTTTGACGGTGTAACCAGGACAAATGAAAAATGACAGCTGATCTCGAGAGTTGGCATCCTCTTTGTTAGCCCCGACAAATACATGATTCCACATGCTTTCTCGCTACTGGAACCATGCACAAACAATGCAGCTGAATATCAAGCTCTGATCCTAGGAATCGAACTCGCCATCGAATCCGGCATCACCATGCTGGAAATCTTTGGAGACTCTCAACTGATCGTCAACCAGATGAATCAGAAATTTGAAGTCAGGAAGCCTGATCTGCTACCTTACTACAACAAGGCACAATCACTTCTGCAAAAGTTTGACATCTGTCACATCACCCATATTGTAGAGGTGAAAACATACGTGCAGATGCCCTGGCCGGACTTGCTACATCTATGGCAATCCAGGAAGGGGAAAACATGCAAATCAAAGTGTGTGAGAGAAGGATCATCCCTCCTCTTAACACACACCAAGCAGACCGAGTGGTTAGAACTCAGATCTCTATCCTTCAACCTTCAATCGGCGACTGGAGGGATCCGTTCATTGATTACACTATGTTCGGAATCCTACCTGAAGATCTAAAAGAACGGGTAAGCGTTCAAAGGCGAGCCCCAAACTTTCATTTGGATATTCCTTCAAAAATCCTTTACAGGGAATCCTTCAACGGAATACTTCTACGCTTCTTGTCACAACAAGAGGCTGAAGAAGCACTCAAAGAAGTTCATGCTGGTCTTTGTGTAGCTCATCAGGCTGGTCCAAAGCTCTACGATCAGATAAAATGGTTAGGTTATTACTGGCCTACCATGGTAGCTGATACAATGCAGTTTGCTAAGCGCTGCTAACAATGCCAAGCTCACGGAGATTACATTCACATGCCTCCAGAATGGCTGCATCTTACAGCGATCTCATGGCCTTTCGAAGCCTGAGGTATGGACATCATTGGTCCTATTTCTCCCCCTTCAAGTAAAGGTCATCGCTTCATCTTCGCCGCTACGGATTATTTCTCCAAGTGGTCAGAAGCATTTGCGCTCAACGAAATGAAGACCTCATCAGTCCTTCAGTTCCTGTGCACCAACATTGTTTTTCGTTTCGGCATACCCAAAAGATTTGTCCATGATAACGGACCACAATTCTGGGATCATCGATTCTACAAGTTGTCCTTCGACTCCATACAATACGGCAGCAAACGGATTAGCAGAAGCCTTCAACAAGACACTCTGCAAAATCCTCAAAAAAATGGTCTCTAGTCACAAAAGAGACTGGAACAACAAACTGTCTGAAGCTTTGTGGGCCTATCGAACCACCGTTTGAGGACCAACCCATAGTACAGCCTTCTCCTTGGTCTATGGATGCGAAGCTGTCGTACCCTTGGAAGTACAAATTCCTTCTTTAAGGGTATCTTTGCAAAATGACATGACTCAAGAAAGTAAAGTCAAATTGCGACTCCATGAGCTGGACAATCTCGATGAGAGACGGTTCGAAGCTCGACAAAGCATTGAATTTTACCAAGCACGCATGGTAGGATCTTTCGACAAGAAGGTTAGGCAACGCGACTACAAAAAGGGTGGCTTGATTCTTGTGGTAAAAAAACCCATGGTCTTTGCTCATAAGTCCAAAGGCAAGTTTGAGCCAAAATGGGAGGGACCCTATGTCATCAACAAGGTTTTCTCCAACGGCGCATACGCACACCTAAACATGGAGGGTGACAGATGTATGCTGCCCATCAATGGCAAGTTCTTAAAGCAGTACTACTCTTGAGGACTTACGCAACTGGGTAAGAGCAATGCCTGTGCGGCCAAAACCTATTTCCAAGTACTCGCTCGTCAAACCCACTCTTTTTAGAAATTTCATATCAAATGTTGAAATTTCTAAAAATTCAAACAATGCTGACTTTCATCGTTTCATTGTTTAAAATTTCCAAGTTTAGGAGCCTCTCCCTAACTTGACCAAAATTTTCAATCCTTGAACCCAAAATTCATGGTTTGAAATAAAATCTGGATTCAGGGATTTCCACCCTAGTCCACCCAGCCTTTTACCGCCAAAATGGTTTTAGGTCAAAACTTACGACCCTCGTGTGTTTAAACAAAATAAAAAGGTTTTTCAAAACCGCGAGGAAGCGACGCTTAGTCGACACTCGCACAAATTGGAAGAACGCGAACCATGTTCAACACTTCCAAAATCGCAGGGAAGCGACATTTCATCGATACTTGCAAAATAAATAAAAAATCATGGAGACACAACATCTCAGTTGATATCCACAACCCAAATTTCAAAGGTTAGAGAAAACCTAAAATCATGGAGACACAACATTTCAGTTGATATCCACAGCCCAAATTTCAAAGGTTCGAAAAAACCAAGAAATCATGGAGATGCAACATTGCAGTTGATATCCACAACCCAAAGGTTCAAGAAAACCGTAAATTTCAAAAATCGTGGGGAAACGACATCAAGTCAGTACTTGCAAAACCAGATTTTTTGAGAAGCAAGGATGCGACATGCCCTCGATACTTGCAAGACCATTCAGCAGGGAGGCGACTTTTAGTTGATACTTGCAATTTTGAAAACCAAAACCGGCTATAAATGCTACCAAAACTGGCTATAAATGCCACAAACCGGCTATAAATGCCACAAAACAAACTGGCTATCAATGCCACAAAACAAAACCGGCTATCATGCCACCAACCGAAACTTGGCTTTCAGAAAACCCGGCTATCAATGCCACAAACCGGCTATCAATGCCACAAACTCGGCTATCAATGCCGCAAAAAACTGGCTCTTATGCCAAAATCGGCTCTCATACCACAAACAAAATCTGTCTCCCATGCCAAAACAATCACTTGACAAAAGATTTTCACAAAATGACCAGCTTTTGATCAAATCCCATTTAGCAATTGCTTTCATCACAAAAAGATTTAAGTAAGCGTAGGGAAAACAAAAAAAAGTACCAAAAAATACATGTGGTACAAAAAAAAAGTGTTCACAAGCACTACAAAAAGAAGAAAGTACCTAAAAATACATGTGGTACCAAAAAAACAAGAAGGATAGTTTCTACTGCAAAAAATCAGGAGCTCAGCCAAAAATGGTCTCCAGCCAAAGTTTCAGCTCCTTGAGCAAACTCTTGGCCTCAGCCGTCATAGTTTCCAAGGCACGCTTTTTCAGGAACTTGCCATGAGATGCTGGAGAAGGTTGTAACCCTTCTTTTATACCGGGAAGCATATCCTGAGCAGTTTGCCATTGTTCGTCTTCTTGAATCTTCCTTTCGAGAACTCGATCGGCATCTGCAACCCGGCGAATCAGAGCACTCTCCCTGTCACGAGCCTCTGTAACAGTAGCCCACTTGGCAGCGACTTGTGCCTTCAAATGCTCAAGACGTTTCCTGGCCTCATCGACCTCCCTATCAAGGATGTTAAGGCCGTGCCTCAGCCCGATGAGGGCTAGCTCTTCTAAGTTCTTCTCTCGGACTACCTGCTTCCTGCCTGTGTAGCCTCATTCAGGTCAGACTTAGCCTTGTTAGCAGGATCCAAGAACATCTCCTTGAAGAACTGGTCATCAGGAAAGTCCTGGTCTCAAACCACTTGTCACCCAGTGCAATGATCCTATCAACGATCGCCTGGCACCTGTGACGTCCAGACCAACTTCTTCGGCATCAGTGAGAATCTCCTGCACATGATGGATCATACCAAATCCGGCATCCAAGTGCCCAGAAAGGAGAGTCTCGATCCAATAGCTCAAAACCCGTGCCAGCACCTTCTACGTAAATAGGAGAGATGGCCCAAATGAAGATTCGCCCCGCTCGGTCGATCGGCTGCTCGTGTCATGACCTGTTGGAAAAGTAACGAAAGAACTCTTTCTAGTTGGAGCCACTGGGGAAGGAATCTCAGCACGAGATATCTCCTTAACCATGTCAGAACTGGTTCTAGGAGTCTCTACCTCCGGATCAACCTTTGGCATCCCTTGCTCTGGTTCTGAAGGAAGCAATGGACTCTATTATGTCACTTCAAAGAAACACAAAAAGGTATGAATATGATCCTGTTTGAAAATCATTATCAGGGTTACCACTATAAAATACCTTCTTCGATGATTGGCAGAACGCTCTCTTCCTCCATGAACTCATCGGAAGCATCGTCAACGCTTGCGTCCATCGATGGTTCAAAGTCATCAGAATCCTGTAGCAAATCAGCTGACATAAAGAAATGTTAGCAAATCAAGTCACAGACAAAAAAAAAAAGAGAAGCAAAAGAAGTCGTACCAGTCAGAGATTCTGGAATCATTCCAGAGTCCCTTGGTTCTTCTTCAGGTGCCTCCACAGGATCTGTAACCGCCTCATCGGTCGGAACCTCAGGCATCGCCAAGTCTTCCTCTGCTAAAAAAAAAAAGAAAAGAAAACACACGAGAAAAAAAGAGAGAAAAAAAACGTGTAAAAAAAAAGAAAATACGTGGAAAGAAAAGAAAAAGAAAAAGAAAAAAAAATGAAGAAAAGAAAAAAAAACAAACAAACACTTTCTTTTTTTACCATCCTACTTTCTACATGGAGTTTTCTCGAGAAATAGAACTTACTTAAAGCCATTGATGGAAAAGAAGAAGAAAAGCTTGAAGATTCTTGAAGAACTATTGGTCGTGGAGTACTCTTGAGATTTTTTGCAAAAGAAAGCAATAAGAGCAAGAGATCCAACCTCCCCTTGCTTTTATAGAAGAGAGCAAACCAAAGAAGGAAACAAGAAAGAGGTAAGTGTTACTAATTAGTAACCTTACCAAAAAAAAAAGAAATTAGAAAGATTCTTTCCCAAAAGAAAGATATCTTGAGGGATTCTCTCCAAAAAAAAAAAAATCAATGAGAGATTTTCTCCCAAAAGATAGGAGATTTGAGATATTCTCTCCCAAAGAAAGATACTTTGAGATATTCTCTCCCAAAATAAAGGAAACATGAGAGATTCTCTCCAAATAAAGATATTCTTAGATATTCTCTATCCAAAGGAGATATTTTTAGATATTCCTTATAAAAATGACATCATATGAGATCTAAGCCATTTCAAAAGCTTAAGGTCCCATGGGTTAGCCCATATGAGCCAGGTTTGACCACCTAGGCACTAAAAAAATATATAATAATGATAATAATTTGGGCTTTTAGTCAAAGAGAAATCCTTCTTACCAAGAGCATACAAAAATGGTTCCATGCCTCTTTTGAGTTGATTGGACCAAACAAAAAAAAAGAAATTCCAAGCCCCATGAGCTTCCAAAAATCAAACCATCCAGCCTCCTATACCAAATTGAGCCAAAATATTGAAATTGACATTCCATAAAAATCCGAACCACTCCAATGAACCCACACAGTCCAAAAGAGTGACCAAAAGTCAAAATCCTGATCCCCTAACTTGCACATATAGCCTGTTAGGTCACAAGATCAAAACCAAAATCGACCCCCCAACATTGCGCATACAGCTTGTTGGGTCACACGGTCAAAACCAGACCCAACCCCCTAACCTGCCACATACAGCTTGTTAGGTCACAAGGTCAAAAAACAAAACCCAAATCCACATCCCTAATGTCATCTTAAAAAACTTTGCCTCGAGATGGTACGTGATTCCTTTCACTACCATAAAATTCCCCTGGAAGCTCAAAAGGCTACATACCAAAAGAAAGACTGCTCAAAGACTCTTGGTCAAGTCACAGGCTCTCCTTCAAGGATCTCTTCAGGCACATCGACTACAAAAGTTAAGCAACTTGTCGCTGTATCTCAAGGGGGCATTTGTTGACATAAAAAAAAAGTGTCACTTTACCTCTTCAACATCAAGAGAACTACAAGAAGCTGCAGCCTGCCATAAATAGGAAATGCTACTTCAAAAGTCAAATCTTATCAGAATCAAACAAAAACTGCTAGATTCTTCAAGACAGCCAAAAGAGGAGTACACAAGAAGTTTCAGGTCATTTTAAAATCATTTGGCCTAACTTCGCTTCTCCGATAGTTGAATAGGAGCTCCCGGCGAAGACAACATCGAAGACACCAAATCTTTGATCAGAGCCTGTGGATGATCTCAAAATACATCCAAAAGGCTGCACGTCAAGTTCCAAGTCAAACCGACAACGTTTGACCCTCCATCAACCCTCAAATAGCTAAATCAAGCCTCTCGGTGGCGAGAACCACTGAGGCCATCACTCATCAGACAGAGCATATGGCTGGCTTCAAGATGCTTACAAAGGGCTACACATCAAGTTTCAGGTCCTTTCGACAACATTTGACCAGACTTAGACTCTCAGAAGCTAAAATAGGCCTCTCGGTGGCGAAGCTCCCCGGGATCATGGTTTCCAAGATAAAGCCTGTGGATCATCTCAAAATGACTCCAATAGGTTCTTTGTCAAATTTCAGGTCAATCGGACATCGGTTGACCGCACATCAAAGCGCGACATCTTCCTCGTGATAAAATCAAGTCTACTGGCGACAGGACCCATACGGCTTCAAAACTCAAATAAAAGCCTATGGTTGGTCTTATTTATTGCTCAGGAGACTTCACCTCAAATTTCAGGCCATTCCGACATCGTTTGACCCAGTTTCAGCTTTTGACGGAAAATCAACAGCTCTACACGACAAAGTCTTCGACTTACCCAAAAAATTAGAAACTTTGCACCCCAAAATGCAAGGATTCTCATCAAGTTTTCTACAGGGAAATCAGGCCAATAAATGTGCAAAAATGTCAAGAAAAATACAGAAGAAAAAAAAATTGGAAAAGACCTCAAAATGGCCGCGAAACAGGACCAAAAGGGGAAAAACCCCCCCAGGGTCGCAGCCCAAGACCCTGTGCATGGTCGCCGGCGACCATGGAGCTCCGGGTCTCCAGATTTCCCCCGGAGAGGCCCGTTTTCCATCTTTTTTTTTTGCGTTTCGAAGCGTCCAACTCCTATGGCTTTCTAAAATCCATACTTTTGAGGCACCGAATCCTTTGGCATCCGTCAAACTCACGGGTCCGTCTTTAAGAGTATCAAAATCAACATTAATTGCCAACCGGTCGACCAAAAAAGTATGCTTTTACCCGATCGATCGAGAAATCGACAAGACAGATGGCACCGACCCGCTGTTGGCAATCAATGCCTGAAGTTACATGGTCATCCAATGTCGATCTACATGAAGATCCATCGATGATCATCGCCAGAAGAATCCCAAAAGATGCGGCATGGCCCGCGACTCTTCAACTGCTCGGCGACCACTTAATGCGATTAATTGACTAGCTTTATTGCAGTCATTAATTCATTTCTTTGGACGGCCCAATCAGAAGCAAGCATCCAGGAGTTACAAGTCAATTTATTCATGGCATTTAACCCATGAAACTCCTCCCATCATGGCGATTAAAGGTAATTAAATGCCCTCAATCTCCACCGGCCAATCAGAAGCCAAGAAAAAGGAGTTATAAAATAAAGAAATAAATCTTATAACCCCTCCCTTTATGTAGCTTTATGACAATTAAGGTTGATAAACCCTCCTAAATGGCTACCTAAAAGCCTATAAATAGGAGAGCACTCCAAGCACTTCAATAATGGACTTCCACAACACAGATCCCAGATTAGAAAAAAGCACAGAAAATCCAGAGAAAGAAAGAGAGAAAACTCTGTGAAGTTCTTCACTGACCACTGCTACAAGGTGACAAAATTCCCTTGGGGGTACCCCCCCCCCCCCAAACGTCCTTGCCTTCTCATTCTGCCTCCAATAGGCATAGACGTGGCTTTTCAGCCCATCTACTTAACTTTTTATTGGACATAGGACCTCCTCTTGGTCTTTGTCCTCTAAAACTCTGAGGTTATAGCCAAGCCAAGCGAATCAAGAGCATCCTCTGTTGACACTAAAAATGTCACTTTGCCTCTTCAAGATCAAAAAAGCTGCATGAAGTCGCAACCTGCCATAAATAGGCAATGATACTTCCAAAAAATCAAATCTTGTCAGAATCAAACAAAAACTGCAAGATCCTTCAAGACAGTCAAAAGAGGAGTACACAAGAAGTTTCGGGCCATTTAAAAATCATTTGGCCTAACTTCGCTTCTCTGGCAGCTGAAAAGGAGCTCCCGGCGGCGAAAGCATCGGAGACACCAAATCTTTGATCAGAGCCGATGGATGGTCTCAAAATACATCCAAAAGGCTCCACGTCAAGTTCCGAGTCAAACCAACAACGTTTGACCCTACATCAACCCTTAAACAGCTAAATCAAGCCTCTCGGCGGCGAGAACCACCGAGGCCATCACTCATCAGAAAGAGCACATGGACGGCTTCAAAATGCTTACAAAGGGCTACACGTCAAATTTCAGGTCATTTCAACAACATTTGACCAGACTTTGACGCTCGGAAGCCAAATCAGGCCTCTCGGCGATGAAGCTCCCCGGGACCATGGTTTCCAAGAAAGAGCCTATGGATCATCTTAAACTGACTCCATTAGGTTCCCTGTCAAATCTCAAGTCAATCAGACATCGGTTGATCGCACATCAAGCCGCGACATCTTCATCGTGACAAAAACAAGTCTACTAGTGATAGGACCCCAAACAGCTTCAAAACTCAAACAACAGCCTATGATTGGTCTTATTTATTGCTCAGGAGGCTCCACCCCAAATTTCAGGTCATTCCGACATCGTTTGACCCAGTTTCAGCTTCTAACAGAAAATCGGCAGCTCTACGCGACAAGGTCTTCGGCTTTCTCCGAAAATTGGAAACTTTGCAATCCAAAATGCAAGGATTCTCATCAAGTTTTCTATAGGGAAATTAGACCAATAAATGATAAAAAATGTCAATAAAAAATACAGAAGAAAAAAGAATCGAAAAACATAAAAAACGGACGCAAAACGGGACAAAAAGGGGGAAAACCCCCCAGGGTCGCCAGCCCCTGCGACCGTGGCCCATGGTCGCCGGCGAGCATGGAGCCCGGGATCACCGGGTGGGCCCCGAAAGCCCCATTTTTTCATTGTTTTTCGCGATTCGAAGTGTCCGACTCCTCGGATTTTCCAAAATTCATACTTTTGAGACACCAAATCCTCTGACATCCGTCAAAATCACAGGTCAATCATCAAGAGTATCAAAATCAACATTGATCGCCAACCGGTCAACCAAAAAAAGTGTGCTTTCTACCCGACCGATCGAGAAATCGACATGATAGATGGCACCGACCCGCTGTTGGCAAACAACACCTGAAGTTACATGGTCATCCGATGTCGATCTACATGAAGATCCATCGACGATCATCGCCAGAAGAATCCCAAAAGACGCGGCACGGCCCGCGACTCTTCGACTGCTCGGCGACCACTTAATGCGATTAATTGACTAGCTTTATTGCAGTCATTAATTCATTTCTTTGGACGACCCAATCAGAAGCAAGCATCCAGGAGTTACAAGTCAATTGATTCATGGCATTTAACCTATGAACCTCCTCCCATCATGGTGATTAAAGGTGATTAAATGCCCTCAATCTCCATCGGCCAATCAGAAGCCAAGAAAAAGGAGTTACAAAATAAAGAAATAAATCTAGTAACCCCTCCCTTTATGTAGCTTTATGACAATTAAGGCTCATAAATCCTCCTAAATGGCTGCCTAAAAGCCTATAAATAGGAAAGCATTCCAAGAAGAAAAGGATCAGGCGGAGAGATCAGAAAATCCAAAAATTCAGACAAAAAAAGGCATCAGAAATCTAAGAGAAAGAAAGAGAGAAAACTCTACAGAAGTTCTGCACCGGCCACCACTACAAGGTGACAAAAGTTCCTGTGGTGTACCCCTCCCCCCCAAGGTCCTTGCCTTCTCCTTCTGCCTCCAATGGCTTAGACGTGGCTTTTCAGCCCGTCTACTTAGCTTTTTATTGGACATAGGACCTCCTCTTGGTCTTTGTCCTCTAAAAATCTGAGGTTATAACCAAGCCAAGCGAATCAAGAGCATCCTCTGTTCTCATCTGCATGGATGATGGCGAAATCCACATATGGCTTGCGACCGTCAATCTGAACGAGTCCCCCACAATCTCCTGAGAAGTTAGATCCTCCTTTTCTTGCTTTTCATTGTAGTTTGTATTTTTCCAAAAGAGACAAAAATCACAACTCTTGTCTTTCATTATTGATAAGAATTGTAAATCGGCTATAAACGCCAAAATCGGCTATAAATGCCAAAAATCGGCTATAAATGCCAAAATCGGCTATAAACGACAAAAATCGGCTATAAATGCCAAAAAAATCGCCTTTCACGGCAAATCAAGAAAATGTCTCTTTTCTTAAATATATGTGCAATGAAAAACTTGAAAGAAGTTGATTTCTTTTTTACTTGCGAAGGTCGATCTCCTGATCACCACTTGCAATTCCAAGTAAAATAGAAAATCTGGCACACCCACACAAAAAAATGTTGATGCACGCCTTTGCCCCCCGGTTACGAAAGGGTCGGATCCAATGGACTCCCACGTTCGCCGACCTCGGTAGAACCGAGCAGAAGTGCTGTCCATCAAGCTGGCACACCCGGTGGGACTCGTTCATTTGAGAACACAATGCTAGAAATGAAATATTTGCATATCATATCATTTGCTCTATGCATATACTTCTTTTCTCGATTCCTTCGCTACTTTCTGATTGGTGGCCTATGTTAGGTTCCGCATCTAAAAAAAATGAGATTTTTCAGTTTGAATTCAAAGTTGAGAAACCTTGATCCTTTCCTATCGTTCATCGTGCTTGCAGAAATGTTGAGCCTGTTCGACTAAGGTTTTGGCCCATCGTTTCTCTTCGATGAGTTCATTAAAGAAAAAAAAACAAAAAAATTATTAGATTTTTCTTTTTGGATTCAAAATTGAGAAACCTTGATCCTATCCTATCGTTCATCGTGCTTGCAGAAATGTTGAGCCTATTCGACTAAGGTTTTGGGCCATCGTTTCTCTTCGATGAGTTCATTAAAGATCTAAAATAAATATCAGATTTTTCTTTTTGGATTCAAAATTGAGAAACCTTGATCCTATCCTATCGCTCATCGTGCTTGCAGAAATGTTGAGCCTGTTCGACTAAGGTTTTGGGCCATCGTTTCTCTTCGATGAGTTCATTAAAGATAAAAAAAATCAAAATTTTCATTTTGGATTCAAAATTGAGAAACCTTGATCCTATCCTATCGTTCATCGTGCTTGCAGAAATGTTGAGCCTGTTCGACTAAGGTTTTGGGCCATCGTTTCTCTTCGATGAGTTCATTAAAGATCTAAAAAAAAAAAACAAAAAAATTTAGATTTTTCTTTTTGGATTCAAAATTGAGAAACCTTGATCCTGTCCTATCGTTCATCGTGCTTGCAGAAATGTTGAACCTGTTCGACTAAGGTTTGAGGCCGTCGTTTCTCTTCGATGAGTTCATTAAAGATCTAAAAAAAAAAAAATAAAAATAAAAAAGACAGACCACTAAGGTTAAACCAACTGCGTTCTTTGATCACAGTTGATTCAAGAAAAGCCTTGTCCAGAGTGTGGAGACAGCTTGACTGTTCTAGGCAAGGGTCCTCCAAACGGGTTCATTAAGTAATACTACCCTTACCTGGGGGCAATTCTATCAATCGAGATTTCATAAGACCAAGTTAGGAGGCCTATGTGTACTCTCTCGTCTTTTAAATAAAAGAAATTCCAAAATAAAAAATTTTAAAATAAAAAAAATAAAAAAATCTTAAAAAAAAAAAAAATAAATAAAAAATAATTTTTTTAAAAAAAAGATTTTTTCAAAAAAAATATTCTCAAAAAAAAAAACTTCCGTCATTTTTGGGGTCGGATTTGAGAAATTTTGGTCTCCTCCTTTCTGAGTACTGGCGCTCTCGGAAATCGTTGAGCCCGTGTTCAGATTGGAATGCCTTTTGCTCTCTTTGATGAACCCGATCTTGGCCTTTAAAAAAAAAAACTCGTCATTTTTTAATTCAGATCCGAGAAATTATGGTTCATTTCCTTTTGAATACTGGCGCTCGCGGAAATTGCTGAGACCGTATTTGGATCGGAACACCATCTGCTCTCTTTGATGAATCCAATCTTGACCTTTCAAAACAGAGAATCTCATCTCATGGATGCGGTCTCCAAACATTTATGTCTAGCGGTACTAGTACGCCCTTTCAGGGTCTACTGTATTCGCGATCGGCACATTTGTAACTCCAACCTTATATTCTTCTTACATCGAGCAAGCTCTGCTTCTCGATAAGTCAAATTTAGGTTCACAATTGCTTCTAGCAGTCATTGGAACGCTCATTCTGGGCTTACCATACCTGCGATTAGAACAATTGTACCCTCTATGGCTTTTGCCTTCTTCATATTGCTTGGGTCATATCCCTCTAGTGATTTGAAAAGACAAAGCCATAGAACTTCCCATTTATGATCATTATATTCTTGTGATTACTAATGGATGTGATCTTGTTTCAGAAACTTTTCGAAAAGAACTAACAATGGCAGCATTGCTTACCATTACTTTTAATGAGAACAAGCACCAGCTCATGCTTCAACAGAAGCAAACCACGCGCACCTACAAGCGCCCCATCAGTTGCCGAAGCGTCAACTCCCTCGGTAACTCTCTGAACTCCGGGTCGACCTCGACTCCCCAGACTATCGTCTTTGGGACACTGGGACCATTCCCACTTCCCGAAGAACAAACTGCACCTTCCAAGAAGCAGAAGGTCGCCTCTCAACGTGTCACTACCGTGACACCAGATGCGAGCACCAGAAGGCCCGAAGCCCGTGGCACCCCCACGAAGCCTCGACCCACAAAAGACCAGGTCTATCCAAAGACTCGGTCCCCAAGACCTCCACCAAAACAAAGAAGGTCCCAAACATCCACCAAGCCAGCATACCTGACCCCACTCAAGGAGAACCAGTTCTACCCTCTTGCTTACATGAAAGAGGAGAGACCCATCTCTAACCTGACTCCCAAGTCAACCCAACATGAGCCGGCTTGTTCTTACAAGCCCAAAATCAAGTCAAGCATCACTAGGCCTCTACAAGCACCTGCAAAGGCCTACAATCCTGCAGTTCGACCCTTCATATCTACAGGGGCCGAACTCAAAAAATTCAAAGCTTCACTGCAACAGGCGAATCCGGGTTCGTATCCTGTCCTTGCCTAGCTACAAAGAAGATAGGCTCGGCTGCTGCGCCTGAGGGAGCACATCCTTCATTGTCAAGGCCCAGCCAGAGCTGACCGAGGCTCAAATTGCTCGTCGTATACGCCACCGCGTGTCGTATCGACAAAAGAGACTAGAGAAGCAAAGGACCCAGCCTCCTACACTTCAAGTCTCGCACAAATGGGTCAAAAAAGAAAGACCCAACCAAGTTGCTGCCGTCCATATGGTTGGAAAAACCAGAAGACGCCAAAAGTCATCAACAAAAATCCATGTTCGACGTTCGGTGACCCGCAGCGTCTCCAGGACAAGAAGACACTCAGAAGAATCCCCTGCTCCTTCAAGCAAAGGACGGCAGAGTGATCCTTCCTCAAGCTCTTCATAAAAAAGAATGAGCCCCAGCTCAGTCACTAGGACGGTTTCTTCGTTCGAATCTCGAGGGATGAACGTCCTGGCTACAAATTCTGAGCCACCACCCCGCAATCCACCTCAAGATGATGCGATCACACGCATTCAACAGTTGGAACAGGGCCAACAGAGGATTGAAACTCTGATGGAAAACCTTCTCCTCGCCTTCCAAAATCAGGCGAACAATGAACTTCCTCCGAATCATCAAGACGATGAGGTAAACAGAAAAGAAAATGAGTCACGCGCCCTTACCAAAAAGGACGTAGACAGTATCCTCACCAAAGCAAAAGAAGAGGATATACTCAAGGAGCATGGGATCAAGCCACCATATCCCCTATGGATGGACTCGGTCCCGTTCCCTACAAAATTCAAGCATCCTACTCTCCAAACATATATGGGGAAAGGATCAGCCAGACAGCACGTCATCCACTTCAAGATCTTGACGGGAGCTATCGCGGATCAAGATGCACTCAAGATTCGCCTCTTTGCAAGTACCCTAAAAGGTACGGCCTTTGATTGGTACTCCACTTTGCCGGAGGACTCCATGCAAAATTGGGCCATGCTAGAGACACGCTTCCTGATTCACTTCAAAGGTGAGGATCATCCCGCTACTATGGCTCAACTGTGCAGCCTAAAATAGGGGGAGAATGAGTCAACATATGACTTCATTCATAAGTGGAAAGCAATGGCATACAAATGCTCTGATGTATTACCACAAGCGTCACTAGTCGACATCTGCCGAAACAACATGAGAGCTAGAATCCGCTCCATGATCATCGACAACAAATCAAAAAACCTGGGAGAACTCCTAGAAGCTTCAATGGAAGCTGAAACGGTGATTAAAGACCTCAACAGTCAGAAATCACCAAAGAAAGAGCCAGCCGCCATTACAACCTCAAACCAAAGAGAAAATAGGTCCTCAATGTGCAGACCAAGTCAGCTCCTCAGCCACCAAAGAAAGCTGAAAACAAAGCTGCTGGTAAGAGACCCGAACTCTTTGATGCCTTCAAAGAGCAAGTAGAAAAGAAATACCCGTTCGATGAAGATGTTGATGAAATCTTTGGGGCCCTCGTGGCGAACGGCAAGCTCACTTTGCCTGAACCCAAAAGACCGGGTGACGTTGGCAAAACCAACGATCCTTGGTACTGTCCATACCACCAGATGATCTCGCATCCTCTCAATCAATGCTTCGTTGTGAGAGAGAAAAAAATGAGATGTGGAAAAACGGAGTCATTACCTTTGACAAATATTATGGGTCTGCCTCCGTCAACATGGTGACATGTGGACAAACATCAAAATCACCGAAGAAAAAGATCACTACTTCCTTCAAGGTGTAAACACAATCCAAGCGTCCGAAGAACTGGTTCCTTACCCGACACCAGACGGACAACCCATATGGGTACATCCCGATCTCCTAGAAGATGAAAATTGGGAGGTCATGAAAACAAAGCCTACAGCTCAACAGCGAAGGCAGACTAGGAAACATCTCCTCAAGCCCAAACGGCAAGAGAAGACCCAGCCAAAACAAGAAGTCCAGGAAAAGGCAGAGGCTTCCTCCACCGCTTCACTGGAGGCAACAAAAACGTCCCTTCCAGAGACTTCAAAGGGGGTAAGAAAATTTACTCTCAGTGATTTCATGCCACCTCAATTCAAAGAAGCCACGCAGGGGGCATCATACTCTTGCAATTCGGTAGTTGGATTCTCCATTGATGGATACGAGTCCAGCGACACCGATGATGGATTCGGATTCAACTACACCGACGAGTGGGAGGAATCCTTTGAAACAGGAGAATATCTCTCCGATGAAGAATGGGTTCCTGAGACTCATCTTATGCCAGTAATCTGGTATAACCCCCTACAGCCACAAGGATCCTGGTCTGATGACGAAGAAGACCAAGAGGCTATACAAGAAAATGCTGTTGAACCAGCACCCCTCATTGCTCCAGTGGAAATCAACAATGTTGAGCCACAAAGAGCTGATGAAGAAGAAGATTTGGCTCCCATGCTTGATCTTGAAGAATATGCAAGGATCTTGCAGCGTCTCGCTCTAGAACAAGAGCAAAACCGCGTCTACGAGCTTCCTCGCAATCCGGAGCCTGAAGTCCCTGAAGACCATCAGGTACATCCTCCCTTAACTCCTAAAAATGGAGAAAATTGCTGGATAGACGATTCTCTTACATCCGAGGATGAGTCTGACTCAGATCAGGCAACGTCTCCTATCAGAGCTTCCTGTAACGTGATAATTCGGGATTATAGCTCTTCCGAAGCGTCGTCTGACGAGATCACTTACACTCTGACGACGCCTAGCAATGTATCCTCTGGAGCCACCTCATCTCACGTGACTTTCACAGAGACGACACCCTCTCAGGCTTCTTCTCCTGAGACTGTGATTTCAAAGCTTACACCCTTCCTGACTGAAGAATCCCTAGCTATTGACACTTGGGACGATGAATTGGTCAACGAAGAAGAAAGGTTGCCGGATGTTGTTCAGGACTTGTTCCCGAAAAATGCTCCGTGCAACACAATCACTGAGGATGGCAACTCTGCTGTAGATACATCCTCAGCAAATGAAAAATGACAGCCTCTTGATCCTGAAGACAATCTTCCAAACGAAGACCCTTCTCAAGAAGCTCTCGAAGTTGGTAGAGCCACCCGCTCCGGCCGGGACTACCACAAGAATTACAACCAATCTTCCTTTACATATGTAAATCCTTCAGGAAAAGATGTTGTAAGCGCCCCTAGTGGCAACAATGATGAACATGCAGGCCCCAAGGAGGCTTTTAAGTATGACTTGATTGAACATTTCAAGCACATACCTGCACGTCTGCACATCCTAGATTTATTACGAATGTCTTCTCGCACTCGTGATAATCTCATTTCAGAGTTACAAAAGCTGAATGAGGATGTCGACAAACATGCCCCGCAAGTCCTCCAAATTGAAATGGACTACCACGTCAAAAACTCAGAAGCTTCTCCAAAGGGAGAAAAGAAGAAAACTGAGGGACCATGCATTGAATGCCTCTCGGTTCAAAAGGCAGCCAGTGCAACCATCGCCTTCACTAAGGACGACCTCCTACTTGGCGAAACAAGGCATAACCGACCCCTGTACTTCAAAGGGTACATCAAGGAAATGCGTATGCACAGAGTTCAGATCGACCCAGGTTCTGCACTCAACCTCATCTCCACTTCGGCTCTCGAAAAGTTGGGCATCCCACCCAGCAAACTGAGCCACACATCTGTATCTATCTTTGGATACGATGGAAGTACTCAAAGGCCTATCGGCAAAATCAGGTTCAAGTTGTAGATCAGTGATCTTATCTCTGAGGTCACTGTGTATGCAATAAAAACCCCCTCATGCTACAACATCCTTCTCGGACGGCCCTGGATCCACGAGAATGGTGTTGTCCCTTTAACTTTACATCAATGCATCGAGTTTGTTGGCGACGACGGCATGATACATCGAGTCTTTGTGGACAGAGAACCCTTCAAAGGTAAAGAAGTCCACTTTGCAGACTCACAGATGTGTGAAGGTGAAAAAGAAGAAGAGGAGAAGCACACAACACCCTTTGCCGAAAATCTCCAGAAAGATAAAGGCAAGGCTCCTCAACAATCACTGGAAGAAAATAAACCATCCAGTAAATCCGAAGAGAGCATTCAAACTCCCTTCATCATCTCCCTCAAACCTTCAAAGCCTTTGGTCATCACAACTAAAGTGAAGAAGGCAAAGCAAAAGCCTGGGGGCAAATTTGTTGTCTCTTTCGTATCTATCATGCAAGACACGGATTCGGATTCAGAGCCAGAAGACGACACATCATCAAGCCAAGCTGACACTCAGCAAGTTCAGCCTGTTCTTACTCCAATGGAGACAACTTCTGACATAGAAGATCCTACGTCAGCTTCCTTCATTTTTCCAGCAACTTCAGCAAAGGAAAAATCGATCTTCTTCCATAGATCGGATGCTTCTTCATCAAACTCCATGATTGAACCCTTCCAAAATGAAGGTATGCCTCAACTATCCTTATATAGTCCTGTGGCACAAGCTATTATGAAGAAAATGGGCTATGACGCTCAAAACCCAGTAGGTTTGGGATAAGGACGCGGTATTCTCATGCCATTGGGGCCCATCTTGACCAAAAGCCAGCTAGAAGATTGGAGACTCTACGGTTTCGTAGAAAAGTCTTCACACGGGTTAGGGTATGATCCCGACACTCCTCTGAGACAGTTGACACAAGGGCTTAAAAGTCAATTTACTAACCAAGCCTCAACATCTCAAGTCCATGAAGACATCGATCTCCCTGGATATCTCTTCGATGAGTCACCTAATAAAGATCCAGGAAGCTCATCCAATTGGTACGATTTCTCTGACGATGAGGAGGAGTTGTTCGATGGCATAGACGTGTGGTCTTCTGACCTAGAAGAACCCTCGTCTCCAAAAGAAGTAGCCTACTTCGACACGGTTTTAACAGGCGATTGGGATCATCTCATAGCAAGCCTTGGGAAAATTGCCGATCAGGAAGACCCGTGGAAAGGAACAAAACCTTGGTCTGGAAATGCCCTTGAAACCCCAGAAGGTTTCGTTGAGTTGGAAGCCTCCAAAAATATTATGGAGGAACCACCTTCGAACCTTCCAACATAAGATCCTGTTCAAAAGATAGACTTGGGAACACCAGATAACCCACGTCCTGTATTCATAAGCAAGAATATAAAGGATGATGAGTTACCTGAGTATATCGCCTTTCTTCATGAGTTCGTTGATTGCTTTGCATGGTCTTATGCTGAAATGCCTGGCTTAAACCCAAAATAGCAGTCCACAAACTCAATCTTCAGGAAGACATCAAGCCTGTCAAGCAGGGCCAAAGAAGATTCCGTCCAGATGTGATGGATAAAATTGAACAAGAAGTTTAAAAACTCAAAAGCATCGGCTTCATCCGTGAGGAACAACATCCTGAATGGTTGGCCAACATTGTCCCCATGACAAAGAAAAACGAGTAGATCAGGGTCTGTATTGAATATAGAAACCTGAAGGGCGCATGCCCTAAAGATGAATTTTTGTTCCCCATACCAGAGGTAATGATTGGCAATACCTGTGGATTCGAGCGAATGACATTCATGGATGGTTTCTCTGGCTACAATCAGATAAAGATGCATCCTGAAGATGAAAAACATACATCCTTTCGGACCCCATTTGGCGTGTATTGCTACACTGTCATGCCATTTGGTCTGAAAAATGCTGGTGCCACATATCAGAGGGCTATGATGAACATATTCCAATATATACAGCACAAGACGGTCGAATGTTACGTTGATGACCTCGCCGTCAAAAGCAAAAGAAAGGAAGATCATCTCGAGGACCTTCGAAAAGTCTTCCTCCGACTTCGCAAACACAAACTGCGAATGAATCCTTTGAAATGCTTTTTTGGCGTCTCGTCAGGTAAGTTCCTCGGATTCTTAGTTCGGTAAGCTGGAATAGAGCTTGACCCCATAAAAGTCAAGGTCATTCTAGAAATGCCCTCTCCAAGAACCTTGAGAGAACTCAAAGGGCTTCAAGGGAGATTGGACTACATCAGACGGTTCATCTCCAATCTTTCGGGGAAATTCCATCCATTCTCCTGGTTGATGAAAAAAGGTGTAAACTTTGTCTGGGATGCTAACTGTGAAGCTGCATTTCAAGATATCAAGTCATACCTGACCAAACCTCCAGTTTTTGCTGCTCCTACCACTGGAAAACCATTCATCTTGTACACAAGAGCCCTTGATCACTCTCTGGGCGCTCTGCTTGCACAAGAAAATGATGAAAGAAAAGAAGCTGCTCTATATTACCTCAACCGCATGCTAGTAGGTGCAGAGCATCGCTACTCTCCAGTCGAAAAGGAATGCCTTTGTTGGGATTGGTGTATGCCCTAAAGCCCACTAGCTGCACTCTCATCTTTTGTTACTGGATATTTACTGGTTATTTAATGGAATGACTCTTTTCTCTTTAAATATGTATATATGTATGGTTGTGTAAGGCCCATTGTTTCTAGTAAATGAATTAGGTGTGTATTGGCTACACAGATAGGTCTGACTCATGGACACTGGAAACAATAAAATTGTTCATAACTGAAAGATGGAGTTGGGCACTTCATCTTGGTATAAGTTATAGTGAGAGACTCTCCTGTATTCAGGGTGACTTACCTAAGTCATGGGAGGACTTTCCCGGATTTATCTCATTAGTGCATATGCAATGCATTGAACAGGACCATTGTAGGTGTGATCTCTAATATAGTACTATCACTGAGAGAGATCAAGTCACCTCATGCTACTGAGTGACCAGTGCTCTTAATCTTGAGCATTTGTGGATGAACTGAAGAAGTCAAGTTCTTGTGCTTTAATTCACTATGGGTGAGATTCTTTTCATGGGTCAACAGCTCTGTGTTTTGGATACTCGGACTTGATCAGTTGGGACGTGCAGATGCAATAAAGAATCTATGCCATCTAATGATGGAATGATCGTCCCCTTAGCATTATCCGATTAATCATCAAAATCTAAGATCTTAGTATATGGATGTTCCATATGGATATTGAACTTGTGGGTCGCTCCCTTGACTAAGAGAATGATATCCGGGTGATGATTAAGTTAAGGATATGAAGTTCTAAGGTTTAGATGTAATCGAGAAGATTGATAGTACATCGGACAACCTAACTTGATTATGGATGTTACATAGAGGGGCATTTAGGTCATTTTACTTAGTAGGTCGAAGACAACTGTCACTTTCTGACTAGCTTAATATCATATTAAATATTTGTCCCTGGAGTTTGTTGGAATTTGAGATGACTTGGGAAGTCTTTTGAAGAATTGAAGAATTAGTATCTCAAGTATCAGTTTGAGTTGGAATTATTGTCAACACGATGTCACAAGCATGATGTTAATAGGTTGGTGTTGATAGAGCTTAAAAGAGGAAACAGAGTTGAAACTGTTCAGGAATTCAGAATTCCTGAAGCAGAGTGTGCGGTCGACCGGGCACCCCATGCGGTCGACCGAGCAAGAGAAACCTGCAGAAAAAAAGTTTCAGGTAGCTCCCAGTTATTTTCGTGACACAGTGTGTCGCCGGTCGACCGGGACCCCAGGATGTCGACCGAGCACTCTGGTTATCTGCTTCCAGACTGTGTCGCAGGTCGACCGAAGACACCAGGATGTCGACCGAGCACGGGAACCAGAGTTGCGCAGAAATTAGAAGTTGTGCACGAAAATTCAGGATTTTCATCTATTTCGTTTGGGACTCTTTCTAAACGAATTGTAGCCTATTTTGAACACTCTTAAGGGTTATCATAACCTATATAAAGGCATGTTTGGTTCGTTTTTAACAAGAGACAAGAAAGAAGAGAAGAAAAGAGAGAAGAAAAGAGAGAGTTTTGGAGAGAAGAGAGTGCTGTTGCTGTGTGCAGTTCTGTTAGAAGTTTCTACAGCAAGTGTGGACGAGGATGTTCTCTTGAAGATGGTGTTTCGTCCATAAGATAAGTGTCTCTCTGTTTATGCTTTAATTTCAATTTGTAAGGGATTGAGAGAGAGAGATTGTAAAGGGGAAGGGCTGTAGAAAAAGATTTCTACTTTAATTCTGTAGAACATCAAGTTGGTGCTTGGTGTCTGGGGTTTGGTGATCCTATCTGTTGGTGCAAATAAATTGTAAAGGGAGTCGGTGCTTCCTAGATAGTTGGTGCTATCTGAAACTAAGGGTTGGTGCTCTTTGTCGTTGGTGCGACTAAATAGATTCAGATCTGTCCCGGATTGGTGTTCGGACAGTCTTTGAACCGTGGACGTAGCCTTTTGGTGAACCACGTTAAATCTGGTGTCCTTGTGTGATTTGATTTGCTTTTGTTGTTAAATTGGACCTGTTTTTAAGGAATCACTGATTCACCCCCCGTCTCAGTGATTGTGATATCTAACAATTGGTATCAGAGCATCAAGGTTCCCTTGAAAAGCTTAACACGCTAAGGGTGATCTCTTGTCAAATCACATGGCATCCAATACAGGGAATAAGAAAGCACCTCTGTTTGATGGTTCTAATTACTCCTTCTGGAAGATCAGAATGCAGGCTTTCATTAAGTCGCTTGGCTATGATGTCTGGGAGACTGTCAGAGTCGGTTACAATATTGCCATTGTACCCAATGATGCTGCAACGAAGAAGTTAGCAGACAATGACTCTAAGGCGCAGAATGCACTCTTTAGTGGCCTTGTGGACAGCGAACTGGTCAAAGTAATTGCATGCAAAACAGCCAAGGAAATATGGGACAAGTTGAAAAACATTCATGAAGGAGATGAGAAGATCAAAGAAGCAAAATTGCAAACCCATCGCTCTCAATTTGAATCTCTTCGCATGGAGGAAAGCGAGAATGTTGACTCATATTTGCAATGAGTGAACGAAGTCACGAATGACATTCGTGGACTAGGGGAGGAGATTAAAGAACCAGTCATCGTCAAAAAGGTTCTAAGATCTCTTCTTCCCCGGTTTGATTCAAAAGTCTCAGCCATAGAAGAAGCCAAGGATCTGAATGAATTTTCCATGGATGAGTTGCATGGTTCACTCACTGCCTATGAGATGCGCATAGGTAAGACGTCTTCATCTGATAGAGAAGCGGCTTTCAAAGTTCAGAAAAAGGGAAAAGAGACTGCTGGTCATGATTCTGATACTGATGATGATGAGCTTGAGGCTCAATTAGTGAGAAAGCTGAAGAAAGGAAGCAATGGAAAGTACAAAGGGAAGCTACCCTTTAAATGCTTCAATTGTGGCGGTGTTGGTCACTTTGCTGCGAAGTGCCCGCTGAAAGAAAACAATGATGATGACTCTTATGTTGATAAGAGTAAGTGGAAGAAAAATTTCAGAAAGAGGGGCAAAGCAAAAAGCTTCATCAGTCAATATAATGACAGCACGTCTGAAACTTCAGACGACGATGAATCAGCCGAGGCAACTGAAGCTCTCTTCATGGTTACCGTTGAAGAAGAAGAGGAGCAAGAGCCGGAAGAGGAAGAGGAGGCTGAGGTCAATCTTGAAGAAGAACTCATTGCCGCACTTGAGGAGCTTAGCATGGAACGAAAAACAAATAAGAAAAATCTGAAACTTCTTCATGAATCTGAAAGTTCAATTATTGCTTTGAAAACTCAAGTTGAAGAATATAAAAGAATGGTGGAAGTCCTTCAAAATCAAATAAGTATCAAAAAGGAAGAGGCTATGAAACTCGAAACTGAAAACTTGGAAAGTAGCCGAAAACTCAAAGCACTCCAAGCGATTGAAGGGACAATGAAACTCAATGAAATTCTGAAAGTTCAAAAGCCCTTCCACAATAAATTTGGTATTGGATTTGAAACCGGAGAGTCCTCTAAAGCTGCACCTTCTTTGTTTATGAAACAAAGTGCCATACCTCTCAAGGCTACAAAACTTCAAATTCGGCCTAGTATTGAGATGGTCAATAAGAAAAGGTTTGTGGAGTTTAACCAGCCACCTAAGAAAGGAAGAATGTTCAGATTCTATGGTTATTGCTATCATTGTAATAGATATGGACATAAAAGAGCTGATTGCAAATTCTATGTTAGAAACAGCCCATTTGTGACTAGGAACCCTTTTTCAATCCGAAACAGCCACAAAATTGAGTGCTATATGTGTCATAATTATGGACACTTGGCTAGGGATTGTAGGTTGCCTATTGCTAACCAACTTCAGGTTGAGAAGAAACCCAAGCTAGTTAAGGCATGGAGGGCAAAGAAAAGGGAAGATAATTTCAAAGAATCTCTCATTGTGCAAACGGCATTCAATGCACAAAAGAAGACAGCACCATGGGTCCTTGATAGTGGTTGTTCAAGCCATATGACAGGTGATAAGGAAAAATTCGTCAAATTACAGCACTATGAAGGCGGATCAGTGAAGTTTGGTAACAATGATGGTGCCAAAATCTGCGGAAAAGGTGTTGTTCAGCTAAAGGCAAATAAGATCAGATCAGACGAGGTCTTATATGTGTCTGGACTGAGACACAACTTGCTTAGTGTGAGCCAGATCTGTGACAAAGGCCACGAAGTTGTCTTCACTAAGAATGGATTTGCTATCAAGAAGTGTAGCAACGGCAAAACAGTGGCTACTGGATCTAGGACTGCTGGAAATCTTTATACATTGTCAGATGGAGCTGAAAAGACTTGCTTGATGAGTCGGACAGAGGAAAGTTGGTTGTGGCACAAGCGCCTTGGGCATCTAAACTTTGATAACATGTCAAAGATTTGCAATTCTAAGGCTGTTAGAGGTATGTCTACAGTTGAAAAACCTTCCAACCCCATTTGCGATTCTTGCCAAAAGGGAAAGCAAACGAGGGTAATGTTCAAGTCAAAGGAGCATCACTCAAAGAAACCTCTTGAGCTAGTGCACACTGATCTCTGTGGACCGATGCGAACTCAAAGCACCAATGGAGATAAGTATTTTATGTTATGCATTGATGATTATACTCGTATGACATGGGTATTGTTTCTTAAGCATAAACATCAAGCACTTGATCGTTTTAAAGTGTTTAAAGCACAGGTTGAAAATATGCTTGGAAAACGTATCAAGATTTTAAGGTCTGATCGAGGCAGTGAATTCACATATGAAGAGTTCACTAACTATTGTGAGCACCATGGCATTCAAAGACAATATTCAGCCCTTAGAACTCCACAGCAAAATGGAGTTGTGGAACGGAAAAATCGCACCGTTCAAGAGATGGCCCGCACAATGCTAACTGAGAGCAAACTAGCTGACAAATACTGGAAGGAGGCAATCCATACGGCTGTATACATTCAGAATCGATGCTTGATCAGGCCACATGAAGACAAAACTCCTTATGAGCTATGGTTTGGGAGAAAAGCAACAGTCAAGCACTTCAGAGTCTTCGGTAGCAAGTGTTACATCAAGCGTCTTGAACAAAATCCGGGCAAATTTGATGAAAGAGCTGATGAAGGTATATTTATGGGTTATTCCTCATCTAGTAAGGCTTACAGATGTCTTAACAAAAGAACCAGAAAAATCATAGAAAGTGCCGATGTTAGAATTGATGAAAACCGTGAATCAAAGAATGGTACTCATTATGACAGTCCCGTTTATAAGGACTCGAGTGAGATTGATGATGAAGTGGCTGAACCTAATGATTCTGAGAAATCAAAGGATGACTCAGAGGATGCTACACCTAGAAAGAAAAGCACTTGGGTAGAGCAACACCCTAAGGATCAAATCATTGGAGATCCTGAGGCAGGTGTTAAAACAAGACAAAGTGTAGTTAGCAATTACTCACTTGTGTCCACCATTGAACCCAAGACTGTGGCCGAAGCCAGTCTCGATGAAAGTTGGTTGAAAGCTATGCATGAGGAGTTAGAGCAAATTGAGAAGAACTCCACATGGGAACTAGTTTCTAGACCTACCGATAAGAATGTTATTGGTACTAAATGGGTCTTTCGGAATAAGCTGAATGAAGATGGTCAGGTCATACGAAACAAAGCAAGGTTGGTTTGTAAAGGCTATGCTCAAGTTGAAGGCATAGATTTTGAAGAAACCTTTGCACCGGTGGCTCGTCTGGAAGCCATTCGTATGTTTCTTGCATTAGCTGCATACAAAACCTTCAAGGTATTTCAGATGGATGTAAAGTCAGCCTTCTTGAATGGATTACTTGAAGAAGAGGTCTACATTGAGCAACCTGATGGTTTTCCTATTAGCAAAAATTCAGACCTAGTGTGCAAGTTGAAAAAGGCTCTTTATGGGCTGAAACAAGCGCCAAGGGCGTGGTATGCAAGGCTGGACCTATATCTCCGCAAGATCGGTTTTGGAAAAGGACTAGTTGATAGCAATCTTTATGTTAAAACAGAGTTGAGCAAACAGCTAGTTGTCATTGTTTATGTCGATGACATAATCTTTGGTGGCAATGATGAGGAAATGTGCAGGAATTTTGCTGAAGAGATGAAAAAAGAATTTGAGATGTCAATGCTTGGAGAACTAAAGTTCTTCCTTGGTTTACAAGTTCAGCAGCTGAAACATGGTATCTTCATATCACAGATGAAATACATCAAGGAAATGCTGAAGCGTTTTAACATGGAAGACAGCAAGCCAGTGAGCACACCAATGACAACGAACACAAAGCTAAGCAAAGATGATAAGGGTTCGTCCGTTGATCACACCACTTATCGTTCTATGATAGGAAGCTTGCTTTATTTGACTGCTACAAGACCGGATCTTCTGCAAGCAGTATGTATGGTGGCTCGATTTCAAGCATCACCAACTGAGACGCACCTCACAGCAGTAAAAAGGATATTTCGATATCTGAAAGGTACCATGGAGCTTGGCATTTGGTATCCTAAAGGCAAATCCTTTACTCTTGTTGCATATTCTGACGCCGATTGGGCTGGATGTATAGATGATCGCAAGAGTACAAGCGGTGGTGCATTCTATCTCGGTGACAGGTTGGTGGCATGGCATAGTAAGAAACAAGATTCAGTATCCCTCTCTACAGCGGAAGCGGAATATATTGCAGCGGCAACTTGTTGTACGCAAGTGTTATGGATGCGGCAAATGCTCTCTGATCTAGGAGTTCCGACAACGGATCCTACGCCGATCCTCTGTGACAACACAAGTGCAATTCACATCTCCAAGAATCCTGTTCAGCATTCTAGAACGAAGCATGTTGCAATTCACTATCACTTTCTCAAGGAAAAGGTTGCAGATGGTGAGGTAAAGTTGGAATATGTCCCCACTACTGAGCAAGTTGCTGATATCTTCACAAAACCTCTGCCAAAAGAAGTCTTCGAGTATCTCCGGAAAAAATTAGGAGTTACTCACTCTCCTAATCCTTAGGAGTTGTGTTTAAAAGGGGGAGCAATGTATTCCTTGAATATCCTATTCGCTCCTTCGTTGGTCCCTTTGGACTTGTTGTCAAAGGGGGAGAAAGACTTATGCTAGGAGAAAGCTATGCTAGAAGAAGTTATGCTATGATAACTTTGGGGAGATTGGTATCAAGAATGTAAAGATCTTGATTTTGTTTTTTTAAAGACAGGGGGAGACTATGGCTCTGAAGAAGCTTCATGAAGATCAACTAGATTAATGTGTTCTAAGTGTTGAAGTTCCAAAAGTGTTGCCAACAATTCCAAAGGGGGAGATTGTTGGAATTTGAGATGACTTGAGAAGTCTTTTGAAGAATTGAAGAATTAATATCTCAAGTATCAGTTTGAGTTGGAATTATTGTCAACACGATGTCACAAGCATGATGTTAATAGGTTGGTGTTGATAGAGCTTAAAAGAGGAAACAGAGTTGAAACTGTTCAGGAATTCAGACTTCCTGAAGCAGAGTGTGCGGTCGACCGGGCACCCCATGCGGTCGACCGAGCAAGAGAAACCTGCAGAAAAAAAGTTTCAGGTAGCTCCCAGTTATTTTCGTGACACAGTGTGTCGCCGGTCGACCGGGACCCCAGGATGTCGACCGAGCTCTCTGGTTATCTGCTTCCAGACTGTGTCGCAGGTCGACCGAAGACACCAGGATGTCGACCGAGCACGGGAACCAGAGTTGCGCAGAAATTAGAAGTTGTGCACGAAAATTCAGGATTTTCATCTATTTCGTTTGGGACTCTTTCTAAACGAATTGTAGCCTATTTTGAACACTCTTAAGGGTTATCATAACCTATATAAAGGCATGTTTGGTTCGTTTTTTAACAAGAGACAAGAAAGAAGAGAAGAAAAGAGAGAAGAAAAGAGAGAGTTTTGGAGAGAAGAGAGTGCTGTTGCTGTGTGCAGTTCTGTTAGAAGTTTCTACAGCAAGTGTGGACGAGGATGTGCTCTTGAAGATGGTGTTTCGTCCATAAGATAAGTGTCTCTCTGTTTATGCTTTAATTTTAATTTGTAAGGGATTGAGAGAGAGAGATTGTAGAGGGGAAGGGCTGTAGAAAAAGATTTCTACTTTAATTCTGTAGAACATCAAGTTGGTGCTTGGTGTCTGGGGTTTGGTGATCCTATCTGTTGGTGCCGATAAATTGTAAAGGGAGTCGGTGCTTCCTAGATAGTTGGTGCTATCTGAAACTAAGGGTTGGTGCTCTTTGTCGTTGGTGCGACTAAATAGATTCAGATCTGTCCCGGATTGGTGTTCGGACAGTATTTGAACCGTGGACGTAGCCTTTTGGTGAACCACGTTAAATCTGGTGTCCTTGTGTGATTTGATTTGCTTTTGTTGTTAAATTGGACCTGTTTTTAAGGAATCACTGATTCACCCCCCCTCTCAGTGATCGCGATATCTAACAGAGTTCAACCATAACTCTTTAGTGGAATGAGTTAAGGTTAAAATGGTCTTAATGTTGCTATGGGTTTAGCATGGACATTTTTGGTCATTTTCGGAGCCAAGGGCAAATATGTCCTTTGATCCCTTCTCTAGTCACTTTCATAGATTGGCATTGTTTCCTAAATTGTTTAGATGACATTTGGTTGAATTATTTTAGTGGAAAAATAATTTTGAGTTTAAATTCAAATAGGCTTTTGATGGCATACATGAATTTAATTCTAGATAAATTATTTGTGGGCCATGGTGTGCATTATTATGTGGGACGTCCATAATGGGAATTCCATAAGGTGAGGTTTCCAACTTTGAGTAGGTTTCTCTACTTGGAAGGTTGGACTCCTCTTTGGATTAGTATTCATATGGTAAAGTTTCCTTTTTGAATTAGAAACTTAAATTAGTGAGTGTTGTGCAACTAGGATTACTAATTGCTAAAGTTTGTGGGATGTTCCTTTAGTTTCCTTTTCTAACTGGAGTGTTTCTAAAAAGAAATAAATCTTTAGATTATACTTTCCTTTTAGGACATCTATGAGAATTAGAAGAGATAACCATTAAGGAAAGGAATCCCATAGTTCTATAAAAAAGGAGGAGGCTTCTCCCTTGGACGTCCAACACATAGAGATCCCCTATCCCACACGTCCAGCCCTATTTTCTTCTTCATTGAAGAGAGTTTCAGGTCTGAGATTTTCCATAGATTAAAAGTTCCCAAAACCCATCTAGAAATCTAGATTAAGATCCCACCATCTTAGCCAATCAGATTTGGAAGTGAAATAGGGAAGAAGATCAAAAGCAATTCTACTGCAGAAAATTCCAGCAAGGTTTTTTCTAATTGCGAGTCTGAGTTCGGCCCTTTGTATCTTTTATTTCAGAGATTTGAAGTCTACACATCATCAAGGTAATAGTCTTCTTGAATCTCCTTTAATTATACACTTGTTGGTCATGAATCCATGGAGTTCTTTTGCGATATATATGGCTGATTTGCGCTGCCCATATCAGATTTTTTAAAACCTGTTTTGTTACATATCAGCCATGGACGTTTTCCCCTAGTGATGTCCAGATCTGAATCGCAGTTTCTTTCAGTGGTATCAGAGCCACTCCATGTGAAATCATGATCCCATGTTGTGTTTAATTAATCCTAGATTGATTATGGGCATGGTGGCACCCTACTGAAGTTATATTCAGATTTCTTTATGTGATGCATGTTGTGTGCAAGTTTCATTAACAATGCTGGAATTTATTTTCCAGATTTGTTTAATGATGTACACAGTGTTTTGTATGCACTAACCTCTTTGTTTGCAGCCATATATTGCATCCTTGATGGTTCGCATGATTGTTATGTGGATTTGGATGTTTTTTCATTAGTTGGAAAGTGTACGATTGCGCGTTTAGCAATCATAGGAAGTTGTAATTCTTTCTTTACTTTTATTCCAACTAGTCTTGATGTAAGCTTTCTTAAAAGGCATAGGAATCTCCAATGTAATTTGAGGTTTTGTTTTTTATGGATTTGTTTGTATAAATTTAATTTGTTGGAACAAGCAAGAAGAAGAAAGTTTCAAGCAAGATAGGTTGCAAGTAACCGGATTCCTTAGTGGTGGAGGAGACAAGGCTTCTTGGTGCAAGATGAGATCTATTTTTTGATAACCTAGTTCGATAAGGATTTGAAGTCCGAAGAGCAGGGAGCCATCAAGGATTGCATACTTTTATTTGCTCTTATATATGGAATGCATGGATGAATGCTTTATATAATTGCTATAATTGTCACCTAGAAACAAGGCCACCATTAGGTTCTAAAATTGGCATCTTTTTATATTGGATTGTTTTTAGTTTGGCTAATTGTTTTTAAACAGAACTTAGACCAGCACCTTCTATTTTGTCTAAGGTTTAAAATTGGATAGGGTTTAGTTTATCTTAGTGCCCTTGAGGCTAAACTAAAATCTAATTAGATGCTACCTATGGGTTCCCGTAACCCAAGTTAGGTTTTTTAATTCTTTAAATGGATTTTCTCAAATGTTTTAAAGCAAAGGTTATTTATTTTTAAGATGACTTAAGTCACTGAGTCATAAATTTAATTAACTAAGTTTGCTAGATTTAAAAGAGCTTTTGAGTAAACAATGTAAAGGTCAAAAAGCATAAACCTTAGTGATAAATAATCAAGTGGGAGAGGGGTTTTTGGAAAGACCCCACGGCCTTCCATTTTCGGTTCATGTTATCTCATTAAGGTGTTAGTAGGAGCGGCCACCCCTTCGGTGGAGTTCTTTACTAAAGATCGCTTTGATGGGTTAGTGGGTGAACTAATGTGAATATTCGTAATGAGGTGTTAGTAGGAACGGCCATCCCTTCGGTGGAGTTCTTTACTAAAGATCACTTCTATAGAATGTCAATAAAGTGTTGGTGGGAACGGCCATCCTTTCGGTGGAGCTCTTTACTAAAGTTCACTTCTAGAATGGATAAAAGTCGCTTCCCTTTCGGAGGACTTAAGTCATAGACATTCTAGGAAATTTCATAAGAAATGGTAAAACACTTGACATAAGACGGTAATGACCTCTCCCTAGGAGTTAGAGTTATTTGTCATATGAGGCCAAACCAATCAGTGATTGGACTACCACTGGATATGTGTTTCGAGATAGTGATAATCCAAATAAGCATATCTTAATTCAACGTGACTGTAGGCTCGGCCATCCCTTCGATGGAGGGTCTATGAGGAGGTTGAAACACTGATACATTATGATTAGGGTTAAATAATGTAAAACGATTTGTGCTTTGCTTTTTCCTTTTATAACAAGCACCATATGCATATTACATATATACTGCCTGTCTAATTATAAACCGTTTCATATCCAGAGAGAGATGGGTAAAGATTCTTTTAGTCCGTTGATGAGCATTCTTCGTGAGAACAAACTGACTGGCCCTAATTACGTAGATTGGAAGAGAAATCTTGACATAGTACTCACTGCTGAGGAGTACAAGTATGTCTTGTCGGAAACCTGTCCTGGTATTGATGTTAATTCTACTGATGACCAGTTAGAGGCTGAGAGGAAATGGAAGAAAGCGAATAGCATGGCTAAATGCTACATGCTTGCTTCCATGTCCAACATGTTGCAAACACAGCACGAGCAAATAGACACAGCCTATGAAATCATGATGTCCTTGTCTGAGATGTTTGCAGACAAAAGCAGGCCAGCTAGGCAAGCTGCTATAAGGACTATCATGAATACTAGGATGGCTGAGGCAACACCTGTCAGAGAGCATATGCTCAAGATGATGGATTGTTTCAATGTTGCTGAGATTCTAGGGGCTGAGATTGATGCAGAGAGTCAAACTGATATGATTCTCGAAACTCTGCCGGACTCTTTCAATCAGTTCAAGCTCAATTTCAATATGAGCAAGATGGACATGACTCTATCTGAGTTAATGAAAGAACTCCAGGCGGCGGAGGCTATCAAGAAGCCCAAAGCCCAAGCTCACTTTTTCCAGTCTTCCTCTAAACTAAACCCGAAAGGGAAGAAGTTCAAGAAGAAGCAGAATAAGGGAAAAGGACAGAAGAAGGACAATACTGGTAAAAAGAAGGACAAGGGTACAGATGGAAAGCCCAAAGGGAAATGCTTCAAGTGTGGCCTCAAAGGTCATTGGAAGAAAGATTGTCCCAAGTTGCTGCCTCAGTTAAGAAAGGTACATCTTTTTCCTACTACATTGAAACTTGTCTGGTGGTTGATTCTACTGATTCATGGATAGTAGACTCAGGAGCCACTAATCATATCTGCAATTCATTGCAGGGGTTTCATATAATGCAGAAGATTGAGAAAGGAGAGTTTGCCTTTAGAGTTGGAACTGGAGCTAAAGTTTGGGCAGTTGCAGTAGGAGTTGTTTCCTTACATTTTCCATATGATAGGATATTAGTTTTAAATAATGTTTTCTATGTTCCGGACATGAGGAAGAATTTAATTTCAGTTTCCAGATTAATTGAATTTAATTATTCAGTTTCTTTCCATTCTGGTGTTGATATCAGTAGAGATGGAAATATTATATGTTCTGGTAGAATGCATGACAACTTATTTTATATATATCCTATTGCTCCCACACTGCATAATGTACAATAAGAAAACTCAACTTCCCTTAAGAGGAAGGTATCTTCAATCAATGACACATATCTTTGCCACTAACATTTGGGTCACAGTAACCTAAAACGGATTCAGAGGTTGGTAGAAGATGGGCTTTTGAGCTCATTAGATTTCAAACCTTTTCCTCAGTGCGAATCTTGTCTCAAGGGAAAGATGACCAAAAGGTCATTCTCTGGAAAGGGACTAAGGTCAAAGGAGTTGTTAGAATTGATTCACACTGATGTGTGTGGTCCTATGAACAAACCGGCTCGAGGAGGGTATGAGTATTACATCACCTTCACTGATGATTACTCTAGGTATGGATATGTGTACTTAATGCGACGCAAGTCTGAGGCGTTTGAAAAATTCAAGCAATTCAAGGCTGAGGCGGAGTTACAACTAGGGAAACATATCAAAGCCCTTCGATCTGATCGAGGTGGCGAGTACCTCCTGGGTGAGTTCAAAGAGTACCTCACACAACATGGGATTGTGTCTCAGTTGTCTGCACCGGGTACACCCCAGCAAAATGGTGTAGCGGAGAGAAGAAACCGTACCCTTCTTGATATGGTAAGGTCCATGATGAGTCATGCAACCCTACCTATATCTTTTTGAAGATATGCCCTAGAAGCAGCAGCATACATTTTAAATCTGGTACCTTCTAAATCAGTGCCTAGGACACCGCAAGAAATGTGGACAGGTCGAAAACCCAGTTTAAGACATATCCACATTTGGGGTTGTCCAGCCTATGTGCTGAATGATAAAGCTACCAAGCTGGAACCCAGATCCGAAATGTGCTACTTCATTGGGTATCCTAAGGGAACGAGAGGTGACATCTTTTATCATCCAAAGGAGCAAAAAGTGCTTATCAGCACTCATGCTAGGTACTTGGAGGTTGATTGCATGATGTACCAAGAGCTTAGTTGTAAAGAAACCCTTGAGGAGATTCTTCCGGGATCTCCTATAACATCTGTACCAAATCCTGAGACAGTAGATGAACAAGATATTCCTTTTAACACTCCGGAGCCTCGTCGTAGTGGGAGAATTTCTAGACAGCCAGAAAGATATCTAGGAGTGTCTTTTAAGACAGACTCTGAAGATATGGTTGAGGATCCTGCTAGTTATGATGAAGCAGTTACGGATATAGATGCTGACATGTGGCAGCAAGCGATGAAATCTGAAATGGATTCTTTGTATTCCAATCAAGTCTGGGAACTTGTAGATGCACCTGAAGGGATTAAACCCATAGGGTGCAAGTGGATCTACAAGAGGAAGAAAGGAGTGGATGGGAAGGTGGAAACCTTCAAAGCAAGACTGGTGGCGAAAGGATATACTCAGAAAGAGGGTATCGATTATGAGGAAACCTTTTCACCAGTGGCTATGCTTAAGTCCATAAGGATTCTCTTGGCCATCGCATGTCATTATGACTACGAGATATGGCAGATGGATGTCAAGACAACTTTTCTTAATGGAAGTCTTGACGAATGCATCTATATGATGCAACCAGAGGGTTTCATTGCTAGTGGCCAAGATAACATGGTTTGTAAACTTAAGAAGTCCATTTATGGACTTAAGCAAGCATCTAGAGCATGGAACATCAGGTTTAATCAGGCAGTCAAATCTTTTGGCTTTGATCAAAACATTGATGAACCATGTGTGTATAAGAAAGTAAGTGGAAAAGCAGTTTCATTTTTAGTTCTGTATGTAGATGACATATTGCTCATTGGAAATGATGTAGGTATATTCTCATCCACAAAGGTTTGGTTATCCTCTCAATTTCAGATGAAGGATTTGTGTGAGGCCAGCTATATCTTAGGGATCAAGCTTTTGCGTGATCGCAAGAATAAGATGTTAGCCTTATCCCAATCTTCATATATTGCGAAGATATTGGCCAAGTTTAACATGCATGACTCCAAGAAGGGCTTGCTACCTTCTAGACATGGAGTACCACTGTCTCGAGATCAATGTCCAAAGACATCTGAAGAGATAGAGAGCATGAGGAGAGTTCCATATGCATCCGCTGTTGGAAGCCTCATGTATGCTATGTTATGTACTAGACCAGATACTTGCTTTGCCGTTGGCATGGTTAGCAGATATCAGTCAAACCCTGGACCTATGCATTGGACAGCTGTTAAGCATATATTCAAGTATCTTCGGAGAATGAAAGATTATATGCTAACCTTTCAAGCAGATGATCTAACGCCTGTGGCGTATACAGATTCTGATTTCCAATCTGATAGGGATGCCAGAAAGTCTACTTCAGGATACGTCTTTACTCTGTCAGGAGGGGCTATATCATGGAGAAGTGTCAAGCAATCCTATACTGCTGATTCTACCATGGAAGCAGAGTATGTGGCGGCATCGGAAGCTGCGAAGGAAGCAGTATGGCTCAGAAAATTCCTATTGGAATTGGGAGTTGTTCCTGCAGTACAAAAACCGATTGTCATGTACTGTGATAACACTGGTGTTGTAGCACAGTGCAAAGAGCCCAGGAATCACAAGAAAGGCAAGCACATTCAGAGAAAGTACCACTTGAACCGGGAATTGATTCAGGATGGAGAAATAGTGATGGAGCATATTGCCTCAGCAAATAACTTAGCTGACCCATTCACTAAGACTCTTACTGAGAAAGTCTTTACTTCTCATGTTGAGTTTATGGGTGTTAGGTTAGGAAGCAGTGATCTTTAGTGCAAGTGGGAGTTTGTTGGGATTGGTGTATGCCCTAAAGCCCACTAGCTGCACTCTCATCTTTTGTTACTGGATATTTACTGGTTATTTAATGGAATGACTCTTTTCTCTTTAAATATGTATATATGTATGGTTGTGTAAGGCCCATTGTTTCTAGTAAATGAATTAGGTGTGTATTGGCTACACAGATAGGTCTGACTCATGGACACTGGAAACAATAAAATTGTTCATAACTGAAAGATGGAGTTGGGCACTTCATCTTGGTATAAGTTATAGTGAGAGACTCTCCTGTATTCAGGGTGACTTACCTAAGTCATGGGAGGACTTTCCCGGATTTATCTCATTAGTGCATATGCAATGCATTGAACAGGACCATTGTAGGTGTGATCTCTAATATAGTACTATCACTGAGAGAGATCAAGTCACCTCATGCTACTGAGTGACCAGTGCTCTTAATCTTGAGCATTTGTGGATGAACTGATGAAGTCAAGTTCTTGTGCTTTAATTCACTATGGGTGAGATTCTTTTCATGGGTCAACAGCTCTGTGTTTTGGATACTCGGACTTGATCAGTTGGGACGTGCAGATGCAATAAAGAATCTATGCCATCTAATGATGGAATGATCGTCCCCTTAGAATTATCCGATTAATCATCAAAATCTAAGATCTTAGTATATGGATGTTCCATATGGATATTGAACTTGCGGGTCGCTCCCTGGACCAAGAGAATGATATCCGGATGATGATTAAGTTAAGGATATGAAGTTCTAAGGTTTAGATGTAATTGAGAAGGCTGATAGTACATCGGACAACCTGACTTGATTATGGATGTTACATAGAGGGGCATTTAGGTCATTTTACATAGTAGGTCGAAGACAACTGTCACTTTCTGACTAGCTTAATATCATATATTAAATATTTGTCCCTGGAGTTCAACCATAACTCTTTAGTGGAATGAGTTAAGATTAAGATGGCCTTAATGTTGCTATGGGTTTAGCATGGACATTTTTGGTCATTTTGGGAGCCAAGGGCAAATATGTCTTTTGGTCCCTTCTCTAGTCACTTTCCTAGATTGGCATGGTTTTTATAAATTGTTTAGATGACATTTGGTTGAATTATTTTAGTGGAAAAATAATTTTGAGTTTAAATTCAAATAGGCTTTTGATGGCATACATTAATTTAATTCTAGATAAATTATTTGTGGGCCATGGTGTGCATTATTATGTGGGACGTCCATAATGGGAATTCCTTAAGGTGAGGTTTCCAACTTTGAGTAGGTTTCTCTACTTGGAAGGTTGGACTCCTCTTTGGATTAGTATTCCTATGGTAAAGTTTCCTTTTTGAATTAGAAACTTAAATTAGTAAGTGTTGTGCAACTAGGATTACTAATTGCTAAAGTTTGTGGGATGTTCCTTTAGTTTCCTTTTCTAACTGGAGTGTTTCTAAAAAGAAATAAATCTTTAGTTTATACTTTCCTTTTAGGACATCTATGAGAATTAGAAGAGATAACCATTAAGGAAATGAATCCCATAGTTCTATAAAAAAGGAGGAGGCTTCTCCCTTGTACGTCTAACACATAGAGATCCCCTATCCCACACGTCCAGCCCTATTTTCTTCTTCATTGAAGAGAGTTTCAGGTCTGAGATTTTCCATAGATTAAAAGTTCCCAAAACCCATCTAGAAATATAGATTAAGATCCCACCATCTTAGCCAATCAGATTTGGAAGTGAAATAGGGAAGAAGATCAAAAGCAATTCTACTGCAGAAAATTCCAGCAAGGTTTTTTCTAATTGCAAGTCTGAGTTCGGCCCTTTGTATCTTTTATTTCAGAGATTTGAAGTCTACACATCATCAAGGTAATAGTCTTCTTGAATCTCCTTTAATTATACACTTGTTGGTCATGAATCCATGGAGTTCTTTTGCGATATATATGGCTGATTTGCGCTGCCCAGATCAGATTTTTTAAAACCTGTTTTGTTACATATCAGCCATGGACGTCTTCCCCTAGTGATGTCCAGATCTAAATCGCAGTTTCTTTCATGCCTTACAGTGATGTCCGCCGTACAAAAATTGCATCACTACTTGCTTTCCAACACAGTCTACCTGATCTCAAGGATCAACCTCTTGAAGGTCCTCGTCACAAAAGCAGGTTCCCTCAATGCCCGACTGGCAAAATGGTCCATCCTTCTGTCACAATTTGATATTAGGTATGTACCGCAAAAGGCAATCAAAGGGCAAGCTCTAGCAGATTTTCTCGCAGAGCATCCCTTGCCTAAAGATTCTCCACTCAGAGATGATCTCCCAGACGAACCAGTCTACAATGTGGAGACTTTCTCACAAAATGCCTCCTGGGACATGTACTTTGACGGTGCAACCAGGAAAAATGAAAAAAGACAACTGATCTCGGGAGTTGGCATCCTCTTTGTTAGCCCCGACAAATACATGCACGAAGAGTGCAGCTGAATATCAAGCTCTGATCCTAGGATTGGAACTCCCCATCGAATCCAGCATCACCATGCTGGAAATCTTTGGAGACTCTCAACTGATCGTCAACCAGATGAATCAGAAATTTGAAGTCAGGAAGCCTGATCTGTCGCCCTACTACAATAATGCACAATAGCTTCTGCAAAAGTTTGACATCTGTCACATCACCCACATTCGTAGAGGTGAAAACATACGTGCAGATGACCTGGCTGGACTTGCCGTATCTATGGCAATCCAAGAAGGGGAAAACATGCAAATCACAGTGTGCGAAAGAAGAATCCTTCCTCCTCTTAACACACATCAAGCAGTTGCTGAATGCCACCAAGTGGTTGGAAGTCGGATTTCAATCCTTCAACCTTCAATCGGAGACTGGAGGGATCCGTTCATTGATTATACTATGTTCGGAATCCTACCTGAAGTTCCAAAAGAATGGGTAAGCATCCAAAGGCGAACCCCAAGCTTTCATTTGGATATTCCTTCAAAAATCCTTTACAGGAAATCCTTTAACGGAGTACTTCTATGCTGTTTGTCACAATAAGAGGCTGAAGAAACACTAAAAGAAGTTCATGCTGGTCTATGCGGAGCTCATCAGGCTGGTCCCAAGCTTTATGATCAGATAAAAAGGTTAGGTTATTACTGGCCTACCATGGTAGCTGACGCAATGCAATTTGCTAAGTGCTGCCAACACTGCCAAGTTCATGGAGATTACATTCACATGCCTCCAGAATGGCTACATCCTACAGCGATCTCATGGCCTTTCGAAGCCTGGGGTATGGACATCATAGGTCCTATTTCTCCCCCTTCGACCAAAGGTCATCGCTTCATCTTCGCTGCTACGGATTATTTCTCCAAGTGGTCAGAAGCATTTGCGCTCAACGAAATGAAGACCTCATCAATCCTTCAGTTCCTACGCACCAACATCATTTGTCGTTTCGGCATACCCAAAATATTCGTCCATGATAACGGACCATAATTCCGGGATCATCGATTCTACAGGTTCTGCGACAAATACAAAATCCAAAGCTGTCTTTAGACTCCATACAATCCGGCAACAAACGGATTAGCAGAAGCTTTGAACAAGACACTCTGCAAAATCCTCAAAAAATGGTCTCTAGTCACAAAAGAGACTGGAGTGACAAACTGTTTGAAGCGTTATGGGCCGATCGAACCACCGTTCGAGGACTAACCCATAGCACACCATTCTCCTTGGTCTATGGATGCGAAGCTGTCATGCCCTTAGAAGTACAAATTCCTTCCTTGAGGGTATCCTTGCAAAATGACATGACTCAAGAAAGCAATGTCAAATTGCGACTCCATGAGCTGGACAATCTCGATGAGAGACGACTCAAAGCTCGACAAAGCATTGAACTTTACCAAGCACGAATGGCAGGATCTTTCGACAAAAAGGTCAGGCAACGCGCCTACAAAAAGGGTGACTTGGTTCTTGCTGTAAAAAGACCAATGGTTTTCGCTCACAAGTCCAAAGGCAAATTTGAGCCAAAATGGGAGGGACCCTACGTCATCGACAAGGTTTTCTCCAACGGGGCATACGCACTCCTAAACATGGAGGGTGACAGATGTATGCTGCCCATCAACGGCAAGTTCTTAAAGCGGTACTACCCTTGAAGACTTACCAACTGGGTAAGAGCAATGCTTGTACGGCCAAAACCGGTTTCCAGGTACACGCTCGTCAAACCCAATCTTTTAGAATTTTCATATCAAATGTTGAAATTTCTAGAAATTCAAACAATACTTACTTTCTGAAAGTCCAAGATCGAATCCTAGAGGGGGGGGGGGGGGGGGGGGTGAATAGGGTGAGCTCAAAGTCCTTGACCAACTTTCATTCTTTTGGCTTTTAAGTTGCTTATGCTTTGATGAATATTAATAATCTTGTGAAAAAGATAGATTCCTAAGTTAATCATACACAAGATGAAAGCAACTAGGAACATTCAACAATAACAACATCAATCACATAAAGTAAGCACAAAAGAGCATTCACCATAACACAAGTGTTTTATAGTGGTTCGGCAACCGTGCCTACATCCACTCCCGGTTACCCTACCGGATTTTCACTAAAACGAGTTAAGGTTTAGGATCACCTTGAACCTTACAAACACATCACCATGCTTTTCAAGGCTAAGCATGAACCATTACAACTCAACAAATGCTTTTAAAGGCTAAGCACCAACCTTTACAACGAGTGATTTTCTCTTAATTAATATGCCTAATGATGCATGGATAAGAGAACTATTAAGTGCAATGAGATGCCTCTAAATAGGCTAATTTGAAAATGAAATGCCAAACTCTAGACATATGCATATGAATGAGAAAGTGTAAGATTCATGCATATGCTAGAAAACACTCTAACTCTTTTTAGAAGGATGAAACACTAAATGATGCAAAGATGTTGATCATATTTAAATGAAAGAGTAGAATGAAAAACACATGAGTTTTCAAGATGAAGAAACTTGATTTGAAAAATTACAACTTAACTCTAGCAAGTTAGTGTAGAAACTTGAAAACAAAACTCATGTGAATAGCTAAACATATGTTGTATCCTCATGACTAAACATGTTCAAAGATTTAACAATGCATGAACACAACATTAAGAAACTTGAGCATGCTTTTAAAAGAAATCAAAGATTAATACAAAGCATGAGATTAAATGAGAAAAGAGAGCACACCCATTTGAGATTTGAATCAAAGATTGAGTCCATGGATTAGCCCCATTAGTCCTTCAATAATCTCCTTAAAGTGTAGTTCTTCCTTGGCCTCAAGAGTTCCTTGAAGTTCAGCCCTCAATCCCCAACAAAAATCCACTTTTTATAGCCAAAAAGTGTCCAACGGCTAGTGCCCGGTCGACCTGGTACAGGGCCCGGTCGACCGGGTGCTCAACGGTCAGAAATATATCCGTTGGAGCCTTAACGGCCATTTTCCCTGGGTCGGCCTGCACTGTGTGCCCGGTCGACCGGGTGCCTTGGCCGGTCGACCGGGTACACAGCCGGCCAACCTGCTGGCAGCCCAGATGTCTGATTTTTTTCAGAACTTTGAAGGAGAGTGAGGGCTGGTCTTCAATGAACTTTGGGGCACAATTCAAGCTTGGATTCAAGTCAGAAAAAGACTATTAAAAATGAAATATAAATGACTTGAAATCTCCAAATAAAAACTGATTTTAAAGAGAAAAACATGGAAAGCTTGAATTTTGGAAATGACACCAAAAACACCCACATGGGACTAGAAAACTTCATGAACTTAAGATTCATAAATATTATGAAAAACATGCATGACATGAATAAAATCAAAGATTATGAATGAAAATCAAGCATGAAAATCTTAAGATAAAAATCATGAATGAATGAGAGATCAAGCTTATGAAAATGAAATGCACCCTATCAAATTGCAACAAAATAAAACTCTAACAATCTCCCCCTTTGCAATTTGATGGCAACTCTTGAAGCTTGAACTCTCTCTCAATCTCCTTAGAAACTTGAACACCAACTTCACCATCTTCTTTGGATATTAAGGAGCTTTGGATGAATGGGAGCATTTGGATATTTTGGAGCTTTGGATTTTCCTTGTGAGAGCAATGACACAACATTACAAAAATACATACAAAAACTCCCCCTAAACTAGATAACCCTAGAATCTTCTCCCCCTTAGTTGGTGCCAACACTTGAAACATCTCTCCCCCTTTGACATCCAATTGCAAAGGATCCTGCCCAAGAACTAGAAAACACAAAACCTTGTTAGTAGCACCTGTTTATAGGATTAAAAGAAAATGAAATAACAGGTGATAAGCCAACAACAAATTAGAATTCAGGGCAAGGGCCAATGCCCAACTGATGTCTCAATGTAATGAATCGATCATTTCCAAGGGGTTTAGTAAATAAGTCAGCCAACTGAGTATCTGTAGGTACAAAAATTAGTTCAATATTGCCTTGATCAGCATGGTCACGCAAAAAATGATAACTGTGCTTAGTGCGAGAATGCTGAACAGGATTCTTAGAGATACTGATGGCACTGGAATTATCACACATGATGGGCATGCATTGTTGTGGAACATTATAGTCTAATAAAGTTTGTTTCATCCACAACAATTGAGCACAACAGCTACCAGCAGCTATGTATTCAGCCTCTGCAGTTGACAGAGACACTGAATTTTGCTTTTTGCTATGCCAAGCTACTAAGCAATTTCCTATGAAGTAGCAACATCCACTGGTGCTTTTTCTATCATCTATAGAGCCTGCCCAATCTGCATCACTATATCCCATTAATTGAAGAGTTGAGTCACGGGGGATACCAGATACCATAATGAGAAGTCCCATGAATGTATTTTATGATACGTTTAACAGCCTTATAGTGAGACTCTCGGGGATCAGATTGATACCTAGCACATATTCCAACACTAAAAGATAGGTCTGGTCTGCTAGCTGTAAGGTAAAGAAGGCTTCCTATCATGCTTCTATACAGTTTCTGGTCTACTTTCTTACCTTGAAGGTCACTAGACAGTTTAGTGGAAGATCCCATGGGATTGCAGCTAGTCTTAGATTCTCCTAAGCCAAACTTTTTCACTATTTCTAGAGCAAACTTGGATTGACTAAGAAAGATACCATGATCAGTCTGACTAACTTGTAATCCTAGAAAGAACTGTAGAGGCCCTACCAGACTCATTTCAAAAGTGGAACTCATCAATTCAGAAAATCCTTGAGCTAGTTGATCAGAGGTGGATCCAAACACTATATCATCAACATATATCTGAGCAAGGAGAATATCTTTATCAACCTTTTTAATGAAGAGGGTTTTGTCCACATTTCCACACATATAATCATTTTCAAGAAGATGACTTGTGAGCTTCTCATACCAGGCTCTAGGAGCTTGTTTAAGACCATAGAGAGCTTTCTTTAATTTAAACACATAGTCTGGGTGATGAGGATCTTCAAAACCTTCAGGTTGTGTAACATAAACATCTTCCTCTATTTCACCATTTAGAAAGGCACTCTTCACATCCATTTGAAACAGTTTAATTCTCATGCTACTCGCATATGCCAGTAAAATTCGAATGGACTCCAAACGAGCTACAGGAGCAAAGGTTTCCTCAAAATCAACTCCTTCAACTTGAGCATATCCTTTGGCCACAAGTCTGGCTTTGTTTCTTATCACATTTCCTGATTCATCCAGCTTGTTCTTGAAAATCCATTTAGTGCCAATTTTACTTTTGCCTTCAGGAAGAGGTACAAGATCCCACACTTCATTCTTTCTAAACTGATTTAATTCTTCTTGCATGGCATCTATCCATTCAGACTTGGTTTCTGCTTCAGAGAAGTTCTTGGGCTCAATTTGTGAAACAAAAGAGTAGTGAGCACATAGATTATGAACCTGTCTTCTTGTCATGACCCCACTTTTGATGTTTCCAATGATATTATCCAAGTTGTGATCTTTTAATAACTTTGTGGGCATACTAGAAGCAGAGGGGATTTTATCTTCAATTTCAGATGGAGTAGTCTGCTCAACTGATGTCTCTTCTTCATCATCATGAATAGCTTTCTTAATTTGATTCGTCTCATCTATCACAACATGAGCTGACTCCATAACAGTCATGGATCTGAGGTTGAATACTCTATATGCCTTGCTTTTATCAGAGTATCCTAAGAAGATTCCTTCATCAGATTTGGAATCGAACTTTTCCAACTGCTCTCTATCTCTCAAAATATAGCATTTACTCCCAAACACTTTTAAATACCCCAGATTTGGTTTTCTTCCAAAATAAAGCTCATAAGGAGTTTTGTTAGTGTTCTTTGTCAAATAAACACGATTAATAAGATAGCAAGCAGTGTTAATAGCTTCAGCCCATAGGTTGCGAGGAAGATTTTTCTCATTAAGCAAAGTTCTAGCCATTTCTTGGATAACTCTATTTCTTCTTTCAGCTACTCCATTTTGTTGAGGGGTTTTAGGAGCAGAGAATTGATGATTAATTCCATAGTTTTCACAAAAATCTGCAAATCTTTCATTTTCAAATTCTCCTCCATGATCACTTCTTATCTTCTTAATCTTGCACTCCTTCTCAACTTGAATTTTCTTGCAAATCCTTATAATGTGATCTACTGCATCAGATTTAGCATGAAGAAAGGCTACCCATCCAAATCTGGAATAGTCATCAACCATAACCAGGATATACTTCTTCCCACCAATACTCTGAACAGGTGCTGGGCCAATAAGATCCATATGTATGAGCTCAAGGGGACGAGAAGAGGATATATCTTTCAGACCTTTAAAGCTTTTCTTGATTTGCTTACCCATTTGACAAGCTTTGCACAATTCAGATTTAAAATCATCTAATTTGGGTATTCCTCTAACAATTTCCTTTTTGGATAAGATCTTCATCAATTTGTAATTTATATGACCCAATCTTTGATGCCACAACTGGTTTTCTTGATCCTTTGTCATTAAGCTCATGGATTCATTTTCACAGCATTCTTCTATAGTGTAGATGTTATCCTTAGTTCTTAATCCAGTGAGTAAAACTTTCTGGGATTTCTCATTCAGAACTTTGCAAGATTTGCTATCAAATATAACTTTGTTTCCTTTGTCACATAACTGACTAATACTCAAAAGATTATGCTTTAATCCATCCACAAGGAAGACATCTTTTAAGGTAGGCATTTGATCTCCTCCAACACAACCTTTTCCAATAATTTGAGCCTTCCTGTTATCTCCAAATGACACATTTCCTCCATCATAGTCCTCAAGAGAGATGAATCTAGAACGGTCTCCAGTCATATGTTTGGAGCATCCACTATCCAAAAACCATCTAGAATTTTCCTTAACCTTTAAAGCAGTCTGGACTAAGAAGTTCTTGAAACTTTTCCCTTTTTCAATCCAAGTAGTCTTAATGAATGGAGTTTTAGTGGATTTTGGAACAAACTTGAAAAGAGCTCTAGAGGGATGGTTTTGAGACAACCTAATCTTGAAAGGACAATTGGGGATTAGATGACCTATACGATTACAGAAATGACAAGTCCATCTAGAGGTAAAAAAGTTTTTGTCTATAGGTTTGAGATGAGTTCTAGTAATAGGTTGTAAACTATTCTTCTTGCTACTAGAGGAGCATTCAAAACCTATACCATTCTTGTTACCAAAGATTTTGTTCATACCTAACATTTGGTAAAATTTGTCATTTCCTAAGGTAAATTTATCAACAACATGTTTTCCCTTTTCAAGTTTCATTTTAAGAGATTCTGATTCTTGTTGACTAGATTCTAGCAAACATTGTAATTTATGAATTTCTTTTTCAGCTTCAGCTAGATTGTTATGAGAACTAATCAACTTAGATTGAACATCTTTTATCTCATTGTCTTTTAAGATTAATTGATCTTTTAAGGCATTTACATCCTTCACAAGCTTTTTAGACTCAACTTTTAAGCTTTTGTTCTTCTTGGTTATGGCTTCACATAGATCATATAGCTCTTCATAGGCTTGATGTATATCATTTTCATCATTTTCATCATTTGCTTCATCTTTCCCTATGGTATCTTCTATTAATGCATTATGATCTTCATTTTCCTCAATAGGTGTAAATAGAAGCCAAGAAGTGGAGTTATCATCTTCATCATTTTGGAAATCATCATTTTCACTACATTCATCTTCATCATCATCCCAAGTTATATTTAAAACTTTCTTTCCTTTCTTGTCTTTCTTTTCAAACTCTCTAGGGGAGGAACAGTTTTGAGCAATGTGACCAAATCCTTTACAATTGTAGCATTGCACATCCTTCTTAATAAAGGATCCCCTGGAGTTCCTTTGAGATTTTTCATTTCTTGCTTCCTCAGAATTTTTGAAGTTCTTTTTGTTCTTAAGGAGATTTTTAAACTTTTTAGAGAGCAAGATAGTGTTTTCATCATCCTCACTCTCACTCTCATTATCATTATTTTTATGTTGAGAGCTAAGAGCTACACCTTTCTTCTTGCTAGGGACTTCAAAATCTAGTTCATAGGTGAGAAGATTTCCTCTAAGTTCTTCAATTTTGATAGTGTCAACATTCTTACTTTCAGTTATGGCAACAATCTTGGGTTTGAATCTTTTAGGAAGGGATCTTAAAATTTTTCTAACAGTTTTAGATTCAGACATCTTCTCTCCAAGACCTATAAGGGAGTTGACAATTTCCATAACCTTAGTGTAGAATTCATCAAATGTTTCTTCCTCAAGCATTTTAATATCTTCAAGTTTAGAAGTTAACATTTGGATTTTGGATATCTTGACTTGATCTGTACCTTCATGAGTGGTCTCTAGAGTTTCCCATACTTCTTTAGCAGTATTGCAATTTACCACTCTATTGAATTCTTCTTGAGACAAGGCACAATAAAGAGAGTTTTTAGCTTTAGCATTCAAATTTGCTTTGTCCTTCTCACCTTGAGTCCAAGCACTCTTAGGTTTCAATTTTATAGAGGTGACTAAACCTTCAGAGTCTTTTTCTACTATAGTGGGGAGATCATAGCCTTCTTCAATGATGTTCCAAACATCAAGGCTTTGGGATTCAAGAAACACTTGCATTCGAATTTTCCAATAACGATAGTGTGTTCCATTGAACAAGGGTGGTCTATTGGTGGCATTTCCTTCACCTAAATGAGATTGCATGATGACCACAAAATAAAAACTCACTCTAAGGATTCTAACTCTAGGTTGTTAGACCTAATCAAGAGCACCCAAGCTCTGATACCAATTGAAAGTCCAAGATCGAATCCTAGAGGGGGGGGGGGGGGGGGGGGGGTGAATAGGGTGAGCTCAAAGTCCTTGACCAACTTTCATTCTTTTGGCTTTTAAGTTGCTTATGCTTTGATGAATATTAATAATCTTGTGAAAAAGATAGATTCCTAAGTTAATCATACACAAGATGAAAGCAACTAGGAACATTCAACAATAACAACATCAATCACATAAAGTAAGCACAAAAGAGCATTCACCATAACACAAGTGTTTTATAGTGGTTCGGCAACCGTGCCTACATCCACTCCCGGTAACCCTACCGGATTTTCACTAAAACGAGTTAAGGTTTAGGATCACCTTGAACCTTACAAACACATCACCATGCTTTTCAAGGCTAAGCATGAACCATTACAACTCAACAAATGCTTTTAAAGGCTAAGCACCAACCTTTACAACGAGTGATTTTCTCTTAATTAATATGCCTAATGATGCATGGATAAGAGAACTATTAAGTGCAATGAGATGCCTCTAAATAGGCTAATTTGAAAATGAAATGCCAAACTCTAGACATATGCATATGAATGAGAAAGTGTAAGATTCATGCATATGCTAGAAAACACTCTAACTCTTTTTAGAAGGATGAAACACTAAATGATGCAAAGATGTTGATCATATTTAAATGAAAGAGTAGAATGAAAAACACATGAGTTTTCAAGATGAAGAAACTTGATTTGAAAAATTACAACTTAACTCTAGCAAGTTAGTGTAGAAACTTGAAAACAAAACTCATGTGAATAGCTAAACATATGTTGTATCCTCATGACTAAACATGTTCAAAGATTTAACAATGCATGAACACAACATTAAGAAACTTGAGCATGCTTTTAAAAGAAATCAAAGATTAATACAAAGCATGAGATTAAATGAGAAAAGAGAGCACACCCATTTGAGATTTGAATCAAAGATTGAGTCCATGGATTAGCCCCATTAGTCCTTCAATAATCTCCTTAAAGTGTAGTTCTTCCTTGGCCTCAAGAGTTCCTTGAAGTTCAGCCCTCAATCCCCAACAAAAATCCACTTTTTATAGCCAAAAAGTGTCCAACGGCTAGTGCCCGGTCGACCTGGTACAGGGCCCGGTCGACCGGGTGCTCAACGGTCAGAAATATATCCGTTGGAGCCTTAACGGCCATTTTCCCTGGGTCGGCCTGCACTGTGTGCCCGGTCGACCGGGTGCCTTGGCCGGTCGACCGGGTACACAGCCGGCCAACCTGCTGGCAGCCCAGATGTCTGATTTTTTTCAGAACTTTGAAGGAGAGTGAGGGCTGGTCTTCAATGAACTTTGGGGCACAATTCAAGCTTGGATTCAAGTCAGAAAAAGACTATTAAAAATGAAATATAAATGACTTGAAATCTCCAAATAAAAACTGATTTTAAAGAGAAAAACATGGAAAGCTTGAATTTTGGAAATGACACCAAAAACACCCACATGGGACTAGAAAACTTCATGAACTTAAGATTCATAAATATTATGAAAAACATGCATGACATGAATAAAATCAAAGATTAAGAATGAAAATCAAGCATGAAAATCTTAAGATAAAAATCATGAATGAATGAGAGATCAAGCTTATGAAAATGAAATGCACCCTATCAAATTGCAACAAAATAAAACTCTAACACTTTCATCGTTTCATTTTTCAAAAATCCAAGTTTCGGAGCCTTTCCCTAACTTGACCAAAATTTTCAACCCTTGAACCCAAAATTCATGGTTTGAAACAAAATCCGAATTCAGGGATTTCCACCCTAGTCCACCCTGCCTTTTACCGCCAAAATGGTTTTAGGTCAAAACTTATGACCCTCGTGTCTTTAAAAAAATGGTTTTTAAAAAACCACGGGGAAGCGACGCTTAGTCGATACTCGCACAAATCGGAAGCATGCGAACCACGTTCAACACTTCCAAAATCGCAGGGAAGCGACATTTCATCGATAGTTGCAAAATCCAAAATCGTGGAGACGCAACATTTCAGTTGTTATCCACAACCCAAATTTCAAAGGTTCAAAAAAACCTAAAAACCGTGGAGATGCAACATTTTAGTTGATATCCACAACCCAAATTTCAAAGGTTCAAGAAAACCTAAAAATCGTGGAGACACAACATTTCAGTTGATATCCACAACCCAAATTTCAAAGGTTCGAAAAAACCTAAAAACCGTGGATTCACAACATTTCAGTTGATATCCACAACCCAAATTTCAAAGGTTCGAAAAAACCAAGAAATCCTAGAGATGCAACAATGCAGTTGATATCCATAACCCAAAGGTTCGAGAAAACCGCAAATTTAAAAAATCGTAGGGAAACAACATCAAGTCAGTACCTGCAAAACCAAAATTTTTGAAAAACAAGGATGCGACATTCCATCGATACTTACACCCAAATCCGCAAGGATGCGACATTCCATCGATACTTGCACCCAAATCCGCAAGGATGCGACATTCCATCGATACTCGCAACCGAATGAGCAAGGATGCGACATTCCATCGATACTTGCAAGACCATTCAGCAGGGAGGCGACTTTTAGTCGATACTTGCATTTTTGTAAACCAAACCGGCTATAAATGCCACCAAAATCGGCTATAGATGCCACCAAACTGGCTATAAATGCCACCAAAACCGGCTATAGATGCCACCAAAACAGGCTATAAATGCCACGAACCGGCTATCAATGCCACAAAACAAACCGGCTATCAATGCCACAACCCAAAAACTTGGCTTTCAAAAAAACCCGACTATCAATGCCACCACATCGGCTATCAATGCCACCAAAACTGGCTATAGATGCCACCAATACCGGCTATCAATGCCACCAAAATCGGCTTCCATGCCACAAACAAAAAAAAATCTGGCTCCCATGCCAAAACAATCATTTGACAAAAGGTTTTTGCAAAATGACAAGCTTTTGATCAAATCCCATTTAACAATTGCTTTCATCACAAAAAGATTTAAGTGAGCGTAAGGAAAACAAAAAAACAAAAAAAAGCATCCCATTTAGCAATCGTTTTCATCACAAAAAGATTTAAGTGAGCGTAGGGAAAACAAAAAAAAAGTACCAAAAAATACATGTAAAAAAGAAAGTGTTCACAAGCACTACAAAAAAAAAGAGTACAAAAAAAATACATATGGTACCAAAAAAAAAAAGAGAAAAGAGGAATAAATAAGGATAGTTTCTGCTACAAAAATCAGGAGCTCAACCAAAAATGGTCTCCAGCCAAAATTTCAGCTCCTCAAGCAAACTTTTGGCCTCAGCCGTCAGAGTTTCCAAGGCACGCTTCTTCAGAAACTTGTCATGAGATGCTGGAGAAGGCTGCAACCCTTCTTTCACACCGGGAAGCTTTTCCCGAGCAGTTTGCCATTGTTTGTCCTCTTGAAACTTCCTTTCAAGAACTCGATCAGCATATGCAACCCGGCGAATCAGAGCACTCTCTCTATCGCGAGCCTCTGTTATAGCAGCCCACTTGGCAGCGACTTATGCCTTTAAATGCTCAAGACGTTTCCTGGCCTCATCGACCTCCCTATCAAGGATGTTAAGGTCATATGTCAGCCCAATGATGGCTAGCTCTTCTAAGTTCTTCTCTCGGACTATCTGCTTCCTACTTTGTGTAGCCTCATTCAGGTCAGACTTAGCCTTATTAGCAGGGTCCAGGAACATCTCCTTGAAGAACTGGTCGTCAGCAAAACCCATGGTCTCAAACCACTTGTCACCCAATGCAATGATCCTATCAACGATCGCCCTGGCACGTGTGACATCCAGACCAGCCTCTCCGGCATCACCGAGAATCTCCTGCGCATGCTAGATCATGCCAAATCCGGCATCCAAGTGTCCAGCAAGGAGAGTCTCAATCCAAGAGCTCAGAACCCGCACCACCACCTTCTTCGCCAAAAGAAGAGATGGCCCAGCTGAAGATTCGCCCCGCTCCGTCGGTCGGCTACTCATGTCATGCCCCGTTGGAAGAGGAACAAAAGAACTCTTTCTAGTCGAAGCTACTGGGGAAGAAATCTCAGCACGAGGTGCCTCCTCCACCGTGTCAGAATTGGTTGCAGGAGTCTCTACCTCTGGATCAACCTCTGGCATCCCTTGCTCTGGTTCTGAAAGAAGCGACGGACTCTCCTTTGTCACTTCAAAACCTGCCAAAGAAACACAAAAAGGTATGAATATGATCCTGTTTGAAAATCATTATCAGGGTTGTTACTACAAAATACCTTCTTCGACGACTGGTGGAACACTCTCTTCCTCCATGAACTCATCAGAAGCATCATCAACATTTGCGTCCATCGATGGTTCAAAGTCATCGGAATCTTGTGGCAAGTCAACTGATAAGAAAAAATGTTAGCAAACCAAGTCACAGACAAAAAAAAAATTAGAGAAAGCAAAAGAAGTCATACCAATTGGAGATTCTGGATTCACTCCAGAGTCCATCGGTTCTTCTTCAGGCGCCCCAACCGGATCCGTCACCGCCTCATCGGCAAGAACCTCAGGCATCGCCAAGTCTTCATCCTCTGCTAAAAAAAAGCAGCAGGGGGAGAAAGCAAATCAAGACATAGAAAATTCCATGAAAGAAATAGAAAGAGAAAAAGGAAAAATCATACCTTCACCGGCGGTCTCTTCTTCTCGGCTCCTCTTTTCCGGAGGCTCGTCAGCATTCCCTGGCACCTCCTCATTGATAGTAAGAGGGACTTCTATGTCAGGAGAGTCCTCATGTTGCCACTTGCTGTGATGATGACTCCTCTTTCTCTTACTTCTGCAGGCTCGCTTCTTAGAAGAACCTGCCCCACTGTCAGAGTCAGGTTTCCCACTTGACTCCTCACTAGATGGTCTACTCTTGCCAGTAGACTCCACGGAAGCTTGCCTCTGTGCCGCTTGAATCCAAGCATCAAGCTCAGCTTCCTCTTGTTCTAGCTGCTCTAAAGCCTCATCAGGTATTTCTCGAACAGCTTCAGAACCAATGACGCCCTGGTCACCGAGAAAGCCTATCTTATGCTTCTCTCCAGAAAGGAAGGCCCAAACTTCCTCTCGCCGGACGCCATCCAACTTTCCAAGCCCTTTTCCAGATGACAGCTTCACATCAAGCTCCTTCTTAGAAAGCCCCCAATATGCCGAAAAGCTCTCCACGAACCACTTCGTGAAGCCGGCAGTCCCGGAAGTCGACAACACAGGATAAGAGATCATGGCAGTAGTGTCTTCAGCACTATAGAAAGCCCATGCATTTCTCCCGTCCTGTAAACCTCCAAAGCGCTTCACCATGCTTGAAGGCGCTCCAACAATGCCTTGAGAAAAGCCCAACTGCAGAGCAAAGCGAGAAGTACATACGGATAGATGTCAACGAAAAGATGTCTGCGGTACACCATCATGCCGACACGTATGCTGAAAAGCCACTTCTTCTCTGCATATGTCAAGGAGTAATGCATTCCCGACCCCGCCCTGGTAGAGTCTCGGGAGGCACCAAAGTCAAAAGCCTTCTTCTGCAACTCCGGAGAAAGCTTCGCTGAAGACTGCCCCATCCCGACGTCCCTGAACCGTCGGATCCTCATGCGGGCAAACAAAAGTGATTCGGACACGGCTTTGCCCTTAGCCAATCGAATCATCAGAGGATCATCATCCTGTGCAGCACCCAGCCGGTGGAAGCCAGGATAGTGGTACACATACCACGAATAGAAAATGTGGGCTGAAAATACCCTGTTCATGGGAAGCCCAAGCCGAACCAAAAAAATAGCAGCCTGATGTGCGTTCCAAACGCCATCTGACAAGCCAGAAAAATACAATGCGGCCTGATGTGCGTTCCATCTCCTCCAGCAAAAATAGCCTCACCAAGCCAATATGTGAGGTAAACAGCAAGATCTCTCCGCAGTGCAATGTCAGGACAAATGGCTTCTGTACTTATGAAGAAACCCCTCAACTCTTCTTGCATGGCCAAAGTCTTCTTCGAACTTGGATCCTGAGCCCTGGCTTCCCAGGTCCCACTATCAAAAGACTCCTTGCTGTCAAAAAAGTTGACGAACGAAGAGCCAGAACTCTTCCAACTACTAGATCTAACTTTCAAGCCCTCCTTCTCCTAAAAAAATCATAGAAGGCAACGAGCTGAAAGTACAGAAGCCTGAACTCCTCAGACTGCTCCTCAAGGACGCTGTCGATCGGCATAAACTCCTCATAGAGTTTTCCAAGGATGGGCAATCCAGTAATGGCGCTCAGCTCCTTCAAAGAGAAACCAATCTCACCATTCGTCACAACGAAGGTATTGGTTTGTGGAAGGAATGACTCCAACATAGCCATGAAGGCCTCGTCGGAAAAGATCATGGTCTCCCTAAAGGCGCGGACCGCATCAAAAATCCCGGCTTCCTTCAAAACGGCGCCACCAATCAGCAGGACGCGATCAGTCCACGACTTCCACTCAGAGTCAGCACTGAAACGGCCATGAAGTCGAAAAGGCTTCACCCAATTGCTGCCGTCACCGCTGAAAAATGCCAAGGCCCACCGGTCTCAAATCGACCGACGGATAATCAGAGCCCTGGTAGCCGCTGGCCGACATCAACATGTCCATGTCAGCAGGCGATTTCTCGGCATATCCAGGAGAACCGCCAACAAAAACCCCGGTCTTGATTACATTTGTCCTTCTCACCTAGCTTGGAGGATCTTCCCTCTTAGAACACGTGGGGGCAAGGCTCATGATCGAGATGGTGCGATCAAACGTCGACCGGGTAGCAACAGTCTTCTTCTCACCATCTGCTGTGAAAGAGAACTGAAAATATCTTCTCTGGTATGTCATGTCATCAGGGACTGCATCACCAAAGAAGAAGGTAGGCTTGGGCAAAACCCTCTGATCGTCCATCACCCATGGACAACTGCTTACCATGATCTTATAAAATTCCTCTCCCTTGAGAGCGATCAGTCGCTGCCTCATCTCATCTCTATTGAGGGAGTTGCACTCTTCCAGATTTCTCTCAACATACTGGACCTTCTCCCAGGCCTGCTGAACGGCCGCATTAGAAGACCTAGCAGATCGACGAGGTACGCTTGTAGCAGGCTCTTTACCCTTGTTTGTTCTGGAGGAACCACCTGCAAAAGGTTGGAAAAGAAAAAGATCAATCATCAAAATGACAGAATTTTGCTAAAAAAAATCTGGCGAAATTTTGACATGACTCCGGGGCAATTCCAAAGAAAAAGGAAGTACCCCGAAAGAAATAGAAAGCTTGAAGATGGGCTCAACATTGCTGCGAGCTCCGAAACTCCAAACTTTCGAAAACTCAAAGTCTCTGTAAAATCAAGAAGGTCTCAACATCGCTGCGAGCTCCAAATTCCCAAATTTGCAAAAACTTTCAGGTATGCTTCACTTCATGCTACAAATTTAATTTACAAAAAAATGCATGCATGAACATCTTGGTTTGCTAAAAAAAATGCATTATCATGATGTGAAAAAAAAAGAAAAGAAAAAGAAACTTTCTCAAAAAAAAGGGGAGAAAGAAAAGAACAAAAAAAAAAGAAAAAGAAAACTTTCTCACAAAAAAAAAGGAGAGAGAAAAAAAACAAAAAAAAAAGAAACAAAAAAAGGGCTGGCCTACAGGCTGTGGCCCACAGGCCACGTGGCCGTACGGCCAGATCCGTACGGATATGTCCGTACGGCCCACAAAAGAAAGAAGAAAGCACGAAAAAAAAAAGAAAAAATGTGTTAAAAAAAAGAAAAGAAAGAAACAAAAAAAAAAAAGAAAAAAGTTTTTTTATCATCCTATTTCCTACAATGGAGTTCTCTTGAAAAAAGGAACTTACTTGAAGCCATTGATGGAGAAGAAGAAGATAGTCTTGAAGATCTTGAAGAAGAAGAACTCTTGGTCTTGAAGCCCTCTTGGGATTGTTGCAAAAGAAAGCAATAAGAGCAAGAGATCCAACCTCCTCCTTGCTTTTATAGAAGAGAGCAAACCAAAGAAGGAAAGAAGAAAGAGGAAAGTTTTACTAAGTAGTAACCTTACCAAAAGAAAGAAATTAGAAAGATTCTTTCCCAAAAGAAAGATATCTTGAGGGATTCTCTCCCAAAAAGAAATTAATGAGAGATTTTCTCCCAAAAGATAGGAGATTTGAGATATTCTCTTCCAAAAAAAGATATCTTGAGATATTCTCTCCCAAAATAAAGGGAACATGAGAGATTCTCTCCAATTAAAGATATTTTTAGATATTCTCTATCCAAAGAAGATATCTTTAAATATTCTTTACAAAACTGACACCATATGAGATCTAAAGCCATTTCAAACGCTTAAGGTCCCATGGGTTAGCCCATATGAGCCAGGTTTGACCACCAAGGCACTTAAAAAAAAAAATTGGACTTTTAGTCAAAGAGAAATCCCTCTTACCAAGAGCATCCAAAAATGGTTCCATGCCTCTTTTGAGTTGATTGGACCATAAAAAAAAAAGAATTACAAGCCCCATGAGCTTCCAAAAATCAAACCACCCAGCCTCATATACCAAATTGAGCCAAAATCTTGAAATTGACAATCCACAAAAATCCAAACCAAATCCTGGTCCCCTAACTTACCACATACAGCTTGTTAGGTCACAAGATCATAACCAAAAACCAAAACCTGATCCCCTAACTTGCCACATACAGCCTGTTAGGTCACAAGATCAAAACCAAAATCGCCCCCCCCCCCCCCCCAACATTCCACATACAGCTTGTTGGGTCACACGGTCAAAACCAAACCCGACCCCCTAACCTGCCACATACAGCTTGTTAGGTCACAAGGTCAAAACCCAAATCCACATCCCTGATGTCATCTTCAAAAATTTGCCTCGAGATGGTACGTGATCCCTTTCACTATCATAAAATTCCCCTGGAAACTCAAAAGGCTACAAATACCAAAAGAAAGACTGCTCAAAGACTCTTGGTCAAGTTGCAAGCTCTCCTTCAAGAATCTCTTCGAGGCACATCGACTACAAAAGTTAAACAACTCGTCGCTGCACCTCGAGGGGGTATTTGTTGACACCAAAAATGTCACTTTGCCTCTTCAAGATTCAAAAAGCTGCATGAAGTCGCAACCTGCCATAAATAGGCAATGCTACTTCCAAAAAATCAAATCTTGTCAGAATCAAACAAAAACTGCAAGATCCTTCAAGACAGTAAAAAGAGGAGTACACAAGATGTTCGGGCCATTTCAAAATCATTTGGCCTAACTTCACTTCTCCGGCAGCTGAAAAGGAGCTCCCGGCGGCGAAAGCATCGGAGACACTAAATCTTCGATCAAAGCCGATGGATGGTCTCAAAATACATCCAAAAGGCTCCACGTCAAGTTCCAAGTCAAACCGACAACGTTTGACCCTACATCAACCCTCGAATAGCTAAATCAAGTCTCTTAGCGGCGAGAACCACCGAGGCCATCACTCATCAGAAAGAGCACATGGACGGTTTCAAAATGCTTACAAAGGGTTGCACGTCAAATTTCAGCCAAATCAGGCCTCTCGGAGGCGAAGCTCCCCAGGACCATGGTTTCCAAGACAGAGCCTATGGATCATCTTAAAATGACTCCAATAGGTTCCCTGTCAAATTTCAAGTCAATCGGACATCAGTTGACCGCTTATCAAGCCGCGACATCTTCATCGCGACAAAAACAAGTTGTAAGATCCCGACCCCAGTTCTTTTGTTTAGTATTGATTTAATCGTGGTTTGGCTTTTTAAGCGAGATTTGATTTAGTTTGACCTTGTTTTTGAGTTTGATTGGATTTTTCCATAGCCTTTGAAATTTTGAAGACCGTTGACTTTGGTTTGACCCGGTTTATACGATACGTATTTTTTTTATGAGAAATTACTTTTGATTTCTAAAAATTCTGAATTTGGTGTATTTTGACTTATTTTATGAAGTTTAACAACTTTCATGTTTTGACCATTATGATTTGATGATCAGAAAATGCGTTTTTCGAGGAAAAAGGGCAAAAATGACTTTTCACACTAAATCTGTCCATGAATTTCGAAAATTTCAGAAATTGAGGAAAATATACTTTTTAGAAAATAGAATTTTTGAGGATCATTTTATCCTTCTTTGTCGATCTCGTCCGGGGCCCCCAAGATGATGTTTTAGCCATTGCAAGTTTTAGACCTGGTGGGGCCCACTTTCCACTCAACTTTATCAACCCATCTCCCTCACTCACGTTTTCAAATCTGCAACCCATTTTCAGTTTCAGCACTCAGAAACTAGAGAGAAAACCTTCTTCTCCTTTCATCTTTCTCCTCCTTGCATGTTAGCCATTTGAGCTTTGATTGAAAATCTGAGAGCACCATCTTCTTCCTCTCCTTCCTAGCTCTCCATTGCACCCATTTATTTGAGGATTTCAGCTGGACTACTACCTCTTCTTCTTCCTTGCTTCTTGTTTGGATAGCTTCAGGTAAGAACTCCTCTTCATCTCTTCAATGGAGTCTTTTCAGCTCCTAAAATATCCGTTTTTCAAACATGCAAACCCATTTTCGAATTGGGTCTTTGTTTTCAAGATTTTGGTTGGATTTTGAGGTGTCTTTCTTGGGGCTTTTTGTAGAGCTCGGTTCAGCTGTAGGAAGAGATTCTTGAGGAGATTTTTGGTTTGACATTGGGCTAAGGCAAGTGAATAAATTGATGAAATGCATGCATTTGAATCTTGTTTATATAGTTTTTGATTTGAAAAATGTGTTCCATTTGAATGATCTGATTAGTTGTTTAAAGCTGGATTTTTTTTTTAGAAGATTGTAGTGTTTGATTTATGCTCAGTTTTGGAAATGACTTCAAATAGAAATAGTAACTTTCCTTTTAGAGTTCAACTAGAATTAGATACTTTCTAATAATTGGGCTAGCGTGGGGACCACTAGGGATTCCTTAGAAAGCTGGCTCCAACTGGGACACGCGACCCCACAACTCATGTGTAATCCGGGCCCACAGTTAATTGCAAATAACTCCACTATATAAATGCAATTGAACTCCAGTCTTAGGAATATTACATAGAAGACCCTAAACTTCCACATTACCACAAGTAGACCCCTCTATCAATATCCATGGATCAATTGGACCTGTCTTCCAAAATAGATCCATATCTTATTATCCTTGAGCCCCAATTAATTATAATGATCAATAGGTACCTTTCCAATTAACTCTTAATCGGAATGGGTGCGCACTTACCAATGATAAATCCATTAATTGGCACAAGGGGATATTAGAGATAGATTCCATCTTGACTATTGAATGTTCCCACAGCTCTACTACCACGTACCCAAATCACCGAGGTGTTGACCTACAGTTGGCCTCACTCATTGGTGACTCAAAGCAAATGAATAGATAGAAACTTGAGTTCATTAATGTCTCAGGATTGAGAGCCTATTGCTAGGGAATTATGAGAGCAGACCTTAAAATAAAGACAGTGTTTATAAGGTGCTTCTCATGGTCCTTCAATACATCCAATGTACCAGCACTATGATCCAGAATCTTCCATTCTGATGATCGAGACAAGTCACACTATCTCATAGTGATCAAAGTACTGCAACCTTGTCAGTATGAGATGTCCAGTCTCATCACTGGTTGTGAATATATTTTAAGTATAAGATTTGGCACACATGTCTCCCGTATGTGGATCTCATCCATACACATGTGTTACATCTAATATACTTGTGGACCCCGGTTCATCTCATGAACCATCATGTCATTCGTATTGGTTATGTGCAAGTATATAATAAATCACCATTCATCTCATGAAAGGAAAGCATGAATATACTGATAAATAAAGAAATTAATCAATTTATTATATCATCTACTGGATTGAGTCCATAAAACTAACAATCTCCCACTTGGGCTCAATGCCAGTTAGAGTTGCATCTCATGCACATCCCGTCTACTAATAGCTCAAAGACTTTGGTAGTCAAAGGCTTAGTAAGCGGATCTACTAGATTGTCTACAGAGGCTATCTTGGTGATCGTACATCACCTCTCTGCACAATCTATCTGACCATGTATAACTTCCTCTGTACATACTTTTTGGCTCTTGGGTTATTTGGACTTAATGACTGCCCTGCTGTCATCACAGTAAACTGTGATTGGCTGTCCTGCCAAAAATACCACTCCAAGTTCCATAAGGAATCTTTTGAGTCAATCTGCTACCTTAGCTACTTCTCAAGCTGCTACAACATAAGCACATACCCAGAAGTTGATTTCCTGGAATCCTGATCTGACTAGAAGTCAGTATCTATGTAACCGACTGGTAATCAACTCATCACTGCTATGACTCAACATGTGATCTCTAGTCCTTCTCAAGTATTCGAGAACACATCTTACAACAGTCAATGATAAAAACCTGGGCTAGACTTTATATCTGCTGACTAGGCGTATTGTGTGATAGATATCCGGTCTAGTACAAAGCATTGGTTACCGTACCAGAACCTTATCTATGTACACATCATTGGGATAAGCCTTATCATCCTATTTTTCCGGTCTCAATGGAAATTGATTCCTAGGATGTACCTGGCTTTTCCAAAGTCTTTTATTATCAAAAGTCTTAGCCAACCAAAACTTTTACTGTTGACGATATCCCTATGTCACTCCATAGGAGAAGGATGTCGTCGACATATTATATCAGAAAAAACTACCCTGCGTTCTTGACTTTTCATTTACACATGACTTATCCGGATTCTGATAAAAATCAAGTGACTTGATTTGCTTTAGTCAATACGGATGTTCCTGTTTTGGGATATCTGCATGAATCCATAAATGGACTTATGCAGCCTGCAAACTCTTCGCACTTGGTTATTAGCTATAGAACCATCTGGTTACATCATATAGATGTTTTCCTCAAGATTCCCATCGTGAGATGCTGTCTTGATATCCATTTGCCAAATCTCTTCACCGAGATGAACCGCAATGGATAAGAGTATCCAGATGGAACTCTTCCATCTGGCTCTCATTTTCTTTTGTAGACTCACTTGCACCCAATAGGTTTGCTATTGGCAGGCAAGCCCACAAGTATCCAGACCTGATTAGAGTACAAAGACTCCACCTCAGCTTTCATAGCATCTAACCAACGTCCCAAAACTATGTCATTAACGGCTTTATCATAGTTATAGGGATCTTGTTCCGGTTACACCGGGATTGCCTTGTAAGACTTTCCCTGGACCGAGAACTTGTCAAGGGTCCTGACAATACTCCCACTACGACAAGGCACTGGTGTAACTACTGGGTCAAATATGGCGGATTTTCTTAAAGTTTGGTTATTCTTGGATTTGGAATTGTTCTTTCTTAAATTTCTTCCAAGATAACCATTTCTAAAGATTTCCAGTTAATCTTATAATCTCCCTCCAGAAAACCGCATTGGTGCTGTGAAGCATTTTTTTTGCTCTCTGGGATTATAGAGCAACCAACCTTTAGTTCCTTTTTGGGATAGAATATAAACATATATACTTCCAACTTCGATTCCAACTAATCCGTCTTTTCCTTCAGCACGTGTGCTGGACAACCCTGAAAAAGTCGTAGACTAGGCTTTCGCCTTGTCCATAACTCCCTGAGAGTCTCAAGTATAGACTTAGATGGAACGAGGTTTAGTATATATATTTCAATTTCCATATCCCAAAATATAGGTAATCCATAGAAATTCAATCATAGACTTGATCATAGCTAAAAGAGTCTTGTTCCTTCTTTCTGCTACTCTGTTTTGTTGAGGCAAACCAGGAGCAGACTACTGGGATCAAATCCCAAAATCTGATAAGTATCCCATAAAATTAGTGGAGAGATATTCGCCTTATCGATCTTATCGAAGAGTATTTATACTTTTACCTAATTGCTTTTCCGCTTCCGCTCGAAACTCTTTGAACTATTCAAAAATCTCGGACTTGCGGTGCATAAGGTATATGTATCCATATCTCGAGTAATCATCGGTGAAAGTGATAAAATACTCGTATCAATCTCTCGCTCTTTTATTATGGGCCCATACACATCAGTAAACACTAACTCCAATAAATCTTTGGCCCGACTGCCCTTAGATGAATAAGGGTCTTTTGGTCATTTTGCCTTCCAGACAGGATTTGCAGACAGGCATTGGTTCTATCACTAATGATGGCAAGATACCATCTTTCACTAGCCTGTCAATCCTGTTTAGGTTTATATGACCTAGCCTCTTAGGTGCCAAAGTTTGTTGGATTAGATGAAGGTGACTACCTCTTTAATGATGGTCTATTATTAACATCAGTGTCATGTATCTCATACATTGTGGGAGTAAACAAATAAAAGCTATTGATTACCTTGTCAGAATATATAAGAGTACCGCTCCTCTTTAAGACGATTTAATTATCAAAAGTAACTGAATAACTCTTATTCATCATACTAGAAATTAAAATTCCGTCTTAAAACGGTACATATAATGTATCTGACAAAATTAACTTAATATCTGAAAATAACTAAGTTACTACTCCTACTGACACTGCTTCTGCCTTGGCTTCCGATCCCAGGTTAATACTGATTTCCCCGTCATTAATCCTCCTGGTTACCTGTAACTCCTACAACATATTACTGATGTAATTAGTTGCACCAAAGTCTACAAACCAAGATTCTGAAGTACTAGTTGAAAAACTATCTTCAGAAATAAATGACTCAATCATACCTGAGGTCTTTTCCTTTGACAGAAATCGTGGACAATTCCTCCTCCAATGTCCTGTCATACCACAGTGGAAACACTTTCCCTTTGCTCCCTTACCCTTGACCTTGGCCACACCACTAGTGGAACCATGCTCCACCTTAGGACCTTTGATGACTGATTTTTTCTTGCTATCCCGGTCTTTGCCTTTCGGCTTAGACTTAGCAAATGACTTTTCTGTCATGAGGGCAGTTGGTCTTCTCTTCATGATTTCCTCAAACACTACCAGCTGGCGAGACAGCTCAGCTATGGTCATTTCCAATTTACTATAATTGATCTCGAAATGTTTGAATGAGTCAGGTAGTGATTGAATGATAATGTCGATCTGTGTTTCTGTATCAAACGCAGTCCCCAGTACATCTAACTCATTCAATGCCAACTTCATTTGTAACAAATGTTTTTGTACTGGGGTTCCCTCAGCCATCTTTGTCTCCATCAGCACTTTTAGAGCAGCCTGCCTAGCAGGCCTAACCTGGTCTGCAAACATCTCCTCTAAGTTCGATATAATATCGTATGCTGACTTATAGGATTGATGTTGTTCTTGCAAAACAGTAGACATGGATGCCTGAATAAAACATCTGGCTATCTCATTGTTTTTGGTCCACTTGGTGTAAAAGTTTTTTTACAATCTGTGGTGCATCAGGCTCAGGCTCAGGAAGGGGGGGTATTAGAAGGACATATTTGCAACTTGAAGATGTCAAGATAATATCCAGGTTCCTTTTCCAGTCTACATAGTTGGATCCCATCAACTTGTTCTGGTTGAGGATGGTCGCAAGTGGATTGAAAGTATTCGAATTCATGCTGTATAAATTAAAGCACATAACCATACATTCAATGAAAGAATATAAATGACATTAGGGTTTAGTATTCTACCAAATTCATATGGGAATCCTCATAAGCACTGAATTTAGAATACATCTGAATCCCAATCCCTTAGGGCATGCCTCCTTGGGGAGTGCAAATGTCCTTGGATTGGTGCGGATCAAAGTTTGTCAAAATTAGAATTAAGACTAACTATCCATGATCCCCATCATTCATTATCATCTAGGTATCTCATACCAAATAATGTATGACTCCCGATTATCTTTGGTTTCTAAAATACATGAGGCAAATCCTTGGGGATACTACATCATTATTTTAGTTAAGTGTGACCCACCAACTAATATTGCATGACAACCGCGATGGGCAGCTCCTCCTTGGGGAGTGAACCCCCACCACGTCTCATCAATACTATCCATAGGAGATCCATATCTAGTAACCAGATAAATAAAAGCCCTCCGTGGGGAACGGCCACTCTCTTGGTGGCGCGAGGCTAATACTTTCCTTACAATGGACCTATGGTGGAAAACCATGGGGATTAAATGCCCCGCTCCTACTTAATATTTTAAAATTGAGGATTTCGTTTTAAAGGTATTAGGGCCCACATATATAAATATATGAATCATCAAATCATCTCATGATGTGATTTAATATTGGTTCCAAGTCAAGTTATTTTAAGGAAAGTCCAGTTTCTTAAATTAGTGTTACCAATGTGTCCATCTCATGGGACATCAACACTAATTAGAACTCTTTCCAAAAATTAATTTGATTTGACCAATATTAGTAACTTGCTATGTTTGGATCAGATTTGGAAACATTCTAAATAAAGCATTCAACTATAAATAGAAAACGCTAAAATTAGAAACTAGTCCTCTCCTCCACATGGCCCAAGCGGAATAGACTTCTTTGACTTCTAGACTTTCCAAAAAATTTGGAATTCCTCAAACTCTTTGGGAAACTCCAAAACACCTTTGGTAATCTTCAAACTCTTTGATTAGGAGTCCAACTTCACTTTCCTTCTTTGTCTCGGACATTGCCAGAATTTACAAATTTATAAAATTACATAAATTCCTATGTCTCTACGATGAGACTTACATGATAATCTATTAATGGAAATAAAAAGGCTCATAGGGAATTTCACCATGCCTTGCCCTAAACCGGGAAAACAAGGAAACCATGATGCCCTTTACAACTTGCCAAAAATAAACATTCAACCATAAAAGAAAGTAAAAGACTTGTGGGCCATATGGAGAGGACATGATAACCTGCATGTTAGTATCTCATACTAGTAAAGCAACTCACAAAGTCGGGTTACCAAACAATAATGGAAAGACAGGATGCCAAATATTGCCACCACTATGATTCATGCCCCCTACGCAGAGGGGGTCCGGGGGTGTCCCCCGGCGGGGTTCGAGCTGCCCGGTCAGCTCGCGGGGGCCCAGGGGGCAGCGCCCCCGAAACAAAAACAAAAATTGAGATCTCATATGTCAGTCTGTTCGGTCGACCTGCCAGAGGGCTCGGTCGACCGGCCTCAGTGTCTTCGGTCGATCGGCCAGAGGGCTCGGTCGACCTGCCTGACGGAAATCTGCAAGTTGGGTTTTTTGTATTTCGTGTCCAACCATCTCCAAAACTCTTCTGAAGATTTCCAATGGCTTCCTACCATCATTCCATCATTGTTAGACCCTTTTGTGACTATCCAAACATGGACTTACTAATTATCCAAGCAAAACCATTAAAACTGATCCGTACATAGCCCTTGATCTATCCTCTTCGCATCTCATGTAAAGATTAGATCAAACTTACTGATCTAACATGATAAGAGATGAGGTAAGGCTCTGATACCAATTGTTGGAAATAGGGTGGGCCTCTAGGATAGGTTTCAAAAACTTTTGACCTACTTGACGCAGGGATCAACTATCCATAAGGCTACAAAAACCCAATCCAAGATCTATGTCCTCAATCTCAGTCATCATGATCAGTAAAACAATTTATCTAGAAGATAAAAACAGCAACATATAAGCAACAAATAAATCTACAACATGCATGGAAGTAGATTATACCTTTGGAGCTCGGTTGTGCTCCAATGGAGGAGTTGCGTCTTTCTTTGATGATGAAACGCTTTCACTAATCAAATAGGGATCTCCAAGACCTCTTGATCTTCCACGCAATGACCCGTATCAGATTCTCCTTTTCTCAAGAAGATGGTGGGATCTCCAAGAGAAAACTACTAAGAACTCTAGGGAGGAACTAGAAAGAGAACTAGAAGAGGAAGAGGAGGAAGAACATGTGCAACTATTGCACTAGGGAGGCTTAGGGCGTGAATCCCAATGTGGATTTATGCATGAAACGTCCAAGGCATCCTCCCCTCTTATTTATAGCCTTTTCAAGTTGCCTCCTCTTTGCTAATTATAATAGAAGTCTTACTTCCACAATAATTAGTAACTTACCATATCATAATTAGAAGTCTCACTTCAAATATGATTAGTAACTTTCTAATTCCTTTCTAATTAAAATAGAAGTCTCACTTCTACTAAAATTAGTAAGTCTACTATTACCACTATTAGAAGTCTCACTTCAAATAGAAATAGTAACTTTCCTTTTAGAGTTCAACTAGAATTAGATACTTTCTAATAACTGGGCTAGCGTGGGGACCACTAGGGATTCCTTAGAAAGCTGGCTCCAACTGGGACACGCGACCCCACAACTCATGTGTAATCCGGGCCCACAGTTAATTGCAAATAACTCCACTATATAAATGCAATTGAACTCCAGTCTTAGGAATATTACATAGAAGACCCTAAACTTCCACATTACCACAAGTAGACCCCTCTATCAATATCCATGGATCAATTGGACCTGTCTTCCAAAATAGATCCATATCTTATTATCCTTGAGCCCCAATTAATTATAATGATCAATAGGTACCTTTCCAATTAACTCTTAATCGGAATGGGTGTGCACTTACCAATGATAAATCCATTAATTGGCACAAGGGGATATTAGAGATAGATTCCATCTTGACTATTGAATGTTCCCACAGCTCTACTACCACGTACCCAAATCACCGAGGTGTTGACCTACAGTTGGCCTCACTCATTGGTGACTCAAAGCAAATGAATAGATAGAAACTTGAGTTCATTAATGTCTCAGGATTGAGAGCCTATTGCTAGGGAATTATGAGAGCAGACCTTAAAATAAAGACAGTGTTTATAAGGTGCTTCTCATGGTCCTTCAATACATCCAATGTACCAGCACTATGATCCAGAATCTTCCATTCTGATGATCGAGACAAGTCACACTATCTCATAGTGATCAAAGTACTGCAACCTTGTCAGTATGAGATGTCCAGTCTCATCACTGGTTGTGAATATATTTTAAGTATAAGATTTGGCACACATGTCTCCCGTATGTGGATCTCATCCATACACATGTGTTACATCTAATATACTTGTGGACCCCGGTTCATCTCATGAACCATCATGTCATTCGTATTGGTTATGTGCAAGTATATAATAAATCACCATTCATCTCATGAAAGGAAAGCATGAATATACTGATAAATAAAGAAATTAATCAATTTATTATATCATCTACTGGATTGAGTCCATAAAACTAACAGTTTATATAGTTTTTGATTTGAAAAATGTGTTCCATTTGAATGATCTGATTAGTTGTTTAAAGCTGGATTTTTTTTTAGAAGATTGTAGTGTTTGATTTATGCTCAGTTTTGGAAATGACTTTGTTTAGATTAGCATGGAAAAGCCTGGTTTCTTTGTTAAGAACTCTCCATGTGAAAGTTCAGTTCAGTTTTTACATCTACTTATGAATTATTTCTGATTTTCATGTTAAATCTGTAAATGAGATGTGATATTTTGATTTAATGTTGAATGGAGAATGAATGAGGCTTGATCAATCTGATTCTTAATGTTGGAAAGTTGTTGGATGTGAAGGAGGGAAAAAGAGGTTTCAAAAAGGGATGAAAAATCACCCCAAACAGTGCTGAAACGCACTTCCAGCCATGTCAAACAGAGGGCAGGCTCGCTAGAGCGAGCCTGGTCTCGCTCTAGCGAGCCCAGCATCTGGCAGGGTCTGCTCCAGGCCCGCTCGAGCGGACCCAGCCCAGTTCTGGGCCCTTTTCAGGGCCTGGTTTGGGGGGATTTTTGAGGGACTTTTTGGGCCTGATTCAAGATGGTTTTGGGGCAATTTTAAAACCTGTTTTTTGGGTCATCTTTGGGCCTGATATTGGACAGATTTAAAACTTATTTTGTGGGCCTGGTTGAGATTAGTTTTGGGCTGCTTTTAAAGTTTGTTTTGTGGGCCATTCAAGTTTGGTTTTGGGGCTGTTTTAAAACTTGTTGGTGGGCCTGTTTCATGGTTAGTTTGGGCTTGTTTCAAAACTTATTTCTTGGACCATTAAAGGTTCAGTTTTGGGGCTGTTTTAAAGTTTGTTTTGTGGGCCATTAAAAGATTAGTTTTGGGCTGTGTTAAAAACTTGTTTGTGGGCTATTCAAGGTCAGTTTTGGACTGTTATTAAGGACTGTTGTGGGCTCGGTTTAAGGCCAACTATAGGCCTGTTTTAAAGAGTTTGGATTTACTTGTAATGCTTGGAATTTGTGAAATGGGAATGGGACCAATGAGAGAATGAACGTATGTAAAATTACCCGGGAACCGTTCGAGTCTTAATGCGCACTTTATCATTTAAATATTATGGATTTTCATTGGCATCAAACTCACTCCTTAATGATTAATGTTTAAAGGTTAAATGTGCATTGAGATGGTTCCTTGGCAAGGCATTAAGTCATTCTCCACTATCCATTCCATTTCAAGTTAGAAAAATATGTTGGTATTTGTATTTGCACTCTTTGGTAAACTAATTTGAATAGCATCGGTGATTTGCTATAAAATCATGTGGCTTTCCATGTTCGAAAGGATTGACCGTATGATTTTATACAAATCACTTTGATGTGTATTTGAACGGTTCACCATCGAAATTCGTATGTTTTCTCCGATTCGATTTGAAAAGAGATTGGAGTATGTTCGTCACATTCGGGATTTCTTCGATGAGATTACTATTTTGATAAGACTAGTATTTTGGGAATAAAAACCTCGAGGCAAGACTGGGCCAGAGCTTTGTAGTGCGAGCCCATGAGCCAAAGAGGCTATGATTTCGAAAATAAAACCTCGAGGCAAGACGGGGCCAGAGCTATGTGGTGTGAGCCCCTGAGCCAAAGGGATTAGTATTATGGTTTGATTCGTATCGGTTCGAGTTTTGAAAACTAAAGGCACCACTAGGCTTAGGTCACCTTGTCGGGCTGATCACCCGGCTTGGGATCTTTAATTTGTCCGCCAGCTGCAGCTTGGATTCTGTCTGTACCGACCATGGCAACGGTTTTATCTGCCGGTCCCATTTGTATGGCTACGGTTCTGATTTTGATCTGCCGGTCCCATTTGTATGGCTACGGTTCTGATCCTATTTCTAGTACCACGTTCAGTGGCTACGTTCTGTGTGCTCTTGTTACTTCGGTAATAGGAGGATTTAGCTATTTGTGGTCGCCAAGGTTTTATCTGCATATTACTTTATTTATGATTCTTGTTGGTTATACTCTTTATGCGTTGATTTGGTTAATGTTTACGATATCGATCATTTATCATATTGTCGCTATTATTCAGGATTTGAAATGTATTTCCGACTATTAAATGTTTTATTAGACTGTTATCTTTTCGAGATACTTATGTTTCAGAGACTGTTCCTTTATTTGCTTTGATACTTATGTTCGGTCTTTCGATCGTTTTAGCATACTTTATTGTCATTATTGTCTAGACTCTTTATTCGGTTTTACGATGATTTCATCAGGTCTTATGTATGTTCTTTTGTTTCATATTATTTGTTTATTTGCTTGCCAGACCGTCGTGTCTGACCCTTTTTGTTTGGTGCCAGTTTCTTCTCTTTCTGTTTTTAGGTGTTTGATCAGAGGAGGCGGTGGGACCGCCGGTCTGACGTGAGAGGCTGCCCATTGATATCATCTAGATATCAAGTTCGGCACCGGAGTTCGTATCAAATCTTTGAGGGTAGTATTTCTGTTAGTTGGATATATTTTTGTATGGCTTTATCAGCCTTTTTCTTTGGGTTTGTAATTAAGACATTTGTTAATTGTAACTTGAATATGTGGGAATTAATTAGTCTTGTTACTACCAGCTCAGTGTGTTCTGATATATGATTTATGCCAGTCTGCTTATATGATGGCTTTATGGAATTGGTTGCGTGCGACACGGAACCCGATGGCCACGGATTCCGGGTCGTAACACCATGTTTAGCTTCCACGAAAAATATACTCTGATTGTGTTGGAATGTGATTATCCTCATTCACGCGGATCTTGGGAACTATAACAAAAAGTTTCAAATTTATCCCAAAATTTCGCACCCCGAGGTCGGATCACTGCAGGGCCCGGTTTCGGGGTGTGACAGGTTTGGTATCAGAGCTGGTTAGTTTCTAGGAAATAAAATACTCTAGAGACATTAAGACGTGTGGTGAGGATTCGTTAGATTGTGTCGATTTGTTTTCTCGTGTCTTTGTTTCTTTGGATTTGAGTCGGCTTTTCTTTCAGTTCGGGAGATTTTGCTTGTCTTTTCTTTTTGTTCTTGTTGTTAGGAGATTTGGATGACCAAATTTCCTCCTTAGTGGTGGAGAATTTAAAGTCTCCATGCTCTTGTTCGGTGTCTTTTATCTGTGTTTGTGTCAGAGACTGAGAACCCTCTGGACTTAGTATGTTGTTTTCGGAGAACATCAGCAGACTTTCAGCCTTCAGCATCTTCATTGTGGTTAATAAGAGAAGACGTGTGCATTTGCCAGTCAAGGTAGAACTTGAGCAGCTCTTGAAGATCCCCTTTCAGCTAATCAAGGGTCGTCATGCAGCGTACCAAGGTAAGTAAATGTGGATTTTTGGGGGAACTCAGACCATTTTTCCAAGATGAAGGACTGTAGAGGTATATCAGCTATTGATTTTATGAAGGGAGAAGTGACTCTTAGTTAGTAAGACTAGAAGTTGGTACAAGAAACTCAGGGATTTCCCAGATTTAATGAGCCTTGTCGCAGTTTTGGTTGAGAATTTCCGTGACGTGCAGCTTAGCCAGTGTAGTTGATTCGGCGGTAATACCAAGTGGATGGTTAGTTGTAGTCAAGATAAATTTTTGGCAGCAAAGGGAACGTTGAGGGCTTTACCGACTTACAAGATATTGGATTGGACAACATGCAGATGCAAGTGTATACCCCAGTTTTGGTGATGTCCCTTTTCTTGGTGAGAATGATTTTCATGATATTTTCATCTTTGTTATGTTTTCCTTAATGTCTATGATTTATCCATGTAGTGTTTAAACAATGGATTTATGTTTCTTCTTTAAGGCTTATTTTGAAATAAACTATGTTATTATACTCTTTTCATGAGTCACATGATGTTGTTTCCATAAGGTTTTGTGTTTCGGATTTTTGTTTAATCTTCTTAAGATATTATTTTACAATGATCTTGAAATTTTGCTCTTGTATTAATTTTCTTAAATGTTGATATCTACTTTTCCAAACCTTAATGATTTCAAGATTTTGTATATGTTTGGCTGGAAATGGATGGATATTTTTAAAAATGGATTGTGGAGACTCGTGGATAAACTGATCTTTAAAAGCAAGTAACAAAAAAATTGTGTTTCTTTTTCAAAGTATGATGTGAAATTCTATTTCATTGATTCATTTTCTTTGGCTATGCAAAATGAATTTCCTAAGGGTTTTTGTGTTTAGATTATATGCAGATTTCAACAAGTCTAATGTATAGCTATACTATATTAATCTGATTTATTTTTGAAATCCTGATTTAAAAATTTGTTGAGTATTTCAATGATTTGTTGGGTTGTGAAAATATGAATTTCAAAACGAATAATGTGGTTTCATATTCAAATTTTGATAAACTTTATTTATTTAAGCTTTATTTGCTAATTTGGAAGTTTAGTCTCTACTATGTTTTAAAATGATGAGAGTTAGCTAAGTAATTATGTTAGTCATCGTGTTTAAGATTTCAAGATTTGTTTTGCATCGAATGGAATGAGTTGTATTGGCTTGTGGTTGGAGTTAGGAAATGTACGGAATTAAGGGTTGATGGATGTCAGGACGTGTACGGGTTCAGTTGAAGACAAAGTTGGGTCTATGAGAGAATCAACATCAGTCAAGACTTGAATTGAAAGTTTCAGTTCTTCAGGGATTGACATCAGATTGGATTTCCAAGGTCAGCTTTACATGTCAAGGGTAAAGGACTCGAAGAGCGAAATCTGAAGAGACAAGCCATGAGAAGTTTTGACACGGAACAACTCAGCAGGTTATGACAGTTTAACCTTTGGTGTATAGCAGTGTGACATCTGGGTTGTAGCAGACCAAGTCAGAGACTGGAGACCTATAGAATTTGGAGTTGTGATTTCAGAACAAAGAAGGATTGACGGTATACTTGGAGGCCAGAAACTGATGATGCATTTGAGGAACACAGTAAGAGCAAACGTATGGAATTTCAGAATTTTTGGGGCGACAATTTTTCAGTGAAAACATGTCTACGATCACACCTTCATGCAAGCATCGGGAGCACCTTGTACAGCTTTGAAGGATTTAAGGCACAAAATTCCAAGTGATAGAAAGAGACAGAACTTGCAGTTTCTTGGACCGACAGTGACTGAAAAGGTGAGTAAAAGAAATGATTCAGTGCAGGAACGACAGATGACACCGAGGATACTTAGGAGTGTTGGGCACCAGTTTAGTCAGAGAAGTATGTTTTCGAACAGATATGTGAAACAGTGTGAAGCCTTCAACCGAATCAGAATGTTGTTGACCGTGCATCTCAACGTCAGATTTGATAAGAGGGTCTCTCAGTTACCAAGGTCTAGCATAGGGCGTCAGTGTTTTCGTTTGTCTTTTGGGTTTTTGATTTTGATTTGGTTTAAGCCATTTGGAGGACCAAATGGGTTCTAAGGGGGGAGGATGTAAGATCCCGACCCCAGTTCTTTTGTTTAGTATTGATTTAATCGTGGTTTGGCTTTTTAAGCGAGATTTGATTTAGTTTGACCTTGTTTTTGAGTTTGATTGGATTTTTCCATAGCCTTTGAAATTTTGAAGACCGTTGACTTTGGTTTGACCCGGTTTATACGATACGTATTTTTTTTTTATGAGAAATTACTTTTGATTTCTAAAAATTCTGAATTTGGTGTATTTTGACTTATTTTATGAAGTTTAACAACTTTCATGTTTTGACCATTATGATTTGATGATCAGAAAATGCGTTTTTCGAGGAAAAAGAGCAAAAATGACTTTTCACACTAAATCTGTCCATGAATTTTGAAAATTTCAGAAATTGGGGAAAATATACTTTTTAGAAAATAGATTTTTTGAGGATCATTTTATCCTTCTTCGTCGATCTCGTCCGGGGCCCCCAAGATGATGTTTTAGCTATTGCAAGTTTTAGACCTGGTGGGGCCCACTTTCCACTCAACTTTATCAACCCATCTCCCTCACTCACGTTTTCAAATCTGCAACCCATTTTCAGTTTCAGCACTCAGAAACTAGAGAGAAAACCTTCTTCTCCTTTCATCTTTCTCCTCCTTGCATGTTAGCCATTTGAGCTTGGATTGAAAATCTGAGAGCACCATCTTCTTCCTCTCCTTCCTAGCTCTCCATTGCACCCATTTATTTGAGGATTTCAGCTGGACTACTACCTCTTCTTCTTCCTTGCTTCTTGTTTGGATAGCTTCAGGTAAGAACTCCTCTTCATCTCTTCAATGGAGTCTTTTCAGCTCCTAAAATATCCGTTTTTCAAACATGCAAACCCATTTTCGAATTGGGTCTTTGTTTTCAAGATTTTGGTTGGATTTTGAGGTGTCTTTCTTGGGGCTTTTTTGTAGAGCTCGGTTCAGCTGTAGGAAGAGATTCTTGAGGAGATTTTTGGTTTGACATTGGGCTAAGGCAAGTGAATAAATTGATGAAATGCATGCATTTGAATCTTGTTTATATAGTTTTTGATTTGAAAAATGTGTTCCATTTGAATGATCTGATTAGTTGTTTAAAGCTGGATTTTTTTTTTAGAAGATTGTAGTGTTTGATTTATGCTCAGTTTTGGAAATGACTTTGTTTAGATTAGCATGGAAAAGCCTGGTTTCTTTGTTAAGAACTCTCCATGTGAAAGTTCAGTTCAGTTTTTACATCTACTTATGAATTATTTCTGATTTTCATGTTAAATCTGTAAATGAGATGTGATATTTTGATTTAATGTTGAATGGAGAATGAATGAGGCTTGATCAATCTGATTCTTAATGTTGGAAAGTTGTTGGATGTGAAGGAGGGAAAAAGAGGTTTCAAAAAGGGATGAAAAATCACCCCAAACAGTGCTGAAACGCACTTCCAGCCATGTCAAACAGAGGGCAGGCTCGCTAGAGCGAGCCTGGTCTCGCTCTAGCGAGCCCAGCATCTGGCAGGGTCTGCTCCAGGCCCGCTCGAGCGGACCCAGCCCAGTTCTGGGCCCTTTTCAGGGCCTGGTTTGGGGGGATTTTTGAGGGACTTTTTGGGCCTGATTCAAGATGGTTTTGGGGCAATTTTAAAACCTGTTTTTTGGGTCATCTTTGGGCCTGATATTGGACAGATTTAAAACTTATTTTGTGGGCCTGGTTGAGATTAGTTTTGGGCTGCTTTTAAAGTTTGTTTTGTGGGCCATTCAAGTTTGGTTTTGGGGCTGTTTTAAAACTTGTTGGTGGGCCTGTTTCATGGTTAGTTTGGGCTTGTTTCAAAACTTATTTCTTGGACCATTAAAGGTTCAGTTTTGGGGCTGTTTTAAAGTTTGTTTTGTGGGCCATTAAAAGATTAGTTTTGGGCTGTGTTAAAAACTTGTTTGTGGGCTATTCAAGGTCAGTTTTGGACTGTTATTAAGGACTGTTGTGGGCTCGGTTTAAGGCCAACTATAGGCCTGTTTTAAAGAGTTTGGATTTACTTGTAATGCTTGGAATTTGTGAAATGGGAATGGGACCAATGAGAGAATGAACGTATGTAAAATTACCCGAGAACCGTTCGAGTCTTAATGCGCACTTTATCATTTAAATATTATGGATTTTCATTGGCATCAAACTCACTCCTTAATGATTAATGTTTAAAGGTTAAATGTGCATTGAGATGGTTCCTTGGCAAGGCATTAAGTCATTCTCCACTATCCATTCCATTTCAAGTTAGAAAAATATGTTGGTATTTGTATTTGCACTCTTTGGTAAACTAATTTGAATAGCATCGGTGATTTGCTATAAAATCATGTGGCTTTCCATGTTCGAAAGGATTGACCGTATGATTTTATACAAATCACTTTGATGTGTATTTGAACGGTTCACCATCGAAATTCGTATGTTTTCTCCGATTCGATTTGAAAAGAGATTGGAGTATGTTCGTCACATTCGGGATTTCTTCGATGAGATTACTATTTTGATAAGACTAGTATTTTGGGAATAAAAACCTCGAGGCAAGACTGGGCCAGAGCTTTGTAGTGCGAGCCCATGAGCCAAAGAGGCTATGATTTCGAAAATAAAACCTCGAGGCAAGACGGGGCCAGAGCTATGTGGTGTGAGCCCCTGAGCCAAAGGGATTAGTATTATGGTTTGATTCGTATCGGTTCGAGTTTTGAAAACTAAAGGCACCACTAGGCTTAGGTCACCTTGTCGGGCTGATCACCCGGCTTGGGATCTTTAATTTGTCCGCCAGCTGCAGCTTGGATTCTGTCTGTACCGACCATGGCAACGGTTTTATCTGCCGGTCCCATTTGTATGGCTACGGTTCTGATCCTATTTCTAGTACCACGTTCAGTGGCTACGTTCTGTGTGCTCTTGTTACTTCGGTAATAGGAGGATTTAGCTATTTGTGGTCGCCAAGGTTTTATCTGCATATTACTTTATTTTATGATTCTTGTTGGTTATACTCTTTATGCGTTGATTTGGTTAATGTTTACGATATCGATCATTTATCATATTGTCGCTCTTATTCAGGATTTGAAATGTATTTCCGACTATTAAATGTTTTATTAGACTGTTATCTTTTCGAGATACTTATGTTTCAGAGACTGTTCCTTTATTTGCTTTGATACTTATGTTCGGTCTTTCGATCGTTTTAGCATACTTTATTGTCATTATTGTCTAGACTCTTTATTCGGTTTTACGATGATTTCATCAGGTCTTATGTATGTTCTTTTGTTTCATATTATTTGTTTATTTGCTTGCCAGACCGTCGTGTCTGACCCTTTTTGTTTGGTGCCAGTTTCTTCTCTTTCTGTTTTTAGGTGTTTGATCAGAGGAGGCGGTGGGACCGCCGGTCTGACGTGAGAGGCTGCCCATTGATATCATCTAGATATCAAGTTCGGCACCGGAGTTCGTATCAAATCTTTGAGGGTAGTATTTCTGTTAGTTGGATATATTTTTGTATGGCTTTATCAGCCTTTTACTTTGGGTTTGTAATTAAGACATTTGTTAATTGTAACTTGAATATGTGGGAATTAATTAGTCTTGTTACTACCAGCTCAGTGTGTTCTGATATATGATTTATGCAAGTCTGCTTATATGATGGCTTTATGGAATTGGTTGCGTGCGACACGGAACCCGATGGCCACGGATTCCGGGTCGTAACACCATGTTTAGCTTCCGCGAAAAATATACTCTGATTGTGTTGGAATGTGATTATCCTCATTCACGCGGATCATGGGAACTATAACAAAAAGTTTCAAATTTATTCCAAAATTTCGCACCCCGAGGTCGGATCACTGCAGGGCCCGGTTTCGGGGTGTGACACAAGTCTATTGGTGATAGGACCCCAAACGGCTTCAAAACTCAAATAAAAACCTATGGTTGGTCTTATTTATTGCTCAGGAGGCTTCACCCCAAATTTCAGGTCATTCCGACATCGTTTGGCCCAGTTTCAGCTTCTGACGGAAAATCGGCAGCTCTGCGCGACAAAGTCTTCGGCTTTCTCGGAAAATTGGAAACTTTGGAATCCAAAATGCAAGGATTCTCATCAAGTTCTCTTCAGGGAAATCAGGCCAATAAATGATCAGAATTTTCAAGAAAAAATACAAAAGAAAAAAGAATCGAAAAACATAAAAAACGGACGCAAAACAGGATAAAAAGGGGGAAAACCCCCCAGGGTCGCAGGCCCCTGCGACCCTGGCCCATGGTCGCCGGCGACCATGGAGCCCGGGATCGCCGGGTGGGCCTCGAAAGCCCCTTTTTTCATTATTTTTCGCGATTCGAAGTGTCCGACTCCTCGGATTTTCTAAAATTCATACTTTTGAGACACCAAATCCTTTGACATCAGTCAAATTCACGGGTCAATCATCAAGAGTATCAAAATCAACATTGATCACCAACCGGTCAACCAAAAAAAGTGTGCTTTCTACCCGACCGATCGAGAAATCGACAAGACAAATGGCACCGACCCGCTGTTGGCAAACAACACCTGAAGTTACATGGTCATCCGATGTCGATCTACATGAAGATCCATCGACGATCATCGCCAGAAGAATCCCAAAAGACGCGGCACGGCCCGCGACTCTTCAACTGCTCGGCGACCACTTAATGCGATTAATTGACTAGCTTTATTGCAGTCATTAATTCATTTCTTTGGACGGCCCAATCAGAAGCAAGCATCCGGGAGTTACAAGTCAATTGATCCATGGCATTTAACCCATGAAACTCCTCCCATCATGGCGATTAAAGGCAATTAAATGCCCTCAATCCCCTCCGGCCAATCAGAAACCAAGAAAAAGGAGTTACAAAATAAAGAATTAAAACTTGAAACTCCTCCCTTTATGTAGCTTTATGACAATTAAGGCTCATAAATCCTCCTAAATGGCTACCTAAAAGCCTATAAATAGGAGAGCATTCCAAGAAGAAAAGGATCAGACGGAGAGATCGGAAAATCCAGAGCAGAAAAAGGCATTAGAAATCTAAGAGAAAGAAAGAGAGAAAACTCTGCACAAGTTCTGCACCGGCCACCACTACAAGGTGATAAAAGTCCCTTGGGGGGTAACCGGGACAAAAGGGGGGAAAACTCCCCCAGAAGAAAGAAGAATCGAAAAACAGCAAAAACGGACACAAAACGGGACAAAAGGGGGGAAAACTCCCCCAGGGTCGCAGACCCCTGCGACCCTGGAGCCCGGGATCGCCGGGAGGGCCCCGGAAACTCCGTTTTTTGCTGTTTCTTCACGATTCGAAGCGTCCGACTCCTCTGATTTTCCAAAATTCATACTTTTGAGACACCAAATCCTCTGACATCAGAAGCAAGCATTCGAGAGTTACAAGTCAAGAGATTCATGGCATTTAACCCATGAAACTCTTCCCATCATGGCGATTAAAGGCGATTAAATGCCCTCAATCTCCTCCGGCCAATCAGAAGCCAAGAAAAAGGAGTTACAAAATAAAGAATTCAATCTTGTAACTCCTCCCTTTATGTAGCTTTATGATAATTAAGGCTCATAAATCCTCCTAAATGACTACCTAAAAGCCTATAAATAGGAGAGCATTCCAAAGAATTCAAGATCGGAAAAATCACAGAGATCATCGGAAAAACAAAACAAATCCCAGATCAGAAAAAAGCACAGAAATCCAGAGAAAGAAAGAGAGAAAACTCTGCGGAAGTTCTACACCGACCACCGCTACAAGGTGACAAAAGTCCCTTGGGGGGTACCCCCCCCAAGGTCCTTGCCTTCTCCTTCTGCCTCCAATGGCTTAGATGTGGCTTTTCAGCCCGTCTACTTAGCTTTTTGTTGGACATAGGACCTCCTCTTGGTCTTTGTCCTCTAAAAATCTGAGGTTATAGCCAAGCCAAGCGAATCAAGAGCATCCTCTGTTCTCATCTGCATGGATGATGGCGAAGTCCACATATGGCTTGCGACCGTTAATCTGAACGAGTACCCCACAATCTCCTGAGAAGTTAGATCCTCCTTTTCTTGCTTTTCATTGTAGTTTGTATTTTTCCAAAAGAGACAAAAATCACAACTCTTGTCTTTCATTATTGATAAGAATTGTAAATCGGCTATAAATGCCAAAATCAGTTATAAACGCCAAAAATCGGCTATAAATGCCAAAATCGGCTATAAACGCCAAGAATCGGCTATAAATGCCAAAAAATCGCCTTTCACAGCAAATCAAGAAAATGTTTCTTTTCTTAAATATATGTGCAATGAAAAACTTGAAAGAAGTTGATTTCCTTTTTACTTGCGAAGGTCGATCTCCGGATCACCACTTCTAATTCCAAGTAAAATAGAAAATCTAGCACACCCACACAAAAAAATGTTGATGCACGCCTTTGCCCCCCCGGTTACGAAAGGGTCAGATCCAATGGACTCCCACATCCGCCAACCTCGGTAGAACCGAGCAGAAGCACTGTCCATCATCCTCTGTTCTCATCTGCATGGATGATGGCGAAGTCCACACATGGCTTGCGATCGTCAATCTGAACGAGTCCCCCATAATCTCCTGAGAAGTTAGATCCTCCTTTTTCTTTCTTTTCATTGTATTTTGTATTTTTCCAAAAGAGACAAAAATCACAACTCTTGTCTTTCATTATTAATAAGAATTATACATCGGCTATAAACACCAAAAATCGGCTATAAATGCCAAAAAAATCGCTTTTCACGGCAAATCAAGAAAATGTCTCTTTTCTTAAATATATGTGCAATGAAAACTTGAAAGAAGTTGATTTCCTTTTTACTTACGAAGGTCGATCTCCGGATCACTACCTGCAATTCCAAGTAAAATAGAAAATCTGGCACACCCACACAAAAAAAATGTTGATACCCGCTTTGCCGCCAGTCACGAAAGGGTCGTACCCCACGAACTTTCACGTCCGCTGACCTCAGTAGAACAGTGCGCAGATGCGCGGTCCATCAAACCCTAACCAAAACAAATCCATGAAAAATGATGAGAATGCAAATGCATGTTAATAAATGAGTCTCCTTCACTCTAATGGAACCCAAAATCATAAGTTGGAAGGGTTTATTGCTCACCTCTTACAAGGATTTTGAATTTGGAGGAGATAGGGAAAAGTGGAGAGGGTTTCTTGTCAACAAAGAGCAGAAAAGGATGAAGAAGATCTGGCCCCAAGCCTTGCTCCCAAATGCACATGCCATAAGTCCCTTGATGATTGAAGAAGGAATAAGGAGGAAGGAAGATAAAGAGAAGAGTAGCTCTCTCTCTCTTTCCCTCTCTCTCTCAAGATGGAATGAAGGAAATGAATGAAGATAAGGATGGGTGGGTTTATATATATATAAGAGATAAGGGTTGTGCATTTTGTACAAAAGTCCACCCATTTGGACATAATTTGGATAAAGGGCTTGTTAAAATGAAAATGGGCTTGGGTTTGTAAATGGGCTGAGTTGGGCCTCATTATGGAATTGATGGAGGAAAGATGTTTGATGAAATGCTCATGAAGGCCCATAATTATTTAATACACATATGCACTACTCAAAATTAATTAAATACTCAATCGAGTCAAACCGATTTTAACTCATCTATTCCAAGCCCAAAATTCAATCAACTCAACTCATAAACATTAATTAACATAAATCATCATAAGTAACAACTAAGCATAATTAATTTAATTAAAATATCATTAATTAGTAGTAAACAAGTTTAACTTGGGTCGAGGTGTAACATTCTCCCCCTCTAAGAATCATTCGGACCCCCGAATGAACTTATCTAAATAAGAAGTGCGGACGGTGTTATGCGACTTGTTCCTCGAGTTACTGCAAGGCTTCCTCTGGTTCATGATAACTCCAAGTAGTTTCGCCCAAAGAAGGTCCTCGTCCACAACATTTGCTCTTTCTCATCAATCATATGGAGCGAACACTCAACAAATGTTGAGTCAGGTTGATCTAAACTTCATCGTACTGAATGATGTGAGATGAATCTCGAATTATCTTCTCAGCATGTCACATGGGGTACCTCTTGATTACTGTGTGATTTTGCTATAGTCTCGATATGTAATTAAGTCATTGGCTTCATTGTGAATCTTGTATTGTTCAATGGAATGAGATGTCATTAGTCTCTTGTCTAAATCAAATGATGCTTTTTACCTTTCTGCTGTGCAACTCTGATATCAAACTCGTCACTTGTTCGCATAACTCCCTTGCTTCTTCGAGTCTCTCCTATACTTTGGTACAAGCTGAGTTTTAACACCGGTCTCGATCAAATTGGCTCATGGAGATTTCTTCTCGCATTAATATCCTGCATCAATTGCTATAGAAAAATTTGGCCAGGGCAAGTTGTCATTGTCTGCTTTATACTAAGTCAATTCAATGTTGCTCTAATTGGAAGTTAAATATGTACGATCTAATCATGTCTTTAGATCTATGGATCGTCTACCCTGATGGTCGTTAGCGGTTGCATTACATACTGTGTATAAGTTCAACTGATCTAATGGTTTACTGAAAGACAACTAAGTTAAGAATAAAGTAATCAATCTAGTCGGGCATTATAGATGTTAAAATTCTAATACCACTTGTGAATCTAACCTATTTGGCTCTAATGTAACTATGGTTATTACCTATCTCAGATAAGTCTAATCTTATCGTCTAACAATTAAATTCCTTAACTAATCCAACCACTACAAATGCTATCTGAGGAGGTTGTACTATTTCAACTAGTCTTTCATATATCTGGTCCCTATGGTAAAAACAAAGAGTGGTCACATCCTATGAATTTTCGATTTAAGGAAAAAGGGGTTCCTAACTTCGGCTGAACTCATAGGTGTAATCATGCTATCAACAATTCTAACATTAAACCTATTATAACCTCGATGCTAATATTAAGTAGATAAAGTATTGGGTCTAGCGGTATCGATTCTAAGAGTTCAGGTTCTAAACTGGCTATCCTGATTTATAAAATCGTCAATGACTCAATTCTACATTATAATAGTCCTCTATACCGGTCTCTGACAAATCAGATTGAATCTACAATATTAAATGCATCAACTAATACCTAGTTATTGCATATACTAGCTAAGGAAATTAGTTTCTAATTCAACTGGCCTATCTCTAATTCAGATCCTACAAAAAAAATATGATATAGTCAATTCCTATGATCGGGCTAAGTCTCAAAATTATAAAATAATGACGGACTTGTCTGACAAGGTAGGCGTAAGAACACTATTCTAGAATCCAATCCGTTGTCGTCTCAACACTATTCCCTAAGCAGTCAAGGTCGTGGCACTAGTCATCCTAATTTGTTGAATTGACAACAACTATAGTCTCACCTAATTGACACATCACTTACCCCAGATAGACTCGATCTCAACGGCTAAGGATTTAAACTACTCAACTAAGCTCATTCTATACTCAGGCTTGCTAAGGAAGTTATTCTTAATTTGTTTGTTTCATCTCCTATCCCACAATGATTCAAGGTGTTGGTAAGCCCTAAGTTAAAAAAATCACAACAGAAAATTCTAAGCCGTGTGGTCGACTTCTACTCATGGTCTTAGCTATGACTTCTACTCATGGTCTTAGCTATATAAACCTATAGGTTACTGTCTCCTTAGTTACATCAATCACAACCTAATCAGATCTTTAGGCATCAACTATTCCTAATCCAACCATAACCGCAGTACAGATTAAAGTCTCTTACTTAGTCTGTGGTTCTAGCACTAGGGCTATTCTGACATTACTTCTATGGTAAAGTCTATCTGTCTAGAAGGTTGCGATTTAAAATACTCATATGGAATACAATTTAGTAAATCTAATAGGCTGTGAATAAATTTCTAACTACCCAAGTGGTTTATCTTCTAGGATAACTATAAAAGTCTCAACTCCTATAGCCTAATTCTTATGCTTACAAATCAAAGTTACCAAACATGCAAACTATTTCGTTCTAAGACTTACTCATCTATAGTCTTACCAAATTTCTAAGTGGCCAATGTTTTAAGACTAACTATCTAAAGTCAGCTAACCTTATATCAATTCATTCATCCCATAAGATCATCACTAACCGTGTTAACCACATTCATTGAAAATCATTGTTTCCCCTCTGTGTTAAGTGTGATCTAATTCCAATCCCCTAAGACTAAATAAAAATCAAGTCCTCTATTACAAGCTGGTCAATACTAAAGTTATCTCTAAGATTAACTAAGGTGGAGTATACCTTCAATAATGGACAGTTCTATCTTTAACTAAAGGGACAGGTTCAATAAGTCTCATAGGTTACTAAGATATTTTCTATCCTTAGGTTAACCCTCAGAATAAATCTATGTGATTTCATAATCACTACCGGTTCATCTCATTGACTTAAGGATTAAAACTAGTCTGGTATCGTCCTATGCTTAGGTTCTCAAAATTGTACAATAGTATTAGGTTTGTATAACTTCAAGTCACTACCCTCCAATTAATCTAGATAAACACAATAATCTACCAACTAATCCGGTATTGAGTTCTTTCCAAGGGATGTCTTACTAATGCACAACTACTCAGATCTTTCTAGCTTCCTAGTGTACTCATTTCTCGTATTAAAACTATGAAACTCCTTAACCTAAATCCCATATTGAAATAATGTGTTGGCCACTGTCACTAACCTATTAAAGACGTCATCTGAAAGACAATTTAAGGTCGTACAGGCTAACTTGAAAATCACAGAGTGCGATTCAATGATAGCGGGTGTGTGAATCAACGAGTCAATCAAATATTATACTCATAATTAATAATTACCAACTCGCCTTCATTTAGCTCTTCAACCTTCTCTAGAGCCATAGCATAAACACGTCTTGTTATTTATTGAACCGGTCTCTACTGTATTGGATTCTGCTGAACTTGAGTTGTATTCTGGGAATCTTGTGCTACAAGCATTGGCCGTCTGATCGGTGGAGGTTGAAATCGTATTATCTTTGGCGGTCTTAAGCTAATCCAAGCGGTTTGTCGAGGCGGCATCTTCTATAATTCGATTTTTTTATTTAACACACAATACATCATTCATTCATAAAACACTTTAGAAATAAAATTCCCAATGCCCTACCACGTCTCCTAAGGTTTCTAAGTCTTTTAAAAAAAAGACTTTTCATGCTCTGATACCATACTTACGTATGTCACATCCCAGACCCGAGAATTTCCTGATTAGGGTGGTTCCCAAGGTGTGACACATGTACTCCCGTGAACTCGCACCTATTCCGGACCAAGTCCGAATTCACGAAGGAGAAAATTCCACATTTTACATGTGAGGAATTCTCACTAACACCTGTCAATCAACATTTAAATGCGGAAGCATATACAACATTAATATCAAAGTCATGAGTAGTCCATTATCCAATTCATTATATCACAATTTATCTGTAATAAAACTAATAATTTAAATCTCTTAAATGCAAGGTATATAAGTAACTCTAATATATTTCTACTAGACGCTTATTACAAAGGGATATAATCCTAGTACAAATGCAAATCTACTAATCAAATGCATTAACTTAAACTGAGTGAAATACAAAATACTTAGTCTCAACTAGAATTACCACTCGGATACGTACTCTGGCTGTCTTAAATTAACCAATAAACTTACCAATCAAATCTTTAATCTGTATGATTATAATTAATCTCTTCGTTAACCTGGATCCCTGTGACACCAAGAGTAGTATCTCAAATACAATGATTTGGCAAGTATAGGCAATAAACAGAAATTACATAATGTTTCAGAATGAAATAATTGACAATTGATTGATAAAACATAATTATAAAGAAATAATCGGATGTTTGTTCAATAATTGATAAATCCATTTTTTCGAAATCAAATCGATATGAACGTATATACAAATCTGGCAACTACATAAGCTCATCCTCTCAAAGAGAGCTATTCTAGTTGGGATGTCACCAGCGGCTCGACCAAAGGTTAGCTGGCTACCCGGTTCTAGAGTTCCGGTGCTCCAGACGACATACTGCAGCAGTCTCAAATAACTAAACCAAGTTTATCCCCGTTGGGCTTCACAAGGTCGAAGCTAAGTAGTGCCAACTAAATCGAATCAATAACAAATCAAATCTAAGTACGTTTATGTACTCATTCACAACTCAAATCGAATAAAAATCTCGTATAATCAAATACTTATTCACTTCAAATCTTTCATCAAACATTAAATAATTACACGATAATTAATAACAATTGGAAAGTAGATAATTGAATCAAATGATGTGAACAAATCTCAACTTCAATATGTAATACAATTTATTTTAAGAAATAAAGGCATTCCTAATTAATTAATTATTCACATAGACTATTACTATCCTATACAAGATAAATTAAGAGGATTAATGCATCATTACTCAATTGGTGTCACTTATTATGGAATACATTGAACCTCCTAATTAATATTCTTGGCATAGCAATTAGGCTATTGGTTTCCATTGGGCTAAATTAATAAGGTTAAGGGTTCCATTTCTAAAGACATATGGTCTAGGGAAGTCTAATTTTCCTATAGAAATGAGGTGGACACTTTAATTATCCATTGGAATGATTAAAATGGTTAAACATAGTCTGAGAATGATAATTCACTCATAAAATGGGTTAAAAGAAGCCCAAATAAAATGCTTCAGGTTCGCTCGAGCTGACCCAAGTTCGCTCGAGCGGACTCTATCCAGAGGGCTGGTCGCTCGAACGTAGTCTTTGGTCGCCCGAGCTTGGGTTTAGGTCCCAGGTTCGCTCAAGCGAATGGTCTAGGGATTCAGAACTCGAATTCTTCGAGTGTTCTTCTTCTTCTCCATTCCCTTCCTCACTTCTTCTAATAAACCACCTGCAGTACTAAAGGTCCATTTTATTCCCATTTACAATACATATATTCTTTCCAAATCTATTTATCAAATAAAATCATAAAACCATGTAATCCATTCATCCTTAAGAAAATATAATCATTGAGAAAGAATTTCTATTCAAATCAAATGAAGATAACAACATGTACATCTCAATTTATGATTATACTTGCCTCAATACCAAGCTTTTCCAAGATCTTTTACTAATCTCTTGCTTAAAAGATGAAAACTCCCAATTTACAAACCCTAACCAAAGCAAATCCATGAAAAATGATGAGAATGCAAATGCATGTTAATACATGAGTCTCCTTGACTCTAATGGAACCCAAAATCATAAGTTGGAAGGGTTTATTGCTCAACTCTTACAAGGATTTCGAATTTGGAGGAGATAGGGAAAAGTGGAGAGGGTTTCTTGTCAACAAAAAGCGGAAAAGGATGAAGAAGATGAAGATGGCCCCAAGCCTTGCTCCCAAATGCACATGCCATGAGTCCCTTGATGATTGAAGAAGGAATAAGGAGGAAGGAAGATAGAGAGAGAGTAGCTCTCTCTCTTTCCCTCTCTCTCTCTCAAGATGGAATGAAGGAAATGAATGAAGATAAGGATGGGTGGGTTTATATATAAGAGATAAGGGTTGTGCATTTTGTACAAAAGTCCACCCATTTGGACATAATTTGGATAAAAGGCTTCTCAAATGAAAATGGGCTTGGGTTTGTAAATGGGCTGAGTTGGGTCTCATTATGGAATTGATGGAGGAAAGATGTTTGATGAAATGCTGATGAAGGCCCATAATTATTTAATACACATATGCACTACTCAAAATTAATTAAAAGGTCATAGTTCTACTCAATCGAGTCAAACCGGTTTTAACTCATCTATTCCAAGCCTAAAATTTAATCAACTCAACTCATAAACATTAATTAACACAAATAATCATAATTAACAACTAAGCATAATTAATTTAGTTAAAATATCATTAATTAGTACTAAATAAGTTTAACTTGGGTCGGGGTGTAACATATTTCGATGTTGGGTTGTTAATTGTTTGTTGATATGAGTTTGTTTGGGTGCAGCAATTATGAAGTGGGTATCTATTGCTCTTTGGATTCTAGATCGTTCGGATTGGATTATTGTGTTTTTTTTTTATTGTTGCCTTGGTGGGTCATTTCTTTGATAGTTCTTAGTAAGTATTGGATTAAATAGTGTAGAAGAGGTTCTATTTTTCTTTTTATTTTTTATTTTTAGTTATTTGTTGATTTGGGTTTGTTTGGTCAAAAGTATTAACGGGTCAAGGAAAATATTAATTAATATGGTATCAGAGCCGATGGGTGGAGTTTAAATCACATATGTGAAACTGAGTTGGCACACTTTTGGCATTTTCAGGTGGAGTCGCTCCTCTTGGGATTTGAACTCGCGTTTGGTTGACTCTAATAACAATACCATATTAAGTCTCCTTTGCTAACTATTCATACCTAAATACTTTTCAATACTCCCCCACTCCCCCTCAGGTGGAGCCCATTCCCCAACTGAAACCTCGGAGTGTTAGTAGATGCAGTATAAATACATTTTTTTAACGGTAAATTTGGAAATGAATTAGAAATAAAAAGAGTACATAGAGAAAAGAAACAAGACCAAAACAAAGTCTTTTAGTATAAGAGTTCTATACCGGACACCCACTACACCTACATTACAGAAGCACTTAAATACTTTTCGTGTGGCAACTTAAAAAAAAAATGGATTATTGAGATAAATCTCACCTTAACTTTATTCAAATAAACTTCTCATTATATACAAGAGAAGAGAAGAGAATAATAGTAAAATATAATCTGAAATTCAAATCTTTAACTCTATCCCTAAAATCTATAGCACTTATCCTTATCTCTAATAAAAGAAGAGAATAACGATTCTAATACATCTAACATCCCCTTAATTACATGGTCCTTTCTCGGAAAGGATTTGTAATTGTTAACATAAATAAAATAAAACCCTTTGCTCTATGAAACATAAACAATGGTAGTGTTTTTAATAAAAACAATCTTCATTTCTACTTTATGATTACCATCTATCCGTGAATCCATCATTGTTGCAACCCGCTCCTTTTGATTATGTCAGTGCTAGTGTCAGTGGCCCACTGGATCATATTTTCTAGAAGCTTTTGATAGTGTAATTTGATGATGAAGATGGTGAGATCGCAAGGCTTGGATATGGGATGGATGAGAGAAGATGCTCTATTTTTTCTGTATTGAAATGAAAAACTTGACAATGATTATTGCGGCAGCATGAAGGATAGGACCATGCCGGACTTGATAGCAAGATTATCACTGGGCCGGGCCGGTCTTAGATACCACGACAACTTTTAAGAAAATGGGTTCATTGAGATAAAACTCACCGTAACTTTATCCAAATCAACTTCTCGTTATATACAAGAGAAAAGATAATTTGAAATTCAAATCTTAACTCTATCCCTAAAAGCTCTTAACACTTATCCTTATCTCTCATAAAGGAAGAGAATAACGATTCTAAGCAAAGTGAGCATCTCTTGCTCATTGATTCTGGGTTGTTTCGGATTGAATTCTCATGTAGTTTTTTGTCTTTGTTTTTTCTTGAATGTTTTTTTTTTCTTCTTGTTGAGGGTATATTGATGATTGAAATAAATGGAGTATGAGAGGTTTCGTTCTTAATTTCATTCTTTTTATTTTTATTATTTGTTGATATGGGTGTGTTTTTGACTTCCTGTGGTTTGACTGTGAACCAGGTATCTCTTGTTGGTTAGATTTATTGAAATCATTACTGGATTAAGACTCTTTATCTTTTAAATTTTATTTGCGCGAGTTAATGGGTGTTTTGTGCTTTAATAACAAAAAAACTTTTTGTGCTAACAGATATTGATAGTTTTAGTGAAGTGAAATAGCTTTTCTTTTGCTCAAAAACAAATATAACAATTTTCAAGTGTGATGGGGTGACTTGAAAAGAGAGTTTTTGCTGATGGATCTGGATGTGGAGACTTTGACATGCAGCTAGAGATCTATAAGCGTTCTGGAGATTGGGAAGCTTCGTAGATCTCTTCGCAATTGTCTCAGCTTATGAGATGGAATATAATACCAACCCTGGGGGGCCCTTATCTATTATATAGATAAGTCCCAAAGATTCACACTTATTGATGGCTTCTTCATAAAAAACCCCACATCCATCTAATCTTATTGGGAGTCTTATTTGTGGGGACAAATCAAGTCTTTGTTTATAATGGCACCCTTTATTTCTCTAGGCCTCTTGACATGCTTGATCTGATGCGGGACCCGTGAAATGCGGGTCACACAATTTCCTACATTTGCTTCTCCCTCAAGGTCCACTTCACTTTATCCAATGACACTATTTTGTCTTTTTTCGTCTTTTTTCTTGATATTTTTTTTGGGTGAGTCTTTTACTCTTCTAAACAATAAAAACTAGTGGTAGTTATCATTCGATATTTAACATTTTGCTAATCCTCTGACTAGGGTTAGTAGACCTGAAGGATTTGGATAAAAATCCTTTTTTTTTACCTAAGTGATAATTGGGTCTACGCTCAGTCTGGCCTATTCCAAATTTTCCATGCCCAAAATGATGCATTTATTCAAAGTATCATTGATTTAAATTTTGTATTTATCATGCACAAAAACCATGTGCAAAACAAATAGTAGATGGTTTCATCTACAACCTCTTCATTACAAATTCAACATCAGTACCCAAACGAAAATTCTTTTCTTTTTTCTTTTTCTTTTTTTATGAAAATTGAGTGGTTTGCTCCACAAAAGACCCGAGTTGAACCCAACCTGTTTACATCCCTACTTATGATAACGAAGATTTTATATAGCTCTGAAGAACAAATTAAATGGAGATGATTTTCTTGTGATCTTAACCACAAACCTTATTTTCTAATATTCTCAATGTACAAGCCAAAATAGAGTGAAGAGAATGAATTAAATAGCACCCAATTCAATGTACGAGGAGAGTCTTTTTTCCTGCACAACTTAACATTTCAATATTTCCAGCCATAGCAAAGCTGAAAATAATTGTTCTGCAACTAATATGATGCATGGAAAATCTGCAGCATCCAACATTGCCATTTTGTGTTGAATGTAGATTTTAGCATTTATTCTGTTTATCAACCATCTATTTCATAGCCATCAATTGGAAGCTAGAATTGTCCAATATGTGATTATTTTCTGTATATGGTCATTAAGGTCGGGTCTCGCAAAGCCTATCTGCATATTAGCAGTTCAGTGGTACAATATGAAAACCTAGGAAAACTGTAGAACTTAGCATAGGGAAAAGAAGCTAGTTTGGATATAGGAAGGATATTTTTATTGAAATATTTAAGGTCCCAGTCTTCAACAAATATAGGCGACTACACCATAAAAGCTTCCTACTTATGAGAGTTTTTTCTGCCTTGGCCCAAAACTTTGAGTCCAAGTTTAACCTCCAAGTAGATTCATTATTGCTACAAATGACAGAAAAGAATCCTCGCCAGCTGAGATTTCGGGACACCCAAAAGAAACCCAGAGGAAATGAACCATGTAAAAGCATTTGGTTCTCCTCTGATTTTTCAATTATATCGTTCGTCACTCACACCATAACCCGCAACCAGTTAGTCAAGGTCATTAGTGGAATTAATGGCTGCCAAAGACCAAGTCACCGTTCTTTTTAATTCTCTTCCTGTTTTTTAATGTGCACAAGCATGGGACTTTGAGGAAGCCAGCTTATAACTGTGTTCCCAAACATTTGTTGGTTCCGCCTAGGCATGAGGAACATGGCGAGGATGCTTCTCTCTCTTGTCTCCTTTTGTTTGCATCAATGCATGCTTCAACACAGGTATCAGAGCCTCCATGCACTCAGCCACTGCATTTGGATTTCCTGGATATTAATAATCTGATTACAAGCACCCAAGGAAAGGTTAGATTCAAACAACCGAACATTTAAAAAAAGAAAAAAATGGCAAAACAAAATTAGAAGAAAATGGCACCTCCCTCGGCAAAAGTATAAAATAAGATGGAAAAGAGTAAAGAATACAACCATATATTGTAAGGTGCAATTTGGCATGATTGCACCACTATCCTCACCTTATCAAACAGGACCCCAAACTTGAGGAATTCCTCGTATCTACCATTTCACTTCCATCATGATTTGTAGTCATAGTTCATGCATTTAAGCTATGCTTAAAAATGTTTTGCATTTTGCCTAGAGCCTCAGGATTGCAAAAGGGAAGTTTCAGAAGTGGAAGGTGTCTTTACCGTGCCTAATAACTTCCCACTGGAGAAAATCATATATGTAACATATGGGAGTCACAGAAAATTATAAGCATTTTCTATGCTTCTTTTTTAACACCCAAAATCTGTCCAGGTACTCTAGTTTGTTCTTTTACTTGTCAATTTGATTTTTCTAGCCTTCTTTGTGGAGCATGGAGAACATGGAGATGCACAGACGTGTTTTGGTGTGTGTTGGGTGTAGGGTTGTTATATGACAAACTTTAAACTGTTTTGAAGGTCATATGGCCTTAATCAACCCTGTTCATCCAGACTGTTCTATTGTTTCTGGTTGTCGTGTGGGCTCATGCGGCTCTACACCTTTGCTTTTTGGAACATCCAGATGGCTAGTAATCGTAGTATTCTATTTACAAATTATATATTGATCAAGAACTTATGCATTTGATACATTGATTTTTTGACACAAAAATAGATGTGAATTTATATCCCAGAAGCTTACACAGATTGTCTCTCCAACAACTTGTCCATTTACTCCACACCAATGAACTAGCATAAAGGAGAATGCACATCTCCTTGACGTTGCTGATCTCTTTTGTTAAGCCAGCCTGTTCCAAGAGCTTATTGGTAAAAACCAATTTTAGCTACTTATGCATAATAGTAAGGAGATGAGGGGTGGGGCGGGTGGGCAATGTAGAACTGGAGAGAAATGGGGGTTAGATCAAACGAACCTGAAAATTGGCCTCACGCCAAACTCCAATCCAGGAGGCAGAAGAGAAGATCTCTCACAACTAGAACTAGCAGGAGAAATAGAAGTTGAAGAAGAACTCGAGAACTCGATTTTCTTACTGATAGTCATTGTCTAAATCATTACAAGCCTCTCCATATATACAACCAAAAGAAATGAAGGGAAAGAAACTTTCTAAAATTGATAAAAGAAGGAAAAAGAATATATTTTTTAAAATTGATAAAAGAAAGAAAGAAGAAATAAACTTTCTAAATTTGATAATTCCTCCCATGTGGCACTTCCTAGTGTGGGGCCTTCAAGACGATTGCACACATGGGGCCTGAAGTCCATCATATGCTTTGATCCAAAGAGATCCAACCATTGGATATTGCAAGAATGGTAATCCAACAGTGGATTTTCAATATCTTGGCGATCAATGTCTGTATGTGCATCATTAAAAAAACATAACTCTAAATAAAATAAAGATAGATGGGCTGGGCCCCAAGGCGGGTTGACCCATGGGGACCACGAGTCTATCATGCATCAGCTACTTGCTATCTCATAACCATTTCCCTTCTCATTAATTCGGGGAAAACTCACTAGAACAAGTCAGGTTGTTTATATTTCTTTTGTGAGAAGTGGAGTTTCAAATAGTTTTTATACACACAGGTCTCAATAAGAATTTCCTAGGAATATGGGTGGTATCAATATTTAAAAAGGGAAAACCAATATTTAGAAGGAATCTTACACTAATCAAATATATCCTGTCAAGTGTCTGTGTGTATCAAATAGCAAAAGAGAAGCATCGGAAATCCAATGGAAGGATATTATAGTAGCAAAAATAATTGTACGTTGTTCATAAAACGTGAGAAAAGCTGCTATCCAATTGTCACAAGAAGAACATTGTACATGAGCAAACTCCGATATGGACAAACCATGAGATTGTCTTTCGCCTTTATTGTTCAAGGAAAGTGCATTAGTTACACTATTCTTAAAATCCCACATTTGGATAACATTTCTCCTAGTATTTAGCAAGATGAAGAGTGCGAAGGATGCTATTACAGTAAAAATAGCTAATCCCTTCTAAAAGATTGCAATTTTTGGTAAATTTGTATTCCTCCCTAAATATCTAATTAAAAAACTTACTAAGAGAAAAGAATGAGGTCAGATCCTTACAAGTGTTGACGCTCTTATTCCAGTTGTAGCGCTTGAGGGCATGGCAAATGGTGTCACCTGTTTCCCATAACAGGAAATAAGAAGAATTCAGCACGTCTTATAATGAGTAAGATAAGAAACTCTAGCAAATAATGAAGTGATTCCAATCGCTGAATTCATTTAAAGGTCACCATGCAAACAACAACAACAGATTTCTCAATTATGAATTATGACTACACTAGTCATAGCATATGGGTAGAGAGTGATTACACAAAAAAGTTGATTGCATAGAGTGATACACTCACCAACTCACACACACACACACACAAAAAAAACATACATATACTTAGATGTGTGCATATACCCATACATATATACATTCATGTACACAAATAATGCAAACAGATATACATATGCTAAGACAACTCAATCACAATATGCACACAAGGGAAGGAAGAATCACTACCACATCAGTGCCTCAGTTCCATAAAAATGCATAGAACCAAATATTCTTAGAAGAAATGTCGATGGTGACAGCCCATATCTGCTACCTCATTTTGATATATGAGTATATAGTGCAATCATCTCTTGGATTCATTCTTCTTACTATATCAGGTTCTAGGTTCAAGCATAGTTATACCACAAAATTAACCAACAAAAGATGTTGATACCTTGAGACTCTCTTGAAGCATTGCATACAAAAGACTTGGGGTTTCCTTCTCTATCAAACCTTTTGTTGCCTCAGGTGTAGCATCTCTGGGAGAGAATCCAGTGCCACCTACATGTAAGGGAAAAAAATTAAAACAATGAATAAAAAGAAAGAATTATCTAAACCTCCATATACCTAAAACTCCATAAAAGTTGGCCAAGAATAGAAGATAGAGAGGAGAGTCTAACCTAGGGTTAAGATGAGGTCGACTTTGTCAATATCACACCATTTTTTCAGACAATCCTGAATTTTGTCCACTTCATCTGGCACTACAGCTGTTGCAAACACCCTTGCTCCTCCTAACTTCTCTGATGATGAATTTACAACAGAAATTGCCCTTGGACCACTGTAGGATTCATAACAAATTAGTCTGGAGTTCATTAAGTCCTTGAGTCAGTCTTCTCAAGCTCAATCAGTCATAAATTAGTGCACGGCAAGAGAAGATTCATGTGTCCAGTGAATATTCACTATCAGACAGTAAAATGGGTAGTTTGTCAGAGAAAGAAAAGGGACAATCATGAAGGAAAATGTGTAAAGAATCATCTAATACTATGTGGTTTCCTTCAACAACAAGCAGCAACAACTTCGCGATTTAATTTTGCATCAACAAAGTGACCACTTAGAAACAAACATTCAAAGTGGTGTATCCAGATGCATTTAGTTCATGTATCCATTTCTTTTGCAATAAAGAATTAAATTCAGCAAAACAACAGAAATTAGCATCATACGTAGGGAAGACAAAATAACTAAGTTCTTTCCATATGGAACCCGTCTCTAAAATAATATACATTCTGACTTTACTGATAAAAAAATATGCATTCTAATTCCTTCCTTTTTTATTGCTTTTGGTTGTTATTGTCTTCTTTATTATATTTCCTTCGAATGAATCTAAAATTCCAGAGTATACATTTTTTTATTATTATCTTCTATCCGGCGGGAAAAAAGACCTTATTTCTGTGTCCCTGCCCCCTAAATTAAATAGGGGCTGGAAATCAAAATCCCCCTCTATTGCTATAAGAACTGCAGAAATGAACAAAAACAAGACCACATGGGTGACACCTGCTGACAGCATAATTTTATATCCTTATCAAATGTAAAGGTGTTTTTATAAACGTCATGGATGGTGCGCTGCCATGACCTAGCCAATAATAGGTAACAGATGTTTAAAGTCAGCATCCTCTAATCAAAACTGAAACATAAGCTCTAAATATAATTGGTACATCATTATCATTCTTGAACCATGAGAGCTTCTAAGATGCCAATTGTTTCTCCTAGGAATCTTAAGCTCGTCAATGACCTGTTGCAAGACTACATTCTTGCAACGGACTCCAAGATCAAGTGGCACTTTTGATCCTTAATTTTGGATTTTGTACGGAATATACTCATGTGATGGATTTTGTATGGAATATACGCATGTGAATCTAGTCATTTATATTTGGTGACTTCATCATATATAGATTTTTCCAAATCACCAACTACATCTCCATAAATAATAACCTCATCAGCGCTCCTTTTAGACTTCCCTCATCAAATTTTGGCTTATCCTTATCTGCAGCAAGGAGCGCATGAAAGGCAGGTTACTGTGTTTCTAAAATGAGGACTTAGTAACCAAGTTCATAAAGTTGTTGTAAAGGTAATCCGATATGCATGGAAAAGAATCCATTGGAATCCATTGTTAAGTAGCCACTATTATATATAGGATAATAAGTAGTCACCACAAGGGGCATGGATACCTTCAATTCCCTTCACCGTAATGACTCACAAAAGATGGAAACAAGGATCATCTAAAGGCACATCTTATTCCCATTTCAAAGAAGCTTTCGGCATATACTAAGTAAAATAAAGTATTGCAGTAAATGCGTATTTTCATGAATTAAAACACAGCAATGGAAATGGCTTTGTAAAATTATACAATAAACAAAGCAGCGGTTTAGGAAGTATACAACAACCTCTGGAGTTGAGGGTTAGTCCATCCAGCAAGATGGCGTATAGCGGGACAGCAAAAAGATTGAAACAGACTAAACAGCTCACATGATTTCCAGGCAAACCAAATGCAAGGATCTTCTTTCCTGCACTTTCTCCAGTTGACGTAAAATGAATCTCCGCAAACGTTATAGGCTTTCCAGGCTTCATGAGAACCTGAATGAGGGATTTTATAAGAAAAATTCATCACTTTAATGAACAGACCTATAGAGATAAATTGATGAGAGTGACAACAGGTCATTAAAAAATCCTATCCAAAAGACTCTAAATATTCACATTAAAAGAAACAAAAACATGAAAGGTCATTTAAAGGAAAAAAATAAAATCACAATGAAAAGTTATTACTATGGAAAGTGTTAAATCTCACCATGGAAATGGCTCTGATCATTCAAAAAGAGAAAACAAGCACCGAGCAAATAACTTGAACAATGATGTTCCAGAGCGAGAGCAGCTAAAGGAAAGAGCCCTCTCTCAGATGCAAAAGGTTTTTTCAGCAGTAGACAGAATGTTTTGCTTCTAATCATTAAATTAAGCTAATTTTTTTCTCGAATGTTTTAATGCAAGGGTATCCAAGAGTATGAACAAATGAAGCAAATTAAAGCAAACCTTTTTTTATACCGCTAAAGAGGGCATTCGCAAATGCTCTGCATCTTCAGGAACACCTTTCCTTGAGTTTTTACATGTATATTTTTCTTTTATTTTTCTAATTTATAAATAACGGGAGAATGGTATAGACTATAGACTTCTTTTTTTTTAATGATATAGACTATAGAGCCTTCAACAATTTCTCCTTTCCCATGTCCTTGATGTTTTTTCAATAAAGTTCGGTGGTCACCAATAAAAAAATGTACAAGATACATGATTGCCACCTATCCTAACTCTCTCTTTCTCTCTCTGAATGCAACATCTTCACATCATTGCACCTAACCCAACTATTCAGGGTCACCTTTGTGAGTTAAGCTTTTCCCCTCTCCCCTATTTGAGACTATGTTCTTCAAGACTCTACAGTCTAACACGTGTTTCCTTACTGCTTCATCCAAGGTCCCCACTTTTGGTTCCTTGAACCATAAATCCTTTGAGAAATTGTACTGCGGCTGACTCAGCACTCTATGCACATGCCCAAAATAACTCAAACAGTATTCCTTGAAAAAATATAATATTGAAGCTACTAATAGGCTTCCCCTTATATCCTCATTCCTAATTCTATCTCTTCTATTAAAATCTTTATATAGCTGCATAGCACAATTACATTCTTAACGGTAAATTATTGTTTAGCCCGTTCCTTTGAATTTTTACTAGACTCTGAATGTTTAGTGGTGCCTCAATATATAGTGTAAGGGTGTAGCATTAAAACTTCTCTAGTTATATGTTACAAGTGCAATTTTAAGAAAATATGTATTTACTATTTTTTATTGGCTCTGATGGTCCTATGTGGATATCTCACAATGTGCGAGACAATCCATGGGGCCCACCTGGGGCTCCACTCCACATGATCAATCCAATCCCATCACCTACTACGAAAATCCAGGAGACATCTGCACAGGAGCAAACCATTTTTAACTGGTCTATCTAAAAAGGTCATCACCCAGTGCGGTCTCGCTGAAGTAGGGTCCTGGGTTTAATTGGTATATCTATTTAATATTAAATTGCAAAATCCTCCATGGTGCCGAATCAGTGAATCATATTATCTTAATTTGACAAATCTGCTACCCCACACTAATAAAGGATCCCGCACACTAACCCTATTCATGCAACATGCTCTAGTGAGATTTGGTACAAGAAACATTTTCAAAAAATGGTACGAGAAGATAGATTTTCTATTCACTTTTCACATAAACCAGGAAAAATACATAGATGAGCCATCAAACATGCCTTGCTAAAATGGATGGTCCCTCTCTTTGCTAACAAAGGCTTGACGAAATCTCTATCTCCCATTGAAACACCTCCAGAAGTAAACAGTATATCAATCCCACCAGAATTGGCATAGTCAAGAATCCTTTCAAGATCTTCTTCATTGCCATGAGCAATGCCCAGGTCAACTGCTTTGCACTGTTGTTGTATGGCAGCTGCCAGAAGCATAGAACGGTTGGAGTCTCTCATCTGATTAACAACAAGGACTGGCCATCAAAGTATAAAGCATATTAGATCTAACATTCGAACATAACCTTGTTCAATATCCAACAGTGAAGTTAATCATCAAAAATAAATGCCAAGGATTGACTAGTTGACTCCATAATCCATATGCCCTTGAATACTACAAAGTTCCATATCTTACAATTTTATCCAAACAAAAAATATGTACAACCTGGCCATGGCTTAGATACTGAGTTGTAGGCTCTACAAGCTCATCCCCTGTTGAAAGCACTGCAACTGTTGGCCTTGGGTACACCTGCATGTTGTGTAACCCATGATACCAATGTATGACATCCATTTATAGTTTATAAGCAGCATTATATAGAACAAATAGGATTACCTTCACCATCATTACTCCCATAGTTGCAAGTAGGCCGATTTCAGAAGTACCTATTAGCTCACCAGACTTCATAACAATAGCACCATTATCAATGTCAAACCCCTGACCAATTGACAAAAGGATCTAATAGACTCATAGCAAACAGCAACATATTCTTTCAAGTGGCATACTAATTTTTTTTTCTTAAAGGTAATCGACATTTAACATAGTTGGGCCACGATAGACCAGAATGGAGAAACAGAAATACAGAATTCATGTAGGTGATCCCGGCATAGTTGGGACAACGCTTTGATGATGATGAATCAACATCCAATATTATCAAAAAAGTTTTACCACTGGACATATATTGAGACCTGGGCTAGCTCCGACCAATATTTTGATAAACTTTACTCCATCGTTAGTGTCTTTTATTTGTTCAACATTTTCAATTGGCACAACAGCATCAGCACCTTCAGGTATTGGTCTTGTGAAAAAAAAAAGATCATACATCAACAAATCAAATTTTAAAATTCAAAGTCAATGAGATGGCATAGGTATTCTCTCTTTTATTTTTCACATGGCCCATCAAACTACAGGACCGCTTTTCCCTTTGTGCTATTTGTTGTGTATATAAAAATAATGCAGTCTACAAGGGACTACAGGCTCCTATTACTCCTAGATGATTCACAAACAGCAGAAAAAGAGCAGAAGGGCCAGGGACCATATCTACTGCTGTCAACATCAAATCAGGCTAAAAATGAGTCATCTAGCTAGCACATTTAGTAGCAGAAAGAATGAATAATAGCAAATCCATGTCCTAACAATCTTCCCTACAATGGTTATGAGAAGAAGGATGATCCGGTTTGATGGGCTAATTGAGAAATGATGAGGATAATAATCCCCATCCAATTTGGCGACCTCAAGAGTGCAGATTGTTGTGCTGTGATGTCTTTAAATATTATTTTAAAAGAGGTAAAAAAATATATTAATAAGAAAAGATGAATACAAAAATACAAACATGTGATGAAGATGAGGTTTAATTGCATAGAATTCCACAAAATTAGGTAATTAGGTCATCATTTCATGAGCATTTGTGGACTTAATTAGGTTTAATTGCATAGAATTGCACTTAATGATTACATGTATATGGGGATATTTATGGGAAAATGGTCAGAATTGGTCAAAATTCATTGAATTGCATGACTTTTGTGAAATTAGGATTTTTCATCTCATTCATCACCCCAAAATTAGTTTTTGGCTTCATCAATGCATACTTGCTATTTTTGGCACCATGTGCTATTTTTGGAAAGTTTGTCATTTGGGTGCATCATTAGGCATGTAGGGTCTCATGCATTATTCATGTTTAATCTCTTACATGTAATTAATGATAAATTTATTTCTTTCAATTTGTAGGAGAAATCAACATGGGACCCACATTGATGAAATTTGAGAAGATATGTCAAATGAAAGTCAAATAAGCAAGCAAGGAAAGAGTCCAAGCATGCCTTGGACGTCCAACATGGGTCCCACATACCCCATTGCATGCCAACATAGAAGCTTCCATTTGTGCACAATTATTCCCGGATTTTTATGGGGCAGCAAATTAAAATGGCCATAATTGTCAAACCGAGTGTTGGATCGGTGCAATCTAGACACCGTTGGAAAGCTCTTTTCGAGTAGATATCCATGGAGCCTAAGACTATGTAAATCAGAGCTATATTGAGGGAGATATGACCTCAGGAAGTTGTCTGCTACAGTTTTAGGCGGGAATTGCAAGAAATCTCAATATTTGGAAAGTTTCTTCCCCTTTACATCATCATGCAATTTTTAGAGATATTCTTGGAATTATAAAAGGAAGGTGTGTGCATCAAGAAATCTAATAAGGCAAGGAGACCTCTCAAATTTGAAAGTCTTTCCAAAGAAAGAAGCTAGCTTGGAGCCTAAGCAAGAATCTCTACACATAAAAAGGAAACAAGAGCCCTAAAGATGAGAGATTCTTTCCTAAAAAAAGATTTTCAAAAAGCATAAGAAGGAACCAGCCAAGGGGGCTGGACGTCCATCACTCTTGGGGATCACCTTGGAGGCTCTCTCTCTCTCCATTCCATTACACACCACTCCTTTCTCTCTCTAAGTCCATTTCTTCTTCTTCTTTCTTTTAATTCTTTTAGGCATAGGTTGAGAGGCCATGTTGAGAGAATGAAAAGGAGAGAAGAATATTAATTTCTTGTACTCAAAGATCAAGGAATAAAGACACTACTTGGATTGATTTTGCGTGTTCTTTATGTAAGTGATTTAATTTTATCTTTCTAGTTCTTTTATGTGTTTTGATTGGAGACAGTATTTCGCATGATTAGATCTAGGTTTTTGAAAATGAAATGAATGGATTAAAAGTCGAGAAACATCAGGTAATCACTTGCATTTTTTTTCCTACTCTAAGAAGAGAGGACTTCATTATCGCATTTTCAGTACTTGTATGATTGTCTAGTTTCTAGATCTTTGATACATCTTTTCCACTTTTTATTTTTTCCACCCTTTTTGTTTTTATTTTAAGTTAATACTCTGCTCATCTTTTTATTTGCAAGTTCTTGATTTAGAAACCCCAACTTACATTTTTCCATGTTCAGTAGAAACTTACTACTTTTGTTACTGGCATAATCTATAGTTGGAAAGTGTTTTTGTACATGCATCATATTTAGAAATTGCATTAGAATAGGTTTTTGTTGCTGAAATCACAACACTATTGACTCGTTAGAAAGAATAAATTCGGACTTGGTAGGACAATAGATAAAAATTCTGCACAGTTTTAGCATATTTGACTCGACTGAGTTGCAAAAGTATATAGTGCGACTTGAAAGTCAGGTAAATGAGCTTAGTTTCCATCAAAACTTTGCAGAATTAATATTTGGAAACAACTCTTTGTAACCCCAGAATTTCAGAAAAAAAATAAGTTTGGGAAGTGGGGTAAACAGCTGCCCAAACGGGGGTAGTTGGACAGCTTGCAATCAGATTTCCAGCACAAAACAGTTCAAGTAGGCATCTTTAGGTGATCGTATCTTTTTCGTTTTAAGTCTATTTTCGGTTTTTCCTTTTTGTTGCGTTCATGAATCATCAGAGTATTGATCCCAGCCATTAGATTTAGGTTCACATCATCTTAGGCCAGTCGTGCAGTCCAGTGAAAACAGGGCTGCGCAATAGTTTTTCATACTTGGAATTTTTACAGCTTGCATCATATTGTTAGAAACTTGCATAAAATTGCATTGTTAGCATTTAGGGCATTATAGATCATTCATATTTGCATAAAAAATTGATTTTGGTAAGTAGGATCTAATTTAGGAAATTTTGTTTTGATTTTTTTTATATTAAACCGGTCATTTGATTTGTGTGTCCTTTTGCAGGTTTTTAGATATTTTAGGATTCCTTAGATTAGGTTTCCTTTATTACAATAGTTCTTTTATTTTTGGAAAGCATTGTAATTAATCTTTTTACATTCAATTATTTTAGCAAAGTAGATGTAATTTAATTAGTTTCTATTTAGGCCAGATTCAGTGTTTATTTAGCACAGGTCAAAGTTGGAAGGTTTCTTAAAAAGCATTGCTCCATGTGGATTGACCTGGATTTGCCAGATTATTATGACAATCGAACCCTACACTTGGGGATCGATCAAGTTTTTGGCGCCGTTGCCGGGGAGCGCCATATGAGGTAACTTTTCTAACTTTCTCATTTACATTGCTTTTTGGGTGTGATATTTTTGGCATCTTTCTAGAATATAGGAGGTGCATGCATTGAATGAAAAACTGCCCTAATTTGGAATAGGAAGGTGCATGGAATGTCAGCAACTTACATCATTGATTTTTAGAAAATTCCAAAATGTTACCTAAATTTTCCAATTTTTATTATTATTTAGGATTTATTTTTAGTAGGACACTCTAATGGAAAGAAAGCCCACCCAAGGTTGCACCAATTGCACTCCTTGATCACCTCAGTATCTAGGAAAGACTTATCCCATTGAAGGGAGACATTTTCTGTTCGAGGAAAGTGGTTTTTAAGCGGGACCGTTGTGACCGCACCATTTTCCTGGGGGTTTACCTAGCCTAGTTGGTTTCATAGGACCGGATTAGAGGCCTAGGTGTACTCTACAACCTTAAGAGTGATTAGGTGTTTGTTCTAGGTTACTTGTTTTTCATTAAATTTTTTTTTAAATAAAAAATTTGGCCAGCCTTCCCTCTTGATTCCATAATTGAACCATGTTCCAAGAGAGGGAATCGCAAATCAACAGGACACTTGATAACCTCAATTTCTCAAAATATTCAGATTCATCTAGTGACAACATTGTTGACACCAAAAATGTCACTTTGCCTCATCAAGATCCGAAGAGCTACATGAAGTCGCAACCTGCCATAAATAGGCAATGCTGCTTCCAAAAATAAAATCTTGTCAGAATCAAACAAAAACTGCAAGATTCTTCCAGACAGCCAAAAGAGGAGTACACAAGAAGTTTCGGGCCATTTCAAAATCATTTGGCCTAACTTCGCTTCTCCGACAGCCGAAAAGGAGCTCTCGGCGACAAAAGCTCTCCGGGACCATGGTTTCCAAGACAGAACCTATGGATCATCTTAAAATGACCCCAATAGGTTCCCTGTCAAATTTCAAGTCAATCGGACATCGGTTGACCACACATCAAACCGCGACATCTTCATCGCGACAAAAAGCAAGTCTGCAGGTGATAGGACCCCAAACGGCTTCGAAACTCAAACAAAAGCCTATGGTTGGTCTTATTTATTGCTCAGGAGACTTCACACCAAATTTCAGGTCATTCCGACATCGTTTGACCTAGTTTCAGCTTCTGACGGGAAATCGGCAACTCTGCGCGACAAAGTCTTCGGCTTTCTCAGGAAATTGGAAACTTTGCAAAATAAAATGCAAGGATTCTCATCAGGTTTCCTACAAAGAAATCAGGCCAATAAATGGTCAAAATGTCAAGGAAAAGTACAGAAGAAAAAAGAATCAAAAAAAAGCAAAAACGGACGCAAAACGGGACACGAAAGGGGGAAAACCCCCCCAGGGTCGCAGACCCCTGCGACCATGGACCCCGGGGTCGCCGGGAAAGCCCCGGAAACCCCGGTTTTCGCCGTTTTTTCGCGATTCGAGAAGCCCAGCCTCTGGTACTTTCCAAAATTCATGCTTTTGAGACACCAAGACCTCTGATATCCGTCCAAAACACGGGTAAATCATCAAGAGTATCGAAGACAGTATTGATCGCCACCCGGTCAACCAAAAAAAGTGTGCTTTCCACCCGACCGATCGAGAAATCGACAGGACAGATGGCACCGACCCGCTGTTGGCAACAAACACCTGAAATTACATGATCATCTGATGTCGATCTACATGAAGATCCATCGATGATCATCAACAGAAGAATTCCAAAAGACGTGGCACGGCCCGCGACTCTTCAGCTGCTCGGCGACCACTTAATGCGATTAATTGACTAGCTTTATTACAGTCATTAATCCATTTCTTTGGACGGCCCAATCAGAAGCAAGCATTCGGGAGTTACAAGTCAAGAGATTCATGGCATTTAAACCATGAAACTCCTCCCATCATGGCGATTAAAGGCGATTAAATGCCCTCAATCTCCTCCGGCCAATCAGAAGCCAAGAAAAAAGGAGTTACAAAATAAACAATTCAATTTTGTAACTCCTCCCATTATGCGGCTTAATGACAATAAAAGCCCATAAACCCACCTAAAAGGCTACCTAAAAGCCTATAAATAGGAGGGCTCTCCAAGAAGAAAAGACAATCAGAAAGCATCAGAAAAATCAGAGAAAAAAGCACAGAAATCCAGAGAAAGGAAAAAGAGAGAAAACTCTGCGGAAGTTCTACACCGGCCACCACAACAAGGTGATAAAGTCCCTTGGGGGTACCCCCCCCCAAGGTCCTTGCCTTCTCCTCCTGCCTCCAATGGCTTAGATATGGCTTTTCTGCCCGTCTACTTGGTTTTTTATTGGACATAGGACCTTCCTTTGGTCTTTGTCTTCTAAAAACCCGAGGTTATAGCCAAGCCAAGCGAATCAAATAGCATCCTCTGTTCTCATCTGCATGGATGATGGCGAAGCCCACATATGGCTTGCGACCGTCAATCTAAACGAGTCCCCCACAATCTCCTGAGAAGTTAGATCCTCCTTTTCTTGCTTTTCATTGTAGGTTGTATTTTTTCAAAAGAGACAAAAATCACAATTCTTGTCTTTCATTGTGATAAGGATTGTAAATCGGCTATAAACGCCAAAATCGGCTATAAACGCCAAAAATCGGCTATAAACGCCAAAATCGGCTATAAATGCCAAAAAATCGCCTTTCACGGCAAATCAGAAAATGTCTCTTTTTCTTAAATATATGTGCAATGGAAAACTTGAAAGAAGTTGATTTCCTTTTTACTTGCGAAGGTTGATCTCCGAATCACCACTTGCAATTCCAAGTAAAATAGAAAATCTGGCACACCCAAAAAAAAAAGAAATGTTGATGCACGCCCCTGCCCCCCGGTTACGAAAGGGTCGGAACCAAACGGACTCCCACGTCCGCCGACCTCGGTAGAACCAAGCAGGAGCGCGGTCCATCAAGCTGGCACACCCGGTGGGACTCGTTTATTTGAGAACACGATGCTAGAAATGAAATATTTGCATATCATATATTTTGCTCTATGCTTATATTTCTTTTCTCGATTCTTTGGCTACTTTATAATTGGTGGCCTATGTTGAATTCTGCAAAAAAAAAAATGAGATGAGATTTTTGTTTGGAAATTTCTAATTCTTTGAATTTATTTCCATTCTTTTCTCTTTTCAAAAAAAAATTAAAAAAAAAAACAAAAAAATCAGATTTCTCAATTTGGATTCAAAATTGAGAAACCTTGATCCGTTCCTATCGTTCATCGCGCTTGCAGAAATGTTGAGCCTGTTCGACTAAGGTTTTGGGCCATGGTTTCTCTTCGATGAGTTCATTAAAAAATCAAAAAAAATATATATATATATATATATATATAAAAAATCAGATTTCTCAATTTGGATTCAAAATTGAGAAACCTTGATCCGTTCCTATCGTTCATCGCGCTTGCAGAAATGTTGAGCCTGTTCGACTAAGGTTTTGGGCCATGGTTTCTCTTCGATGAGTTCATTAAAAATCAAAAAAAAAATATATATATATATAAAAAAATTTAGATTTCTCAATTTGGATTCAAAATTGAGAAACCTTGATCCGTTCCTATCGTTCATCGCGCTTGCAGAAATGTTGAGCCTGTTCGACTAAGGTTTTGGGCCATGGTTTCTCTTCGATGAGTTCATTAAAAATAAAAAATATATATATATATATATATATAAAAATTTAGATTTCTTAATTTGGATTCAAAATTGAGAAACCTTGATCTGTTCCTATCGTTCATCGCGCTTGCAGAAATGTTGAGCCTGTTCGACTAAGGTTTTGGGCCATGGTTTCTCTTCGATGAATTCATAAAAATAAAAATAAAATAAAAAAAAATATAAAAATAAAAAAGGACATAGACCACTAAGGTTAAACCAACTGTGTTCTTTGATCATGGTTGATTCAAAGAAAAGCCTTGTCCAGAGTGTGGAGACAGCTTGACTGTTCTAGGCAAGGGTCCTCCAAACGGGTTCATTAAGTAATCCTACCCTTACCTGGGGGCAATTCTATCAATCAAGATTTCATAAGACCGGGTTAGGAGGCCTATGTGTACTATCTCGTCTTTTAAATAAATTTTTTTCAAAAATAAATTTTTAAAAATAAAAATTTTAAAATAAAAAATAAAAAATAAAAAAAAATTTTCAAAAAAAAAATCTAAAAAAAAAAATAATAAAAAAAAATAAAAAAAAAAAAAAAAATAAAAAAAAAAGATTTAAAAAAAAAAAAAAAAAAAAAAATCTTCAAAAACTTCAAAAAAAAAAAACTTCCGTCATTTTGGGTTTAGATTAGAGAAATCTTGGTCTTCTCCTTTCTGAGCACTGGCGCTCGCGGAAATCGCTGAGCCCGTGTTCAGATTAGAGTGCCTTTTGCTCTCTTTGATGAACCCGATATTGGCCTTTCAAAAAAAAAAACTCGTCATTTTTAGATTCAGATCCGAGAAATCATGGTTCATTTCTTTCTGAGCACTGGCGCTCGCGGAAATCGCTGAGCCCGTGTTCAGATTGGAATACCATCTGCTCTCTTTGATGAATCCAATCTTGACCTTTCAAAACAGAGAATCTCATCTCATAGATGCGGTCTCAAAACATTTGTGTCTAGCTGTACTAGTACGCCCTTTCAGGGTCTACTGTATTGCGACCGGCACATCTGTAACTCCAACTTTATATTCTTCTTACCTCGAGCAAGCTCTGCTTCTCGATAAGTCGAATTTAAGTTCACAATTGCTTCTAGCAGTAACTGGGATGCCCATTCTGGGTTTACCATACCTGCGATCAGAACAATTGTACCCTCTATGGCATTTTGCTTTCCTCATATTGTTTGGGTCATCTATCTCGAGCAATTTGAAAAGACATAGAACTTCCCATTTATGATCATTATATTCTTGTGATTACTAATGGATGTGGTCTTGTTTCAGAAATTTTCGAAAAAACTAACAATGGCAGCTTCACTAACCATTACTTTCGACGAAAGCAAGCACCAACTCATGCTTCAACAGAAGCAAACCACGCGCACCTACAAGCGCCCCATCAGCTGCCGAAGTGTCAACTCCCTCGGCAACTCTGTGAACTCCGAGTCGACCTCGACTCCCCGGACTATCGTCTTCGGGACGCTGGGACCATTCCCACTTCCTGAGGAACAAACTGCTCCCTCCAAGAAGCAGAAACTCGCCTCTCAACGTGTCACTACCGTGACACCAAAGGCGAGCACAAGAAGGCCTGAAGCCCGTGGCAGCCCCACGAAGCCTCAACCTGCAAACAACCAGGTCTACCCCAAGACTTGGTCCCCAAGACCTTCACCAAAACAAAGAAGGTCCCAGGCATCCACTAAGCCAGCATTCCTGGCCCCACTCAAGGAGAACCAGTTCTATCCTCTTGCTTACATGAAAGAGGAGAGACCCATCTCCAACCCGACTTCAAAGTCATCCCAGCATGAGCCGGCTTGTTCCTACAAGCCCAAAATCAAGTCATGCATCACAAGGCCTCCACAAGCATCTGCTAAGGCCTACAAATCTGCAGTTCGACCCTTCATATCTACAGGGGCCGAACTTCACAAATTCAAAGCTTCGCTGCAACTGGCGAAGGATAGGGTTCGCATCCTGTCCTTGCCCAGCTACAAAGAAGATAGACTCGGCTGCTGCGCCCGAGGGAGCACATCCTTCATTGTCAAAGCCCAGTCAGAGCTGACCGAAGCTCAAATTGCTCGTCGTATACGCCGCCGCGCGTCGTACCGACAAAAGAGACTACAGAAGCAAAGGACCCAGCCTCCCACACTTCAAGTCTCTCCCAAATGGGTCGAAAAAGAAAGACCCAACCAAGTTGCTGCCGTCCATATGGTTGGAAAAACCAGAAGGCGCCAAAAATCAGCAACAAAAATCCATGTCCGACGTCCAATGACCCGCAGCGTCTCGAGGACAAGAAGACATTCAGAAGAATCCCCTGCTCCTTCAAGCAAAGGACAGCAGAGTGATCCTTCCTCGAGCTCCTCTTCAAAAAGAATGAGCCCCAGCTCAGTCACCAGGACAGTTTCTTCGTTCGAATCACGAAGGATGAATGTCTTGGCTACAAATTCTGAGCCACCACCCCGCAATCCACCTCCAGAAGATGCGATCACCCGCATCCAGCAGTTGGAACAGGGCCAGCAGAGGATTGAAACTCTGATGGAAAACCTTCTCCTCGCCTTCCAAAATCAGGCGAACAATGAACCTCCTCCGAATCATCAAGACGACGAGGTAAATAGAGAAGAAAATGAGTCACGCGCCCTTACCAAAAAGGACGTAGACGGTATCCTCGCCAAAGCAAAAGAAGAGGATATACTCAAAGAGCATGGGATCAAGCCACCATATCCCTTATGGATGGACTCGGTCCCGTTCCCCACCAAATTCAAGCATCCTACTCTCCAAACATATACGGGGAAAGGATCAGCCAGACAGCACGTCATCCACTTCAAGATCCTGACGGGAGCTATCGCGGATCAAGATGCGCTCAAGATCCGCCTCTTTGCAAGTACCCTAAAAGGTACGGCCTTCGATTGGTACTCCACTCTGCCGGAGGACTCAATCCAAAACTGGGCCATGCTAGAGACACGCTTCCTGACTTACTTCAAAGGTGAAGATCATCCCGCTACTATGGCTCAGCTGTGCAGCCTAAAACAGGGGGAGAATGAATCAACATATGACTTCATTCACAAGTGGAAAGCAATGGCATACAAATGCTCTGATGTATTGCCACAAGCGTCGCTAGTCGACATCTGCCGAAACAACATGAGAGCCAGAATCCGCTCCATGATCATCGGCAACAAATCAAAAAACCTGGGAGAACTCCTAGAAGCTTCCATGGAAGCTGAAACGGTGATTAAAGACCTCAACAGTCAGAAATCATCAAGAAAAGAGCCAACCGCCATTGCAACCTCTAAACCAAAGAAGAAAGAGGTCCTCAATGTGCAGACCAAGCCAGCTCCTCAGCCATCAAAGAAAGCTGAAAACAAAGCTGCTGGTAAGAGACCTGAACTCTCTGATGCCTTCAAAGAACGAGTAGAGAAGAAATACCCGTTTGATGAAGATGTTGATGAAATCTTCGGGGCTCTTGTGGCAAACGGCAAGCTCACCTTGCCTGAACCAAAAAGACCGGGTGATGTTGGCAAAACCAACGATCCTCGGTACTGTCCATACCACCAGATGATCTCGCATCCTCTCAATCAATGCTTCGTTGTGAGAGAGAAAATAAATGAGATGTGGAAAAACGGAGTCATCACCTTTGACAAAAACTATGGGTCTGCCTCCGTCAACATGGTGACATGTGGACAAACATCAAGATCACCGAAGAAGAAGATCACTACTTCCTTCAAGGTGATAAACTCAATCGAAGCATCCGAGGAACTGGTTCCTTACCCGACACCAGACGGACAACCGATATGGGTACATCCCGATCTCCTGGAAGATGAAAATTGGGAGGTCGTAAAAAACAAAGCCTACAGCTCAACAGCGAAGGCAGGCTAGGAAACATCTCCTCAAGCTCAAATGGCAAGAGAAGACCCAGCCAAAACTAGAGGTTAAAGAAAAGGCAGAGGCTTCCTCTACCGCTTCACTGGAGGTAACAAAAACATCCCTTCCAGAGACTTCAAAGGGGGTAAGGAAATTCACTCTCAGTGATTTCATGCCACCTCAATTCAGAGAAGCCATGCAGGAGACATCATACTCTTGCAATTCGGTAGTTGGATTCTCCATTGATGGATACGAATCCAGCGACACCGATGATGGATTCGAATCCAACTACACAGATGAGTGGGAGGAATCCCTTGAAACAGGAGAATATCTCTCCGATGAAGAATGGGTTCCTGAATCTCATCTTATGCCAGTAATCTGGTATAACCCCCTACAGCCACAAGGATCCTGGTCTGATGATGAAGAAGACCAAGAGGCAGTACAAGAAAATGCTGCTGACCCAGCACCTCTCATTACTCCAGTGGAAATCAACAATGTTGAGCCACAAAGAGATGATGAAGAAGAAGATCCGGCTCCCATACCTGATCTTGAAGAATATGCAAGGATCTTGCAGCGACTCGCTCTAGAACAAGAGCAAGAACGCGTCAACAAGCCTCCTCGCAATCCAGAGCCTGAAGTCCCTGAAGACCACCAGGTACATCCTCCCTTAAATGGAGAAAATTGCTGGATAGACGATCCTCTTACATCCGAGGATGAGTATGACTCCGCTCAGAGATGATCTCCCAGACGAACCAGTCTACAATGTGGAGACTTTCTCACAAAGTGCCTCCTGGGACATGTACTTTGACGGTGCAACCAGGATAAATGAAAAAAGACAGCTGATCTCGGGAGTTGGCATCCTCTTTGTTAGCCCCGACAAATACATGATTCCACACGCTTTCTCGCTACTGGAACCATGCACAAACAATGCAGCTGAATATCAAGCTCTGATCTTAGGATTGGAACTCGTCATCCAATCCGGTATCACCATGCTGGAAGTCTTTGGAGACTCTCAACTGATCGTCAACCAGATGAATCAGAAATTTGAAGTCAGGAAGCCAGATTTGTTGCCCTACTACAACAAGGCACAATCACTTCTGCAAAAGTTTGACATCTGTCACATCACCCACATTCGTAGAGGTGAAAATATACGTGCAGATGCCCTAGCCGGACTCGCCGCATCCATGGCAATCCAGGAAGGGGAAAACATGCAAGTCACAGTGTGCGAAAGAAGAATCCTTCCTCCTCTTAACACACACCAAGCAGTTGCTGAATGCCACCAAGTGGTCGGAAGTCGGATTTCAATCCTTCAAACTTCAATCGGCGACTGGAGGGATCCGTTCGTTGATTACATTATGTTCGGAATCCTACCTGAAGATCCAAAAGAACGGGTAAGCATCCAAAGGCGAACCCCAAGCTTCCATTTGGATATTCCTTCAAAAATCCTTTACAGGAAATCCTTCAACGGAGTACTTCTACGCTGCTTGTCACAACAAGAGGCTGAAGAAAACACTCAAAGAAGTTCATGCTGGTCTTTGTGGAGCTCATCAGGCTGGACCTAAGCTCTATGATCAGATAAAAAGGTTAGGATATTACTGGCCTACCATGGTAGCTGACGCAATGCAATTTGCCAAGCGCTGCCAACAATGCCAAGTTCATGGAGATTACATTCACATGCCTCCAGAATGGCTGCATCCTACAGCGATCTCATGGCCTTTCGAAGCCTGGGGTATGGACATCATAGGTCCTATTTCTCCCCCTTCAAGCAAAGGTCATCGCTTCATCTTCGCCGCTACGGATTACTTCTCCAAGTGGTCAGAAGCATTTGCGTTTAACGAAATGAAGACCTCATCAGTCCTTCAGTTCCTACGCACCAACATCATTTGTCATTTCGGTATACCCAAAAGATTCGTCCATGATAACGGACCACAGTTCCGGGATCATCGATTCTACAGGTTCTGCGACAAATACAAAATTCAAAGCTGTCCTTCGACTCCATACAATCCGGCAGCAAACGGGTTAGCAGAAGCTTTCAACAAGACACTCTGCAAAATCCTCAAAAAAATGGTCTCTAGTCACAAAAGAGACTGGAGCGACAAAATGTCTGAAGCTTTGTGGGCCTATCGAACCACCGTTCGAGGACCAACCCATAGCACACCATTCTCCTTGGTCTATGGATGCGAAGCTGTCGTGCCCTTGGAAGTACAAATTCCTTCCTTGAGGGTATCCTTGCAAAATGACATGACTCAAGAAAGCAATGTCAAATTGCGACTCCATGAGCTGGACAATCTCGATGAGAGACGGCTCGAAGCTCAACAAAGCATTGAACTTTACCAAGCACGTATGGCAGGATCTTTCGATAAAAAGGTCAGGCAACGCGCCTACAAAAAGAATGACTTGGTTCTTGCGGTAAAAAGACCAATGGTCTTCGCTCACAAGTCCAAAGGCAAATTTGAGCCAAAATGGGAGGGACCCTACGTCATCGACAAAGTTTTCTCCAATGGCGCATACGCACTCCTAAACATGGAAGGTGACAGATGTATGCTGCCCATCAATGGCAAGTTCTTAAAGCGGTACTACCCTTGAAGACTTACCCAACTGGGTAAGAGCAATGCCTGTACGGCCAAAACCGGTTTCCAGGTACACGCTCGCTAAACCCACCCTTTTTTAGAATTTTCATATCAAATGTTGAAATTTCTAGAAATCTAAAACAATGCTTACTTTCATCGTTTCATTGTTCAATATAAATCCAAGTTTAGGAACCTTTCCCTAACTTGACCAAAATTTTCAACCCTTGAACCCAAAATTCATGGTTTGAAACAAAATCCGGATTCAGGGATTTCCACCCTAGTCCACCCTGCCTTTTACCGCCAAAATGGTTTTAGGTCAAAACTCATGACCCTCGTGTCTTTAAACAAAAAAAAAAATGGTTTTTCAAAAACCGCGAGGAAGCGACGCTTAGTCGATACTTGCACAAATCGGAAGCAAGCGAACCACGTTCGACACTTCCAAAATCGCAGGGAAGCGACATTTCGTCGATACTTGCAAAATCAAAAACCGTGGAAACACAACATTTCAGTTGATATCCACAACCCAAATTTCAAAGGTTCGAAAAAACCTAAAAAACTGTGGAGATGCAACATTTCAGTTGATATCCACAACCCAAATTTCAAAGGTTCGAAAAAAAAAAAACCTAAAAAACCATGGAGACGCAACATTTCAGTTGATATCCATAACCCAAAGGTTCGAGAAAAACCACAAATTTCAAAAATCGTGGGGAAACGACATCAAGTCAGTACCCACAAAACCAAAATTTTTGAAAAGCAAGGATGCGACATTCCATCGATACTTGCACCCAAATCCGCGAGGATGCGACATTCCATCGATACTCGCAACCGAATGAGCAAGGATGCGACATTCCATCGATACTTGCAAGAACATTCAGCAGGGAGACGACTTTTAGTCGATACTTGCATTTTTTGAAAACCAAACCGGCTATCAATGCCACCAAAAACAAACCGGCTATCAATGCCACCAAAAACAAACCGGCTATCAATGCCACACAAACAAAAAAAAAACTTGGATTTCAAAAACGGCTATCAATGCCACCAAAACAAACCGGCTATCAATGCCACGAAAACAAAACAGGCTATCAATGCCACCAAAAACCGGCTATAGATGCCACAAAACAAATTCGGCTATCAATGCCACCAAAATTGGCTATAGATGCCACAAAAAAAAAAAAAAAACTCGGCTATCAATGCCACAAGAAAAGCTGGCTCTCATGCCAAAATTGGCTTCCATGCCACAAACAAAAACCTGGCTTTCATGCCAAAACAATCATTTGACAAAAGATTTTCACAAAATGACAACCTTTTGATCAAATCCCATTTAGCAATTACTTTTATCACAAAAAGATTGAAGTGAGCGTAGGGATAACAAAAAAAAAAAAGAGAAGAGCATCCCATTTAGCAATTACTTTTATCACAAAAAGATTCAAGTAAGCGTAGGGATAACAAAAAAAAGAAAAGCATCCCATTTAGCAATTACTTTTATCACAAAAAGATTCAAGTGAGCGTAGGGATAACAAAAAAAAAGAAAGTGTTCACAAGCACTACAAAAAAAAGAGTACCAAAAAAATACATGTGGTACCAAAAAGAAAGTGTTCACAAGCACTACACAAAAAAAAGAGAGTACCAAAAAATACATGTGGTACCAAAAAAAAAGTGTTCACAAGCACTACAAAAAAATAAGTACCAAAAAAATACAAGTGGTACCAAAAAAAAAAAAAAAAAAAAAGAAAAGAGAGAAGGATGGTTTCTGTATACAGGAGCTCAATCAAAAATGGTCTCCAGCCAAGAGTTCAGCTCCCCAAGCAGACTTTTAGCTTCAGCTGTCAAGGATTCCAAGGCACGCTTCTTTAGGAACTTGCCATGAGATGCTGGAGTGGGCTGTACCCCTTCTCTCACACCAGGAAGCTTACCTCGAGCAGCTTGCCATTGTTCATCCTCATCAGACTTCCTTTTGAGAACCCGTTCGGCATCTGCAACCTGGTGAATCAGGGCACTCTCCCTGTCGCGAGCTTCTATTATGGCAGTCCACTTGGCAGCGACTTGTGCCTGCAGATGCTCAAGACGTTTCCTGGCCTCATCGACCTCCCTATCAAGGATGTTAAGGTCATGTGTCAGCCCGATGATGGTTAGCTCTTCTCTATTCCTCTTTCGGACTGCCACCTTCCTGCTTTTTGTAGCCTCATCCAGGTCAGACTTAGCCTTATCAGCAGGGTCCAGGAACATCTCCTTGAAGAACTGGTCATCAGCCAAACTCACGGTCTCAAACCACTTGTCACCCAGTGCAATGATCCTATCAACGATCGCCCTGGCACCTGTGACATCCAGACCAGCCTCTTCAGCATCACTGAGAATCTCCTGCACATGCTGGATCATGCCAAATCCGACTTCCAAGTGCCCAGAAAAGAGAGTCTCAATCCAAGAGCTCACAACTCGCACCACCACCTTCTTCGCAAAAAGAAGAGATGGCCCAGCTGAGGATTCGCCCAACTCCGTTGGTCGGCTACTCATGTCATCATCTGTTGAAAGAGTAACAAAAGAACTCTTTCCAGCTGAAGCTGCTCCTGCTCGGGAAGGAATCTCAGCGCGAGGAATCTCCTCAATATTGTCAGAGCTGGTCCCAGGAATCTCTACCTCTGGATCAACCTCTGGCATCTCTTGCTCTGGAAGCAACGGATCCTCCTCTGCCACTTCAAAACCTGCAAAGGAAACACAAAAAGGTATGAATATGACCCTGTTTGAAAATCATTATCAGAGTTATAACTACAAAATACCTTCTTCGACGACTGGCGGAACACTTTCTTCCTCCATGAACTCATCGAAAGCATCATCAACATTTGCGTCCATCGATGGTTCAAAGTCATCAGAACCCTGTGGCAAGTCAGCTGGCAAAAAAAAAAAAAATGTGTTAGCAAGCCAAGTCACAAACAAAAAAAAAAAAAAGAGCAAAAGAAGTCGTACCAATTGGAGATTCTGGATTTACTCCAGAGTCCCTCGGTTCTTCTTCAGGTGCCTCAACAGGATCCATCACCACCTCATCGGTTGGGACCTCAGGCATCACCAAGTCTTCCTCTGCTAAAAAAAAAAAAGAAGAAAAGCAGAAACAAGAAGCAAATCATAACATGGAAAAATCCCATGAAAAGAAATGGAAAGAGAAAAAGGAAGAATCATACCTTCACCGACGGTCTCTTCTTCTCGGCTTCTCTTCTCCGGAGGCTCGTCAGCATCCACTGGCACATCCTCATTGATAGTAAGAGGAACTTCCAAGTTAGGAGGGTCCTCATGCTGCCCCTTGCTACTATGATGACTCCTCCTCCTCTTACTTCTGCGGGCTCGCTTCTTAGAGGAACCTGCCCCGCCGTCAGAGTCAGGTTTCCCACTTGACTCATCACTGGATGGTCTGCTCTTGCCAGTAGACTCCACGGAAGCTTGCCTCTGTGCCGCTTGCATCCAAGCGCCAAGTTCGGCTTCCTCCTGTTCTAGCTGCTCCAAAGCCTCGTCAGGTATTTCTCGAACAGCTTCAGAACCGATGACGCCCTGGTCACCGAGAAAGCCTATCTTGTGCTTCTCTCCAGAAAGGAAGGACCAAACTTCCTCTCTCCGGATGCCATCCGACTTTCCAAGGCCTTTTCCAGATGCCAGCATCACATCAAGCTCCTTCCTGGAAAGTCCCCGATATGCCGAGAAGCTCTCCGCGAACCACTTCGCAAAGCCGGCAGTCCGGGAAGTCAGCAACACAGGATAAGAAATCATGGCTGTAGTGTCTTCAGCACTATAGAAAGCCCATGCATTTCTCCCGTCCTGTAAGCCTCCAAAGCGCTTCACCATGCTTGAAGGCGCTCCAACAACGCCTTGAGAAAAGCCAAGCTGCAAAGCAAAGCGAGAGGGTACATACGGCTGGATATCGACGAAAAGATGTCTGCGGTACACCATTGTGCCGACACGTATGCTGAAAAGCCACTCTCTCTCTGCATTTGTCAAGGAATAATGCCTTCCCGACCCCGCCCTAGTAGAGTCTCGGGAGGCACCAAAATCAAAAGCCTTCTTCCGCAACTCCGGAGAAAGCTTTACTGAAGATTGCCCCATCTCGACGTCCCTGAACCGTCGGATCCTCATGCGGGCAAACAAAAGTGATTCGGACACGGCTTTGCCCTTAGCCAGTCGAATCATCAGAGGATCATCATCCTGTGCAGCACCCAGCCGATGGAAACCAGGACAGTGGTATACATACCATGAATAAAAGATATGGGCTGAAAATACCCTATTCATGGGAAGCCCAAGCCGAACTAGAAAAGCAGCAGCCTGCAGTTCGGTACACAGGTAGGAGTAAAGAGCAGGCACTAAAGCAAGCTGCTCTCCAAACGCCATCTGACAAGCCGGGAAAATACAATGCGGCCTGATATGCGTTCCATCTCCTCCAGCAAAAACAGCCTCACCAAGCCAATAAGTGAGGTACACAGCGAGATCTCTCCGCAGTGCAATGTCAGGACATATGGCGTTTGTACTTGCACAGAAATCTCTCAACTCTTCTTGCATGACCAAGATCTTCTTTGGATCCTGAGCTCCATGCTTCCTGGGTCATGCTATCAGAAGACTCCCTACTATCAAAAAAGTTAGGGAATGAAGAGCTAAAACTCTTCCAGCTGCTGGATCTAACTTTCGAACCCCCCTTCTCCTTCAAAAAATCATAGAAGGCGATGAGCTGAAAGTATAAAAGCCTGAACTCCTCAGACTGCCCCTCGAGGACGCTGTCAATCGGCATAAACTCCTCATAAAGTTTGCCGAGGATGGGCAATCCGGTAATGGCGCTCAACTCCTTCAAAGAAAAACCAATCTCACCATTCGTCACAACGAAGGTATTGGTTTGTGGGAGAAATGACTCCAGCATAGCCATGAAGGCCTCGTCGGAAAAGATCACGGTCTCCCTAAAAGCGCGGACCGCATCAAAAATCCCGGCTTCCTTCAAAACGGTGCCACCAATCAGCAGGACGCGATCAGTCCACGACTTCCACTCGGAGTCGGCATTGAAACGACCTCGAAGTCGGAAAGGCTTGATCCAATTGCTGCCGTCACCACTGAAAATACCAAGGCCCACCGGTCTCAAATCGACCGACGGATAATCAGAGCCCTGGTAGCCGCTTGATGGCATCAACAAGTCCATGTCAACAGGCGACCTCTCCGTATATCCAGGAGAACCACCAACAAAAACCCCGGTCTTGATTACATTTGTCCTTCTCACCCAGCTTGGAGGATCTTCCCTCTTGGGGCACGTGGGGGCAAGGCTCAGAATCGAGACGGTGCGATCAAACATCGACCGGGTAGTAACAGTCTTCTTCTCACCATCTGCTGTGAAGGAAAACTGAAAAGATCTCCTCTGGTATGTAATGTCGTCAGGGACTGCATCACCAAAAAAGAAGGTAGGCTTGGGCAAAATGCTCTGATCTTCCATCACCCATGGACGACTGCTTACCATGATCTTATAGAATTCCTCTCCCTTGAGAGTGATCAGTCGCTGCCTCATCTCATCTCTGTTGAGGGAGTCGCACTCTTCCAGATTTCTCTCAACATACTGGACCTTCTCGAAAGCCTGCTGAACGGCCGGATTAGAGGACCTAGAAGATTGACGAGGTACGCTTGTAGCAGGCTCTTTACCCTTGTTCGCTCTGGAGGAACCACCTGAAAAGGATGGAAAAGAAAAAGATCAATCATCAAATGACAGAATCTCGCTAAAAAAAAATCTGGCGAAATTTTGACATGATGACGGGGCAATTCCGAAGAAAAGGAACTATCCCGAAAGAAATAGAAAGCTTGAAGATGGGCTCAACATCGCTGCGAGCTCCGAAACTCCAAACTTTCGAAACCTAAAAGTTTCCGCAAAATCAGGAAGGGCTCAACATCACTGCGAGCTCCAAGTTCCCAAATTTGCAAAAACTTTCAGGTATGCAATCACATCATGCTACAAATTTAATTTACAAATTAAAGGCATGCATGAACATCTAGATTTGCGAAAAAAAATGCATTATCATGATGAGCAAAAAAAAAAAAGAAAAGAAACTTTCTCTAAAAAAAAAGAGGGGAAAGAAAACAAAAAAGAAAAGAAAAGAAACTCTCTCAAAAAAAAAAGGGGAGGGAAAGAAAAAAAAAATTTGCGGGCTGGCCCACAGGCCACGTGGCCGTACGGCCAGATCCGTACGGATCTGTCCGTACGGCCCACACAATAAAAAAAAAACATGAAAAAAAAAAAGAAAGCAAAAAAAAAAAAAAAACACGTGTAAAAAAAAAAAAGGGGGAAAACACGTGGAAAAGAAAAAAAAAAAAGAAAAAGAAAGAGAAGAAAAGAAAAAGAAAGAAACAAAAAAGAGAAAGAACTTTTTTTCCTACAATGAAGTTTTCTTGAAAAAAAAAAGGAGAACTTACTTGAAGCCATTGATGGAGAAGAAGAAGAAAACTCTTGAAGATCTTGAAGAAGAAAAGCTCTTGGTCTTGAAGCCCTCTTGAGATTATTGCAAAAGAAAGTAATAAGAGCAAGAGATCCAACCTTCTCCTTGCTTTTATAGAGGAGAGCAAACCAAAGAAGGAAAGAAGAAAGAGGTAAGTGTTACTAATTAGTAACCTTACCAAAAGAAAGAAATTAGAAAGATTCTTTCCCAAAAGAAAGATATCTTGAGGGATTCTCTCCCAAAAATGAATCTATGACAGATTCTTTCCCAAAAGAAAGATATCTTGAGATATCCTATCCCAAAATAAAGGGATCTTGAGAGATTTTCTCCCAAAAATCAATCTATGACGGATTCTTTCCCAAAAGAAAGATATCTTGAGATATTCTATCCCAAAAATAAAGGGATCATGAGAGATTCTCTCCAAGTAAAGATATTCTTAGATATTCTCTATCCAAATGAGATATTTTTGGATATTCTTTACAAAAATGACACCATATGAGATCTAAGCCATTTCAAAAGCTTAAGGTCCCATGGGTTAGCCCATATGAGCCAGGTTTGACCACCTAGGCACAAAAAAAAAAAAAAAAAAAAAAAGAGAAATAAATTTTGGGCTTTTAGTCAAAGAGAAATCCCTCTTACCAAGAGCATACAAAAATGGTTCCATGCCTCTTTTGAGTTGATTGGACCATACAAAAGAAAATTCCAAGCCCCATGAGCTTCCAAAAATCAAACCATCCAGCCTCATCTACCAAATTGAGCCAAATTCTTGAAATTGACATTCCATCAAACCAAATCCTGGTCCCCTAACTTACCACATACAGCCTGTTAGGTCACAAGACCAAAACCAAAAACCAAAACCTGATCCCCTAACTTGCCACATACAGCCTGTTAGGTCACAAGATCAAAACCAAAATTGATCCCCCAACATTCCACATACAGCTTGTTGGGTCACACGATCAAAACCAAACCCGACCCCCTAACCTGCCACATATAGCCTGTTAGGTCACAAGGTCAAAACCCAAATCCACATCCCTGATGTCATCTTCAAAACTTTGCCTCGAGATGGTACGTGATCCCTTTCACTACCATAAAATTCCCATGGAAGCTCAAAAGGCTACAAATACTAAAAATAAAGATTGCTCAAAGACTCTTGGTCAAGTCACAGGCTCTCCTTCAAAAAAAAAAATCTCTTCGAGGCACATCGACTACAAAAGTTAAGCAACTCGCCGCTGTACCTCGAGGGGGCATTTGTTGACACCAAAAATGTCACTTTGCCTCATCAAGATCCGAAGAGCTACATGAAGTCGCAACCTGCCATAAATAGGCAATGCTGCTTCCAAAAATAAAATCTTGTCAGAATCAAACAAAAACTGCAAGATTCTTCCAGACAGCCAAAAGACGAGTACACAAGAAGTTTCGGGCCATTTCAAAATCATTTGGCCTAACTTCGCTTCTCCGACAGCCGAAAAGGAGCTCTCGGCGACAAAAGCTCTCCGGGACCATGGTTTCCAAGACAGAACCTATGGATCATCTTAAAATGACCCCAATAGGTTCCCTGTCAAATTTCAAGTCAATCGGACATCGGTTGACCACACATCAAACCGCGACATCTTCATCACGACAAAAAGCAAGTCTGCAGGTGATAGGACCCCAAACGACTTCGAAACTCAAACAAAAGCCTATGGTTGGTCTTATTTATTGCTCAGGAGACTTCACACCAAATTTCAGGTCATTCCGACATCGTTTGACCTAGTTTCAGCTTCTGACGGGAAATCGGCAACTCTGCGCGACAAAGTCTTCGGCTTTCTCAGGAAATTGGAAACTTTGCAAAATAAAATGCAAGGATTCTCATCAGGTTTCCTACAAAGAAATCAGGCCAAAAAATGGTCAAAATGTCAAGGAAAAGTACAGAAGAAAAAAGAATCAGAAAAAAGCAAAAACGGACGCAAAACGGGACACGAAAGGGGGAAAACCCCCCCAGGGTCGCAGACCCCTGCGACCCTGGGCCAGGGTCGCCGGCGACCATGGACCCCGGGGTCGCCGGGAAAGCCCCGGAAACCCCGGTTTTCGCCGTTTTTTCGCGATTCGAGAAGCCCAGCCTCTGGTACTTTCCAAAATTCATGCTTTTGAGACACCAAGACCTCTGATATCCGTCCAAAACACGGGTAAATCATCAAGAGTATCGAAGACAGTATTGATCGCCACCCGGTCAACCAAAAAAAGTGTGCTTTCCACCCGACCGATCGAGAAATCGACAGGACAGATGGCACCGACCCGCTGTTGGCAACAAACACCTGAAATTACATGATCATCTGATGTCGATCTACATGAAGATCCATCGATGATCATCAACAGAAGAATTCCAAAAGACGTGGCATGGCCCGCGACTCTTCAGCTGCTCGGCGACCACTTAATGCGATTAATTGACTAGCTTTATTACAGTCATTAATCCATTTCTTTGGACGGCCCAATCAGAAGCAAGCATTCGGGAGTTACAAGTCAAGAGATTCATGGCATTTAAACCATGAAACTCCTCCCATCATGGCGATTAAAGGCGATTAAATGCCCTCAATCTCCTCCGGCCAATCAGAAGCCAAGAAAAAGGAGCTACAAAATAAACAATTCAATTTTGTAACTCCTCCCATTATGCGGCTTAATGACAATAAAAGCCCATAAACCCACCTAAAAGGCTACCTAAAAGCCTATAAATAGGAGGGCTCTCCAAGAAGAAAAGACAATCAGAAAGCATCAGAAAAATCAGAGAAAAAAGCACAGAAATCCAGAGAAAGGAAAAAGAGAGAAAACTCTGCGGAAGTTCTACACCGGCCACCACAACAAGGTGATAAAAGTCCCTTGGGGGGTACCCCCCCCCAAGGTCCTTGCCTTCTCCTCCTGCCTCCAATGGCTTAGATATGGCTTTTCAGCCCGTCTACTCGGTTTTTTATTGGACATAGGACCTTCCTTTGGTCTTTGTCTTCTAAAAACCCGAGGTTATAGCCAAGCCAAGCGAATCAAATAGCATCCTCTGTTCTCATCTGCATGGATGATGGCGAAGCCCACATATGGCTTGCGACCGTCAATCTAAACGAGTCCCCCACAATCTCCTGAGAAGTTAGATCCTCCTTTTCTTGCTTTTCATTGTAGTTTGTATTTTTTCAAAAGAGAAAAAATCACAATTCTTGTCTTTCATTGTTGATAAGGATTGTAAATCGGCTATAAACGCCAAAATCGGCTATAAACGCCAAAAATCGGCTATAAACGCCAAAATCGGCTATAAATGCCAAAAAAATCGCCTTTCACGGCAAATCAAGAAAATGTCTCTTTTCTTAAATATATGTGCAATGGAAAACTTGAAAGAAGTTGATTTCCTTTTTACTTGCGAAGGTTGATCTCCGGATCACCACTTGCAATTCCAAGTAAAATAGAAAATCTGGCACACCCAAAAAAAAAAGAAATGTTGATGCACGCCCCTGCCCCCCGGTTACGAAAGGGTCGGAACCAAACGGACTCCCACGTCCGCCGACCTCGGTAGAACCAAGCAGGAGCGCGGTCCATCAAACATGGAATATGAAAGATATGAGAATTTGAGTGGGACCCAACCGTCTAAGAGCCTACATGATAATCTCCAGCCAAATTGGCAAGTAATGGAAGATGACCAACCCAAAAGGTCTTTGCGTGATTACCTATACCCCACACATGCGAACACTTCTTCATCTATGAACGTGTGGGGAGGATGTGGATACAACACCCAATCTTCCTGGACTTGTTCAACAAGATCCGATTATTACATAGAGGTGTTGCGAGAAATCGAGGATGAAGCCAACGCATATCAATGGCCTTGTTCCAATAACATAGGTAACATGCATAGTCCACAATGGGATGATCATTATGATTACAGCTGGGAAAATGGGCGCATGGATGATTTTTCCAATCTCCCCCAAGAACCTACTCCGGATGGGTTATATGTGCATGATTCAACATATGTACCCCCATCAATTGAATGGTAATATGAAACACCATTTGAGTGCTCATATGTACCCCCACCACCAACCCCGGAGGTGCAGTCTTTGGAGGATATGATCACTAAATTTATTCAGAATCAAAATGAATTTATTCAGAGCCAAAATGAATTCAATCGAACCATCAAGCAAGAACTACAAGACCTGACAGCTTCAATTTGCAATATGATACAAGAGGACATCACCCTTAGTAGTGAAAATGGTATTCAAATAGATATTCCGAAAAACCTTGACCACTTTTTACTACCGGATCACACAAATGCACAATCCATATCTAAGGGTGGAGATGAGAGTAGTGTTGGTGGTATGATTATAAAACAATTTGACTTTGAACCATATAAGCCCGCAATCCTTTTTCCCTAACGGTTGAGATAGTCCCACCATGAGATTTTGGAGAAAGATTCCTATGAGTCCCTCTTAGATTCTGATTCTTTCCCAACAATGGAATAAAGTATTATCGATTTTCAAGAATTTGATGTTCTAGTTTTGAAGGAAATAAAAAACATACATTTCAGTTCTCCTGATGGGTTTGAAACTTTCATCAATGTTTTTCAAGTTCCTGACTCTGATAATTTGAAATCATTGGACTCATGCATTACTCATTCCCTAGCTTTTAATGATCAATCGTTATGGGAAATAGAAAATGCGTTCATTGTGGGCCCTAAGGAGGACCCTGCTGCCAAAATTGAGGAAAATGGCATTCTTCAGACATTCGAATCTGAATTCTCGGAATCATGCGTGGATCCCTCCAAACATTCAAATGTTAACATTGCCATTGCATGTTCCGCACCTGTGCTAGAAGAATTTGAGAAATTCAATTTTGCAGAATTACATGCACGGGAATCACTTGAACCACAGAGCTCATCTATGCAATCTCTTCCTTCAGCTTAAAACATGGTTCATTTTTAAAGGAAGAGACTTTAATGGTGGTTACCTTATCACCATTGGACAAGAAATGTGTGGTCCGAATTGAAAATTCTCATCTAGTCTTTGTCCAATGTGTAGAGGAAAATTTTGTTTGGGATCCAGGTGGATTCCTTGTTGAGTACCCAGTAGTGTAGCTTCTATTTTTTATGTTTCTTGTTTGTTTTTGTGTGTTTTGTCTAACCATGGACAGGGTTTCTGAAAGGTTTCTAATTCTCAGGTGACTTCTTCACTTTACCCTCCGATATTTTTAATCCTCATGTTTCATACATTTCATTGCATTTCATTCATTTTAACATCGAGGATGATGTTCATGCTAGGTTGGGGGGTGGGGACAAGCACACTTGTCTGTTGTTAGACATAACTTTTACACATTCGTGTTTGGGTTTTAGTTTCTATTTTTTTTAGGAAAAGTTTCTAAAGCTTTTCAAAAAATTTGCTATTTCTTTTGGTTTTAGGGTTTTTGAAAGAAAAAGGAAATTTCGAGAGAATTTTTATAAAACGAAGATACCTCGAATTTTGGAATTTTTGAAGCTTTTGGCAAGGAAAAAATATAATGGTTCATTGTTTTGTTTAAGGAAAGGACTTTTGGAAAAGTACTGAAATTCGATCCCTCACTTTTACACAGTCTGTATACATTTTCAAGGTTTTTGAATGTGAAGCTATGATTTCCGTTTTCTTTGACGATTGGATTGAAAATATGATGGAAAACTGACCCTTAGTTTCACAGTTTCCTGGTTCATATGGGTGGTTTGATTAGCCACAAACCGTTGAATTAATTCGGGCACATGAAAAGGGCTGCCTATTGTTGGGGACCGTAAAAAAAAAAGAAAAAAAAAGTGTTTAGTTATAAGTCTTGAAAAGAATAAGAAGTTGTGTGACTAGTTTGGGTTCGTAGCCTTTTTTAACCCGAGCCAGTAAGCCTTTAGGGGTATTTGCATACCTAATGCCCTAAAGACATCTGGTCTGGACATCTGGTTTGGGAGTCATTGGCCTAACGCTCGTTACATAGGTTAATTAGAAAGCTTAAGGGACCTAGGCATTGCACAGTCACATGTGTGTGTTTGATGAAAAAAAACAAACAGTAGTGTGAAAGCCGTCATGGTCGCCTTGAGAGGAAAACTGTTTTTCTTTGCTAAGGTTAGGTGACCCAGAATTTTGGATAAGAAAATCGTTTTCACAGAAATTGTTGGTGGATCATTTGATGCCTATGTTTTTTTTCGTATACACACTTATCACCATGCGTGATCAATTCAGAATGATTTCGAGAATTTATGACCAAAAGATGAGATTTGTGAACCTAATTTAAGAGTTGCCTTTGAAAAATTCCAAGAATCGAGAATATCCGGTGTTTGTAAATTTTCTTTTGGAGAAATTCCCATGGTTTTGTTAGGTTTCTACTTGGATTGAAAAAAAAAAAAAAAATTTTGTGGGTATATTCACTGCAAACCCTCACGAGGCACAACTCATCCACTAGGGGGAACCTAGGGGTTTAAGGACTAACTGCATACGCTAAATGCAATCGAGAGTGCCAGCGAAAGTGGTGTTTTTCATTTCTATTTTCTGCATAAGTTTATTTTCCTTAGTATTAGTTTAGTGAGTTTTATTCCTTGTCGCTTATTTTGCTAAGGGACTAGCAAAAAGCAGGTTGAGGGTGTGATAAGTCCACAAAATTAGGTCATTAGGTCATCATTTCATGAGCATTTGTGGACTTAATTAGGTTTAATTGCATAGAATTGCACTTAATTTCATGATTACATGTATTTGTGGATATTTTTGGAAAATGGTCAGAATTGGTCAAAATTCATTGAATTGCATGACTTTTGTGAAATTAGGATTTTTCATCTCATTCATCACCCCAAAATTAGTTTTTGGCTACATCAATGTATACTTGCTATTTTTGGCACCATGTGCTATTTTTGGAAAGTTTGTCATTTGGGTGCATCATTAGGCATGTAGGGTCTCATGCATTATTCATGTTTATTATGTTACATGTAATTAATGATAAATTTATTTCTTTCAATTTGTAGGAGAAATCAACATGGGACCCACATTGATGAAATTTGAGAAGAGAGGTCAAATGAAAGTCAAATAAGCAAGCAAGGAAAGAGTCCAAGCATGCCTTGGACGTCCAACATGGGTCCCACATACCCCATTGCATGCCAACATAGAAGCTTCCATTTGTGCACAATTATTCCTAGATTTATGGGGCAGCAAATTAAAATGGCCATAATTCTCAAGCTAAGGGTCAGATCGGTGCAATCTAGACACCGTTGGAAAGCTCTTTTCGAGTAGATATCCGTGGAGCCTAAGACTATGTAAATCAGAGCTATATTGAGGGAGATATGACCTCAGGAAGTTGTCTGCTACAGTTTTAGGCGGGAATTGCAAGAAATCTCAATATTTGGAAAATTTCTTCCCTCTACATCATCAAGCAATTTTTAGAGATATTCTTGGAATATAAAAGGAAGGTGTGTGCATCAAGAAACCTAATAAGGCAAGGAGATCTCTCAAATTTAAAAGTCTTTCCAAAGAAAGAAGCTAGCTTGGAGCCTAAGCAAGAATCTCTACACATAAGGAAACAAGAGCCCTAAAGATGAGAGATTCTTTACTAAAAAAAGATTTTCAAAAAGCATAAGAAGGAACCAGCCAAGGGGGCTGGACGTCCATCACTCTTGGGGATCACCTTGGAGGCTCTCTCTCTCTCCATTCCATTACACACCACTCCTTTCTCTCTCTAAGTCCATTTCTTCTTCTTCTTTCTTTTAATTCTTTTAGGCATAGGTTGAGAGGCCATGTTGAGAGAATGAAAAGGAGAGAAGAATATTAATTTCTTGTACTCAAAGATCAAGGAATAAAGACACTACTTGGATTGATTTTGCGTGTTCTTTATGTAAGTGATTTAATTTTATCTTTCAAGTTCTTTTATGTGTTTTGATTGGAGACAGTATTTCACATGATTAGATCTAGGTTTTTGAAAATGAAATAAATGGATTAAAAGTCGAGAAACATCAGGTAATCACTTGCATTTTTTTTTCCTACTCTAAGAAGAGAGGACTTCATTATCGCATTTTCAGTACTTGTATGATTGTCTAGTTTCTAGATCTTTGATACATCTTTTCCGCTTTTTATTTTTTCCACCCTTTTTTTTATTTTAAGTTAATACTCTGATCATCTTTTTATTTGCAAATTCTTGATTTAGAAACCCCAACTTACATTTTTCCATGTTTAGTAGAAACTTACTATTTTTGTTGCTGGCATAATCTATAGTTGGAAAGTGTTTTTGTACATGCATCATATTTAGAAATTGCATTAGAATAGGTTTTTGTTGCTGAAATCACAACACTATTGACTCGTTAGAAAGAATAAATTCGGACTTGGTAGGACAATAGATAAATATTCTGCACAGTTTTAGCATATTTGACTCGACTGAGTTGCAAAAGTATATAGTGCGACTTGAAAGTCAGGTAAATGAGCTTAGTTTCCATCGAAACTTTGCAGAATTAATATTTGGAAACAACTCTTTGTAACCCCAGAATTTTAGAAAAAAATAAGTTTGGGAAGTGGGGTAAACAGCTGCCCAAACGGGGGTAGTTGGACAGGCTGCGATCAGATTTCCAGCACAAAACAATTCAAGTAGGCATCTTTAGGTGATCGTATCTTTTTCGTTTTAAGTCCTTTTTCGGTTTTTCTTTTTTTGTTGTATTCATGAATCATCAGAGTATTGATCCCAGCCATTAGATTTAGGTTCACATCATCTTAGGCCAGTCGTACAGTCCAGTGAAAATAGGGCTGTGCAATTGTTTCCATACTTTAGAGTTTTTACAGCATGCATCATGCAGTTAGAAACATGCATAAAATTGCATTGTTAGCATTTAGGGCATTATAGATCATTCATATTTGCCTAAAAATTGATTTTTGTAAGTAGGATCTAATTTAGGAAAAAAAAATTTGATTTTTTTTATATTAAACTGGTCGTTTGATTTGTGTGTTCTTTTGTAGGTTTTTAGATATTTTAGGATTGCTTAGATTAGGTTTCCTTTATTACAATAGTTCTTTTATTTTTGGAAAGCATTGTAATTAATCTTTTTACATTCAATTATTTTAGCAAAGTAGATGTAATTTAATTAGTTTCTATTTAGGCTAGATTCAGTGTTTATTTAGAACAGGTCAAAGTTGGAAGGTTTCTTAAAAAGCATTGTTCCATGTGGATCGACTTGGATTTACCAGATTATTACGACAATCGCACCCTACACTTGGGGATCGATCATCTACTAATCAAGTAGAGTTACTTGAGCGTGGACTGGGTGTGGATAGGGCATCTGCGTTAGCTGAGTTGAGTGTGGCGCGTGGTGGGGAAGCTAGGATGGGGTGGATTAAACGGGTGTGCGGCGATGTGACTCTTGCATCATCTGTTAAGCAGGTAGAGTGTGCAGCTAGAGGCTATCTTCTGTATTTGTTAGGCTGCACACTCTTCATCGATAAGTCATCGACTCGAGTCCCCATCTACTACCTATCTTTACTGATGGACTTGCCACGGGTCCGTCATTATGCATGAGGGGTTGCCGCACTGGCATATCTATATTGCCAGTTGGGGACCGCCACGAGGGCAGATGTGTGACAGATTCCAGGATTTCCAACGCTGCTCACGGTAAATGTGTACACTTTATATATACACATACATGTTCCCTCGCAATTGATCCTTTAATTTGTATCATTTGCAGTCTTGGGTGTACGAACACTTCCCATTTGCCCGTCCTCTTGTACAGTGGGGATATACTACTGGAATGCCTCTAGCGAGCCGCTGGAATCCTGGTCAGGATTCCGACATTGCGAGGGAGAACATACAGTTGTTGCATTAGAGGTTGGACGACCTACATCTGAGTGAGGTGAGCACCTAATATAGTCCTTGATATATATTTTACGTTTTTGAGATGGAATACTTTTTATTATATTAATGAGTTATTACATTTAATTGCCATAGGTGGCTTGGGATCCGTACACCGGTGCCACGGCTCAACATCCATTCCATCAGATATCTTTTTTCTGTGGTTACTTGAGATCGCTAGATGTCATTGAACCCTACCACCCACACAAGGTTCTCAGATAGTTTGGCTATGTACAAACCATCCCACCCGCACCGCTCGCCCCCATTCGTCTCGGGGATCTACTGCTGGAAAATACATGGTCTCCTACAGATTTCTAGACCATTACTGGGTTACTTGGGAGGATCATGTATTATCTATAGTGCACCGCGGCCATCGAGCGCAACATGCATGGGAGTGTTCACCCGACAGCCTCGAGTGGTTCTTTAGGATTTCACACCCTCGAGTACATAACCCCTATCGTCATTCCCACTATCACCCTAATGAGGGTAGAGATGACCCGACTCCAAGAACGGTGAGGGTTTAAACTTTTTCCAAACATTATTACTCCATTTTTCCAAACTATCTTAAGTATTGACACATTTTATTGTTTCTTACAGATCCTTCGAGCGAAGGACCATCTTTGTGCCACGATTGCGCGAATGGAGCAGCCTGCTGATTTTTATTACCGGGCATTACAGACCACCCTCGAGATCCTGGATGGCTTGCCGGTGATGTACTGACGAAGTACGCAGCCGTGATGGAATGAGGGTTGTTGGATGGGTCTTTTTGTTAGGATTTATATGAACCGGTTGATATGTGTAGTTTTCTTTTAATGAACGTTGGACGGGCCTTTTTTGATGAATGTTGGACGGGTATAGTTTTTGATGAATGTTGGTGTAATGGATGAACTTGTATGATTTTGTTATGATTTATATGAACTTGTATGATATGTGTTTCATTTAATGAACTTGTATGATTTTGATCAAAATGGAATGAAAGGGGGATAGGAACAACTCTGATGTTATAATATAACACACTGCATGGCAATCAGGTTCCGAGCAAAGTACATTTTGCACGACACTATAATACCGTGCAAATTCTATATGCTCAGAAACTGTTGGCCGTGCAGTGTGTCTGTTGCACGGTGACGTTAAACCGAGCAGGGTCTTAAAAGTGCAGATAATTGAGGCATATGAGGGTGTTATAAAGGTTCTTTTGCATGCAAAGAGAGGACCTACAATAGATGGCCCACTGTGGAGCACTTTTATACTCGAAAATTAAAAAGGTAATAAATGTTTACTAAATCATTCTGCAGGACACTATAATAACGTGCAAATAATCAATGTTGGCCGTGCAGTTCGTCATTTGCACGACCCTGTTAAACCGAGCAGGGGTATTAATGAATTAACACATAACATAAACACCTAAATTTTGCATCCATTTCATCAGCCATCCATTAAAACAAGTACTAAGTTTGTTTACATCAAATTGAGAGTGCAAATATTCAATCGCAGTCAAGATTGACCGACTCCTGTGTTGCGACCCTATCTCCAATTATATCTCTGAATTACTCGATGCTCTTAGCATATGGGAGTTGCCATCCGTCTGCATTAGGATGGTGGTGTCTTTGCCAGTTTGTAGCAATGGGAGGCATGGGTGCCTCGGTGTCATGAAGACCTGAACAAAATGGTTTCCATTGACAAAACCAATCGTGATAACTTTGCGAGAACTTAATGGAATCGGGGATGATCTCAAAGGCAGGAAAGTAAGGCACTGCTGCAATGAAAGAAGGACCAATACAACGTTATAATATGAAGATATCAAGTGACCCATGTCCGGCATTGTCATCCACCGATCAATTGAAGGATTGCTTTTAAAGTAAGACATCACGTAATACAGCTCCCCAACCCTTTCATCTCCTCCATAAACCAATGACTAATAATTTTGACACAAATCCATTATAACCTGGATCCAACTATCTTCGCCCATGTCTAGAAGACCAGCTATAGCTCTGAATCCATAGTTACCATCAGCTGCAACATCCTTAACAGTGTGGATATAGGGTCCCAGAGACTGAGGAAGCAAATGCAGAAACATACATGAACGAGTGCGACGGACACTCATTTTCTCCTTCTTCTTCATTACAGCTGTACTGCTTAATCTAGCAGGGATGTTATCTTTACTCGACAGTGCATATTCGCAAGTAGATGGCTCTCGACGCGTAATCCGATCCAACTTCTTCTTTTTCGATGATGACTGACCGCGGGTATTCAATTCAACATTCAGTTCCATAAGAGAAGTAGATGAAGGACTCCCCAATTCTCTAAGTTTTTTAAATATTTGTATTTTAGCTCTCTGATCACTACTTTGAGATTTCTTAATGATCGACTCGAACTCGGAAGTTGTTGTCAACTCAGGGGCTTCGTTCACCATAGTGGCCTCTAAATTGAGCTTCCGCCAATAGTGGTGTACACAAATCAGTGGCATATGAGAGCCTTCCCTTATGTACTCGGCAATTTCGTGTGCACATGGTAAACCATGGGTCCGTCAAATTATGCACCCACATGCTGCTGATTCTGGACCAATATCACTAGCTCTTATTGATTCATTTAACACTATATCCAAAGCATTTCTTGATAAAAATCCTCTCAACTCATGAAACAGTGCCGGTTTGAACTTATGTTGCACGGTGTTCAAACTCTATTCAAAAGAAGCATTTATCTCGATAAAGAGCAACTCAAGCAAGGCATGGATAACCTCCTAGGACGAATCAAAGCTACAGCTCGATGTGCCTAGGTGTCTCTTTAATTTTGCATGTGCACTCTCAGTCCTATTAGTAATGGTGTTCCCAAAGTGCATATGCCGATCCATCTAAGCAGCCATAAATTGCTCCTTATGCTTATTCAACCACGAGTTCTTCACAATCAACAGCATGTGGATACCCGCAGTAATTCCGTTCCAAAGCACTTAGAAGTTGCATGCAGTCATTTTTAGTTGGAGAGACTACCAACATGTTCCAACAAGAGATAAATGCATCCCATGCCAGGCCCGTATTTGGCATTCTTAATCAACCATTAGACACTGCCCATCTGGTATTCACAGCACATCCTCCAACCACATTACACCAATTTTTTTTATCTTTATTTCTTTTGTAAAACCCACATTACACCATTACAGTCCACCATTTGTATAACCATTTCCACATTCACATCCTCCACCCACATTTCACAATTCCATTAGTTTGAGCAAGTTCAGTGTCACATAGACCAGTAAAATCACAAAAAAAATTAATAATAATAATAGTTCACATTAACCCGACACAAAATGGTGCTTTTTTAGCATTCACATTAACACATATACATCCTGTTTCTTTTTTCAAAATGTAACAAAAACTATGCAAATTCATATGTGAAATGCGCAAATCAAGGACTCACTGGTGGATTGTGACATCTCTGGCGGTTGTGTCCCCTTTGTTTACAGATTGAACAGGTAACCACCCTACGTTGCCGGGTCCGATCTTCGGTTCGAATCCTATTCTTTTTGTGGCGATCGGGCTGTCTGGTAGCACGTGGAGGTAATACTCTTTCGTCTGACCTATGCTTCCATCGTCTTCTATCACATGTAGCATGCAAAACCTCATTGTACGCAATTCGATAAGTAGAGGTAAAGAACCACTGCTCGTAGAAATAGTAAGGATTTAATTTTCTCATTTGCATTGCCGCTAGTGCGTGTGAACAAGGGATTCCTAGCAATTCCCACTTGCGACATGTATATTTCCTCTGATCCAGATCAACCACATCAATGAACTCAGTAGATTGAACATGAAATTCTATGAGACCGACAACACGAACATGCACTCGGCGAGATTCTTCAGCCTCGTGACCTAGCATTTTTTCCGCCCATGGAGTTAGCCGAGTATTAATCAATTGAGATTCAAGTTGACGTTTCTGGCAGAATTCCATAAAGCTTGGCAGGTATCTCTTCCACTTGTGTTATTATGGGGAGCACACGTATGTCCTTCAAAAGACTATTCGTGCACTCGGGAGCTTTGCTTGTGAGTATATCATAGCGTCGTCCTACAATGAATGAATTTGCCCAGTGTTCTTTCCCAATTGTGTGAATGTAATTATAAGCGAGTTCATCAACAGCTCGAATATCATTCATGTGTGCCTCATACTCACATGGCCTATATGACTTTGCAGCAAACCAAAATTTCCTAACAATAGCAATATCTTTGAAATTCCCCTTCACATTTTCAGCAATGATATGACAACAATAGCAATGTCGTGCGCTTGGAATGGGGCTGGCAAGAGCAGGTACAAGCCCTTTTTGCCGGTCAGACACAATGGTCAAATTCGGGGGCTCATTAAGGGCAAGAAATAAATTTGCGAGGAACCACTCCCAACTATCATGCCATTCAGCTTCGACGAAGGCAAAGGCAATAGGAAAGAGCTTATGATTCCCATCATAGGTTATAACCACTAATGGCACACCTGGATACTTACTGTCACAACCCGAAACCGGGCCCTGCAGTGATCCGATCTCGGGATGTAAAATTTTGGAATTAATTAAAACTTTTGATTTTCCCAAGATCCGCGTGAATGAGGATAATAAAATTCCATCATGATCAGAACATATTTTCGCGGAAGCTAATCATGGCATTGCGACCCATAGTCCGTGGCCATCGGATTTCGTGTCGCACTCAACCAATATCATAAAGCCATCACATAAACAGGATGGTACAAATCATAAATCATGGAATTACTGAGCTGGCAGTAACAGGACTATTTATTTCCCACATATTCAAGTTACAATTAACAAGTGTCTTAGTTACAAATCCCAAGAAAAAGGCTAACAAAGCCATACAAAAATAAACATCCAACTAAATAGAAATACTACCCCCAATAATTAGATACGAACTCCGGTGCCAAACTTGACACCTAGATGATATCAATGGGCAGCCTCTCACGTCAGACCGGCGGCTCAACTGTCTCCTCCGATCAAATACCTAAAAGCAGAAGGAGAGAAATCTGGCACCAAACAAACAAGGTCAGACACGACGGTCTGGCAAGCAAATAAACAAGTATTAGGATGATGAACATTTATAACAACCATATAAAAATCAAGTCTGATACATTTAAAGTTTGGGCATATATGAATAACCAATATAGTCAAGTAAACACTTTATGGATCATTAAAAATATAAATGAATAAAATAATGATAAACGAATAAATTAATGGCAATTGAATAAAACACTAATCAATTAATAATTCAACGACAATCAAATAAACCAATGGCATTCGGTAAAAACATTGGCAAACCACACATAGCTATATTCCCCTATTACCGAAGTAACAAGAGCAGACAGAACCGTAGCCACTACACGTGGGACCGGAAACAGAATCAGAACCGTAGCCACATACAAGTGGGACCGGCAGATCAAAATCGTTGCCATGGTTGGTACAGACAGAATCCAAGCTGTAGCTGGCAGACAAATTAAAGATCCCAAGCCGGGTGATCAGCCCAACAAGGTGACCTAAGCCTATTGGTGCCTTTAGTTTTTAAAGCCCAACCCATACAAATCAAAATAATAATCCCTTTGGCTCATGGGCTCACACTACAAAGTTCTGGCCCCATCTTGCCTCGAGGTTTTATTTTCAAAATAATAGTCTTATCGATGTATTTCCGAATGTGGCGAACCACTCAAATCTCCTTCCAAATCGATTCGTAGAAACATACGAATTTCCATGGTAAACCACTCAAATACACATCAAAGTAATTTGTATAAAAATCATACGATCAATCCTTTCGAACAAGGAAAACCACATGATTCTTTATCAAATCACCGATGCTATTCAAATTAGTTTTCCGAAGCGTACAAATACATTTCCTGATCTGGAATGGAATAGAATAATGTAGAATGACTTAATGAATTACCAAGGAACTATCTCAATACACACTTAACTTTTAAACATTGATTAATAAAAGAACAAGTTTGATGCCAATGAAAATCCACAACATTTAAAATGATAAAGTGTGCATTGAGACTTGAAAGATTCCCGGGTAATTCCACATATATTCATTCTCTCATTGTTCTCATTCCATTTCATAACTTTTCAAGTATCACAATTTATCCAAATCTTTCATGGGCTTCTATGCATCATTAGAGGTCCAATGGGCTTCAAAAAAGAAGAAAAGAGAGGCCGAAAGAGGGCTGAAATAGGCCCTCACAGAAGCCTGGCTCGCTATAGCGAGCTGGGCTTCTGCCTGGGACTCGCCAGGCAGTAGGCTGGCTCGTTATAGCGAGCCCAGGCTCGCTATAGCGAGCTGGCCTGCTGTCCAGCCCATGGAGGGGAGTTCTTCTCCCCTGTTTTCTACACTTCTTTCATCTCAATTGATTTTTTTTCCCTCCCACTTCTTCTACATCAAACCAAATATCCTTGCCACACCAAATCCTTTAAAAACATCCATACATTAGATCATTCCATTCTTTCCAAGATTCAAGCATGAACAAAGCACTTTTTATCCATCAAAACATTAAAATCTGAAATGTGCATACAAATCCAAAGATGATTCATTACTAAATAAAAATCTCAGATTATTGAAATCATAAACTAGGGAACCATAAACATAGATCTTTGCTTAACATTTCAAGAACAAATCAATAAACCAAGGTAGAAAATTCATAGTTTTTAAGAGAAGAACAAATATTCATAACAAACAACATACACTACAATATCTGAATATTTACTTGCCTCTAGTCAAGAAGAAGGACAAATCACTCAAAGATGGCCTCAACAAAGACTCTAGCTCCAAATCCACAAAACCCCCAAAATAATCCAAGAGAAAGCCCTTGAAACCAAACATTTGCAAAACCTCCATGAATCTCTTTGCATAGATGACAAAAACATTCTAAATGTTTTGGAAAACCAAGATTTGAAGAAAGAAATCCATTGCTAACCTTTTTGAAGCTCAAGCAAGAAAGAAGAGCATGGAAAAGTGGTCTCTCCTAGGTCAAATCCTTGAAAATGGCATCCTTGGAAGCTTGGAAGGTGGGGGAAGAAGGTTTGGAGATCATTCCCTCACTTAGCACTCAAGATGGGAGCTTTCTAGAAGAGAGAGAAAAGGGCTGGGAGAAGGGTTTTCTCTTGAGCCTAGGGTTGCAAGAAGAACAAATGGGGAAGAAGAAGAGCCCAAGGCTTCTTATAAAGAGTAAGTGGGTTGGGTCCCATGGGCCCCAAATCTTCAAGTGGTTAAAACTGACATTTGTGGGTCCCGAATGAGATCGACGAAGAAGAAAAATCGATCAACGAAATATTATTTTTCGAAAAAGTATATTTTCCCCAATTTCTGAAATTTTCGAAATTTATGGACAGATTTAGTAAAAATGTCATTTTTGCCCCTTTTTCTCAAAAAACGTGATTTCTGATCATTAAATCAAAATGGTCAAAACAGGAAAGTTATTAAACTTAATGAGATGAGTCAAAATAAACCAAATTTGGAATTTTTTAGAAATCAAGAGTAATTTCTCATAAAAATATAAATCATATGGACCGGGTCAAACCAAAGTCAACGGTCTTCAAAATCTCCAAGGCTATGAAAAATCTAGTCAAATTCAAAGACAAAGTCAAACCAACTCAAATCTCACTTAAAAAGCTAAACCATGATTAAAATAATACTAAACAAAAGAACTGGGGGTCGGGGTCTTACATCCTCCCCCCCTTAGAACCCATTTGGTCCTCCAAATGGTCTAAACCAAATAAAAATCGAAACCCCAAAAAGACTACAGAAAATACTTACACCCTCGCTGAACCTCGGCAACTGTGATGTCCCCTGATCAAATCTGACGTTGAGATGCATCTGCAAACAACATTCTGATTCGGTTGAGGGCTTCACACTGTTCCACATATCCGCTCAAAACATACTTCTCTGACCAAACTAGTGTTCAACAATTCCTCTACTCATCTTTGGTGTCATCTATCATTCCTGTACTGGATCATTTCCTTTTACTTACCTTGTCAGTCACTGTCGGTCCAAGAAACTACAAGTTCTATATCTTTCTATCACCTTGGAATTCTGTGCCTTGAGTCCTACAAAACTGTACACGGTGCTCCTGACGATTGTACGAAGATGTGATCGTAGACATGCTTTCTCTGAAATAATCTCTACTTCGAAAACTTCTGGAATTCCATGTACTTACTTTTACTGTACCATTCAGATTCTGGCTTGAAACTCTTCTATCTAGTCTTATCTTTAAGGAATTAGTGTAATTGAAATCTACCAAATGCTAGTCTCTTCATCCATTGTCATTCGGAATCCTGAAACAATCTATCATCTCCATCAAAGCTATCAACGCAAGCATCTCATGTCAGCACGTTAACTTCGAAGTGAGTGACTTAGAAATCTGTTGGCTCCTCAAATGCATCACCAGCTCCTGGCCTCCAAGAATACCGCCAATCCTTCTTTGTTCGGAAATCACAAACTCCAAACTCTATAGGTCTCCTGTCACTGACTTGGTCTGCTACAACCCAGATGTCACACTGCTATAAACCAGATGTTAAACTGCCATAACCTGCTGAGCTGTTCTGTGTCGAAACTTTGCATGGCTTGCCTCTTCAGATTTCACTCTTCAAGTCTTCTACTTCTGACAAGCATAACCGATCTTAGAAATCCAATCTGTGTTCACAGCTCCAAATTCCAATCTTTTTGTGCTGTATTCAGAATTCCTGCTCACTTCTGATTCTATCTGCTTGCTGCTCTTGATCTCTTGTCTGATACTGTGTTATCAACAAAAACATATCTGCCAACATGATGTCAATCCCTGAAGAACTGAAACTTTATTAATCCTAATCTCGAAATAACTCCACCGCTTTTTGATTGTTCTCCAAGGTTCACAGAATAACTAAACATTTGCTTCACGAATAGTGCTTGATTTTAAAATTTCACAATCTGGAGTCTGCTCAATCTTCTGCCTCTGTCTCATGCTCTGCCTTTCTTGCAGGAACAATTATCTCAGCCTCATCTGTATATTATATCTTAAGTTTTGCTCACTACTTCATAAATCCAAATTTGTTTCCAACTGAACCAATACACCTCCTTACATTCATCAATCCTTTAATTCCGTACATTTCCAAACTCCAACCATAAGCGAGAACAACTCATTCCAATTAATGCAAAACAAAACTTTAAATTTTAAACATAATGACTAAAACAATTACTTAGCTGAATTTCATCATTTTAAAACATAGTAGAAACTGAACCTCCAAATTATCAAATAAATCTTAATAAATAAAGTTTATCAAAGTTTGAGTATGAAATAACATTATTCATTTTGAAATTCATATTTTCATAACCAAACAATTCATTGAAACACTCAACAATTTCAAATCAGGATTTCAAAAATAAATCAGATTCATACAGTATGACTATACATTAAACTTTGTTGAAATCTGAGTGTTAATTAAACACTAAACCTTGTTGAAATTTGAACTCATTTGTTCATAAAAAATCTATAGAAATTTAAACCTGTTTGATTATTAAAACAGTGCAGAAATTTCAAATTTAAAGTTCATCTATAAAACAATCCCTGATCAGAGATTTCTTTCCATATAACCATGAACATAAAATCCTGTAGAAGTTAAACAAAAACCCGAAACACAAAACCTTATGAAAACAAAATTATGTAACTCGTGAAAAAGAGTAGAATGACATAGTTATTTCAAAAAATAGCCTTAAAGAAGAAATATAAATCCATTAGCATACATCCCAATCAGTTGATTCACTTGCATCTACACATTGTCCAATCCAATACCCCGTAAGTCGGTAAAACCCACAAGGTTTCCTCTGCTGCCGAAAATTATCTTGACTACAACTAATCATCCACTTGGTATCCCTGCTGAATCAACTACACTGGCTAAGCTGCAAGTTACGGAAATTCTCAGCCAAAACTATGACAAGGCTCATTGAATCCGGAAAATCCCTGAGTCTCTGGCACCAACTTCTAACCTTACTAACTAAGAATCACTTCTCCCTTGATAAAATCGACAGCCAATATGCCTTTTGCAGTCCTTCATCTTGGAAAGATGGTCTGAATTCACCCAAAATCCACATTTACTTACCTTGGTACGCTGCATGATGATCTTCGATTAGCTGAGAGGGGATCTTCGAATGCCGCTCAAGTTCTACTTTGGCGGGCAAATGCACATGTCTTCTCTCATTAACCACATTAGTGATGTTGAAAGGCTGAAAGTCTGCCGATGTTCTCCGAAAACAACATACTGAGTCCACAGGGTTCTCAGTCTCCGACACAAGCACAGACAAAAGACACTGAATGTGGGTATGGAGATTTTAAATTCTCCCCCACGAAAGAGGAAATTTGGTTGTCCAAATTCCCTAGCAACAAGAATAACAGAGAAGACAAGAAAAGTCTCCCGAACTGAAAGAAAAGCGGACTCAAATTCAAAGAAACAATGACAACAGAAAACAAATCGACACAATCTAACGAATCCTCACCACACGTCTTAATGTCTCTAGAGTGTTTTATTTCCTAGAAACTAACCAGCTCTGATACCAAACCTGTCACTCCCCGAAACCGGGCCCTGCAGTGATCCGATCTCGAGATGCAAAATTTTGGAATTAATTAAAACTTTTGCTTTTCCCAAGATCCGCATGAATGAGGATAATAAAATTCCATCATGATCAGAACATATTTTCGCGGAAGCTAATCACGGCGTTGCGACCCGGAGCCCGTGGCCATCGGATTCTGTGTCGCACTCAACCAATATCATAAAGCCATCACATAAGCAGGATGGTACAAATCATAAATCATGGAATTACAGAGCTGGCAGTAACAGGACTATTTATTTCCCACATATTCAAGTTACAATTAACAAGTGTCTTAATTACAAATCCCAAGAAAAAGGCTAACAAAGCCATACAAAAATAACATCCAACTAAATAGAAATACTACCCCCAATAATTAGATACAAACTCCGGTGCCGAACTTGACACCTAGATGATATCAATGGGCAGCCTCTCACGTCAGACCGGCGGCTCAACTGTCTCCTCCGATCAAATACCTAAAAGCAGAAGGAGAGAAATCTGGCACCAAACAAACATGGTCAGACAGGACGGTTTGGAAAGCAAATAAACAAGTAATAGGATGATGAACATTTATAGCAACCATATAAAAATCAAGTCTGATACATTTAAAGTTTGGGCATATATGAATAACCAATATAGTCAAGTAAACACTTTATGGATCATTAAAAATATAAATGAATAAAATAATGGTAAACGAATAAATCAATGGCAATCGAATAAAACACTAATCAATTAATAATTCAACGACAATCAAATAAACCATTGGCATTCGATAAAAACATTGGCAAACCACACATAGCTATATCCCCTATTACCGAAGTAACAAGAGCAGACAGAACCGTAGCCACTACACGTCGGACCGGAAACAGAATCAGAACCGTAACCACATACAAGTGGGACCGGCAGATCAAAACCGTTGCCATGGTCGGTACAGATAGAATCCAAGCTGTAGCTGGCAGATAAATTAAAGATCCCAAGCTGGGTGATCAGCCCAACAAGGTGGCCTAAGCCTAGTGGTGCCTTTAGTTTTTAAAACCCGAACCAATACAAATCAAAATAATAATCCCTTTGGCTCATGGGCTCACACTACAAAGCTCTGGCCCCATCTTGCTTCGAGGTTTTATTTTCAAAATAATAGTCTTATGATGTATTTCCGAATGTGGCGAACCACTCAAATCTCCTTCCAAATCGATTCGTAGAAACATACGAATTTCCATGGTAAACCACTCAAATACACATCAAAGTAATTTGTATAAAAATCATACGATCAATCCTTTCGAACATGGAAAACCACATGATTCTATATCAAATCACCGATGCTATTCAAATTAGTTTACCGAAGCGTACAAATACATTTCCTGATCTGGAATGGAATAGAATAATGCAGAATGACTTAATGACTTCCCAAGGGACTATCTCAATACACACTTAACTTTTAAACATTGATTAATAAAAGAACATGTTTGATGCCAATGAAAATCCACAACATTTAAAATGATAAAGTGTGCATTGAGACTTGAAAGATTCCCGGGGAATTCCACATATATTCATTCTCTCATTGTTCTCATTCCATTTCACAATTTTTCAAGTATCACAATTTATCCAAATCTTCATGGGCTTCTATGCATCATTAGAGGTCCAATGGGCTTCAGAAAAGAAGAAAAGAGAGGCCGAAAGAGGGCTGAAACAGGCCCTCACAGAAGCCTGGCTCGCTATAGCGAGCTGGGCTTCTGCCTGGTACTCGCCAGGCAGTAGGCTGGCCTGCTGTCCAGCCCGTGGAGGGGAGTTCTTCTCCCCTGTTTTCTACACTTCTTTCATCTCAATTGATTTTTCTTTCCCTTTCACTTCTTCTACATCAAATCTAATAAAATTTGGGCTTCTCCTTACCACACCAAATCCTTTAAAAACATCCATACATTAGATCATTCCATTCTTTCCAAGATTCAAGCATGAACAAAGCACTTTTTATCCATCAAAACATTAAAATCTGAAATGTGCATACAAATCCAAAGATGATTCATTACTAAATAAAAATCTCAGATTATTGAAATCATAAACTAGGGAACCATAAACATAGATCTTTGCTTAAACATTTCAAGAACAAATCAATAAACCAAGGTAGAAAATTCATAGTTTTTAAGAGAAGAACAAATATTCATAACAAACAACATACACTACAATATCTGAATATTTACTTGCCTCTAGTCAAGAAGAAGGACAAATCACTCAAAGATGGCCTCAACAAAGACTCTAGCTCCAAATCCACAAAACCCCCAAAATAATCCAAGAGAAAGCCCTTGAAACCAAACATTTGCAAAACCTCCATGAATCTCTTCGCATAGATGACAAAAACATTCTAAATGTTTTGGAAAACCAAGATTTGAAGAAAGAAATCCATTGCTAACCTTTTTGAAGCTCAAGCAAGGAAGAAGAGCATGGAAAAGTGGTCTCTCCTAGGTCAAATCCTTTGAAAATGGCATCCTTGGAAAGCTTGGAAGGTGGGGAAGAAGGTTTGGAGATCATTCCCTCACTTAGCACTCAAGATGGGAGCTTTCTAGAAGAGAGAGAAAAGGGCTGGGAGAAGGGTTTTCTCTTGAGCCTAGGGTTGCAAGAAGAACAAATGGGGCAGAAGAAGAGCCCAAGGCTTCTTATAAAGAGTAAGTGGGCTGGGTCCCATGGGCCCCAAATCTTCAAGTGGTTAAAACTGACATTTGTGGGTCCCAAATGAGATCGACGAAGAAGACAAAATCGATCAACGAAATATTTACTTTCGAAAAAGTATATTTTCCCCAATTTCTGAAATTTTTGAAATTTATGGACAGATTTAGTAAAAATGTCATTTTTGCCCCTTTTTCTCGAAAAACGTGATTCCTGATCATTAAATCAAAATGGTCAAAACAGGAAAGTTATTAAACTTAATGAGATGAGTCAAAATAAACCAAATTTGGATTTTTTTAGAAATCAAGAGTAATTTCTCATAAAAATATAAATCATATGGACCGGGTCAAACCAAAGTCAACGGTATTCAAAATCTCCAAGGCTATGAAAAATCTAGTCAAATTCAAAGAAAAAGTCAAACCAACTCAAATCTCGCTTAAAAAGCTAAACCATGATTAAAATAATACTAAACAAAAGAACTGGGGGTCGGGGTCTTACATCCTCCCCCCCTTAGAACCCATTTGGTCCTCCAAATGGTCTAAACCAAATAAAAATCGAAACCCCAAAAAGACTACAGAAAATACTTACACCCTCGCTGAACCTCGGCAACTGTGATGTCCCCTGATCAAATCTGACGTTGAGATGCTTCTGCAAACAACATTCTGATTCGGTTGAGGGCTTCACACTATTCCACATATCCACTCAAAACATACTTCTCTGACCAAACTAGTGTTCAACAATTCCTCTACTCATCTTTGGTGTCATCTATCATTCCTGTACTGGATCATTTCCTTTTACTTACCTTGTCAGTCACTGTCGGTCCAAGAAACTGCAAGTTCTATATCTTTCTATCACCTTGGAATTCTGTGCCTTGAGTCCTACAAAACTGTACATGGTGCTCCTGACGATTGTACGAAGATGTGATCGTAGACATGCTTTCTCTGAAATAATCTCTACTTCGAAAACTTCTGGAATTCCATGTACTTACTTTTACTGTACCATTCAAATTCTGGCTTGAAACTCTTCTATCTGGTCTTATCTTTGAGGAATTAGTGTAATTGAAATCTACCAAATGCTAGTCTCTTCATCCATTGTCATTCGGAATCCTGAAACAATCTATCATCTCCATCAAAGCTATCAACGCAAGCATCTCATGTCAGCACGTTAACTTCGAAGTGAGTGACTTAGAAATCTGTTGGCTCCTCAAATGCATCACCAGCTCCTGGCCTCCAAGAATACCGCCAATCCTTCTTTGTTCGGAAATCACAAACTCCAAACTCTATAGGTCTCCTGTCACTGACTTGGTCTGCTACAACCCAGATGTCACACTGCTATAAACCAGATGTTAAACAGCCATAACCTGCTGAGCTATTCTGTGTCGAAACTTTGCATGGCTTGCCTCTTCAGATTTCACTCTTCAAGTCTTCTACTTCTGACAAGCATAACCGATCTTAGAAATCCAATATGTGTTCACAGCTCCAAATTCCAATCTTTTTGTGCTGTATTCAGAATTCCTGCTCACTTCTGATTCCATCTGCTTGCTGCTCTTGATCTCTTGTCTGATACTGTGTTATCAACAAAAACATACCTGCCAACATGATGTCAATCCCTGAAGAACTGAAACTTTATTAATCCTAATCTCGAAATAACTCCACCGCTTTTTTATTGTTCTCCAAGGTTCACAGAATAACTAAACATTTGCTTCACGAATGGTGCTTGATTTTAAAATTTCACAATCTGGAGTCTGCTCAATCTTCTGCCTCTGTCTCATGCTCTGCCTTTCTTGCAGGAACAATTATCTCAGCCTCATCTGTATATTATATCTTAAGTTTTGCTCACTACTTCATAAATCCAAATTTGTTTCCAACTGAACCAATACACCTCCTTACATTCATCAATCCTTTAATTCTGTACATTTCCAAACTCCAACCATAAGCTAGAACAACTCATTCCATTTAATGCAAAACAAAACTTTAAATTTTAAACATAATGACTAAAACAATTACTTAGCTGAATTTCATCATTTTAAAACATAGTAGAAACTGAACCTCCAAATTATCAAATAAAGCTTAATAAATAAAGTTTATCAAAGTTTGAGTATGAAATAACATTATTCATTTTGAAATTCATATTTTCATAACCAAACAAATCATTGAAACACTCAACAATTTCAAATCAGGATTTCAAAAATAAATCAGATTCATACAGTATGACTATACATTAAACTTTGTTGAAATCTGAGTGTTAATTAAACACTAAACCTTGTTGAAATTTGAACTCATTTGTTCATAAAAATTCTATAGAAATTTAAACCTGTTTGATTATTAAAACAGTGCAGAAATTTCAAATTTAAAGTTCATCTATAAAACAATCCCTGATCAGAGATTTCTTTCCATATAACCATGAACATAAAATCCTGTAGAAGTTAAACAAAAACCCGAAACACAAAACCTTATGAAAACAAAATTATGTAACTCGTGAAAAAGAGTAGAATGACATAGTTATTTCAAAAAATAGCCTTAAAGAAGAAATATAAATCCATTAGCATACATCCCAATCAGTTGATTCACTTGTATCTACACATTGTCCAATCCAATACCCCGTAAGTCGGTAAAACCCACAAGGTTTCCTCTGCTGCCGAAAATTATCTTGACTACAACTAATCATCCACTTGGTATCCCTGCTGAATCAACTACACTGGCTAAGCTGCAAGTTACGGAAATTCTCAGCCAAAACTATGACAAGGCTAATTGAATCCGGAAAATCCCTGAGTCTCTGGCACCAACTTCTAACCTTACTAACTAAGAATCACTTCTCCCTTGATAAAATCGACAGCCAATATGCCTTTTGCAGTCCTTCATCTTGGAAAGATGGTCTGAATTCACCCAAAATCCACATTTACTTACCTTGGTACGCTGCATGATGATCTTCGATTAGCTGAGAGGGGATCTTCGAATGCCGCTCAAGTTCTACTTTGGCGGGCAAATGCACATGTCTTCTCTCATTAACCACATTAGTGATGTTGAAAGGCTGAAAGTCTGCCGATGTTCTCCGAAAACAACATACTGAGTCCACAGGGTTCTCAGTCTCCGACACAAGCACAGACAAAAGACACTGAATGTGGGTATGGAGATTTTAAATTCTCCCCCACGAAAGAGGAAATTTGGTTGTCCAAATTCCCTAGCAACAAGAATAACAGAGAAGACAAGAAAAGTCTCCCGAACTGAAAGAAAAGCGGACTCAAATTCAAAGAAACAATGACAAGAGAAAACAAATCGACACAATCTAACGAATCCTCACCACACGTCTTAATGTCTCTAGAGTATTTTATTTCCTAGAAACTAACCAGCTCTGATACCAAACCTGTCACTCCCCGAAACCGGGCCCTGCAGTTATCCGATCTCGAGATGCAAAATTTTGGAATTAATTAAAACTTTTGCTTTTCCCAAGATCCGCATGAATGAGGATAATAAAATTCCATCATGATCAGAACATATTTTCGCGGAAGCTAATCACGGCGTTGCGACCCGGAGCCCGTGGCCATCGGATTCCGTGTCGCACTCAACCAATATCATAAAGCCATCACATAAGCAGGATGGTACAAATCATAAATCATGGAATTACAGAGCTGGCAGTAACAGGACTATTTATTTCCCACATATTCAAGTTACAATTAACAAGTGTCTTAATTACAAATCCCAAGAAAAAGGCTAACAAAGCCATACAAAAATAACATCCAACTAAATAGAAATACTACCCCCAATAATTAGATACAAACTCCGGTGCCGAACTTGACACCTAGATGATATCAATGGGCAGCCTCTCACGTCAGACCGGCGGCTCAACTGTCTCCTCCGATCAAATACCTAAAAGCAGGAGAGAAATCTGGCACCAAACAAACATGGTCAGACAGGACGGTCTAGAAAGCAAATAAACAAGTAATAGGATGATGAACATTTATAGCAACCATATAAAAATCAAGTCTGATACATTTAAAGTTTGGGCATATATGAATAACCAATATAGTCAAGTAAACACTTTATGGATCATTAAAAATATAAATGAATAAAATAATGGTAAACGAATAAATCAATGGCAATCGAATAAAACACTAATCAATTAATAATTCAACGACAATCAAATAAACCATTGGCATTCGATAAAAACATTGGCAAACCACACATAGCTATATCCCCTATTACTGAAGTAACAAGAGCAGACAGAACCGTAGCCACTACACGTCGGACCGGAAACAGAATCAGAACCGTAGCCACATACAAGTGGGACCGGCAGATCAAAACCGTTGCCATGGTCGGTACAGACAGAATCCAAGCTGTAGCTGGCAGATAAATTAAAGATCCCAAGCTGGGTGATCAGCCCAACAAGGTGACCTAAGCCTAGTGGTGCCTTTAGTTTTTAAAACCCGAACCAATACAAATCAAAATAATAATCCCTTTGGCTCATGGGCTCACACTACAAAGCTCTGGCCCCATCTTGCTTCGAGGTTTTATTTTCAAAATAATAGTCTTATCGATGTATTTCCGAATGTGGCGAACCACTCAAATCTCCTTCCAAATCGATTCGTAGAAATGTACGAATTTCCATGGTAAACCACCCAAATACACATCAAAGTAATTTGTATAAAAATCATACGAACAATCCTTTCGAACATGGAAAACCACATGATTCTATATCAAATCACCGATGCTATTCAAATTAGTTTACCGAAGCGTACAAATACATTTCCTGATCTGGAATGGAATAGAATAATGCAGAATGACTTAATGACTTCCCAAGGAATTATCTCAATACACACTTAACTTTTAAACATTGATTAATAAAAGAACATGTTTGATGCCAATGAAAATCCACAACATTTAAAATGATAAAGTGTGCATTGAGAGTTGAAAGATTCCCGGATAATTCCACATATATTCATTCTCTCATTGTTCTCATTCCATTTCACAATTTTTCAAGTATCACAATTTATCCAAATCTTCATGGGCTTCTATGCATCATTAGAGGTCCAATGGGCTTCAGAAAAGAAGAAAAGAGGGGCCGAAAGAGGGCCTAAACAGGCCCTCACAGAAGCCTGGCTTGCTATAGCGAGCTGGGCTTCTGCCTGGTACTCGCCAGGCAGTAGGCTAGCCTGCTGTCCAGCCCGTGGAGGGGAGTTCTTCTCCCCTGTTTTCTACACTTCTTTCATCTCAATTGATTTTTCTTTCCCTTTCACTTCTTCTACATCAAATCTAATATAATTTGGGCTTCTCCTTGCCACACCAAATCCTTTAAAAACATCCATACATTAGATCATTCCATTCTTTCCAAGATTCAAGCATGAACAAAGCACTTTTTATCCATCAAAACATTAAAATCTGAAATTTGCATACAAATCCAAAGATGATTCATTACTAAATAAAAATCTCAGATTATTGAAATCATAAACTAGGGAACCATAAACATAGATCTTTGCTTAAACATTTCAAGAACAAATCAATAAACCAAGGTAGAAAATTCATAGTTTTTAAGAGAAGAACAAATATTCATAACAAACAACATACACTACAATATCTGAATATTTACTTGCCTCTAGTCAAGAAGAAGGACAAATCACTCAAAGATGGCCTCAACAAAGACTCTAGCTCCAAATCCACAAAACCCCCAAAATAATCCAAGAGAAAGCCCTTGAAACCAAACATTTGCAAAACCTCCATGAATCTCTTTGCATAGATGACAAAAACATTCTAAATGTTTTGGAAAACCAAGATCTGAAGAAAGAAATCCATTGCTAACCTTTTTGAAGCTCAAACAAGGAAGAAGAGCATGTAAAAGTGGTCTCTCCTAGCTCAAATCCTTTGAAAATGGCATCCTTGGAAAGCTTGGAAGGTGGGGAAGAAGGTTTGGAGATCATTCCCTCACTTAGCACTCAAGATGGGAGCTTTCTAGAAGAGAGAGAAAAGGGCTGGGAGAAGGGTTTTCTCTTGAGCCTAGGGTTGCAAGAAGAACAAATGGGGCAGAAGAAGAGCCCAAGGCTTCTTATAAAGAGTAAGTGGGCTGGGTCCCATGGGCCCCAAATCTTCAAGTGGTTAAAACTGACATTTGTAAGTCCCGAATGAGATCGACGAAGAAGACAAAATCGATCAACGAAATATTTACTTTCGAAAAAGTATATTTTCCCCAATTTCTGAAATTTTTGAAATTTATGGACAGATTTTGTAAAAATGTCATTTTTGCCCCTTTTTCTCGAAAAACGTGATTCCTGATCATTAAATCAAAATGGTCAAAACAGGAAAGTTATTAAACTTAATGAGATGAGTCAAAATAAACCAAATTTGGATTTTTTTAGAAATCAAGAGTAATTTCTCATAAAAATATAAATCATATGGACCGGGTCAAACCAAAGTCAACGGTCTTCAAAATCTCCAAGGCTATGAAAAATCTAGTCAAATTCAAAGAAAAAGTCAAACCAACTCAAATCTCGCTTAAAAAGCTAAACCATGATTAAAATAATACTAAACAAAAGAACTGAGGGTCGGGGTCTTACATCCTCCCCCCCTTAGAACCCATTTGGTCCTCCAAATGGTCTAAACCAAATAAAAATCGAAACCCCAAAAAGACTACAAAAAATACTTACACCCTCGCTGAACCTCGGCAACTGTGATGTCCCCTGATCAAATCTGACGTTGAGATGCGTCTGCAAACAACATTCTATTTCGGTTGAGGGCTTCACACTGTTCCACATATCCGCTCAAAACATACTTCTCTGACCAAACTAGTGTTCAACAATTCCTCTACTCATCTTTGGTGTCATCTATCATTCCTGTACTGGATCATTTCCTTTTACTTACCTTGTCAGTCACTGTCGGTTCAAGAAACTGCAAGTTCTATATCTTTCTATCACCTTGGAATTCTGTGCCTTGAGTCCTACAAAACTGTACACGGTGCTCCTGACGATTGTACGAAGATGTGATCGTAGACATGCTTTCTCTGAAATAATCTCTACTTCGAAAACTTCTGGAATCCATGTACTTACTTTTACTGTACCATTCAGATTCTGGCTTGAAACTCTTCTATCTGGTCTTAGCTTTGAGGAATTAGTGTAATTGAAATCTACCAAATGCTAGTCTCTTCATCCATTGTCATTCGGAATCCTGAAACAATCTATCATCTCCATCAAAGCTATCAACGCAAGCATCTCATGTCAGCACGTTAACTTCGAAGTGAGTGACTTAGAAATCTGTTGGCTCCTCAAATGCATCACCAGCTCCTGGCCTCCAAGAATACCGCCAATCCTTCTTTGTTCGGAAATCACAAACTCCAAACTCTATAGGTCTCCTGTCACTGACTTGGTCTGCTACAACCCAGATGTCACACTGCTATAAGCCAGATGTTAAACTGCCATAACCTGCTGAGCTGTTCTGTGTCGAAACTTTGCATGGCTTGCCTCTTCAGATCTCACTCTTCAAGTCTTCTACTTCTGACAAGCATAACCGATCTTAGAAATCCAATCTGTGTTCACAGCTCCAAATTCCAATCTTTTTGTGCTGTATTCAGAATTCCTGCTCACTTCTGATTCCATCTGCTTGCTGCTCTTGATCTCTTGTCTGATACTGTGTTATCAACAAAAACATACCTGCCAACATGATGTCAATCCCTGAAGAACTGAAACTTTATTAATCCTAATCTCGAAATAACTCCACCGCTTTTTGATTGTTCTCCAAGGTTCACAGAATAACTAAACATTTGCTTCACGAATGATGCTTGATTTTAAAATTTCACAATCTGGAGTCTGCTCAATCTTCTGCCTCTGTCTCATGCTCTGCCTTTCTTGTAGGAACAATTATCTCAGCCTCATCTGTATATTATATCTTAAGTTTTGCTCACTACTTCATAAATCCAAATTTGTTTCCAACTGAACCAATACACCTCCTTACATTCATCAATCCTTTAATTCCGTACATTTCCAAACTCCAACCATAAGCTAGAACAACTCATTCCATTTAATGCAAAACAAAACTTTAAATTTTAAACATAATGACTAAAACAATTACTTAGCTGAATTTCATCATTTTAAAACATAGTAGAAACTGAACCTCCAAATTATCAAATAAAGCTTAATAAATAAAGTTTATCAAAGTTTGAGTATGAAATAACATTATTCATTTTGAAATTCATATTTTCATAACCAAACAAATCATTGAAACACTCAACAATTTCAAATCAGGATTTCAAAAATAAATCAGATTCATACAGTATGACTATACATTAAACTTTGTTGAAATCTGAGTGTTAATTAAACACTAAACCTTGTTGAAATATGAACTCATTTGTTCATAAAAATCCTATAGAAATTTGAACCTATTTGATTATTAAAATAGTGCAGAAATTTCAAATTTAAAGTTCATCTATAAAACAATCCCTGATCAGAGATTTCTTTCCATATAACCATGAACATAAAATCCTGTAGAAGTTAAACAAAAACCCGAAACACAAAACCTTATGAAAACAAAATTATGTAACTCGTGAAAAAGAGTAGAATGACATAGTTATTTCAAAAAATAGCCTTAAAGAAGAAATATAAATCCATTAGCATACATCCCAATCAGTTGATTCACTTGCATCTACACATTGTCCAATCCAATACCCCGTAAGTCAGTAAAACCCACAAGGTTTCCTCTGCTGCCGAAAATTATCTTGACTACAACTAATCATTCACTTGGTATCCCTGCTGAATCAACTACACTGGCTATGCTGCAAGTTACGGAAATTCTCAGCCAAAACTATGACAAGGCTCATTGAATCCGGAAAATCCCTGAGTCTCTGGCACCAACTTCTAACCTTACTAACTAAGAATCACTTCTCACTTGATAAAATCGACAGCCAATATGCCTTTTGCAGTCCTTCATCTTGGAAAGATGGTCTGAATTCACCCAAAATCCACATTTACTTACCTTGGTACGCTGCATGATGATCTTCGATTAGCTGAGAGGGGATCTTCGAATGCCGCTCAAGTTCTACTTTGGCGTGCAAATGCACATGTCTTCTCTCATTAACCACATTAGTGATGTTGAAAGGCCGAAAGTCTGCCGATGTTCTCCGAAAACAACATACTGAGTCCACAGGGTTCTCAGTCTCCGACACATGCACAGACAAAAGACACTGAATGTGGGTATGGAGATTTTAAATTCTCCCCCACGAAAGAGGAAATTTGGTTGTCCAAATTCCCTAGCAACAAGAATAACAGAAAAGACAAGAAAAGTCTCCCGAACTGAAAGAAAAGCGGACTCAAATTCAAAGAAACAAAGACAAGAGAAAACAAATCGACACAATCTAACGAATCCTCACCACACGTCTTAATGTCTCTAGAGTGTTTTATTTCCTAGAAACTAACCAGCTCTGATACCAAACCTGTCACACCCCGAAACCGGGCCCTGCAGTGATCCGATCTCGGGATGCGAAATTTTGGAATTAATTAAAACTTTTGCTTTTTCCAAGATCCGTGTGAATGAGGATAATAAAATTCCATCACGATCAGAACATATTTTCACGGAAGCTAATCATGGCGTTGCGACCCGGAGTCCGTGGCCATCGGATTCCGTGTCGCACTCAACCAATATCATAAAGCCATCACATAAGCAGGATGGTACAAATCATAAATCATGGAATTACTGAGCTGGCAGTAACAGGACTATTTATTTCCCACATATTCGAATTACAATTAACAAGTGTCTTAATTACAGCCCAGTGAAAAAGGCTAACAAAGCCATACAAAAATAAAATAGAAATACTACCCCCAATAATTAGATACAAATTCCGGTGCCAAACTTGACACCTAGATGATATCAATGGGCAGCCTCTCACGTCAGACCGGCGGCTGAACTGTCTCCTCCAATCAAATACCTAAAAGCAGAAGGAGAGAAATCTGGCACCAAACAAACATGGTCAGACAGGACGGTCTGGAAAGCAAATAAAACAGTAATAGGATGATGAACAATTATAACAACCATATAAAAATCAAGTCTGATACATTTAAAGTTTGGGCATATATGAATAACCAATATAGTCAAGTAAACACTTTATGGATCATTAAAAATATAAATGAATAAAATAATGGTAAACGAATAAATCAATGGCAATCGAATAAAACACTAATCAATTAATAATTCAACGACAATCAAATAAACCATTGGCATTCGATAAAAACATTGGCAAACCACACATAGCTATATCCCCTATTACCGAAGTAACAAGAGCAGACAGAACCGTAGCCACTACACGTGGGACCGGAAACAGAATCAGAACCGTAGCCACATACAAGTGGGACCAGCAGATCAAAATCGTTGCCATGGTCGGTACAGATAGAATCCAAGCTGTAGCTGGCAGACAAATTAAAGATCCCAAGCCGGGTGATCAGCCCAACAAGGTGACCTAAGCCTAGTGGTGCATTTAGTTTTTAAAACCCGAACTAATACAAATCAAAATAATAATCCCTTTGGCTCATGGGCTCACACTACAAAGCTCTGGCCCCATCTTGCCTCTAGGTTTTAGTTTCAAAATAATAGTCTTATCAATGTATTTCCGAATGTGGCGAACCACTCAAATCTCCTTCCAAATCGATTCGTAGAAACATACGAATTTCCATGGTAAACCACTCAAATACACATCAAAGTAATTTGTATAAAAATCATACGATCAATCCTTTCGAACATGGAAAACCACATGATTCTATATCAAATCACCGATGCTATTCAAATTAGTTTACCGAAGCGTACAAATACATTTCCTGATCTAGAATGGAATAGAATAATGTTGAATGACTTAATGACTTCCCAAGGAACTATCTCAATACACACTTAACTTTTAAACATTGATTAATAAAAGAACATGTTTGATGCCAATGAAAATCCACAACATTTAAAATGATAAAGTGTGCATTGAGACTTGAAAGATTCCCGGGTAATTCCACATATATTCATTCTCTCATTGTTCTCATTCCATTTCACAATTTTTCAAGTATCACAATTTATCCAAATCTTTCATGGGCTTCTATGCATCATTAGAGGTCCAATGGGCTTCAAAAAAAAGAGAGGCCGAAAGAGGGCTGAAACAGGCCCCCACAGAAGCCTGGCTCGCTATAGCGAGTTGGGCTTCTGCCTGCGACTCGCCAGGCAGTAGGCTGGCTCGTTATAGCGAGCCCAGGCTCGCTATAGCCTGCTGTCCAGCCCGTGGAGGGGAGTTCTTCTCCCTTGTTTTCTACACTTCTTTCATCTCAATTGATTTTTCTTTCCCTCCCACTTCTTCTACATCAAATCTATTATAATTTGGGCTTCTCCTTGCCACATCAAATCCATTAAAATATCCATACATTAGATCATTCCATTCTTTCCAAGATTCAAGCATGAACAAAGCACTTTTTATCCATCAAAACATTAAAATCTGTAATGTGCATACAAATCCAAAGATGATTCATTACTAAATAAAAATCTCAGATTATTGAAATCATAAACTAGGGAACCATAAACATAGATCTTTGCTTAAACATTTCAAGAACAAATCAATAAACCAATGTAGAAAATTCATAGTTTTTAAAAGAAGAACAAATATTCATAACAAACAACATACACCACAATATCTGAATATTTACTTGCCTCTAGTCAAGAAGAAGGACAAATCACTCAAAGATGGCCTCAACAAAGACTCTAGCTCCAAATCCACAAAACCTCAAAATAATCCAAGAGAAAGCCCTAGAAACCAAACATTTGCAAAACCTCCATGAATCTCTTTGCATAGATGACAAAAACATTATAAATGGTTTGGGAAACCAAGATTTGAAGAAAGAAATCCATTGCTAACCTTTTTGAAGCTCAAACAAGGAAGAAGAGCATGGAAAAGTGGTCTCTCCTAGCTCAAATCCTTTGAAAATGGCATCCTTGGAAAGCTTGGAAGGTGGGGAAGAAGGTTTGGAGATCATTCCCTCACTTACCACTCAAGATGGAAGCTTTCTAGAAGAGAGAGAAAAGGGCTGGGAGAAGGGTTTTCTCTTGAGCCTAGGGTTGCAAGAAGAACAAATGGGGAAGAAGAAGAGCCCAAGGCTTCTTATAAAGAGTAAGTGGGCTGGGTCCCATGGGCCCCAAATCTTCAAGTGGTTAAATTTGACATTTGTGAGTCCCGAATGAGATCGACGAAGAAGACAAAATCGATCAACGAAATATTTACTTTCCAAAAAGTATATTTTCCCCAATTTCTGAAATTCTCGAAATTTATGGACAGATTTAGTAAAAATGTCATTTTTGCCCATTTTTCTCGAAAAACGCAATTTCTGATCATTAAATCAAAATGGTCAAAATATGAAAGTTGTTAAACTTAATGAGATGAGTCAAAATAAACCAAATTTGGAATTTTTTAGAAATCAAGAGTAATTTCTCATAAAAATATAAATCATATGGACCGGGTCAAACCAAAGTCAACGGTCTTCAAAATCTCCAAGGCTATGAAGAATCTAGTCAAATTCAAAGACAAAGTCAAACCAACTCAAATCTCACTTAAAAAGCTAAACCATGATTAAAATAATACTAAAAAAAAGAACTGGGGGTCGGGGCTTACACTTACCTCGAAGGTGTGAACCACCAACAGCAATCATCGGCCTCAACGACGACAGGAATGAACGGATGCATGGTCCGAAAGCCCAAAAGAATCTCTGGAAGGTGTCGTCATCTGCCGTTTTAATATTTGTCACTATACCTGAATTCATCTTCTTCAATTCATTGCAATTGATAGACCGCGCTATCTGCGCACTGTTCTACTGAGGTCGGCGGACGTGGGAGTCCGTGGGGTACGACCCTTTCATGACTGGTGGCAAAAGCAGGTATCAACATTTTTTTGTGTGGGTGTGCCAGATTTTCTATTTTACTTGGAATTGCAAGTAGTGATCCGAAGATCGACCTTCGCAAGTAAAAAGGAAATCAACTTCTTTTAAGTTTTCCATTGCACATATATTTAAGAAAAGAGACATTTTCTTGATTTGTCGTGAAAGGCGATTTTTTGGCATTTATAGCTGATTTTTGGCGTTTATAGCCGATTTTGGCATTTATAGACGATTTTTTGCATTTATAGCCGATTTTGGCATTTATAGCCGATTTACAATTCTTATCAATAATGAAAGACAAGAGTTGTGATTTTTGTCTCTTTTGGAAAAATACAAAATACAATGAAAAGCAAGTAAAGGAGGATCTAACTTCTCAGGAGATTGTGGGGGACTCGTTCAGATTGGCGGTCACAAGCCATGTGTGGACTTCGCCATCATCCATGTAGATGGGAACAGAGGATGCTCTTGATTCACTTGGCTTGGCTATAACCTCATATTTTTAGAGGACAAAAACCAAGAGGAGGTCCTATGTCCAATAAAAAGCTAAGTAGTCGGGTTGAAAAGCCACGTCTAAGCCATTGGAGGTAGAAGGAGAAGGCAAGAACCTTGGGGGGGGGACACCCCCCAAGGGACTTTTGTCACCTTGTAACGGTGGTCGGTGTAGAACTTTCGCAGAGTTTTCTCCCTTTCTTTCTCTGGATTTTCTGTGCTTGGAAGCTGATCTGATTCTGATTTGGATTTCTTTGGAGTGCTCTCCTATTTATAGACTCTTGGTAGCCATTTAGGAGGATTTATGGGCTTTAATTGTCATTAAGCAGCATAATGGGAGGAGTTACAAGGTTTAATTCCTTTATTTCGTAACTCCTGGACCTTGGCTTCTGATTGGCCGGTGGAGATTAAGAGCTTTTAATTGCCTTTAATCACCATGATGAGAGGAGTTTCATGGTTTAAATGCCATGAATCAATTGACTTGTAACTCCTGGATGCTTGCTTCTGATTGGGCCGTCCAAAGTAATGAATAAATGACTGCAATAAACTAGTCAATTAACTACATTAAGTGGTCGCCGAGCAGTTGAAAAGTCGCGGGCCGTGTCGCGTCTTTTTGGATTCTTCTGGCGATGATCATCGATGGATCTTCATGTAGATCGACATCGGATGACCATGTAACTTCAGGTATTGATTGTCAACAGCGGGTCGGTGCCATCTGTCTAGTCGATTTCTCGATCGATCGGGTAGAAAGTTCACTTTTTTGGCTGACCGGTTGGCGATCAATATTGATTTTGATACTCTTAAAGACTGATCCGTGATTTTGATGGATGTCGAAGGATTTGGTGCCTCAAAAGTATGAATTTTAGAAAATCTCATGAGTTGGAAACTTCAAAACGCGAAAAATGACGGAAAACGGACCTTTTCGAGGCGAACCCGGCGGTCCGTAGCTCCATGGTCGCCGGCGACCATGGGCCAGGGTCTCCAGCGACCATGGGCCAGGGTCGCAGGCTGTGACCCTGGGCCGAGGAGATTTTCCCTCTTTTGGTCCCGTTTCGCGGCCATTTCGAGGTCTTTTTCATTCTTTTTTTCACCTATATTTTCTTTGACATTTTTGCACATTGATTGGCCTGATTTCCTTATAGAAAACATGATGAGAATCATTGCATTTTGGGGTGCAAAGTTTCCAATTTTCCGGGAAAGTCGAAGACTTTGTCGCGTAGAGTTGCCGATTTTCCGTCAGAAGCTGAAACTGGGTCAAACGATGTCGGGATGATCTGAAATTTGAGGTATGGCCTCCTGAGCAATAAATAAGACCAACCATAGGCTTTTATTTGAGTTTTGAAGTCGTATGGGTCCTGTCGCCAGTAGACTTGATTTTGTCGCGAGGAAGATGTCGCGGCTTGATGTGCGGTCAGCCGATGTCCGATTGACTTGAGATTTCACAGGGAACCTATTGGAGTCATTTTGAGATTATCCACGGGCTCTGTCTTGGAAACCATGGTCCCAGGGAGCTTCGCCGCCGAGAGGCTTGATTTGGCTTCTGAGAGTCAAAGTATGGTCAAATGTTGTCGAAGTGACCTGAAACTTGACGTGTAGCCCTTTGTAAGCATCTTGAAGCCAGCCATGTGCTCTGTCTGATGACTGATGGCCTCGGTGGTTCTCGCCACCGAGAGGCTTGATTTAGCTGTTCGAGGGTTGACGTAGAGTCAAACGTTGTCGGTTTGACTTGGAACTTGACATGGAGACTTTTGGATGTATTTTGAGACCATCCATAGGCTCTGATCGAAGATTTGGTGTCTTTGATACTGTCACCGCCGAGAGCTCCTGTTCAGCTATCGGAGAAGCAAAGTCAGGCCAAATGATTTTGAAATGACCCGAAACTTCTTGTGTACTCTCTTTTGGCTATCTTGAAGGATCCTGTAGTTTTTGTTTGATTCTGACAAGATTTGATTTTTGAAGTAGCATTGCATATTTATGGCAGGCTGCGACTTCATGTAGTTCTCTTACTGTTGAAGAGGCAAAGTGACACATTTTTTTTGTGTCAACAACAATAGAGAGGGAGAATCCGGAAGGACTCTTCATACGATTCTCGAATTGCTCGAAGGGCTATATCCTTTGCTTTGTGTGCCCTCATGTAAGTAATAAGACCTCCAAACTCTGTTTGATACTCATTAATGATCTCCTTTGGTGTCAACTTATTATTAAATCGGACCATTTCTAAGATGAATTCTATGATCAGTTCTGCAGACGCTTGCTGATGTGTCATGCCCATCATTGGCTTCGAGCAAGAATTTTTTTTATTTTTATTTTTACCATTTATCTAAATATTGAAGATTTCCAATTTCCTTGCATGCTTTTCCCCTCCATTTCTCAACATAGAACTGAATGTGCTTTAATTGTTTGCATTTTTATTTACTTACTTATCTTATCTTTTTTTTCCTTTTTTAATGTGTTGGTATTTTGCTTTCTTTGATTTTTTTAGTGCTTTGCTTGATTCTGAGTTAAGGTGGAGAAATGTGGACGCATTTGGTCACTTCAGGATCTCAATCTTTTGGAATTACAAACTGGATTTTGCTCAGTAGCTTGGTTTCAAAATTCTATGTGTTGAAAAGGTAAATCATGAAAATAAAAATTTTCTAAGAGATCTGGATCCCCTTTGAATAACTAAAATCATCAGAGTTTCAAGTTGTCAGTGAATGATAAAAAGATTGAGCTATGCCTAGCAACTTTTTGTAATTTTTAACAATAACAGCCAGTGAGTTGCTACATGAGAAGGCTTGTGATTTAAACATTGCTCAATTATATCTTTGATCAAAAGATCATTAAATAGAGGATAAAGTGGATTACCTATCATCTATTCCATGGTCCGAAAAGCTCTGGCAATTCTAGTCTTTTAAGGCTGTTAGATGCTAGAACTCTCGTATTTGGAAGGCCAATAGGCCCCCACATACTTTGCCAAAGTCTTACAAAGTGAATTGCTATGTAAAATAAAACGAAACTACTAATAGCATCCATTTTATGGCTTTAAAAGGGTAGAAGGTACAGCTGACAGTATTTAATGGAGTTGATTTTACAAGATCACTAGATCCTAAAGCCCTATTGTGAATGGCCCCACAGACGTTTCCAATTGTCCTCTTTAATTTGGTGTTTACTCTTGACAGTGAAATCTCAGTGGTTTCCATTAGATGTGTCCTATGTCCATTTAGAAAATTACAAAGGCCCCATTTTGGGGAAATTGGATCCAAGTTCAGGCCCACAGTTATTAGCCCCCTTCAGATGCCAAATTGTGTCAATAATCAGGCACCGGTTTCAGTCTACTATGGACTAGATCTGTCCAGAAATTCACTTCCTTTGGCTGCACTTGGCTCCCCGAATATCCATGGACTTCATTTTCAGGAAATACAAAGTTCTTTTTTTGGTTTAGGATGGCCCTAAAGGGCCACAGCTAAAACATATCAAACCGGATACTGGACAGTGCACAAAGATGCATCAAATGATCTCTCTCACATTAATTATTTCTCAACCAACTACTGGGATATTTCTTAACCACAATTGGTATTCACCGTTGGTCTGAACATGGTGAGTGCATATGAAACTTGATTAAATGAGTTGATATGTCACTGCATTGTTCCAATCAAATAATGAATATCTTTCAGATGAATGTCATACAACCTTAAATATCTTTCGGATGAATGTCATACAAGCTTGGGGTTATAAAGCAGTATTAGTATAGATTGGGATTAGAAGGTATGCACTGTCTCAGAGAAACACTTCTCAATGATAAAAGCAGAACAGGTAGCCTGTTGGTGGCTGCACTGACTCAGCATTGGACACTGCTAGCAAACAGTAATTGCCTAAATATTACGGACTTGGAATAAGGAGTTAGGATAAGTAATAAGCCTCTTTTGAAGGTGGAGAGATGTCTGGGACCTGCAAGGGGAGAAGAAGAACAGTAGTCAAAGACCCTGGCTGTAGTCAGCGCAAGGCTCTCCGATGCCTAAGTTAGGTCAACAACTCAACAGTAGGATGGAGATTTAGAGAGAGTTTAGGGTGTTAGAGATATTCTATGTGTATATATCTGAGAGATCCCATCGTCATACCTGAGCTTCTCTATTTATAGGAGAAGTTGGGTGAGGAGTCCCATGACTCTGATGGGTATTGATGAGAAGTACCATCTAATCATCACCTTTCCTTAATTGCAATCCAATCGGCCCACCTTTCTTTAAATGGTAGTCCAATCGGGCCTACCTTTCTTGACTATTTGGCATGGTCCCATCGGACTTCTACCTGGGGCCTCACCCTGATGTAGATGTAGCCGCTGGACGCCGTTTTGTCAGAGAGCATGGGCGGCAAGGATGGCTAATCAGCCCAACTTACGCGTGCCTCTATCTAATCACACGTCCCATGATGTGGTCGGGCTTCCGCAGAAGTTCGGCTATCAGTGTTTGTCTTGGTTAGCCTTCTGGTACTATTGCCGAGATGCGTAACCGAGGTCAGGACACGATGCCGAGGTTAGGAATGACCGAGCTCAGGAGCGACCTTGATCTCGGTTGGCGCCCTGGCACTGTTTGCCGAGGTGCGTGATGGAACAGCGCTCCTGCCTGGTTCTACCGAGGTCGGCGGACGTGGGAGTCCGTTTGGGTACGACCCTTTCGCAACCGGGGGGCAGAGGCGTGCATCAATATTTTTTTGTGTGGGTGTGCCAGATTTTCTATTTTACTTGGAATTGCAAGTGGTGATCCGGAGATCAAACTTCGCAAGTAAAAAGGAAATCAACTTCTTTCAAGTTTTCCATTGCACATATATTTAAGAAAAGAGACATTTTCTTGATTTGCCGTGAAAGGCGATTTTTTGGCATTTATAGCCAATTTTGGCATTTATAGCCAATTTACAATTCTTATCAATAATGAAAGACAAGAGTTGTGATTTTTGTCTCATTTGAAAAAATACAAACTACAATGAAAAGCAAGAAAAGGAGGATCTAACTTCTCAGGAGATTGTGGGGGGACCCGTTCAGATTGACGGTCGCAAGCCATATGTGGACTTCGCCATCATCCATGCAGATGAGAACAGAGGATGCTATTGATTCGCTTGGCTTCGCTATAACCTCGGGTTTTTAGAGGACAAAGACCAAAATGAGGTCCTATATCCAATAAAAAGCCAAGTAGACGGGCTGAAAAGCCACGTCTAAGCCATTGGAGGCAGAAGGAGAAGGCAAGGACCTTGGGGGGGGGCACCCCCCAAGGGACTTTTGTCACCTTGTAGCGGTGGTTGGTGTAGAACTTCCGCAGAGTTTTCTCTCTTTCTTTCTCTGGATTTCTGTGCTTTTTTCTGATCTGGGATCTGTTTTTTTTTTTCCGATGATCTCTGTGATTTTTCGGATCTGGAATTCTTTGGAATGCTCTCCTATTTATAGGCTTTTAGGTAGCCATTTAGGAGGATTTATGAGCCTTAATTGTCATAAAGCTACATAAAGGGAGGAGTTACAAGATTGAATTCTTTATTTTGTAACTCCTTTTTCTTGGCTTCTGATTGGCCGGAGGAGATTGAGGGCATTTAATCGCCTTTAATCGCCATGATGGGAGGAGTTTCATGGGTTAAATGTCATGAATCTCTTGACTTTTAACTCCCGGATGCTTGCTTCTGATTGGGCCGTCCAAAGAAATGGATTAATGACTGTAATAAAGCTAGTCAATTAATCGCATTAAGTGTTCGCCGAGCAGTTGAAGAGTCGCGGGCCGTGCCGCGTCTTTTGGGATTCTTCTGGCGATGATCATCGATGGATCTTCATGTAGATCGACATCAGATGACCATGTAACTTCAGGTATTGGTTGCCAATAGCGGGTTGGTGCCATCTGTCCTGTCGATTTCTCGATCGGTCAGGTAGAAAGCACACTTTTTTGGTTGACCGGTTGGCGATCAATGTTGGTTTCGATACTCTTGTTGATTGACCTGTGTTTTTGACGGATGTCAGAGGATTTGGTGTCTCAAAAGTATGAATTTTGGAAAATCAAAGGAGTCGGACGCTTCGAATCGCGAAGAAACGACGAAAAATGGAGTTTTCGAGGCCCTCCCGGCGATCCCGGGCTCTAGGGTCGCCTGCGACCCTGGGGGAGTTCTCCCCCCTTTTGTCCCATTTTGTGTCCGTTTTTGTTGTTTTTCGATTCTTCTTTCTTCTGTATTTTTCTTTGACATTTTTTATCATTTATTGGCCTGATTTCCCTATGGAAAACCTGATGAGAATCCTTGTATTTTGGTTTGCAAATTTTCTAATTTTCCGAGAAGGCCGAAGACTTTGTCGCGCAGAGCTGCCAATTTTCCGTCAGAAGCTGAAACTGGGTCAAACGATGTCGAAATTACATGAAATTTGGGGTGAAGCCTGTTGAGCAATAAATAAGACCAACCATAGGCTTTTGTTTGAGTTTTGAAGCCGTTTGGGGTCCTATCACCAGTAGACTTGCTTTTGTCGCGATGAAGATGTCGCGGCTTGATGTGCGGTCAACCGATGTCCGATTGACTTAAAATTTGACAGGGAACCTATTGGAGTCATTTTAAGATGATCCATAGGCTCTATCTTGGAAACCATGGTCCCGGGGAGCTTCGCCGCCGAGAGGCCTGATTTAGCTGTTCAAGGGTTGATGTAGGGTCAAACGTTGTCGGTTTGACTCGGAACTTGACGTGGAGCCTTTTGGATGTATTTTGAGACCATCCATCGGCTCTGATCGAAGATTTGGTGTCTCCGATGCTTTCGCCGCAGGAGCTCCTTTTCGGCTGTCGGAGAAGCGAAGCTAGGCCAAATGAGTTTGAAATGGCCCGAAACTTCTTGTGTACTCCTCTTTTGGCTGTCTTTAGGGATCTTGCAGTTTTTGTTTGATTCTGACAAGATTTGATTTTTTGGAAGTAGCATTGCCTATTTATGGCAGGTTGAGACTTCATGTAGCTCTTTGGATCTTGGAGAGGCAAAGTGACATTTTTGGTGTCAACAAATGCCCCCTCGAGGTGCAGCGACGAGTTGCTTAACTTTTATAGTTGATGTGCCTCGAAGAGATTTTGTGAAGAAGAGCTTGTGACTTGACCAAGAGTCTTTTGAGCAGTCTTTCTTTTTGGTATTCGTAGCCTTTTGAGCTTCCAGGGGAATTTTATGGTAGTGAAAGGGATCACATACCATCTCGAGGCAAAGTTTTGAAGATGACATCAGGGATGTGGATTTGGGTTTTGACCTTGTGACCTAACAGGCTGTATGTGGCAGGTTAGGGGGTCGGGTTTGGTTTTGACCGTGTGACCCAACAAGCTGTATGTGGAATGTTGGGGGATCAGGTTTTGGTTTTTGGTCTTGGTCTTGTGACCTAACAAGCTGTATGTGGCAAGTTAGGGGACCAGGATTTGGTTTGGTTTTTTGTGGAATGTCAATTTCAAGATTTTGGCTCAATTTGGTAGATGAGGCTGGATGGTTTGATTTTTGGAAGCTCATGGGGCTTGGAATTCTCTTTTGTATGGTCGAATCAACTCAAAAGAGGCATGGAACCATTTTTGTATGCTCTTGGTAAGAGGGATTTCTCTTTGACTAAAAGCCCAATTTTTTTTTAAGTGCCTAGGTGGTCAAACCTTAAGCTTTTGAAATGGCTTAGATCTCATATGGTGTCATTTTTGTAAAGAATATCTAAAAATATCTCCTTTGGATAGAGAATATCTAAGAATATCTTTACTTGGAGAGAATCTCTCATGTTCCCTTTATTTTGGGAGAGAATATCTCAAGATATCTTCCTTTGGGAAAGAATCTTTCATTGATCCTATCTTTTGGTAGAAAATCTCTCATTGATTTCTTTTTTGGGAGAAAATCCCTTAAGATATCTTTCTTTTGGGAAAGAATCTTTCTAATTTCTTTCTTTTGGTAAGGTTACTAATTAGTAACACTTACCTCTTTCTTCTTTCCTTCTTTGGTTTGCTCTCTTCTATAAAAGCAAGGAGGAGGTTGGATCTCTTGCTCTTATTACTTTCTTTTGTAACAATCCCAAGAGGGTTTCAAGATCAAGAGTTCTTCTTCTTCAAGATCTTCAAGACTTTTATTCTTCTTCTCCATCAATGGCTTCAAGTAAGTTCCCTTTTTCAAGAAAACTTCATTGTAGGAAAAAAAAGTTCTTTTTTCTTTGTTTTCTTTGTTTTCGTTTTTTTTCACGTGTTTTCTCTTATCTTTTTTTACACGTTTTTTCTTATCTCTTTTTTTTTCATTCTTTCTTTTCTTTTTTTTTTTTGCATGTTTTTTTGTGGGCCGTACGGACAGATCCGTACGGATCTGGCCATACGGCCACGTGGCCTATGGGCCACGGCCTGTGGGCCAGCCCTCTTCTTTCTCTATTTTTTTGTTTTCTTTCTTTCTCTTTTTTTCGAGAAAGTTTCTTTTCTTTTTTTTGTTCTTTTTCTTTTGCTCCTTTCTCCCTTTTTTTTTGAGAAAGTTTCTTTTCTTCTTTCTTTTCTCATCATGATAATGCATTTTTTTTTAACCAAGATGTTCGTGCATGTATATTTTTTGTAAGTTGAATTGTAGCATGATGTGATTACATACCTGAAAATTTTCTCAAATTTGGGAATTTGGAGCTCGCAGCGATGTTGAGCCCTTCCTGATTTTGCGGAGACTTTGAGGTTTTGAAAGTTTGGAGTTTCGGAGCTCGCATCAATGTTGAGCCCATCTTCAAGCTTTTTATTTCTTTCAGGATAGTTCCTTTTCTTCGGAATTGCCCCGGCATCATGTCAAAATTTCGCCAGATTTTTTTTTAGCGAGATTCTGTCATTTTGATGTTTGATTTTTTTTCTTTTCCATCCTTTGCAGGTGGTTCTTCCAGAACGAACAAGGGTAAAGAGCCTGCTACAAGCGTACCTCGTCAATCTGGTAGATCTTCTAATCCGGCCGTTCAGCAGGCCTTTGAGAAGGTCCAGTATGTTGAGAGAAATCTGGAAGAGTGCGACTCCCTCAACAGAGATGAGATGAGGCAGCGACTGATCACTCTCAAGGGAGAGGAATTCTATAAGATCATGGTAAGCAGTCGTCCATGGGTGATAGAAGATCAGAGTGTTTTACCCAAGCCTACCTTCTTCTTTGGTGATGCCGTCCCTGATGACATGACATACCAGGGGAGATGTTTTCAGTTCTCTTTCACAGTAGATGGTGAGAAGAAGACTGTTGCTACCCGGTCGACGTTTGATCGCACCGTCTCGATCATGAGCGTTTCCCCCACGTGCTCTAAGAGGGAAGATCCTCCAAGGTGGGTGAGAAGGACAAATGTAATCAAGACCGGGGTTTTTGTTGGCGGTTCTCCTGGATATACGGAGAGGTCGCCTGCTGACATGGACCTGTTGATGCCATCCAGCGGCTACCAGGGCTCTGATTATCCGTCGGTCGATTTGACACCGGTGGGCCTTGGTATTTTTAGCGGTGACGGCAGCAATTGGATAAAGCCTTTTCGACTTCGTGGCCATTTCAATGCTGACTCCGAGTGGAAGTCGTGGACTGATCGCGTCCTGCTGATTGGTGGTGCCGTTTTGAAGGAAGCCGGGATATTTTATGCGGTCCGCGCCTTTAGGAAGACCGTGATCTTTTCCGACGAGGCCTTCATGGCTTTTGTACTGATTTGAAAGTTAGATCCAGCAGTTGGAAGAGTTCTAGCTCTTCATTCCCCAACTTTTTTGATAGCAGGGAGTCTTCTGATAGTGCGACCCAGGAAGCCAGGGCTCAGGATCCAAGTTCGAAGAAGATTTTGGCTATGCAAGAAGAGTTGAGAGATTTCTGTGCGAGTACAAATGCCATATGTCCTGACATTGCACTGCGGAGAGATCTCGCTGTTTACCTCACTTATTGGCTTGGTGAGGTTATTTTTGCTGGAGGAGATGGAACGCACATTAGGCTGCATTGTATTTTTCCGGCTTGTCAGATGGCGTTTGGAGAGCAGCTTGCCTTGGTGCCAGCTCTTTACTCCTACCTGTGTACCGAACTGCAAGCTGCTGCTTTTTTGGTTCGGCTTGGGCTCCCTATGAATAGGGTATTTTCAGCCCACATCTTTTATTCGTGGTACGTGTACCACTGTCCTGGCTTCCACCGGCTGGGTGCCGCACAGGATGATGATCCTCTGATGATTCGGCTGGCTAAGGGCAAAGCCGTGTCCGAATCACATTTGTTTGCCCGCATGAGGATCCGATGGTTCAGGGACGTCGAGATGGGGCAGTCTTCAGTGAAGCTTTCTCCGGAATTGCGGAAGAAGGCTTTTGATTTTGGTGCCTCCCGAGACTCTACCAGGGTGGGGTCGGTCGGGAAGGCATTACTCCTTAACGAACGCAGAGAAGGAGTGGCTTTTTAGCATACGTGTCGGCACGATGGTGTACCGTAGACATCTTTTCGTCGACATCCAGCCGTATGTACCCTCTCGCTTTGCGTTGCAGTTGGGCTTTTCTCAAGGCGTTGTTGGGGCGCCTTCAAGCATGGTGAAGCACTTTGGAGGTTTACAGGACGGGAGAAATGCATGGGCTTTCTATAGTGCTGAAGACACTACAGCCATGATTTCTTATCCTGTGTTGTTGACTTCCCGGATTGCCGGCTTTGTGAAGTGGTTCGCGGAGAGCTTTTCAGCATATCGGGGGCTTTCCAAGAAGAAGCTTGATGTGAAGCTGGCATCTGGAAAGGGCCTTGGAAAGTCGGATGGCGTCCGGTGAGAGGAAGTTTCGGCCTTCCTTTCTGGAGAGAAGCACAAGATATGCTTTCTTGGTGACCAGGGCGTCATTGGTTCTGAAGCTATTTGAGAAATACCTGATGAGGCTTTAGAACAGCTAGAACAGGAGGAAGCCAAACTTGGTGCTTGGATGTAAGCGGCGCAAAGGCAAGCTTCCGTGGAGTCTACTGATAAGGGTAGACCATCCAGTGAGGAGTCAAGTGGGAAACCTGACTCTGACAGAGGAGCAGGTTCCTCTAAGAAGCGAGCCCGCAGGAGTAAGAGGAAGAGGAGTCATCATCGCAGCAAGGGGCAGCATGAGGATTCTCCTAACTTGGAAGTACCTCTTACTATCAATGAGGAGCCGCCAGGGGATGCTGACAAGCCTCCAGAGAAGAGAAGCCGAGAAGAAGAGACCGTCGGTGAAGGTATGATTCTTCCTTTTTCTCTTTCCATTTCTTTTCATGGGACTTTTCCATGTCTTGATTTGTTTTCTCTCCTTGTTGCTCCTCTTTTTTTTAGCAGAGGAAGATTTGGCGATGCCTGAGGTTCCAACCGATGAGGTGGTGACAGATCCTGTCGGGGCACCTGAAGAAGAACCGAGGGACTCTGGAGTGAATCCAGAATCTCCAATTGGTATAATTTCTTTTGCTTTTTTTGTGTCTGTGACTTGGTTTGCTAACATTTTTCTTGTCAGCTGACTTGCCACATGATTCTGATGACTTTGAACCATCGATGGACGCAAATGTTGATGATGCTTCCGATGAGTTCATGGAGGAAGAGAGTCTTCCGCCAGTCGTCGAAGAAGGTATTTTGTAGTAATAACCCTGATAATGTTTTTCAAACAGGATCATATTCATACCCTTTTGTGTTTCTTTGGCAGGTTTTGAGGTGACAGAGGAGAGTCTGTCGCTTCCTTCAGAACCAGAGTAAGAGATGCCAGAGGTCGATCCAGAGGTAGAGACTCCTGGGACCAGTTCTGACACTGTTGAGGAGATACCTCGTGCTGAGATTCCTCCCCGAGCAGCTCCAACTGGAAAGAGTTCTTTTGTTACTCTTCCAACAGGTGATGACATGAGCAGCCAACCAACGGAGTTGGGCGAATCTTCAGCTGGGCCATCTCTTCTTTTTGCGAAGAAGGTGGTGGTGCGGGTTCTGAGCTCTTGGATTGAGACTCTCCTTTCTGGGCACTTAGATGCCAGATCTGGCATGATCCAGCATGTGCAGGAGATTCTTAGTGATGCCGAAGAGGCTGGTCTGGATGTCACAGGTGCCAGGGCGATCGTTGATAGGATCATTGAGCTGGGTGACAAGTGGTTTGAGGCCATGAGTTTGGCTGATGACCAGTTCTTCAAGGAGATGTTCCTGGACCCTACGGATAAGGCTCAGTCTAACCTGGATGAGGCTACACAAAGCAGGAAGCAGATAGTCTGAGAGAAGAACTTAGAAGATCTAGCCATCATTGGGCTGACACATGACCTTAACATCCTTGATAGGGAGGTCGATGAGGCCAGGAAACGTCTTGAGCATCTGCAGGCAAAGTCGCTGCCAAGTGGGCTGCAATAACAGAGGCTCGCGACAGGGAGAGTGCTCTGATTCGCCGGGTTGCAGATGCCGATCGAGTTCTTAAAAGGAAGTCTGAAGAGAACAAACAATGGCGAACTGCTCGGGATAAGCTTGCCGGTGTGAAAGAAGGTTTACACCCCACCCCAGCATCTCATGGCAAGTTCCTGAAGAAGCGTGCCTTAGAATCCCTGACGGCTGAGGCCAAAAGTTTGCTTGAGGAGCTGAACTCTTGGCTGGAGACCATTTTTGGTTGAGCTCCTGTTTTTTTTGTAAGAGAAACTATCCTTCTCTTTTTTTTTTGGTACCACTTGTATTTTTTGGTACTCTTTTTTTTTTTAGTGCTTGTGAACACTTTCTTTTTTTTGGTACCGCATGTATTTTTGGTACTCTTTTTTTTTGTTTTGTTTTCCCTACGCTCACTTAAATCTTTTTGTGATGAAAGTAATTGCTAAATGGGATGCTCTTTTTTTTTTTTTGTTTTCCCTACGCTCACTTAAATCTTTTTGTGATAAAAGTAATTGCTAAATGGGATGCTTTTTTTTTGTTTTCCCTACGCTCACTTAAATCTTTTTGTGATAAAAGTAATTGCTAAATGGAATTTGATCAAAAGTTTATCATTTTGTGAAAATCTTTTGTCAAATGATTGTTTTGGCATGGGAGCCAGATTTTTGTTTGTGGCATGGAAGCCGATTTTTGGCATGAAAGCCAGATTTTTTTTATTTTGTGGCATTAATAGCCGATTTGTGGCATTGATAGCCGGGTTTTTTGAAAGCCAAAGTTTTTGATTTGTGGCATTGATAGCTGGTTTGTGGCATTTATAGCCTGTTTTAGTGGCATTGATAGCCGGTTTTGGTGGCATTTATAGCCGGTTTGTTTTAGTGGCATCTATAGCTGGTTTGTTTTGGTGGCATCTATAGTCGTTTTGTGGCATTTATAGCCGGTTTGGTTTTCAAAAATACAAGTATCGACTAAAAGTCGCCTCCCTGCTGAATGTTCTTACAAGTATCGATGGAATGTCGCATCCTTGCTTATTCGGTTGCGAGTATCGATGGAATGTCGCATCCTCGCTGATTTGGGTGCAAGTATCGATGGAATGTCGCATCCTTGCTTTTTCAAAAATTTTGGTTTTGCGGGTACTGACTTGATGTTGTTTCCCCACGATTTTAGAAATTTGTGGTTTTCTCGAACCTTTGGGTTATGGAGATCAACTGAAATGTTGCGTCTCCATGGTTTTTTAGGTTTTTTCGAACCTTTGAAATTTGGGTTGTGGATATCAACTAAAATTTGCATCTCCACGGTTTTGGATTTTGCAAGTATCGATGAAATGTCGCTTCCCTGCGATTTTGGAAGTGTCGAACGTGGTTCGCATGCTTTCGATTTGTGCGAGTATCGACTAAACGCCGCTTCCCCGCGGCTTTTTGAAAAACCATTTTTTTTTTTGTTTAAAGACACGAGGGTCATAAGTTTTGACCTAAAACCATTTAGGCGGTAAAAGGTAGGGTGGACTAGGGTGGAAATGCCTGAATCCGGATTTTATTTCAAACCATGAATTTTGGGTTCAAGAGTTGAAAATTTTGGTCAAGTTAGGGAAAGGTTCCTAAACTTGGATTTTTGAACAATGAAACGATGAAAGTAAGCATTGTTTAAATTTCTAAAAATTTCAACATTTGACATGAAAATTCTAAAAAAGGTGGGTTTAGTGAGCGTGTACCTGGAAACCGGTTTTGGCCGTACAGGCATTGCTCTTACCCAGTTGGGTAAGTCTTCAAGGGTAGTACCGCTTTAAGAACTTGTCGTTGATGGACAGCATACATCTGTCGCCTTCCATGTTTAGGAGTGCGTATGCGCCGTTGGAGAAAGCCTTGTCGATGACATAGGGTCCCTCCCATTTTGGCTCAAATTTGCCTTTGGACTTGTGAGCGAAGACCATTGGACTTTTTACCACAAGAACCAAGTCACCCTTTTTGTAGGCGCGTTGCCTGACCTTTTTTTCGAAAGATCCTGCCATGCGTGCTTGGTAAAGTTCAATGCTTTGTTGAGCTTCGAGCCGTCTCTCATCGATATTGTCCAGCTCATGGAGTCACAATTTGACATTGCTTTCTTAAGTCATGTCATTTTGCAAAGATACCCTCAAGGAAGGAATTTGTACTTCCAAGGGCACGACAGCTTCGCATCCATAGACCAAGGAGAATGGTGTGCTATGGGTTGGTCCTCGAACGGTGGTTCGATAGGCCCACAAAGCTTCAGACATTTTGTCGCTCCAGTCTCTTTTGTGACTAGAGACCATTTTTTTGAGGATTTTGCAGAGTGTCTTGTTGAAAGCTTCTGCTAATCCGTTCGCTGCCGGATTGTATGGAGTCGAATGACAGCTTTGGATTTTGTATTTGTCGCAGAACCTGTAGAATCGATGATCCCGGAATTGTGGTCCATTGTCATGGACGAATCTTTTGGGTATACCGAAACGACAAATGATGTTGGTGCGCAGGAACTGAAGGACTGATGAGGTCTTCATTTCGTTGAATGCAAATGCTTCTGACCACTTGGAGAAATAATCTGTAGCGGCGAAGATGAAGCGATGACCTTTGCTCGAAGGGGGAGAAATAGGACCTATGATGTCCATACCCCAGGCTTCAAAACGCCATGAAATCGCTGTAGGATGCAGCCATTCTGGAGGCATGTGAATGTAATCTCCATGAACTTGGCATTGTTGGCAGCGCTTAGCAAATTGCATTGCGTCAGCTACCATGGTAGGCCAGTAATAACCTAACCTTTTTATCTGATCATAGAGCTTGGGACCAGTCTGATGAGCTCCGCAAAGACTAGCATGAACTTCTTTGAGTGTTTCTTCAGCCTCTTGTTGTGACAAGCAGCGTAGAAGTACTCCGTTGAAGGATTTCCTGTAAAGGATTTTTGAAGGAATATCCAAATGAAAGCTTGGGGTTCGCCTTTGGATGCTTACCCATTCTTTTGGATCTTCAGGTAGGATTCCGAACATAATGTAATCAATGAACGGATCCCTCCAGTCGCCGATTGAAGTTTGAAGGATCGAAATCCGACTTCCAACCACTTGGTGGCATTCAGCAACTGCTTGATGTGTGTTAAGAGGAGGAAGGATTCTTCTTTCGCACACTGTGATTTGCATGTTTTCCCCTTCCTGGATTGCCATAGATGCGGCAAGTCCAGCTAGGGCATCTGCACGTATGTTTTCACCTCTACGAATGTGGGTGATGTGACAGATGTCAAACTTTTGCAGAAGTGATTGTGCCTTGTTGTAGTAAGGCAGCAGATCTGGCTTCCTGACTTCAAATTTCTGATTCATCTGGTTGACGATCAGTTGAGAGTCTCCAAAGACTTCCAGCATGGTGATACCGGATTCGATGGCGAGTTCCAATCCTAGGATCAGAGCTTGATATTCAGCTGCATTGTTTGTGCATGGTTCCAGTAGCGAGAAAGCGTGTGGAATTATGTATTTGTCGGGGCTAACAAAGAGGATGCCAACTCCCGAGATCAACTGTCTTTTTTCATTTGTCCTAGTTGCACCGTCAAAGTACATGTCCCAAGAGGCACTTTGTGAGAAAGTCTCCACATTGTAGACTGGTTCATCTGGGAGATCATCTCTGAGTGGAGAATCTTTAGGCAATGGATGCTCTGCGAGGAAGTCCGCTAGAGCTTGCCCTTTGATTGCTTTTTGTGGTACATACCTAATATCAAATTGTGACAGAAGGATGGACCATTTTGCCAGTCGAGCATTGAGAGAACCTGCCTTTGTGACAAGGACCTTCAAGAGGTTGACCCTCGAGACCAGGTAGACTGTGTTGGAAAGCAAGTAGTGACGCAGCTTTTGTACGGCGAACATCACTGCAAGACATTCTTTTTCGACTTGAGAGTAGCGATGCTCTGCACCTACTAGCATGCGGCTGAGGTAATATAGAGCAGCTTCTTTTCTTTGATCATTTTCTTGTGCAAGCAGAGCTCCCAAAGAGTGATCAAGGGCTCTTGCGTACAAGATGAATGGTTTTCCAATGGTAGGAGCAGCTAACACTGGAGGTTTTGTCAGGTATGACTTGATGTCTTGGAAAGCAGCTTCACAGTCAGCATCCCAGACAAAGTTTACACCTTTTTTCATCAACCGGGAGAATGGACGGCATTTCCCCGAAAGATTGGAGATGAACCGTCTGATGTAGGCCAATCTCCCTTGAAGCCCTTTGAGTTCTCTCAAGGTTCTTGGAGAGGGCATTTCTAGAATGGCTTTGACTTTTATGGGGTCAAGCTCTATTCCAGCCTTCCGAACTAGGAATCCGAGGAACTTACCCGACGAGACGCCGAAGAAGCATTTCAAAGGATTCATTCGCAGTTTGTGTTTGCGAAGCCGGAGGAAGACTTCTCGAAGGTCTTCGAGATGATCTTCTTTTCTTTTGCTTTTGACGGCGAGGTCATCAACGTAACATTCAACCGTCTTGTGCTGCATATCTTGGAATATCTTCATCATAGCCCTCTGATATGTGGCACCAGCATTTTTCAGACCAAATGGCATGACAGTGTAGCAATACACGCCAAATGGGGTCCGAAAAGATGTATGTTTTTCATCTTCAGGATGCATCTTTATCTGATTATAGCCAGAGATACCATCCATGAATGTCATTCGCTCGAATCCACATGTATTATCAATCATTACCTCTGGTATGGGGAGCGGAAATTCATCTTTTAGGCATGCGCCATTCAGTTCTCTATAGTCAATACAGACCCTGATCTGCCCGTTTTTCTTTGTCACGGGGACAATGTTGGCCAACCATTCAGGATGTTGTTCCTCACGGATGAAGCCGACGCTTTTGAGTTCTTGAACTTCTTGTTCAATTTTATCCATCACATCTGGACGGAATCTTCTTTGGCCTTGCTTGACAGGCTTGATGTCTTCTTGAAGATTGAGTTTGTGGACCGCTATTTTGGGGTCTAAGCCAGGCATTTCAGTGTAAGACCATGCAAAGCAATCGACGAACTCACGAAGAAAAGTGATATACTCGGGTAACTCATCATCCTTTATATTCTTGCTTATGAATACAGGACGTGGGTTATCTGGTGTTCCCAAGTCTATCTTTTGAACAGGATCTTCTGTTGGAAGGTTCGAAGGTGGTTCCTCTACAATATTTTCGGAGGCTTCCAGCTCAACGAAACCTTCTGGGGTTTCAAGGGCATTTCCAGACCAAGGTTTTGTTCCTTTCCATGGGTCTTCTTGATCGGTAATCTTCCCAAGGCTTGCTATGAGATGATCCCAATCGCCTGTTGAAACCGGGTCAAAGTAGGCTACTTCTTTTGGAGATGAGGGTTCTTCTGGGTCAGAAGACCACACGTCTGTGCCATCGGACAACTCCTCTTCATTTTTGGAGAAATCGTACCAATTGGATGAGCTTCCTGGATCTTTGTCAGGTGACTCATCAAAGAGATATCCAGGGAGATCGATGTCTTTATAGACTTGAGATGTTGAGGCTTGGTCAGTATATTGACTTTTAAGCCTTTGTGTCAATTGTATCAAGGGAGTGTCAGGATCATACCCTAACCCGTGTGAAGACTTTTCTACATAGTCGTAGAGTCTCCAATCTTCCAACTGGCTTTTGGTCAAGACGGGCCCCAATGGCGTGAGAATACCGCATCCTTCTCCCAAACCGACTGGGTTTTGAGCGTCATAGCCCATTTTCTTCATAATAGCTTGTGCCACAGAACTATATAAGGATAGTTGAGGCATACCTTCATTTTGGAAAGGTTCAAGCATGGAGTTTGATGAAGAAGCATCCGATCTATGGAAGAAGATAGGTTTTTCCTTTGCTGAAGTTGCTGGAACAACGAAGGAAGCTGACGTAGGATCTTCTATGTCAGAAGTTGTCTCCATTAGAGTAAGAGCGGGCTGAACTTGTAGAGTGTCAGCTTGGCTTGACGATGTGTCGTCTTCTGGCTCTGAATCCGAATCCGTGTCTTGCATGATAGACACGAAAGAGACAACAAATTTCCCCCAGGCTTTTGCTTTGTCTTCTTCACTTTAGTTGTGATGACCAAAGGCTTTGAAGGTTTGAGAGAGATGATGAAGGGAGTTTGAATGCTCTCTTCGGATTTACCGGATGGTTTGTTTTCTTCCGGTGATTGTTGAGGAGCCTTGCCTTTATCTTTCTGGAGATTTTCGGCAAAGTGCGTTGTGTGCTTCTCCTCTTCTTCTTTTTCACCTTCATACATTTGTGAGTCTGCAAAGTGGACTTCTTTATCTTTGAAGGGTTTTCTGTCCGCAAAGACTCGATGTATCAAGCCGTCGTCGCCAACAAACTTGATGCATTGATGTAGAGTTGAAGGGACAACACCATTCTCATGGATCCAAGGGCGTCCGAGAAGGATGTTCTAGCATGAAGGGGTTTTTATTGCATACACTGTGACCTCAGAGATAAGATCACCGATCTGCAACTTGAACCTGATTTTGCCGATAGGCCTTTGAGTACTCCCATCATATCCAAAGATAGATACAGATGTGTGGCTCAGCTTGCTGGGTGGGATGCCCAACTCTTCGAGAGCCGATGTGGAGATGAGGTTGAGTGCAGAACCTGGGTCGATCTGAACTCTGTGCATAGGCATTTCCTTGATGTACCCTGTGAAGTACAGGGGTCGGTTGTGCCTTGTTTCGCCAAGTAGGAGGACGTCCTTTGTGAAGGCGATGGTTGCACTGGCTGCTTTTTTAACCGAGAGGCATTCAATGCATGATCCCTCAGTTTTCTTCTTTTCTCCCTTTGAGGAAGCTTCAGAGTCTTTGACCCTGTAATCCATTTCAATTTGGAGGACTTGCGGGGCATGTTTGTCGACATCCTCATTCAGCTTTTGTAATTCTGAAATGAGATTATCACGAGTGTGCGGAGACATTCGCAACAAATCTAGGATGTGCAGACGTGCAGGTATGTGCTTGAAGTGTTCAATCAAGTCATACTTGAAAGCCTCCTTAGGGCCTGCATGTTCATCATTGTTGCCACTAGGGGCGCTTACAACATCTTTTCTCGAAGGATTTACATAAGTAAAGGAAGATTGGTTGTAATTTTTGTGGTAGTCCCGGCCAGAGTGGGTGCCTCTACCAACTTCGAGAACTTCTTGAGAAGGGTCTTCGTTTGGAAGATTGTCTTCAGGATCAAGAGGCTGTCGTTTTTCATTTGCTGAGGATGTATCAGCAGCAGAGTTGCCATCCTCAGTGATTGTGTTGCACGGAGCATTTTCCGGGACCAAGTCCTGAACAGCATCCAGCAACCTTTCTTCTTCGTTGACCAATTCATCGTCCCAAGCATCAATAGCTGGGAATTCTTCAGTCAGGAAAGGTGTGAACTTTGAAGTCACAGTCTCAGGAGAAGAAACCTGAGAGGGTGTCATCTCAGTGAAAGTCACGTGAGATGTGGTGGCTCCAGAAGTTACATTGCTAGGCGTCGCCGGAGTGTAAGTGCTCTCATCAGACAATGCTTCGGAAGAGCTATAATCCCGAATTATCACATTACAGGAAGCCCTGACAGGAGACGTTGCCTGATCGGAGTCAGACTCATCCTCGGATGTAAGAGGATCGTCTATCCAGTAATTTTCTCCATTTTCAGGAGTTAAGGGAGGATGTACCTGATGGTCTTCAGGGACTTCAGGCTCTGGATTGCGAGGAGGCTCGTTGACGCGGTCTTGCTTTTGTTCTAAAGCGAGACGCTGCAAGATCCTTGTGTATTCTTCAAGATCAGGCATGGGAGCCAAATCTTCTTCTCCATCAACTCTTTGTGGCTCAACATTGTTGATTTCCACTGGAGCAACGGGGGGTGCTGGGTCAACATCATTTTCTAGTACAGCCTCTTGGTCTTCTTCATCATCAAACCAGGATCCTTGTGGCTGTAGGGGGTTATACCAGATTACTGGCATAAGATGAGTCTCAGGAACCTATTCTTCATCGGAGAGATATTCTCCTGTTTTAAGGGACTCCTCCCACTCGTCTGTGTAGTTGGATTCGAATCCATCATCGGTGTCGCTGGACTCGTATCCATCAATGGAGAATCCAACTACCAAATTGTAAGAGTATGATGCCTCCTGCGTGGCTTCTTTGAATTGAGGTGGCATGAAATCACTGAGAGTGAATTTTCTTACCCCCTTTGAAGTCTCTGGAAGGGATGTTTTTGTTGCCTCCAGTGAAGCGGTAGAGGAAGCCTCTGCCTTTTCTTTGACTTCTTGTTTTGGCTGGGTCTTCTTTTGCCGTTTGAGCTTGAGGAGATATTTCCGAGCCTGCCTTCGATGTTGAGCTGTAGGCTTTGTTTTCACGACCTCCCAATTTTCATCTTCCAGGTGATCGGGATGTACCCATATGGGTTGTCCGTCTGGTGTCGGGTAAGGAACCAGCCCCTTGGACGCTTGGATTGAGTTTATCACCTTGAAGGAAGTAGTGATCTTCTTCTTCGGTGATTTTGATGTTTGTCCACATGTCACCATGTTGACGGAGGCAGACCCATAGTTTTTGTCAAAGGTGATGACTCCGTTTTTCCACATCTCGTTTATTTTCTCCCTCACAACGAAGCATTGATTGAGAGGATGCGAGATCATCTGGTGGTATGGACAGTACCGAGGATCGTTGGTTTTGCCAACATCACCCGGTCTTTTTGGCCCGAAGATTTCATCAACATCTTCATCAAATGGGTATTTCTTCTCTACTCGTTCTTTGAAGGCATCTGAGAGTTCAGGCTCTTACCAGCAGCTTTGTTTTCAGCTTTCTTTGGTGGCTGAGGAGCTGACTTGGTCTGCACATTGAGGACCTCTTTCTTCTTTGGTTTAGAGGTTGCAATGGCGGTTGGCTCTTTTCTTGATGATTTCTGACTGTTGAGGTCTTTAATCACCGTTTCAGCTTCCATTGAAGCTTCTAGGAGTTCTCCCAGGTTTTTTGATTTGTTGCCGATGATCATGGAGCGGATTCTAGCTCTCATGTTGTTTCGGCAGATGTCGACTAGTGACGCTTGTGGCAATACATCAGAGCATTTGTATGCCATTGTTTTCCACTTGTGAATGAAGTCAAATGTTGACTCATTCTCCCCCTGTTTTAGGCTGCACAGCTGAGCCATAGTGGCGGGATGATCCCCACCTTTGAAGTGAGTCAGGAAGCGTGTCTCTAGCATGGCCCAATTTTGGATGGAGTCCTCCAGCAGAGTAGAGTACCAATCGAAGGCCCATACCTTTTAGGGTACTTGCAAAGAGGCGGATCTTGAGTGCATCTTGATCCGCGATAGCTCCCGTCAGGATCTTGAAGTGGATGACGTGCTGTCCGGCTGATCCTTTCCCCGTATATGTTTGGAGAGTAGGATGCTTGAATTTTGTGGGGAACGGGACCGAGTCCATCCATAAGGGATATGGTGGCTTAATCCCATGCTCCTTAAGTATATCCTCTTCTTTTACTTTGGCAAGGAAACTGTCTACGTCCTTTTTGGTAAGGGCGCGTGACTCATTTTCTTCTCCATTTACCTCATCGTCTTGATGATTCGGAGGAGGTTCATTGTTCGCCTGATTTTGGAAGGCGAGGAGAAGGTTTTCATCAGAGTTTCAATCCTCTGCTGGCCTTGTTCCAACTACTGGATGCGTGTGATCACATCATCTTGAGGTGGATTGCGGGGTGGTGGCTCAGAATTTGTAGCCAAGACGTTCATCCTTCGTGATTCGAATGAAGAAACTATCCTGGTGACTGAGCTGGGGCTCATTCTTTTTGAAAAAGAGCTTGAGGAAGGATCACTCTGCCGTTCTTTGCTTGAAGGAGCAGGGGATCCTTCTGAATGTCTTCTTGTCCTGGAGACGCTGCGGGTCATCGGACGTCGGACATGGATTTTTGTTGCTGACTTTTGGCGCCTTCTGGTTTTTCCAACCATATGGACGGCAGCAACTTGGTTGGGTCTTTCTTTTTCGACCCATTTGGGAGAGACTTGAAGTGTATGAGGCTGGGTCCTTTGCTTCTCTAGTCTCTTTTGCCGATACGACGCGCGGCGGCATATACGACGAGCAATTTGAGCTTCGGTCAGCTCTGGCTGGGCCTTGACAACGAAGGATGTGCTCCCCGGGCACAGCAGCCGAGCCTGTCTTCTTTGTAGCTGGGCAAGGACAGGATGCGAACCCGGTCCTTCGCCTGTTGCAGCGAAGCTTTGAATTTTTCAAGTTCAGCCCCTTTAGAGATGAAAGGTCGAACTGCAGGTTTGTAGGCCTTAGCAGGTGCTTGCAGAGGCCTTGTGATGCATGACTTGATTTTGGGCTTGTAGGAACAAGCCGGTTCATGCTGGGTTGACTTGGGAGTCAGGTTGGAGATGGGTCTCTCCTCTTTCATGTAGGCAAGAGGGTAGAACTGGTTCTCTTTGAGTGGGGCCAGGAATGCTGGCTTAGTGGATGTTTGGGACCTTCTTTGTTTTGGTGAAGGTCTTGGGGACCAAGTCTTGGGATAGACCTGGTCATTTGCTGGTCGAGGCTTCGTGGGGCTGCCACGGGCTTCGGGCCTTCTGGTACTCGCCTTTGGTGTCACGGTAGTGACACGTTGAGAGGCGAGTTTCTGCTTCTTGGAAGGAGCAGTTTGTTCCTCGGGAAGTGGGAATGGTCCCAGCGTCCCAAAGACGATAGTCCGGGGAGTCGAGGTCAACCCGGAGCTCAGAGAGTTGCCGAGGGAGTTGACGCTTCGGCAGCTGATGGGGCGCTTGTAGGTGCGCGTAGTTTGCTTCTGTTGAAGCATGAGTTGGTGCTTGTTCTCGTCGAAAGTAATGGTAAGCGATGCTGCCATTGTTAGTTTTTTTCGAAAAATTTCTGAAACAAGACCACATCCATTAGTAATCACAAGAATATAATGATCATAAATGGGAAGTTCTATGGTTTTGTCTTTTCAAATTGCTCGAGGGAGATGACCCAAGCAATATGAAGAAGGCAGAAAGCCATAGAGGGTACAATTGTTCTGATCGCAGGTATGGTAAGCTCAAAATGAGCGTCCCAGTAACTGCTAGAAGCAATTGTGAACTTAAATTCGACTTATCGAGAAGCAGAGCTTGCTCGAGGTAAGAAGAATATAAAGTTGGAGTTACAAATGCTCCGGTCGTGAATACAGTAGACCCTGAAAGGGCGTACTAGTACCGCTAGACACAAATGTTTTGAGACCGCATCCATGAGATGAGATTCTCTGTTTTGAAAGGTCAAGATTGGATTCATCAAAGAGAGCAGATGGTATTCCGATCTGAACACGGGCTCAGCGATTTCCGCGAGCACCGGTGCTCAGAAAGAAATGAACCATAATTTCTCGGATCTGAATCCAAAAATGACGAGTTTTTTTTTTAAAGGCCAATATCGGGTTCATCAAAGAGAGCAAAGGGCACTCCAATCTGAACACGGGCTCAGCGATTTCCGCGAGCGCCAGTGCTCAGAAAGGAGAAGACCAAGATTTCTCCAATCTAAACCCAAAATGACGGAGGTTTTTTTTTTTTGAAGATTTTTTTAAAAAAAATATTTTTTTTATGTTTTTATTTTTTATTTTTTTTAAGATTTTTCTTTTGAAAATTTTTTTTATTTTTTATTTTTTATTTAAAAATTTTATTTTAAAAATTTTTATTTTTGAAAAGTTTTATTTAAAAGAGGAGAGAGTACACATAGGCCTCCTAACCCGGTCTTATGAAATCTCGATTGATAGAATTGCCCCCACAAGGCTTTTCTTGAATCAACCGTGATCAAATAACGCAGTTGGTTTAACCTTAGTGGTCTATGTCTTTTTTGTTTTTTATTTTTTTTTATTTGTTTTTTTTTCTTTTTTTTTAGATCTTTAATGAACTCATCGAAGAGAAACGATGGCCCAAAACCTTAGTCGAACAGGCTCAACATTTCTGCAAGCACGATGAACGATAGGAAAGGATCAAGGTTTCTCAATTTTGAATCCAAAAATCCGATTTTTTTTTTTTGAAAAGAGAAAGAGTGGAAATAAATTCAAAGAATTAGAAATTTCCAAAAAATCTCATCTCATTTTTTTTAGATGCGGAATTCAACATAGGCCACCAATTAGAAAGTAGCCAAGGAATCAAGAAAAGAAGTATAAGCATAGAGCAATAGATATGATATGCAAATATTTCATTTCCAGCATCGTGTTCTCAAATGAACGAGTCCCACCGCGTGTGCCAGCTTGATGGAACAGCGCTCCTGCCTGGTTCTACCGAGGTCGGCGGACGTGGGAGTCCGTTTGGGTATGACCCTTTTCACAACCGGGGGGCAGAGGCGTGCATCAACATTTTTTTGTGTGGGTGTGGCAGATTTTCTATTTTACTTGGAATTGCAAGTGGTGATCCGGAGATCAACCTTCGCAAGTAAAAAGGAAATCAACTTCTTTCAAGTTTTCCATTGCACATATATTTAAGAAAAGAGACATTTTCTTGATTTGCCGTGAAAGGCGATTTTTTGGCATTTATAGCCGATTTTGGCGTTTATAGCCGATTTTGGCGTTTATAGCCCATTTACAATTCTTATCAATAATGAAAGACAAGAGTTGTGATTTTTGTCTCTTTTGAAAAAATACAAACTACAATGAAAAGCAAGAAAAGGAGGAGCTAACTTCTCAGGAGATTGTGGGGGACTCGTTCAGATTGACGGTCGCAAGCCATATGTGGACTTCGCCATCATCCATGCAGATGAGAACAGAGGATGCTATTGATTCGCTTGGCTTGGCTATAACCTCGGGTTTTTAGAGGACAAAGACCAAAAGGAGGTCCTATATCCAATAAAAAGCCAAGTAGACGGGCTGAAAAGCCACGTCTAAGCCATTGGAGGCAGAAGGAGAAGGCAAGGACCTTGGGGGGGTACCCCCCAAGGGACTTTTGTCACCTTGTAGCGGTGGTCGGTGTAGAACTTCCGCAGAGTTTTCTCTCTTTCTTTCTCTGGATTTCTGTGCTTTTTTCTGATCTGGGATTTGTTTTGTTTTTCCGATGATCTCTGTGATTTTTCCGATCTGGAATTCTTTGGAATGCTCTCCTATTTATAGGCTTTTAGGTAGTCATTTAGGAGGATTTATGAGCCTTAATTATCATAAAGCTACATAAAGGGAGGAGTTACAAGATTGAATTCTTTATTTTGTAACTCCTTTTTCTTGGCTTCTGATTGACCGGAGGAGATTGAGGGCATTTAATCGCCTTTAATCGCCATGATGGGAAGAGTTCCATGGGTTAAATGCCATGAATCTCTTGACTTGTAACTCTCGAATGCTTGCTTCTGATGTCAGAGGATTTGGTGTCTCAAAAGTATGAATTTTGGAAAATCAGAGGAGTCGGACGCTTCGAATCGTGAAGAAACAGCAAAAAATGGAGTTTCCGGGGCCCTCCCGGCGATCCCGGGCTCCAGGGTCGCAGGGTGCGACCCTGGGGGAGTTTTCCCCCCTTTTGTCCCATTTTGTATCCGTTTTTGCTGTTTTTCGATTCTTCTTTCTTCTGTATTTTTCTTTGACATTTTTGATCATTTATTGGCCTGATTTCCCTATAGAAAACCTGATGAGAATCCTTGCATTTTGGTTTGCAAAGTTTCTAATTTTCCGAGAAGGCCGAAGACTTTGTCGCGCAGAGTTGCCGATTTTCCGTCAGAAGCTGAAACTGGGTCAAACGATGTCGGAATGACTGAAATTTGGGGTGAAGCCTATTGTGCAATAAATAAGACCAACCATAGGCTTTTGTTTGAGTTTTGAAGCCATTTGGGTTCCTATCACCAATAGACTTGCTTTTGTCGCGATGAAGATGTCGCGGCTTGATGTGCGGTCAACCGATGTCCGATTGACTTGAAATTTGACAAGTAACCTATTGGAGTCATTTTTAAGATGATCCATAGGCTCTGTCTTGGAAACCATGGTCCCGGGGAGCTTCGCCGCCGAGAGGCCTGATTTAGCTATTCAAGGGTTGATGTAGGGTCAAACGTTGTCGGTTTGACTCGGAACTTGACGTGGAGCCTTTTGGATGTATTTTGAGACCATCCATCGGCTCTGATCGAAGATTTGGTGTCTCCGATGCTTTCGCTGCCAGGAGCTCCTTTTCGGCTGTCGGAGAAGCAAAGTTAGGCCAAATGATTTCGAAATGGCCCGAAACTTCTTGTATACTCCTCTTTTGGCTGTCTTGAGGGATCTTGCAGTTTTTGTTTGATTCTGACAAGATTTGATTTTTTGGAAGTAGCATTGCCTATTTATGGCAGGTTGCGACTTCATGTAGCTCTTTGGATCTTGAAGAGGCAAAGTGACATTTTTGGTGTCAACAGTGCGCGTGGCCGAGGCTGAGACATGATTAGCTGGTACTATTATCGGAGCTAATGTAATCTCGGTGTCTTGGAAATATCCCCACACACAAACCATTCAACAACAGTGATTTCAACCCTTTGATTTGATTTTTTCTTTTGACTGTCCATTTTTATCAGCTTAGATTGGGTGGCAAACAGTAACAAATAGGTCTGATCTTCAATAGATGCCTAATAGAAAAAACCTACTTATATATAGTGGGGCCATGGGCTCCATCAACATGCCACATCTCCGTTGCTCATTAGACTGTCATTGTGCAAGAAAGAGAACCCTGACGTAATTTGTCATTTTTTACTTGGTGACAGTGGGAGCTTGTAGTATGAGCAGTTAACTCTTCATCTCCAGGTGCGAAGCCTGACCTATCTGGTCCACCCTTCATCTCCAGTCCCTCCGTCCCCGCTCTGCATCAATACATCAGGGTACCTCCCCTTGAATATGAGCAGTTAACTCGTCTAAAATAAAAAATAAAAGAGATAATGGCTTAGAGCTGACCCTTGATGCTAACTAATGGTTACTAGAAACTTACCTATCTCTCCATGAGTACTTCTCGAACTCATAACCCCTCCCTTATAAATTTCTATAATGATGTCAATATAACATCTAGAAGCACTCATTTTATCTAAACCCACTAAATCAAGTGTCTAGGTACCTAGACTTTTTCTAGATCATTGAAAACCATACGAAGAATTCTCCTCTTCTATGTACACAATACCTCGAGGCACCCATTGATTCATATATTATTTCTCATAAGCATATTGATCTTATATCATCGAGCATGTAGAACTCAATATCCTAAAAAAAAAAAAGTGAAAAGCTCTCCGTGAATCAGTCTAAGAGAAGAAAAAAGTACAACTAAGAGTCAAAATAAAATGGTATCTGCAATACTGTATGTCTTAGAGATACTAAAGGGAATACATAATTAAGGAGAACATGTAATTAACAAGTACAAGGAGGAATCCATGGAAAAGATCACAATGGCTTATATACATGAGAAATAATTCTCACCAGGTCCAGGATGCTCTCATTGTTAATCTCAATAATGTAGTCAGAAATGAAGTTGACATGCACAATGGTATTGATTAATCCATCTTTTGAACTCTGAAGAGAGGCTTGGAGCTTGCCAGTGTCAAAGAAGGATGAACCCAGAACAAACTCGTGAAAGAGCGGCTGGATGAGGCTTAGGTTATTGAAATTGCCATATATCCGGGGAAACAAATGAAATTTCAATATATTTATATCAGACCCTCTAAATGTATATGGCTTGTCATCCACAATACTATCAGACTTCAGTTTGCCACTGACAAAGCTTACGTGTTTACTGTCACCGTGTTTCTTTGCTGTAAGGTTGAACTCAAAACCCACAGCAGTAGCGGGGTTATTTGGAAGGTCAACAAACTACCATGAAACATAGAAGTTGTCTCGAGGAACCTGACAACTGTTGCATTTTAGATTAATAGTTGGGCCCATGCTTGTGTTCTGGCAAGTGTAGTTTGCAAAGATTGACAAAGGGGATACTCTATAGTCTATGGAACTAGGACTCCCAACAACCAAAGTACCAAGACATCGTAAATGGGAACAGGTCATGCTAGAAACTGCGGTTATGTTAAAATCCATATCATTGACGAAGGAGAGCAAATTCGGTGCATTTATTTGTTTCACATTATGCAACTCAACGGTTCTTTTTGTAATAATCTGATATAGCAACCTGCAATAGCATGTGTAGGTGCAGAAAATTATGACCCACAATAAGAGGGTGCCTTACAGGACTTATCCGGGAAGATGATGTCGTCAGGAATGTCTGGATGCCGTCCGATAGCCTGAAAGGGAGAAGCTAACGGTCAGAGGACCCTGGCCTGAGCGGTGCAAGGCTCTCCGATGCCAAAGTCAGTGTATGAACTGGAACGATGGAAGAGAGGGAGAAGAAAGACAGGGTAAGGGCTCTGTGTATAGGATTGTGCGTACCTTGCATGGTGTTTGAAGGTCTATTTATAGAGGAATGGATCGTATCTCTGAGAGGATATTTTGGTGTGGGTCCCATGATCTGACTGGGAAGTCATGATCAGCCCACAAAGTAATAAATGCAGTCTAATCCGGCCCACTCAGCATTCAATGCCAGTCGGGTCAGCCCACATTGCATTAAATGCGTGTCTTGTTGGGCCAGATTGTGTTGGGCGCCTTTGGCGGTAGGAGTACCAGCGGATCTTCCCTCGGGCCTTGCCCTGATGTGGCCTCAGCCGCTGGATGCTGCCATGTGGCGATCTGGCGAAGATAGTGGGCGGCTGGATGTCATATCTGTCCCACTAGCTCGTGACCCAATCCCTCCACGTGCTTAATGACGTGGGGGATGAGGGACCCAAACGAAGGTTCTTTCTTGCCTCGGCTATTGTCCTGGCCTCTTCAGCCGAGGTAGCTTTAGCCGAGGTAGGGTTCTTTACTGAGATGGCATCTGGGGTGGCCTTGCCGAGATGGGATCTTTGCCGAGATGAGGCCCGAGGCGGTCCAGTGCGGCGCCTGTGGCCTGGAGGTGTTCGATGTCGGCCAAGGCCTCTGCCCTGGTAGCCGGGATGGGATCGGTGCCACGTGGACGGCACGCGGATGGCACGTGAGGATGTTTAAACCCGTCTGATGGCTGTGATTAGCTTAATCCTGCAGCTCTGGAAATCTCCCCACACAGCATGAACAATTTCAAATCATTAGAAGATCTAGATGCCAAGAATCAAACACATACTGACAGTTTACTGAAGCCTAGAAAATTTTGATAAAACTTTCTACTGAAAACCATGAAATAAAAGCACATTAGCCACCCACGCGAAAACAAACCACTGAAAAGTATCGAACTTGCAAGAGAGAGTTTCACCCAACTCTGTTTTCAGCTTCCTGACAACTTTTTGATCCTCCTACATCGAAAACAGATGTTCTACCCATCGACGACATATTTTAGTCCCTAATGTTTATGTATCAAACCAAATTAAAATCAAAATCTTTGAGAAAATTATCTAGTTTTCCACGATAAAATAGCCACAAATAATACAAACGTAAACTTCCAAAAACTTTCCATCATCAAACAATTCAGTTAACCAATCAATACCAATGTCACCAACAACATCATGCATCTCCGGGTATGTAATGTGGTCCTAATGCTCTATTCCTCTTTATCCTTGTTAAGGTCATCTTTATTTCTTTTCACGATATTGCATTGATCATACTCTAATTCGGTTATGACTCGTAATTAACTTCATTCTCATCTCTTGTATTTAATAGTTCTTTCAAATGTGTTTATCATCCAAGTATGACACCTTTTCTTTCACCAATATCCTATCATTTTCATCTTTAATGCACATTATATTATCAAGGTCTTCAGTTTTTGATTCACTCATTCTGGGAAGCTAATAAGTTCAACTGGTTCTAACTATTTGGTTTTGGGTCAGTTTGTCATTCATTGTATGAGCCAATGTCACCCTACATTCCATTATCTTAACAATTGGCTGATCTGATTGCCTAATCTAATAAGAATCTGACTCCTGTACCAAATCCAAACAGGTCCAAACCACACAAAATGTCAAATTCAATAGGAAATGGTATTAACCTGCTGAAAGACCAAGTTGACCCAACAGTTCAGAGAATTTCTTATTTTTCAAACATCCTTTTTTAATGTCATTTTGTCATATCACCATCAGAGAGTTGCAGCTGCTACCAATTAACTATTTTCAGTCCAACACAAAACATAATGGAAATTAGTCTCACCAACTTTATTTTATATGTTCTTTACGTCTAAAGCACTCTAAACGCAATCAAAGTTGTAGTTATTTATTTTCTGATTTTTTTTTCAAAAGTCCTTAAAGTAAAAATGGGCTGAAGCAGACCCATACATCAGTGACAAATCGATATATTGCAAGATACACAACGATTTTGGCATTGGCTAAGAAAGTGAAATCAGTTGGACAAATCCCTCCCAAACATCGATCTTCAACCTGTTTCTAGAAAAAAAATTTACGAGGATATGGATTTAGGATTTCATGCATTCCAAACCAATTTCTCCAAGGGCCATACCTTGTTCACAGATTGTAAGACCCCGACCCGAGAGACCTCAATTAGAGTTAATTAAGTGGTGTTTTAGTTTTAAGTGTGTTTAGAGAGTTTTGATTAGTTTGGGATTAGAATAGCTTCTATTATAGCTTTGGGGAATTTTGAGAGCCTTTTTACTTGTGGGACCCTTTGGGGGTTACTGTTACGAATTGTGTGAGATTGGGGGTTACCGATGATTTCCAAAAATTATGTTTTTAACCCCATTGGACTTACCTTGTTAATCCCTACAACTTTCATGTTGACATTGTTTCCATTCGAGGAACCTAAACTCGACTTTTCACAAATTGAGGGCAAAATGGTCTTTTTATCCAAAAATCTGGACACCAATTTCAATGTCACCAAAGTGTGTAAAATATATACTTTTTGGAAACTAGAAATTTCGCCGATCAACTTTGTCTTCTTCGTCGAATTCGTTTGAAGCCCCGAAAACCATGTTTTTAACCCGAGAAGTCTTTTAAGTTGTGGGCCCCATCCACACTTGTTATATATAGAGAGCTTTGTTGACACCAAAAATGTCACTTTGCCTCTTCAAGATCTAAAGAGCTACATGAAGTCGCAACCTGCCATAAATAGGCAATGCTACTTCCAAAAATCAAATCTTGTCAGAATCAAACAAAAACTGCAAGATCCTTCAAGACAGCTAAAAGAGGAGTACACAAGAAGTTTCGGGCCATTTCAAAATCATTTGGCCTAACTTCGCTTCTCCGATAGCCGAAAAGGAGCTCTCGGCGGCAAAAGCATCGGAGACACCAAATCTTCGATCAGAGCCGATGGATGGTCTCAAAATACTTCCAAAAGGCTCCACGTCAAGTTTCAAGTCAAACCGACAACGTTTGACCCTACATCAACCCTCGAACAGCTAAATCTGGCCTCTCAGCGGCGAAGCTCTCCGAGACCATGGTTCCCAAGACAGAGCCTATGGATCATCTTAAAATGACTCCAATAGGTTCCCTGTCAAATTTCAAGTCAATCGGACATCGGTTGACCGCACATCAAACCGCGACGTCTTCATCGCGATAAAAGCGAGTCTACTGGTGATAGGACCCCAAAAGGCTTCAAAACTCAAACAAAAGCCTATGGTTGGTCTTATTTATTGCTCAGGAGACCTCACACAAAATTTCAGGTCATTCCGACATCGTTTGACCCAGTTCCAGCTTCTGACGGAAAATCGGCAGCTCTGCGCGACAAAGTCTTCGGCTTTCTCGGGAAATTGGAAACTTTGCAAAATGAAATGCAAGGATTCTCATCAGGTTTCCTACAGGGAAATCAGGCCATAAATGGTCAAAAATGTCAAGGAAAAGTACAGAAGAAAAAAGAATAAAAAACAGCAAAAACGGACGCAAAACGGGACAAAAAGGGGGGAAAACCCCCCCAGGGTCGCAGACCCCTGCGACCCTGGACCAGGGTCGCCGGCGACCCTAGAGCCCGGAGTCGCCGGGAAGCCCCGGAAACTCCGTTTTTCGCGATTCGAAGCGCCCAGCCTCTGGTACTTTCCAAAATTCATGCTTTTGAGACACCAAATCCTCTGACATCCGTCCAAAACACGGGTCAATCATCAAGAGTATTGAAAACAATATTGATCGCCACCCGGTCAACCAAAAAAAGTGTGCTTTCTACCCGACCGATCGAGAAATCGACAGGACAGATGGCACCGACCCGTTGTTGGCAACAAACACCTGAAATTACATGGTCATCTGATGTCGATCTACATGAAGATCCATCGATGATCATCACCAGAAGAACCCCAAAAGACGCGGCACGGCCCGCGACTCTTCAACTGCTCGGCGACCACTTAATGCGATTAATTGACTAGCTTTATTACAGTCATTAATCCATTTCTTTGGACGGACCAATCAGAAGCAAGCATCCGGGAGTTACAAGTCAAGAGATTCATGGCATTTAACCCAAGAAACTCCTCCCATCATGGCGATTAAAGGCGATTAAATGCCCTCAATCTCCTCCGGCCAATCAGAAGCCAAGAAAAAGGAGTTACAAAATAAAGAAATTCAATTTTGTAACTCCTCCCATTATGCGGCTTAATGACAATAAAAGCCCATAAACCCTCCTAAATGGCTACCTAAAGGCCTATAAATAGGAGAGCTCTCCAAGAAGAAACGACAGCAAAAAATATTCAGAAAACAGCAGACACACAGACAAAGCACAGAAATTCAGAGAAGGAAAAGAGAGAAAACTCTGCGGAAGTTCTATACCGGCCACCGCTACAAGGTGACAAAAGTCCTTTGGGGGTACCCCCTCAAGGTCCTTGCCTTCTCCTCCTGCCTCCAATGGCTTAGATGTGGCTTTTCAAGCCCGTCTACTCGGCTTTTTATTGGACATAGGACCTTCTTTTGGTCTTTGTTCTCTAAAAACCTGAGGTTATAGCCAAGCCAAGCGAATCAATAGCATCCTCTGTTCTCATCTGCATGGATGATGGCGAAGCCCACATATGGCTTGCGACCGTCAATCTAAACGAGTCCCCCACAATCTCCTGAGAAGTTAGATCCTCCTTTTCTTGCTTTTCATTGTAGTTTGTATTTTTTCAAAAGAGACAAAAATCACAACTCTTGTCTTTCATTATTGATAAGAATTGTAAATCGGCTATAAACGCCAAAATCGGCTATAAACGCCAAAATCGGCTATAAACGCCAAAAATCGGCTATAAACGCCAAAATCGGCTATAAATGCCAAAAAAATCGCCTTTCACGGCAAACCAAGAAAATGTCTCTTTTTCTTAAATATATGTGCAATGGAAAACTTGAAAGAAGTTGATTTCCTTTTTACTTGCGAAGGTTGATCTCCGGATCACCACTTGCAATTCCAAGTAAAAATAGAAAATCTGGCACACCCACACAAAAAAAGAAATGTTGATGCACGCCCCTGCCCCCTTGGTTACGAAAAGGGTCGGACCCGACGGACTCCCACGTCCGCCGACACCTCGGTAGGAACCGAGCAGGAGCGCGGTCCATCAAGCTGGCATCACCCGGTGGGACTCGTTTATTTAAGAACACGATGCTAGAAATGAAATATTTGCATATCATATATTTTGCTCTATGCTTATATTTCTTTTCTCGATTCCTTGGCTACTTTATAATTGGTGGCCTATGTTGAATTCCGCAAAAAAAAAAAAAATGAGATGAGATTTTTTGTTTGAAAATTTCTAATTCCTTGAATTTATTTCCACTCTTTCTCTTTTCAAAAAAAAAATAAAAAATAAAAACAAAAAAAAATCAGATTTTTTTAGTTTGGATTCAAAATTGAGAAACTTTGATCCTCTCCCTTCTGGGCACTGGCGCTCACGGAAATCGTTGAGACCGTGTTCGGATCGGGGATTGGGCCATTGTTTCTCTTCGTTGAGTTCATTAAAAATCTAAAAAAAAAAAAATGAGATGAGATTTTTGTTTGGAAATTTCTAATTCTTTGAATTTATTTCCACTCTTTCTCTTTTCAAAAAAAAAAATAAAAAAAAATCAGATTTTTCAGTTTGGATTCAAAATTGAGAAACTTTGATCCTCTCCCTTCTGGGCACTGGCGCTCACGGAAATCGTTGAGACCGTGTTCGGATCGGGGATTGGGCCATTGTTTCTCTTCGATGAGTTCATTAAAAATCAAAAAAATATATATATATATAAAAACAAAAAAAAAAAAAAGACATAGACCACTAAGGTTAAACCAACTGTGTTCTTTGATCATGGTTGATTCAAAGAAAAGCCTTGTCCAGAGTGTGGAGACAGCTTGACTGTTCTAGGCAAGGGTCCTCCAAACGGGTTCATTAAGTAATCCTACCCTTACCTGGGGGCAATTCTATCAATCAAGATTTCATAAGACCGGGTTAGGAGGCCTATGTGTACTCTCTCGTCTTTTAAATAAACTTTTTTAAAAAAATAATAATTTTTTTTTTTAAAAATAAAAATTTTAAAATAAAAAAAATAAAAAATAAAAATTTTCAAAAAAAAATTCTTAAAATAAAAAAAATAAAAAATAAAAAAAAAGATTTTAAAAAAAAAATCTTCAAAAAAAAAAACTTCCGTCATTTTGGGTTTAGATTGGAGAAATCTTGGTCTTCTCCTTTCTGAGCACTGGCGCTCACGGAAATCGTTGAGACCGTGTTCAGAATGGAATGCCTTTTGCTCTCTTTGATGAACCCGATATTGGCTTTTCAAAAAAAAAAAAAAACTCGTCATTTTTAGATTCAGATCCGAGAAATTATGGTTCATTTCTTTCTGAACACTGGCGCTCATGGAAATCGTTGAGACCGTGTTCAGATTGGAATACCATCTGCTCTCTTTGATGAATCCAATCTTGACCTTTCAAAACAGAGAATCTCATCTCATGGATGCGGTCTCAAAACATTTGTGTCTAGCAGTACTAGTACGCCCTTTCAGGGTCTACTGTATTGCGACCGGCACATCTGTAACTCCAACTTTATATTCTTCTTACCTCGAGCAAGCTCTGCTTCTCGATAAGTCGAATTTAAGTTCACAATTGCTTCTAGCAGTCACTGGGATGCCCATTCTGGGCTTACCATACCTGCGATCAGAACAATTGTACTCTCTATGGCGTTTTTGCCTTCTTCATGTTGCTTGGGTCATCTTCCTCTAGCAATTTGAAAAGACGAAACCATAGAACTTCCCATTTATGATCATTATATTCTTGTGATTACTAATGGATGTGGTCTTATTTCAAAAATTTTCAAAAAACTAACAATGGCAGCTTCACTAACCATTACTTTCGATGAAAACAAGCACCAACTCATGCTTCAACAGAAGTAAACCACGCGCACTTACAAGCGCCCCATCAGCTGCCGAAGCGTCAACTCCCTCGGCAACTCTCTGAACTCCGGGTCGACCTCGACTCCCCGGACTATCGTCTTTGGGACGCTGGGACCATTCCCGCTTCCCGAAGAACAAACTGCTCCCTCCAAGAAGCAGAAACTCGCCTCTCAACGTGTCACTACTGTGACACCAAAAGCGAGCACCAGAAGGCCTGAAGCCCGTGGCACCCCCACGAAGCCTCAACCTGTAAGCAACCAGGTCTATCCCAAGACTTGGTCCCCAAGACCTTCACCAAAACAAAGAAGGTCCCAAAAATCCACTAAGCCAGCATTCCTGGCCCCACTCAAGGAGAACCAGTTCTACCCTCTCGCTTACATGAAAGAGGAGAAACCCATCTCCAACCTGACTTCCAAGTCATCCCAGCATGAGCCGGCTTGTTCCTACAAGCCCAAAATCAAGTCATGCATCACAAGGCCTCTGCAAGCACCTGCTAAAGCCTACAAACTTGCAGTTCGACCCTTCATCTCTACAGGGGCCGAACTCCAAAAATTCAAAGCTTCGCTGCAACAGACGAAGGATAGGGTTCGCATCTTGTCCTTGCCCAACTGCAAAGAAGACAGGCTCAGCTGCTGCGCCAGAGGGAGCACATCCTTCATCGTCAAAGCCCAGCCAGAGCTCACCGAAGCTCAAATTGCTCGTCGTATACGCCGCCGCATGTCATACCGGCAAAAGAGACTAGAGAAGCAAAGGACCCAGCCTCCTACACTTCAAGTCTCTCCCAAATGGGTCGAAAAAGAAAGACCCAACCAAGTTGCTGCCGTCCATATGGTTGGAAAAACCAGAAGGCGCCAAAAATCAGCAACAAAAATCCATGTCCGACGTCCAATGACCCGCAGTGTCTCAAGGACAAGAAGACATTCAGAAGAATCCCCTGCTCCTTCAAGCAAAGGACAGCAGAGTGATCCTTCCTCAAGCTCTTCTTCAAAAAGAATGAGCCCCAGCTCAGTCACCAGGACAGTTTCTTCGTTTGAATCACGAAGGATGAATGTCTTGGCTACAAATTCTGAGCCACCACCCCGCAATCCACCTCCAGAAGATGCGATCACCCGCATCCAGCAGTTGGAACAGGGCCAGCAGAGGATTGAAACTCTGATGGAAAACCTTCTCCTCGCCTTCCAAAATCAGGCGAACAATGAACCTCCTCCGAATCATCAAGACGACGAGGTAAATGGAGAAGAGAATGAGTCACGCGCCCTTACCAAAAAGGACGTAGACAGTATCCTCGCCAAAGCAAAAGAAGAGGATATACTCAAGGAGCATGGGATCAAGCCACCATATCCCTTATGGATGGACTCGGTCCCGTTCCACACCAAATTCAAGCATCCTACTCTCCAAACATATACGGGGAAAGGATCAGCCAGACAGCACGTCATCCACTTCAAGATCCTGACGGGAGCTATCGCAGATCAAGATGCACTCAAGATCCGCCTCTTTGCAAGTACCCTAAAAGGTACGGCCTTCGATTGGTACTCCACTCTGCCGGAGGACTCAATCCAAAACTGGGCCATGCTAGAGACACGCTTCCTGACTCACTTCAAAGGTGAAGATCATCCCGCTACTATGGCTCAGTTGTGCAGCCTAAAACAGGGGGAGAATGAATCAACATATGACTTCATTCATAAGTGGAAAGCAATGGCATACAAATGCTCTGATGTATTGCCACAAGCGTCGCTAGTCGACATCTGCCGAAACAACATGAGAGCCAGAATCCGCTCCATGATCATTGGCAACAAATCAAAAAACCTGGGAGAACTCCTAGAAGCTTCCATGGAAGCTGAAACGGTGATTAAAGACCTCAACAGTCAGAAATCATCAAGAAAAGAGCCAACCGCCATTGCAACCTCTAAACCAAAGAAAAAAGAGGTCCTCAATGTGCAGACCAAGTCAGCTCCTCAGCCACCAAAGAAAGCTGAAAACAAAGCTGCTGGTAAGAGACCTGAACTCTCGGACGCCTTCAAAGAACGAGTAGAGAAGAAATACCCGTTTGATGAAGATGTTGATGAAACCTTCGGGGCTCTTGTGGCAAACGGCAAGCTCACCTTGCCTGAACCAAAAAGACTGCGTGATGTTGGCAAAACCAACGATCCTCGGTACTGTCCATACCACCAGATGATCTCGCATCCTCTCAATCAATGCTTCGTTGTGAGAGAGAAAATAAATGAGATGTGGAAAAATGGAGTCATCACCTTTGACAAAAACTATGGGTCTGCCTCCGTCAACATGGTGACATGTGGACAAACATCAAAATCACCAAAGAAGAAGATCACTACTTCCTTCAAGGTGATAAACTCAATCCAATCGTCCGAGGAACTGGTTCCTTACCCGACACCAGACGGACAACCGATATGGGTACATCCCGATCTCCTGGAAGATGAAAATTGGGAGGTCGTGAAAACAAAGCCTACAGCTCAACAGCGAAGGCAGGCTAGGAAACATCTCCTCAAGCTCAAACGGCAAGAGAAGACCCAGCGAAAACTAGAAGTCAAAGAAAAGGTAGAGGCTTCCTCTACCGCTTCGCTGGAGGCAACAAAAACATCCCTTCCAGAGACTTCAAAGGGGGTAAGGAAATTCACTCTCAGTGATTTCATGCCACCTCAATTCAAAGAAGCCATGCAGGAGGCATCATACTCTTGCAATTCGGTAGTTGGATTCTCCATTGATGGATACGAATCCAGTGACACCGATGATGGATTCGAATCCAACTACACAGATGAGTGGGAGGAGTCCCTTGAAACAGGAGAATATCTCTCCGATGAAGAATAGGTTCCTGAGTCTCATCTTATGCCAGTAATCTGGTATAACCCCCTACAGCCACAAGGATCCTGGTCTGATGATGAAGAAGACCAAGAAGCTGTACAACAAAATGCTGCTGACCCAGCACCTCTCATTACTCCAGTGGAAATCAACCATGTTGAGCCACAAAGAGTTGATGAAGAAGAAGATCCGGCTCCCATGCCTGATCTTGAAGAATATGCAAGGATCTTGCAGCGACTCGCTCTAGAACAAGAGCAAGAACGCATCAACGAGCCTCCTCGCAACCCAGAGCCTGAAGTTCCTGAAGACCACCAGGTACACCCTCCCTTAACTCCTTAAAATGGAGAAAATTGCTGGATGGACGATCCTCTTACATCCGAGGATGAGTCTGACTCCGATCAGACAACGTCTCCCGTCAGAGCTTCTTGTAATGTGATAATTCGGGATTATAGCTCTTCCGAAGCATCGTCTGATGAGAGCACTTACACTCCGGCAACGCCTAGCAATGTATCTTCTGAAGCCGCCTCATCTCACGTGACTTTCACTGAGATGACACCCTCTCAGGTTTCTTCTCCTGAAACTGTGACTTCAAAGTTCACACCCTTCCTGACTGAAGAATTCCCAGTCATTGATGTTTGGGATGATGAATTAGTCAACGAAGAAAGGTAGCTGGATGCTGTTCAGGACTTGTTCCCGGAAAATGCTCCGTGCAACACGATCACTGAGGATGGCTACTTTGCTGGTGATTCATCCTCAGCGAATGAAAAACGACAGCCTCTTGATCCCGAAGACAATCTTCCAAACGAAGACCCTTCTCAAGAAGCTCTCGAAGTTGGTAGAGGCACCCGCTCTGGCCGGGACTACCACAAAAATTACAACCAATCTTCCTTTACATATGTAAATCCTTCAGGAAAAGATGTTGTAAGCGCCCCTAGTGGCAACAATGATGAACATGCAGGCCCTAAGGAGGCTTTCAAGTATGACTTGATTGGACACTTCAAGCACATACCTGCACGTCTGCACATCCTAGATTTGTTGCGAATGTCTCCGCACACTCGTGATAATCTCATTTCGGAATTACAAAAGCTGAATGAGGATGTCGACAAACATGCCCCGCAAGTCCTCCAAATTGAAATGGATTACCGGGTCAAAAACTCAGAAGCCTCCTCAAAGGGAGAAAAGAAGAAAACTGAGGGATCATGCATTGAATGCCACTCGGTTAAAAAAGCAGCCAGTGCAACCATCGCCTTCACAAAGGACGACCTGCTACTTGGCGAAACCAGGCATAACCGACCCCTGTACTTCAAAGGGTATATCAAGGAAATGCCTATGCACAGAGTTCAGATCGACCCAGGTTCTGCACTCAACCTCATCTCCACATCGGCTCTTGAAGAGTTGGGCATCCCACCCAGCAAGCTGAGCCACACATCTGTATCTATCTTTGGATACGATGGGAGTACTCAAAGGCCTATCGGCAAAATCAGGTTCAAGTTGCACATCGGTGATCTTATCTCTGAGGTCACAGTGTATGCAATAAAAACCCCTTCATGCTACAACATCCTTCTCGGACGCCCTTGGATCCACGAGAATGGTGTTGTCCCTTCAACTCTACATCAATGCATCAAGTTTGTTGGCGACGACGGCATGATACATCGAGTCTTTGCGGACAGAAAACCCTTCAAAGGTAAAGAAGTCCACTTCGCAGACTCACAGATGTATGAAGGTGAAAAAGAAGAAGAGGAGAAGCACACAGCATCCTTCGCCGAAAATCTCCAGAAAGATAAAGGCAAAGCTCCTCAACAATCACCGGAAGAAAACAAACCATCCGGTAAATCTGAAGAGAGCATTCAAACTCCCTTCATCATCTCCCTCAAACCTTCAAAGCCTTTGGTCATCACAACTAAAGTGAAGAAGGCAAAGTAAAAGCCTGGGGGCAAATTTGTTGTCTCATTCGTGTCTATCATGCAAGACACGGACACGGATTCAGAGCCAGAAGACGACACATCGTCAAGCCAAGCTGATACTCAGCAAGTTCAGCCTGCTCTCACTCCAATGGAGATAACTTCTGACATAGAAGATCCTACGTCAGCTTCCTTTGTTGTTCCAGCAACTTCAGCAAAGGAAAAGCCGATCTTCTTCCATTGATCGGATGCTTCTTCATCAAACTCCATGCTTGAACCTTTCCAAAATAAAGGTATGCCTCAACTATCCTTATACAGTTCTGTGGCACAAGCTATTATGAAGAAAATGGGCTATGACGCTCAAAACCCAGTCGGTTTGGGAGAAGGACGCGGTATTCTCACGCCATTGGGGCCCGTCTTGACCAAAAGCCAGCTGGAAGATTGGAGACTCTACGGCTATGTAGAAAAGTCTTCACACGGGTTAGGGTATGATCCCGACACTCCCTTGAGACAGTTGACACAAAGGCTTAAAAGTCAATATACTGACCAAGCCTCAACTTCTCAAGTCCATGAAGACATTGATCTCCCTGGATATCTCTTTGATGAGTCACCTGACAAAGATCCAGGAAGCTCATCCAATTGGCACGATTTCTCCGAAAATGAATAGGGGTTATCCGATGGAACAGAGGTGTGGTCTTCTGACCCAGAAGAACCCTCATCTCCAAAAGAAGCAGCCTACTTCGACCCGGTTTCAACAGGCGATTGGGATCATCTCATAGCAAGCCTTGGGAAAATCACCGATCAAGAAGACCCGTGGAAAGGAACAAAACCTTAGTCTAGAAATGCCTTTGAAAACCCAGAAGGTTTCGTTGAGCTGGAAGCCTCCGAAAATATTGTGGAGGAACCACCTTCGAACCTTCCAACAGAAGAGCCTGTTCAAAAGATAGACTTGGGAACACCAGATAACCCACGTCCTGTATTCATAAGCAAGAATATAAAGGATGATGAGTTACCCGAGTATATCGCCTTTCTTCGTGAGTTCGTTGATTGCTTTGCATGGTCTTACGCTGAAATGCCAGGCTTAGACCCCAAAATAGCAGTTCACAAACTCAATCTTCAAGAAGACATCAAGCCTGTCAAGCAAGGCCAAAGAAGATTCCGTCCAGATGTGATGGATAAAATTGAACAAGAAGTTCAAAAACTCAAAAGCGTCGGCTTCATCCGTGAGGAACAACATCCTGAATGGTTGGCCAACATTGTCCCCGTGACAAAGAAAAATGGGCAGATCAGGGTCTGTATTGACTATAGAGACCTGAACGGCGCATGCCCTAAAGATGAATTTCCGCTCCCCATACCAGAGGTAATGATTGATAATACCTGTGGATTCGAGCGAATGACATTCATAATTGGTTTCTCTGGCTACAATCAGATAAAGATGCATCCTGAAGATGAAAAACATACATCTTTTCGGACCCCATTTGGCGTGTATTGCTACACTGTCATGCCATTTGGTCTGAAAAATGCTGGTGCCACATATCAGAGGGCTATGATGAAAATATTCCAAGATATGCAGCACAAGACGGTTGAATGTTACGTTGATGACCTCACCGTCAAAAGCAAAAGAAAAGAAGATCATCTCGAAAACCTTCGAGAAGTCTTCCTCCGGCTTCGCAAACACAAACTGCGAATGAATCCTTTGAAATGCTTCTTCGGCGTCTCGTCAGGTAAGTTCCTCGGATTCTTAGTTCGGAAAGCTGGAATAGAGCTTGACCCCATAAAAGTCAAAGCCATTCTAGAAATGCCCTCTCCAAGAACCTTGAGAGAACTCAAAGGACTTCAAGGGAGATTAGCCTACATCAGACGGTTCATCTCCAATCTTTCGGGGAAATGCCGTCCATTCTCCCGATTGATGAAAAAAGGTGTAAACTTTGTCTGGGATGCTGACTGTGAAGCTGCATTCCAAGACATCAAGTCATACCTGACAAAACCTCCAGTGTTAGCTGCTCCTACCACTGGAAAACCATTCATCTTGTACACAAGAGCCCTTGATCACTCTTTGGGAGCTCTGCTTGCGCAAGAAAATGATCAAAGAAAAGAAGCTGCTCTATATTACCTCAGCCGCATGCTAGTAGGTGCAGAGCATCGCTACTCTCCAGTCGAAAAAGAATGCCTTGCAGTGATGTTCGCTGTACAAAAGCTGCGTCACTACTTGCTTTCCAACACAGTATACCTGGTCTCGAGGGTCAACCTCTTGAAGGTCCTTGTCACAAAGGCAGGTTCTCTCAATGCTCGACTGGCAAAATGGTCCATCCTTCTGTCACAATTTGATATTAGGTATGTACCACAAAAAGCAATCAAAGGGCAAGCTCTAGCGAACTTCCTCGCAGAGCATCCATTGCCTAAAGATTCTCCGCTCAGAGATGATCTCCCAGACGAACCAGTCTACAATGTGGAGACTTTTTCACAAAGTGCCTCCTGGGACATGTACTTTGACGGTGCAACCAGGACAAATGAAAAAAGACAGCTGATCTCGGGAGTTGGCATCCTCTTTGTTAGCCCTGACAAATACATGATTCCACACGCTTTCTCGCTACTGGAACCATGCACAAACAATGCAGCGGAATATCAAGCTCTGATCTTAGGATTGGAACTCTCCATCGAATCCGGTATCACCATACTGGAAGTCTTTGGAGACTCTCAACTGATCGTCAACCAGATGAATCAGAAATTTGAAGTCAGGAAGCCAGATTTGTTGCTTTACTACAACAAGGCACAATCACTTCTGCAAAAGTTTGACATCTGTCACATCACCCACATTCGTAGAGGTGAAAACATACGTGCAGATGCCCTAGCCGGACTTGCCGCATCCATGGCAATCCAGGAAGGGGAAAACATGCAAATCACAGTGTGCGAAAGAAGAATCCTTCCTCCTCTTAACACACACCAAGCAGTTGCTGAATGCCACCAAGTGGTCGGAAGTCGGATTTCAATCCTTCAAACTTCAATCGGCGACTGGAGGGATCCGTTCATTGATTACATTATGTTCGGAATCCTACCTGAAGATCCAAAAGAACGGGTAAGCATCCAAAGGCAAACCCCAAGCTTTCATTTGGATATTCCTTCAAAAATCCTTTACAGGAAATCCTTCAACGGAGTACTTCTACGCTGTTTATCACAACAAGAGGCTGAAGAAACACTCAAAGAAGTTCATGCTGGTCTTTGCGGAGCTCATCAGGCTGGACCTAAGCTCTATGATCAGATAAAAAGGTTAGGATATTACTGGCCTACCATGGTAGCTGACGCAATGCAATTTGCTAAGCGCTGCCAACAATGCCAAGTTCATGGAGATTACATTCACATGCCTCCAGAATGGCTGCATCCTACAGCGATCTCATGGCCTTTCGAAGCCTGGGGTATGGACATCATAGGTCCTATTTCTCCCCCTTCGAGCAAAGGTCATCGCTTCATCTTCGCCGCTACGGATTATTTCTCCAAGTGGTCAGAAGCGTTTGCGTTCAACGAAATGAAGACCTCATCAGTCCTTCAGTTCCTGCACACCAACATCATTTGTCGTTTCGGCATACCCACAAGATTCGTCCATGATAACGGACCACAGTTCCGGGATCATCGATTCTACAGGTTCTGCGACAAATACAAAATCCAAAGCTGTCCTTCGACTCCATACAATCCGGCAGCAAACGGGTTAGCAGAAGCTTTCAACAAGACACTCTGCAAAATCCTCAAAAAAATGGTCTCTAGTCACAAAAGAGACTGGAGCGACAAAATGTCTGAAGCTTTGTGGGCCTATCGAACCACCGTTTGAGGACCAACCCATAGCACACCATTCTCCTTAGTCTATGGATGCGAAGCTGTTGTACCCTTGGAAGTACAAATTCCTTCCTTGAGAGTATCCTTGCAAAATGACATGACTCAAGAAAGCAATGTCAAATTGCGACTCCATGAGCTGGACAATCTCGATGAGAGACGGCTCGAAGCTCAACAAAGCATTGAACTTTACCAAGCACGCATGGCAGGATCTTTTGATAAAAAGGTCCGGCAACGTGCCTACAAAAAGATGACTTGGTTCTTGCGGTAAAAAGACCAATGATCTTCGCTCACAAATCCAAAGGCAAATTTGAGCCAAAATGGGAGGGACCCTACGTCATCAACAAAGTTTTCTCCAATGGCGCATACGCACTCCTAAACATGGAAGGTGACAGATGTATGCTGCCCATCAATGGCAAGTTCTTAAAGCGGTACTACCCTTGAAGACTTACCCAACTGGGTAAGAGCAATGCCTGTATGGCCAAAACTGGTTTCCAGGTACACGCTTGCTAAACCCACCCCTTTTTTAGAATTTTCATATCAAATGTTGAAATTTCTAGAAATTTAAAACAATGATTACTTTCATCGTTTCATTGTTCAAAAAAAATCCAAGTTTAGGAACCTTTCCCTAACTTGACCAAAATTTTCAACCCTTGAACCCAAAATTCATGGTTTGAAACAAAATCCGGATTCAGGGATTTCCACCCTAGTCCACCCTGCCTTTTACCGCCAAAAATGGTTTTAGGTCAAAACTTATGACCCTCGTGTCTTTAAATAAAAAAAAATGGTTTTTCAAAAAAACCGCGAGGAAGCGACGCTTAGTCGATACTCGCACAAATCGGAAGCATATGAACCATGTTCGACACTTCCAAAATCGCAGGAAAGCGACATTTCGTCGATACCTAAAAAATCCAAAATTGTGGAGACGCAACATTTCAGTTGATATCCACAACCCAAATTTCAAAGGTTCGAAAAAAACCTAAAAAACCATGGAGACGCAACATCTCAGTTGATATCCATAACCCAAAGGTTCGAGAAAACCACAAATTTCAAAAATCGTGGGGAAACGACATCAAGTCAGTACCCGCAAAACCAAAATTTTTGAAAAGCAAGGATGCGACATTCCATCGATACTTGCACCCAAATCCGCGAGGATGCGACATTCCATCGATACTCGTAACCGAATGAGCAAGGATGCGACATTCCATCGATACTTGCAAGAACATTCAGCAGGGAGGCGACTTTTAGTCGATACTTGTATTTTTGAAAACCAAACCGGCTATAAATGCCATCAAAACAGGCTATAAATGCCACAAACCGGCTATCAATGCCACCAAAACAAAACCGGCTATCAATGCCACAAACAAAAAAACTTGGATTTCAAAAAACCTGGCTATCAATGCCACCAAAAATCGGCTATAAATGCCACAAAACAAACCGGCTATCAATGCCACCAAAACTGGCTATAGATGCCACAAAAAAAAAACTCGGCTATCAATGCCACAAGAAAAGTTGGCTCTCATGCCAAAATTGGCTTCCATGCCACAAACAAAAACCCGGCTTCCATGCCAAAACAATCATTTGACAAAAGATTTTCACAAAATGACAACCTTTTGATCAAATCCCATTTAGCAATTACTTTTATCACAAAAAGATTCAAGTGAGCGTAGGGATAACAAAAAAAAAGCATCCCATTTAGCAATTACTTTTATCACAAAAAGATTCAAGTGAGCGTAGGGATAACAAAAAAAAAAGAGCATCCCATTTAGCAATTACTTTTATCACAAAAAGATTCAAGTGAGCGTAGGGATAACAAAAAAGAGAGTACCAAAAAAAAATACATGTGGTACCAAAAAAAAAAGAGAGAAAGTGTTCACAAGCACTACAAAAAAATAAGTACCAAAAAAAATACAAGTGGTACCAAAAAAAAAAGAAAAGAGAGAGAAGGATGGTTTCTGTAAAAAAAAAATATACAGGAGCTCAATCAAAAATGGTCTCCAGCCAAGAGTTCAGCTCCCCAAGCAAACTTTTAGCCTCAGCTGTCAAGGATTCCAAGGCACGCTTCTTCAGGAACCTGCCATGAGATGCTGGAGTGGGCTGTACCCCTTCTTTCGCACCAAGAAGGTTACCTCGAGCAGTTTGCCATTGTTTCTCCTCATCAGACTTCCTTTTGAGAACCCGATTGGCATCTGCAACCTGGTGAATCAGAGCACTCTCCCTGTCGCGAGCCTCTATTATGGCAGTCCACTTGGCAGCGACTTGTGCCTGCAGATGCTCAAGACGTTTCCTGGCCTCATCGACCTCCCTATCAAGGATGTTAAGGTCATGTGTCAGCCCGATGATGGTTAGCTCTTCTGAGTTCTTCTTTCGGACTGCCTGCTTCCTGCTTTCTGTAGCCTCATCCAGGTCAGACTTAGCCTTATCAGCAGGATCCAAGAACATCTCCTTGAAGAACTGGTCATCAGCCAAACCTACGGTCTCAAACCACTTATCACCCAGTGCAATGATCCTATCAACGATCGCCCTGGCACCTGTGACATCCAGACCAGCCTCTTCAACATCACTGAGAATCTCCTGCACATGCTGGATCATGCCAAATCCGGCTTCCAAGTGCCCAGAAAAGAGAGTCTCAATCCAAGAGCTCAGAACTCGTATCACCACCTTCTTCGCAAAAAGAAGAGATGGCCCAGCTGAAGATTCGCCCAACTCCGTTGGTCGGCTATTCATATCATCATCTGTTGGAAGAGTAACAAAAGAACTCTTTCCAGCTGAAGCTACTCCTGCTCGGGAAGGAATCTCAGCGCGAGGAATCTCCTCAACATTGTCAGAGCCGGTCCCAGGAATCTCTACCTCTGGATCAACCTCTGGCATCTCTTGCTCTGGAAGCGACGGATCCTCCTCTGCCACTTCAAAACCTGCAAAAGAAACACAAAAAGGTATGAATATGACCCTGTTTGAAAATCAATATCAGGGTTATAACTACGAAATACCTTCTTCGACGACTGGTGGAACATTTTCCTCCTCCATGAACTCATCGGAAGCATCATCAACATTTGCGTCCATCGATGGTTCAAAGTCATCGAAATCCTGTGGCAAGTCAGCTGACAAGAAATGTGTTAGCAAACCAAGTCACAGACAAAAAAAAAAAAGGGGCTGGCCCACAGGCCACGTGGCCGTACGGCCAGATCCGTACGGATCTGTCCGTACGGCCCACAAAAAAAATGCAAAAAAAAAAAAAAAAAAGAAAGCAAAAAGAAAACACGTGAAAAAAAAAGGGAAAAACACGTGGAAAAAAAAAGAAAAGAAAAAAATAAAGAAACAAAAAAAAAGAAAGAAAGAAAGATCTTTTTATTTTTCCTACAATGGAGTTTTCTTGAAAAAGGGAACTTACTTGAAGCCATTGATGGAGAAGAAGAAGAAAAGTCTTGAAGATCTTGAAGAAGAAGAACTCTTGGTCTTGAAGCCCTCTTGAGATTATTGCAAAAGAAAGTAATAAGAGCAAGAGATCCAACCTCCTCCTTGCTTTTATAGAAGAGAGCAAACCAAAGAAGGAAAGAAGAAAGAGGTAAGTGTTACTAATTAGTAACCTTACCAAAAGAAAGAGATTAGAAAGATTCTTTCCCAAAAGAAAGGTATCTTGAGGGATTCTCTCCCAAAAAGAAATCAATGAGAGATTTTCTCCCAAAAAATAGAATCGATGAAGGATTCTTTCCCAAAAGAAAGATATCTTGAGATATCCTATCCCAAAATAAAGGGGATATGAGAGATTCTCTCCAAGTAAAGATATTCTTAGATATTCTCTATCCAAATGAGATATTTTTGGATATTCTTTACAAAAATGACACCATATGAGATCTAAGCCATTTCAAAAGCTTAAGGTCCCATGGGTTAGCCCATATGAGCCAGGTTTGACCACCTAGGCACTTAAAAAAAAAAAAAAAAATTGGGCTTTTAGTCAAAGAGAAATCCCTCTTACCAAGAGCATACAAAAATGGTTCCATGCCTCTTTTGAGTTGATTCGACCATACAAAAGAGAATTCCAAGCCCCATGAGCTTCCAAAAATCAAACCATCCAGCCTCATATACCAAATTGAGCCAAAATCTTGAAATTGACATTCCACAAAAATCAAACCAAATCCTGGTCCCCTAACTTGCCACATACAGCTTGTTGGGTCACAAGACCAAAATCAAAAACCAAAACCTGATCCCCTAACTCGCCACATACAGCCTGTTAGGTCACAAGATCAAAACCAAAATTGATCCCCCAACATTCCACATACAGCTTGTTGGGTCACACGATCAAAACCAAACCCGACCCCCTAACCTGCCACATATAGCCTGTTAGGTCACAAGGTCAAAACCCAAATCCACATCCCTGATGTCATCTTCAAAACTTTGCCTCGAGATGGTACGTGATCCCTTTCACCACCATAAAATTCCCCTGGAAGCTCAAAAGGCTACAAATACCAAAAAGAAAGACTGCTCAAAGACTCTTGGTCAAGTCACAGGCTCTCCTTCAAAAATCTCTTCAAGGCACATCGACTACAAAAGTTAAGCAACTCGTCGCTGTACCTCGAGGGGGCATTTGTTGACACCAAAAATGTCACTTTGCCTCTTCAAGATCTAAAGAGCTACATGAAGTCGCAACCTGCCATAAATAGGCAATGCTACTTCCAAAAATCAAATCTTGTCAGAATCAAACAAAAACTGCAAGATCCTTCAAAACAGCTAAAAGAGGAGTACACAAGAAGTTTCGGGCCATTTCAAAATCATTTGGCCTAACTTCGCTTCTCCGATAGCCGAAAAGGAGCTCTCGGCGGCAAAAGCATTGGAGACACCAAATCTTCGATCAGAGCTGATGGATGGTCTCAAAATACTTCCAAAAGGCTCCACGTCAAGTTTCAAGTCAAACCGACAACGTTTGACCCTACATCAACCCTCGAACAGCTAAATCTGGCCTCTCAGCGGCGAAGCTCTCCGAGACCATGGTTCCCAAGACAGAGCCTATGGATCATCTTAAAATGACTCCAATAGGTTCCCTGTCAAATTTCAAGTCAATCGGACATCGGTTGACCGCACATCAAACCGCGACGTCTTCATCGCGACAAAAGCGAGTCTACTGGTGATAGGACCCCAAATGGCTTCAAAACTCAAACAAAAGCCTATGGTTGGTCTTATTTATTGCTCAGGAGACCTCACACAAAATTTCAGGTCATTCCGACATCGTTTGACCCAGTTTCAGCTTCTGACGGAAAATCGGCAGCTCTGCGCGACAAAGTCTTCGGCTTTCTCGAAAAATTGGAAACTTTGCAAAATGAAATGCAAGGATTCTCATCAGGTTTCCTACAGTGAAATCAGGCCATAAATGGTCAAAAATGTCAAGGAAAAGTACAGAAGAAAAAAGAATAAAAAACAGCAAAAACGGACGCAAAACGGGACAAAAAGGGGGGAAAACCCCCCCAGGGTCGCAGACCCCTGCGACCCTGGGCCAGGGTCGCCGGCGACCCTAGAGCCCGGAGTCGCCGGGAAGCCCCAGAAACTCCATTTTTTCTCCGTTTTTCGCGATTCGAAGCGCCCAGCCTCTAGTACTTTCCAAAATTCATGCTTTTGAGACACCAAATCCTCTGACATCCGTCCAAAACACGGGTCAATCATCAAGAGTATTGAAAACAATATTGATCGCCACCCGGTCAACCAAAAAAAGTGTGCTTTCTACCCGACCGATCGAGAAATCGACAGGACAGATGGCACCGACCCGTTGTTGGCAACAAACACCTGAAATTACATGGTCATCTGATGTCGATCTACATGAAGATCCATCGATGATCATCACCAGAAGAATCCCAAAAGACGCGGCACGGCCCGCGACTCTTCAACTGCTCGGCGACCACTTAATGCGATTAATTGACTAGCTTTATTACAGTCATTAATCCATTTCTTTGGACGGACCAATCAGAAGCAAGCATCCGGGAGTTACAAGTCAAGAGATTCATGGCATTTAACCCAAGAAACTCCTCCCATCATGGCGATTAAAGGCGATTAAATGCCCTCAATCTCCTCCGGCCAATCAGAAGCCAAGAAAAAGGAGTTACAAAATAAAGAAATTCAATTTTGTAACTCCTCCCATTATGCGGCTTAATGACAATAAAAGCCCATAAACCCTCCTAAATGGCTACCTAAAGGCCTATAAATAGGAGAGCTCTCCAAGAAGAAACGACAGCAAAAAATATTCAGAAAACAGCAGACACACAGACAAAGCACAGAAATTCAGAGAAGGAAAAGAGAGAAAACTCTGCGGAAGTTCTATACCGGCCACCGCTACAAGGTGACAAAAGTCCCTTGGGGGTACCCCCCCCCCCCCCCCCCCCAAGGTCCTTGCCTTCTCCTCCTGCCTCCAATGGCTTAGATGTGGCTTTTCAAGCCCGTCTACTCGGCTTTTTATTGGACATAGGACCTTCTTTTGGTCTTTATTATCTAAAAACCTGAGGTTATGGCCAAGCCAAGTGAATCAATAGCATCCTCTGTTCTCATCTGCATGGATGATGGCGAAGCCCACATATGGCTTGCGACCGTTAATCTAAACGAGTCCCCCACAATCTCCTGAGAAGTTAGATCCTCCTTTTCTTGCTTTTCATTGTAGTTTGTATTTTTTCAAAAGAGACAAAAATCACAACTCTTGTCTTTCATTATTGATAAGAATTGTAAATCGGCTATAAACGCCAAAATCGGCTATAAACGCCAAAAATCGGCTATAAACGCCAAAATCGGCTATAAATGCCAAAAAATCGCCTTTCGTGGCAAACCAAGAAAATGTCTCTTTTTCTTAAATATATGTGCAATGGAAAACTTGAAAGAAGTTGATTTCCTTTTTACTTGCGAAGGTTGATCTCCGGATCACCACTTGCAATTCCAAGTAAAAATAGAAAATCTGGCACACCCACACAAAAAAAGAAATGTTGATGCACGCCCCTGCCCCCTTGGTTACGAAAAGGGTCGGACCCGACGGACTCCCACGTCCGCCGACACCTCGGTAGGAACCGAGCAGGAGCGCGGTCCATCAAGCTTCTTCTTCATTTTTCCATTTCTGGCAAAAACCCTAGAGGAGAAGAGAAATTCCAGCCCTAAGGGTTTTCCCCTTGTTCATCTTGCTTCCTTTCCCATAAATCCCCACAAGAACTAGGCTAAATCAAGAGTTGAACCTTGCAATCTTCTTCCTCACTTCAAGAGCTCTCTATTGGTACCATTTATGAAGACATGCGTCACCATTAGAGCTTCTTGTGAGCTCCCTCTTCTTAGTTGAACTGCTTCTAGGTAAGTGATCCTTCCAAGCTTTTAGAATCTTGTTTGTTTAGCCCTAGGAAAGCTTATTTCATTTATTGGAAGATTTCGTTTTGTTTTACTTGGATTTTGATATTCTAGAGTTTGGATTTGGGGGTTTTGTGTAGATTTGGTATCTTGGCATGGAGAGGTGTTGAGGCTTGATTTTCCTAGCATTTGGACCTAAGGCAAGTGGATGAATGGATTGATTTCATAACTGCATGTTTATAAAGATTTGAACTCTTATTCATCGCTTTCACCTAACTTATCTTATGAGTTTTCATGATTTTGGAAACATGCATAATGATAGGCTATTAATAGTTCTCTTGGAAAACATGTGTTTTATTGTCTTGCTTTTAGATCATTTATGATTATTTATGGATTTTCATTTATGGAGATGTCTTGCATTGAATGAGGTGGAAATGATGGAGAAATGAATGATTTATGGGAATGGTTGTTAGAGGAGTGGTGATGAATTGAATGGGTTGAAAGGAGGGTTTGAGACCCTAATTGTATATGTACAAGGACGCCCAAAGGAGGATGAAAGGAGGAGAAAAGGAAGGAACGGACTGCATTCAGAAAATGGGATTCTGGACAGTTCGCTCGAGCGACCATGACACATCGCTCGAGCGAACCTGTCACAGAACCTCGTTGGCTCGAGCCAACCCTCTGATCGCTCGAGCCAACCTGATCCGAGCAGGTCCGCTCGAGCGAACCTTTAGTCCGCTCAAGTGAACCCCAAACAGAGAGCTGTTCGCCCGAGCGAACCTCCCAGTTCGCTCGAGCGAACCGCCTGTCTGTCATGGGCCAATGCTCGAGGATCTAAAACTTTATTTCTAGGCTTGGGGAGGTATCATATGGAGCCCCAATGCCCCGTAAGGCGTTATATGAAGCCCGGAAGAAGGGGAACCTCATCATGGAGATTCCATGAGGTTTTCTAGGTTGACCAATGTGTATAAGGACCCGGAATGTCCCTAACTCTTAAAGAGTACCAAATTACATCATGACCGACATACGGGACCCTATTCGCACTGATTCAATTCTAGGAACCTAAATGTTTAGCCTGTAAATGCATGAGAAACTATTTGTATTCGATTTTCAACCAAACTCCTATTTTGGGATTCCAAACCAACTTGATATGACTAGACTGTTCCAAGAGTACTAGAAGTGATGTGTTTAGCTTTTGCTAACTTGTATATGGCGACTTGAGATGGATGTGTATTTGTGCCTATGGCACCCCGTTCTTCCACTATGCATATGATTTGATTTATCGTATTTGACCTATGAGTCGGCACCACTGAGCTTGGACGACCTCGTCGGTTTGATCCACCGACTTGGGTTCCCTCCCCTCCTGATAGTCAGCTGCAGTCTGGAATGTGCAGAGTTTTTAGCCGGTTCGCTACCGTGGTCCCGCAGAGTATATATATGTATATTATAGTATTTATCGTTGTGCCTCCTCACCTTGTGTGACTGAGGTCAATGATCCTGTTAGGACATGCGCTCTCTTCACTTCGGTGAGAGAGGATGTAGCTTTGTGTGGTTGCCATCTTGACAGTTCCTTATCCTTGGTACCTCTACTGTTTTATATCATTCACGTTACTGTTTAACAAATGATGCATTATCTTTTATGAAATTCATTATTTAGCTAGGTTCTACTATGTTTCTAAAGGCATCATTGTTTTGAATTATTGTTGTATCTTTTCACCCACTTGCAAGACCATCGTGTCTGATCCATTTATTTTGGCACTCAGGTCCCGAGCTTATTGCCATTGAGGAGGAGCCTGAGGAGGCGGTCGGTGAACCGCAGCTAGTGATCGAGTGGCAAGCCGACGATGTCATGTAGACATTCGGCCTTGCCTTGAGAACGATACATTTTGGGAACTTATGATAACTTTATTTTGGGTTTCATTTGGTTGTATGGTCTTTGTTGACCATTATTTTGGGGCATTAATCAACAGATCTTTTGTAAATACACTTAACTTCACTTTTGGGGAAATATGCTTATGATCATTGCTTATTCTGATATCTAGTCATATTTATTATGAATCAGTCTTGGTTATGGGATGGAATGGTATTATTAAGGTTTGCTATGCGCTTCCGCAATCTTGAATATGTGTGACATGCTTATATGTGAGATGATGTGTAAAGATAATCCTCACCGCGGAACCCTGTGGGAAACTACGTGCACAGATAAATGTTCTTTTAATTCCGTGTGCGGTTTAGCCAAAGAGATGCACGTGGCGCGGCATCAACAACACTCGTCCCGATCCCGAATTTGGTCCCTTTCCCCTAAACCCGGTCCGGGGTCGCGACACAAATCTTTCAAATGAATGTACCCTTGTTCCTAGGTCCTTCCTTTTTATTCATCAAGATCTAGCTAAACAGATGCAGTCCATTGCTCTGGCTTTACAGGCTTGCTCTTTTCTTTTCTTTTTATACATGCTTCTGATAGATGGTTAATGGCTGCCAAGCGCAGTGAGTACATTCTAACTAACCACTCTTGATTAATCAAAGTTGGCCTTATTAACCATTTACTTTTTCACACAGTGATATATGGCTGAAAGATTCAAGAGTAAAACATTTCTAGGAAAAAGAGGGAACTTATTCCACACTCCTAAATCCACCCCTGGAATCTTACAAAAGCAACAACTTCATGCTTGTTGAGATGTTGCTCTGAGATAATAAAATAATACAAAATTGATAAAAGCAAGCTTCTATGGTAATATTGTCCTTGTTCATCTCCCCATTTGTGTAATGATTGAAAGTGTAGCTTACCATTTTTGGGTTGTTTGAAATTTCTCCTCTATCCAACTCACATCTGTTATTCTTTTAAATCATGTGTTACAATAAATCACGAAAAGGTTCATTTTCCCAAGGGTCCCAATGCTTTTTTTTAAGAGAAGCCATCCAGCTTAAAAGGGAGCATGGAACATAATACTGTTATTGTAATTATGACTTAATAGCAGTAACAATTATAAAATGGGTAAGAAGCAAAGTGGAGTTCACATTTATATGGTCATCTCCAAGAACCGTACAACAAAATAAAGAAATTTAAATAGGAAAGTAATCCTATTTTTGGGAGCATTGAACATAACCCAGTTCTTGTAATTATGATTTACAAAATAATTACAGTAGTAGTCACAATTACAAAAAAGGGAATTGAGTTTCACATTTACAAGGTCGTCTGCAAGAACAATACAACAAAATAGACAACTGCCAAGAAGAGTGCTATCTGGTATGCATCTCTCTGAAAGCCATCATCTCTTTGGAAAAACTTAAACAAAAACAACAGTACATCAGGCAGGGTTCACAAATATGTATTTTTCAGAAAGACATTATTCAAGTTTTCTTAATTATATTTTTTACTTTTTCTGTAACTCTATCCTTGAATTTGCAACCACAGCACTGCTAACTCAGCTTCCTTTTGGCTCCTTTCAGACATTTTTGGAGTCAAGAAAATTTACTCCTAATTTTTCTACAATGGCAATAAACAAAATGCAGCATTAACTAATGTCTATCAAAGACAACTCGTCAGGCCATTTCAAAGAACAATTATCAGATCGTCAACTGAGCCAATGAGAAATAGTGGAATAATATTTAAGAAAGTAATACCAGTCATCATATATTTTTTTTAATCTGTAGTCAGCAAGCATTATTAACAATAGGTCGAGGCTGCACATTGGCAGAAAACCACATTCTTAACACAAACAACACTAACATGTGCCTGGTCATTCACAAAGACATTTTTTCTATTTGTACTTTGCCAAATCTATACCTAAACTCAAGTAGCCCAGTGGCAAGGCACCTCAGAAGTGATGTATGCTTAACAAATATCATGAGAAATGCTTTGGAAGAAACCTACTGCATATGACCAATTTTGAACTAACTTCTATACTCCGTTGTCATCGTCATCGTTGTCGTCGTCATCATTTAAGCCTTACCCATCTACCTGGCCCAGCTTCTTTAGTTTGAACCTTGAAGCATTTACTTAACCCTATCCAGCTTTCACACGAATCACACCATTGGGAACATACTCCTAGCTTTAAATTTGATAAATGCAATAGACATGATGCACGTAACTCAATTTGGGAAGGTGATAAATAATAATAATAAAAATAAAATCTTAATGAGGCAATGCAGTTGACATCATTTACTAAATGGTACCGGAGACAGATTGGAGTAAGGTTCTTCTAATACGATCAGTTAGGATATTGGAAATTTGGTCGTATGCTGAAAGTATCAGAAAGGGGTTAAGTTACTCATAAAATCATTGTGTGACTCAAGACAAGATTTAGTCCATAATCCTATCAAGTCAAATCTTGAGGTAAAATTTTCTTAATGCATTTATTGGAACACATACAAGGAAGGATAGCTTGTCATATAATGCAGAAACAATAATGCCATTATATTGGTGGGTCTAAAATTACAGATAACGAAGACCTAGAATATTTAACTTTTCAAGACATTTGATTGGTATTCAATTATTAAAAATATCACTTTTTTACAAAAATAAAAAAAAGGAAAAAATTGAAAAACAATCAATATTTGTTGGAATGATCTATGGGAAACCTAGATCCAACAATATGAAGCTATTTTCAAGTTGTTTCATGACTTTTCCATAAGTAATAATGTTTTTTTATTTTAAATAACATAAATCCCAAAATAAAAATAACAATATATAAAAAAGAAAAGAAAAGATATACATGCAAGATCAAAAGGAAGCATGGATCTACAATAAAACAAGACAATGATGCCATTATGTTGCGATTCATAGAATCATAGTAGTTAGAGAATGATAATCTCAAAAGTTGAGAAAAATCACAAAGAAATGCATACCTAGATGAAGAATCTTGTTTTGATTCCTTAGAATAGTTGGATCTTTTGATTTGGTAGCAAGAATCATGAAAAAAAGAAGTTGGGACCACTAGAGGGCAGTAAGAGGGTTTTACAGCAGTGAAAGTGGAGAAGAGAAGTAAGAGAGATGTTAAAAAAACTCCAAAAGTCATCTGGGGAGGGTTTTTATAACCTAGCGCTTCATGGGCCGCCACACAAGCCACCACGGTTGTGACGGCCGATATTTCAGCCGCAGCGTGGCGGTGTCCACCGCTACGGCCGATATATCGGGAGCTATGCTTTGTAGCAGCCGCTATTTGCATCCTTGGAATCCACCAAGTGAGCGTAAAAGGATGGGTAATAGACTAACGAAAGAAGTGGGTGTATACACCAATCATGTAATATACATGGGGAGTCCTAAGCTAACCTTAACCTAACCGGACCATATGGTAAAGGGCCAAGGGGAGTATGTACTAACCAAGATAAAGCTAAGGTCAAACATCACATGTAGGGCTCATGTTGTTTATCATGATGGTTACGCAGGTCCGGGATGCCTTTCGTAATCATTTGGTGCTTCTGAAGTTGTTGGCACCCTAAGAACCAACTACGCCACCCACATAGCCAATATGGGTCCCTCATGTGTTACCGTACAATCCACAAGGAGATGCATGCTAAGCCTACACACCCCCTTGCTAGAGAGTCAATTCGTAATCATAGGCCAAGTGGGGCTAAGGTCTAGATTTCAAGGGCAAAGGGTTCCATTCCCAAGAATCCAAGATTCTGGGAACTGTGTTCTACAATGCTAGGTCAATAGTTTATTGGTGATGGGCTTTGTTAGTACCGTATACTGTTAAGGGTCATTGTAATGGCATAGATTCCACTAGTTGAAATAATATAAAATAGTGGTCAATCATTTATTAGTGAATGATATTAAGTTATAGTCCTATATGGACACTATTATCACATTGCACTCATGTCTTAGTAGTGACTGTTATCATTTAACAGTAACCAACATTTAATAGCTACACCTCGTTGACAGTTGTAATGCAAGTACTAATGGGTGTTATAAGTTATTCTTATAATCAACATGCTTAATGTGTTAGTCTCATATTTGTGACTCATATAAGTCAATGGTCCTATATATATTGGTGACTTGTGCATTACTAATGACTCTTGTAATTTAAAAGTCCTAGATTGAAGGTTATAGTATTGTTATAAATAGAGAGCATTGGTCCAAAGAATGGTATCCAGTTTTATGTCAATCCACTCTTCATTATTTATTGCTTATACCTTGATATAACAATGATGAAATAAAATCCAAATTTAAGCAACTACAAATCTATAAACTAGTAATAAACTAATGAGTTAGTCAATGAAACTTAACGAGAGAGGAGTATAACTACAATGGCATAAATCAAATATTTCTATCCATCTTGTTTTATGTAACTATCCACCATTAATGCATTTTAAATTCACACCCACCAACCCAAATATCATAAATGCACATGATACTGATAGAGAAGGTTAGCACATTTAAAGCATTAGAATCAACCAAATAAACATGCATACACCATTAAACATGTCTATATACTTGCCTTTGGCTTAGTTGAGCAAAAAGCCCTTTCTTAGAGTCCAGGGTTACCTCAAACCTTGCTCTTCAAACCTCCCCACTTCAAACCAAGCAAAGAACCCACTTCCTACATGCCAAAATGAAAGGGAAAACCCACTAAACCACCATTACATGCTCCTAGTGTTGAAAGAAGCAAACTACATGAGTTTAGAGAGAGGGTTTGCTTACCTATTGATGAGAATGACAAAGGAGGAAGATGAAGGAGATGATGGGGAGACTCTTGAGCCTTGGGGGAAGCATTGGAAACTCTTGGAAGCCCTAGCTTGGTTGGTGGAGGAATAGGGGGAGAAGGAGTAGAAAGGTTGTAGAGAAGGAATGAAATGAAATGGGGAAATGGAGCTTTAGGCTTTAAAAGGGGATTTTCTTTTAGGAATTTTGCACATAAGGCCAAGTTGTTAGGGAGTTTACAAGAAAGTCCTTGGCAAATGGGTATGGGCTCATAATGAGAGTCCCTTGGGCCACCGGGCCAAGGTGGGTCCAAGTAAGTATGATATGCATGACCCACTACCTAATGCATCACACACCACTAATCCTAATGCTTAGGCCACTAAACCCAATTAAGCACCCTAAATCTTAGTGATTAGTGACTAACCCCACTAATAAAGGCATGAGGCCTTACAGGGATTGCCTCCAAAAAAGGCTAACAAAGAAAGGAAAATCAAAGAAAACCAGAGCAGCTGGATGTCGCCAGACTTGTCCTTGCATAACTTTGTACAAGTTGGAGGTTGGTAGCCCCTTGTGGGATGTTAGGCCTCATTCTTGGCACAATAGAGATCTTTAGTGCTATTTGATTTTTGTTGATTCACTCAAGTTTGACATTAGCAAGAGGGTTACAATTTTATGTTAATGTTTGCATAGACAGACTTAATGAACAAATCTCTATCCCTTACCCACAAATTTATTTCTTCTTCACATTTTCATTTCAATGTCCTCATAGGCATGTATGTTAAGAAGCACCCAACTAGAGTGCTCTAAAGGATCTGAGTGTTACATAAAGGATTCCATGTTTAAAATAAATAAAAAAAGGAAAAAAAACAGAGTTATAGACATCCACTACAAAGTATAAACTGATATCATCATTAGGGCTTTGTGTTTGGTTTCCAAATCAGCAAATATCAATGAATCAATTCAACTAAGACAACACTACCACTTTCTATTTAAAACAAAAACCAACAAGATACTGTGGGACAAAAATAATGAGACAAAATATCAACATTACTTCCATATCGAAGTACTCATCTATCAAACACATTGCATATGGGTTAGTAGAAATGCAACAATCAATAGCTTTGAAGTAACCATTTCAATATATAAATAAAAATCAATAGATGATAAGATTTTCTTATTCTTTGAAGTAAAAAGAAGAAAAGGTATCATTTCTATTAGACAATTTCTTTTATAAAGCATACTTCAACCAAATATAAACTTTTGTGAGTTTTTAGTTGGTTTGTTCTTTGAATCTTTTTTATTTTTTTTAATTAGTGTGAAGACTGGATTTAATTGGGTTTCTATGGTTGAATGGAAAGAAAATGAAATAATATTACATGCATGTATATTATGTTCCAAAAGCTTATGCTTGATATCTGCTTACTTCATTCTACATATATTTGAAAGAGAAAAGCTAAGAATTCTTTTTAGCAATGGTTTCCTTATCTCTGCTGTTAGTTACTTTTTCTTACAGGTTGCCAAGGTTTTTTTTCTTTTTTAACTTGACACACATTTTCACACTTAGGAATGGCCTATTCCATTGTTTCCAATTGTTGAAAGTCTGGGATCCTTACCCTAGAGAGGGGGTGAATAGGGTGAGCTACACTTAAAGACCAATTATGACCAATTTTAATTTCTTAAAAATTAACTAGTCATTTGTGATGATTAACAATCAAAATGTGGAAGCTTAAATAAACAATCACCACATAGCATACACCATAACACAATCATTTATAGTAGTTCGGCCTCAATGCCTACATCCACTACCGGCTTGTGATCCAACACCTCACCAGATTTCCACTATCTATGCTTTTCAATGGGCTAAGCAATAACCTTAACAATGTGCTTTTCTAGGCTAAGCAATTACCTTAACAATATGCTTTACAAGGCTAAGCAATAACCTCTACAATGTTGTTTTTCAAGGCTTAACAACAACCTTTACACAATGCTTTTCTTAGGCTAAGCAATAACCTTTACAAATAGAGATTTTCTCTCAAGGAAGTGTCTTCACAAAACACTCTAAGAGATACATTTTAAGCTCAATTAAAATGCCTCTAATTAGGCGGATATGAAAGTGAAATTCAACTCACACAACACACTATGAAATGCAAAGATGAATGCTCATGATGTGTGTGTGTGTGTGTGAAAACTTCAATCAAGTTTAAAATGAAAGCTCAATCAATTATATGCTTAAAGCAATTAAAAGTTTAATGCACATAAAGATATGATTGAAGTCAAATGCATATCACTTAAACAACTACAAACTTGTGAATGATATGAAAATCTAAAGATCACAAGTTGTATAAAAATGTTTAAGACTAATCAAGTGATGCATGTGAAATGTTGTTTTAAAAAACAAGAGTTTAACTAAGATTCAAATGAATGAAAACAACAATGTAAGATTCAACCAAGAGAAAGAATCATGCTAAAAAGGGAATCAAAGATTTTGAGAAAGCATGATTAATAAAGTTTTAAAACAAACTTGGATTGAATCAAAGTAAAGAATCCATCACAACATAAATCAAAGATAGAATGAAGGTAATGAATTCAATACATCATAGTTAACATGCTAAAAATCATTTACCAATAATTTAAACAAAGTATGAAACATTTTTTTTTTTGCTAAAGGTTAATTTGTATTGATAAAAAGAGAAAAGGGCAAGAAGCCCCCAAAATTACAAAAGACTGCACAGAGACAGAAACAACCCATAAACCCAACCAACTCAAAGAATTACATTGGAACTTCAAAACAGAGAATAGGCAGCAGAGACAGGAGGAGCTGCAGCTCACCAAACAGTAGGGACTGAACTGCACCCTGGAAAGAACAGCTTGAAACTAGCAGCATGTTGAGCTCGCTGAAAAGGATCTAGCAACAGAGTAACAGGCAGCAACAGGAGCACGATCAGCTGAGAAGGGTGTCTACCAGATTGGGTGGACAAGCTCCGAGCATTTATCAGGAAGATTCACCAGCATCCAACTAATCAGAAATGAAAAGGAACTAGACACAGAACTCTGTCTCAACCATCCTGGCTGATTTTCCTGAAATAGCAGAAAGAGCTCGGGACCCAGGAGCTCATGCTTTACCCGGCCAATCTGAGGAACCAATGGCTGAAGCAGAAAGGGGCGCCTCCAGCGGTAGACTTAAGCATAGAAAGACCCTTGAGCGTGTAAGAAGCTGTCCTCTGAGCAAATAAACAGATCCACATAGCAGGCACAGAAAACCCAAGAGGAGGAAGAGAGAGGCTAGGAGATGTACAATAGTCAAAGGTTGTGGTTAGACAAAAAATGTATAAACAGCTGAAGAGTCCTACCAGAAAAAGGTCTGTTGATAGAACTGAGAGAGGAGGAGAGAAGCTCTTTCAGTAAGATCTTGACCTTCGTCTGAGAGGCTCTTAAATTTCTGTGAATTTGGTCATTTCCGCATTTCCAAATAACATAAGTAGTAGAGAAGAAGATGGAGGAGACTCCTAGTCTTGCTATCTTGTCACAGCTAGCTGAAAGTCTCTGCCAAATAGCTGAAGGTGAACAAGGAACTGCACTATTTACTCCTGCTGCTTAAAGAATCCATCTCCATTGGCCAGAGGCGAAGGGGCAGAGGAAGAAGAGGTGCAGCACTGTTTCAACATTCTGGTTGCAGAGACAACACCTGGAGGCTAGACTGATTCCAGTGGCTTGAGCCCGGTCGTTTGTAGGAGTCTTGCAATGCATCAGGCGCCAGGCGAAGAAGGACACTCTCGGTCTAATGAGGTGGTTCCAAACCAGGGGAGCCCAAATTTTGCGGGGCTGAGAGTGCCTAATTAACTACCAAGCCTCTTTGAGAGATAATTCTTTCCCTGGGTGGCTTTTCCAATAGATGGAATCAACTTTTGCGGGGTCTATAGAGATAGACTGGACGGCACTCCTTAAGGCATCTTCCACCTCTGTTTGAAGGCCTAACAAAGTATGAAACATATGATTAAGAAAAGTAAAACTTACTTAGAGGTTTAACTTCATTAATCCAAGCTTCAGTTTTTCTAATGACCCAATAGCCTTCTTAGTTCATTACCCTTGATATGGGCTTCATTCACCTCAAGAATGACCTCTCCAATCACTAAAAACGGTTATGGGATGAACTTGATTTTATAGAAAAATATGCCCAACGGCTACCTGTCGGTTAACCGACATCCAGGGGTCGGTTAACCGACACCCCAACGGTCATAAGCCAACGGTCATATATTTGAAAATTTGCCTACCGAAATACACTCTCAGTTAGCCGAACTGGACTTGTAGGTTAATGACAGGTGACCGACACCTTAACCGACAGCCCAAAATCCAGGATTTGAAGCTCTCTGGAATTCAAACCGATAGCTGACCGAAGGAGGTTCGGTCCATGGTCGGTTAGCCGACACCTGACCGACACTGTGAAAAAACCCCAACTTTTGCATATTTCAAAGTATTTTCTTGTGGGATCTTTGGGCCATTAAACCAAGCATGGAAACACGATTTAAATCAATCTAAGTGATTTAAAAAACATGAATCATAAAAAGCCAAAAATGATTCGAAACTTTAAAACCAATGGCTAGCTTGATTTATAAAAAAATCTTTTTCAAACTAAATGCATCCAAGTTTAAAACCAAAACATGCATGAAACATAAGATTTACAAGATTTAGAACAATGCATGTATAAATCAAGATTTCAAGATTTTTCTAAAACAAAGCATGTGTGAAAATTCAAATGATGCTAAAATGATAATCCATCCATCAAATTGCAATATACAAAACCCCTAACAATTGTTTATGCAGATCAATAGGTAGTTTGATTGCCCATCTCATACAAGCATTTCATATTTTGAATACAAAATCACTAGAGAGAGATAACAAACTATATTTCAAAAACCTTGTTATCTTGGTTCATCTTGTTGCCACCTTTCATCCTACTAGAAAACTATGTGTCTTTGTTGTCCTCTCTTACATTTGTTCTTTTTGACGCACTCAGGTCCAGGCCTGGTAAGTATTGCAAGGCTTGAATCTGTGGTCAACATGGACCCATAAATCTTGTCACAAGCCTGCTTGAATGAGGGTTATGAGAGGCTCAAAGCCTCAAACCATGACCATTAACCCCTTACCCCCTTTAAAAACATAATATATTATATACATATTACATGTCATAAATTATAGTCCAATATTTATTTTTCTACTATTTAGTTATAGGGGATTTTACCAAAAAAGTGTCCCAAAACATGTATTATACGTATTTAATCACAAATACACATAAACACCCGTATTGGTGTTCGTACAGTCGATTTGGATGATTTTAGCCCTCCCTGTTTCGAATGACATCGTCATCTTGTTTCCCCAAATTTCAATTCCTTCATTGCTGCAGCTGGATCTTCTTCTCTTGCTCAGCTTCCGGCAAACTTCCCCTCTCTGCCCGGCCATTCCCCTGCACCTAGAGACCACCTGCCGCTTCCAATCCAGCGCCCACATGCTGTAGTCACCGGCCACTCCACATATAAGCACCCAGCGGCCACTGCTGCTTCTCCCTGCCATCGGCCAACCTGCACCCTTTAGCCCAGCGGCCACTTGAACTTCTCCCTCATCCCTGTCAGCGGCTAACCTGCACCCTTTGGCCAGTGGCCAACCTGAACTCCCCCAGAGGCCAACCTGAACACCCCTCCTTCCCTGCCCGCAGCCAGTCCTCCTCCCCGGCTGCGCTGCATGCCACGCCCCCGGACCGAGGACCCGTTAAACGAGACCTAATCCGGGGTCGTGGCGCGACGGGCCGGAAAATTCCGCCCGCACACGCTAGTTTCCCACAGGTTTCCGCGGTAAGGATCCCGGAAATCCGATCCAACAGTGATTAATAAGAATCACATTCATACGAATAACTTATGCGGAAGCATTGTAGCAAACATAAAAGTCTATCATATGGGTATAAGATGAGAACGCACAAGACTAGTATCAAAAAGAGGAACATTCCATTGGTAGGCCCCAAAGTTAGTTTCAAGTTTAATACAAAAGTAAAGTTAGCCAATAATTACAATTTTTCCCCAAAAAGAATAAGCCAACAATGGCTACAACAAAATCCCAAAAAGTATAGTATCTATTCCCCAAAATGTGATCGCAGCTCCAAAAACAACCCGACGTCTAAACACATCATCGGGCTGCCACTCGCCCTCCACAAGGACTATAGGTTCTGCCTCGAAGTGCGCCTAAACCGCGAGGGGCTCGACATCTGGCACCAAGCAAACAGGGTCAGACACGACGGTCTGGCAAGCAAATATAACAAATAATAGGATGATAGAAAAGTAAAACATTAAATAAATGAGAGCCACGATTAAATCCTGAATAATAGAAATGACGAACTAAAAGATAGACATCATAATAGTTTACAAATCCAATGCTGTGATAAGTGAAATAAACAAGAACCATAAGATCAAACATTAAATGTATAAAACATTGGCAAACCACGTAGAGCTAAATTCTCCTATTACCGAAGTAACGGGAGCAGACAAAACCGTAGCCACTACTCGTGGGACTGGAACGAACATAGTCGTTATCAAACAGAACCGTAGCCACTACACGTGGGACCGGATATAAACCGTTGCCATGGTCGGTACAGACAGAATCCAAACTGCAGTTGGTGAACAAATTAAAGATTCCAAGCCGGATGATCAGTCCGACAAGGTAACCTAAGCTTAGTGGTGTCATTAGAGTAAAAGTTTGAAACCTCGAAGTAATACAAATCTGTTCATAAGATATATTTCTAAAATCGATAAGAAAACTACTCTGAACAAATACATTATCTCACATGTCGACGAATCCGAGCAAAATAGGTGAGTAGTCTTATCAATATCTATAAATGTGGTAAACCACCTCAAAGCATTCCAATAGATTGATGAAAGAGTTCGAACAAAATCTTTTTACATGGGATGAATGTATGATGATTCAACAGTCTAATACGAGTCGTCTTGACATACATTTGACCCCTTTATTGTCATTAATAGAAAGTAATTTGGTGCCACAGAAGATCCTTGACAATCACAAGGGATGAAGTGTACGTTTAGACTTGAAGGGTTCCCAAATGGTTTTGATAATAAGTCAGACCACTTTACATAATGGCCTCAAGAATTTCAAAGAGCTGAATGGGCTTGAATATATATAATGATTGGGCTGAATTGGACTTAAGCATGGGCTGGAAATGAACCTGTAAAATTGTCCGTTAATTCCCCTTAAAACTGGTTTAAATATCTACTTGAAACAGGCCCAAATCAGGCCTTAAGTCAAGCCTAAAACAGCCTTTAAACCTGGCCCAAACAGTCCTTGAAATGGCCCAATGTCAGGTCTTGAAACAGGCCCAAAGAAGCCTTGAAAACAGGCGCAAAATCAGACCTTGAACCCAGGCCAGAACCAGGCCGGACTGGGCTCGCTCGAGCGACCCAAGGTCCGCTCGAGCGAAGCCCAGACAGAGCCTGGGTTGCTCGAGCGGCCCACTGGGTCGCTCGAGCGAGGGCCAGGCAGAGCCTGGTCCGCTCGAACGGCCCACTGGGTCGCTCGAGCGGACTGGGCCCTGTCCAATCCGGCTCAGCTGGTGTTTTTTCTCATTTTTTTGAGATCTTTTTTATCCTTTTTCATTCCTTTTCTTTCATACACCTTTCCAAGATTAATTTGCCCCTTTCTTGACCTCCTCAACTCATCAAATCATCATCCATTAATCCTTCCAATCAATCACACAAACACTTTTAAAATCAAAGTTTTCCTCCTTTGTTTTGAACACAAACACTTAACATGAAGAAAGCTAACTTTCAAGATGACCAAAGTGAAATCAAACTTCCAATACCTTGTAAAATAATAACATAAGTGGAAATCAAACATCACATTACTCCATTTATCCAAAACAAATCTATGAAACATAAAGAAATTAGAACATAACATGAAACACCATGAAATGAAACAAAATAAATGAAATCATCATATTAATTAAAAAATCCACTTGCCTCAAGCCAAGATGAGAGCTAAGATACTCTTCAAACACTCTCTAGGGCCTCAAGCTCCAAATCTACAAAAACCCCCAAAATTTTTCGAAAAGAGAACCCTAAAAATCAAAATTTGTAAATCTCCAAGGAAAACTCTTGCATGGGGGATGAAAACACTCTAAATGAATAGGAAAACAAAGATTTCAAGTTTGGAAAGCCATTGCTAACCTTGAAAGCTCAAACGAATAAGAGAAGCTTGAAAGAGAACCTTGCCCTAGCTCAAAACCTTTGAAAAATGTGTCTTTGGAAAGCTTGAATGAAGAGGAAGAACCCTAGGAGATCAATCCTCCAAGAAAACTCCAAGAAATGGGTGTTTCAGATGAGAGAGAAAGTGCTGGAAGAGAGGGAAAAACCCTTGCTCCAAACCGTGCAGGAAAAGAGAAATGAAGGAAGAAGAAGAGAGCTCATCTCTTATAAGATGGGTTTGTGGGCCCCGATCTTTACAAGGCTGAAAATTGTGTTTGCGGGCCCCGAATGAAAACGACGAAGAAGACAAAAACGATCAGCGAAATATCTATTATCCAAAAAGTGTATTTTTGTCAATTTCTGAAATTTTTGAATTTTGGGTAAAGATTTTGTGTGAAAGGTCAGATTTGCCCTTTTTCTCGAAAAACATGATTTCTGATCATTAAATCAAGATGGTCAAAACATGAAAGTTGATAATCTAATCGAAATGAGTCAAAATGCATAAAATTGGGATTTTACAAAAATTAAGGTTACACCCCAAAGGTCCACACACAACACACGGGCGCCCCGGCCCGCGCCAAGCCTAAGTCAACGACTCTCAAAAGTTCCCAAAGCTATTCAAACATTCTAATCTAGCTTAAGAAAATAAGCTAATCGTCCACTAACCCCACTTATCAACTAATTACGGTTAAAAATATAATTAAATATTCCAAACCTGGGTCGGGGTCTGACACTGCAGCTCCTCTACCTGAACCTGCACAACCTGAACCAGCCACCTGAAACCAGCTCCCCTGACCCCAGCCACTCCCCCTTCCACCTGAACTGATCTCAGCCTGCACTGCCCCTGTCCAGCCACCTGTACTCTCCTCCACATGTGCTGCCCAGTCACCTGATTTCAGCTGAAGCCCCCACTTGATTTCAGCTGAAACTCCCACTTTATTTCAGCCTGAATTATCACTTGATTTCAAGCTTATGCAAGACTCCTGATGATTGAAGTGTATGTCGGTTGCCCAGATTGTTAAGAAGGGTTAAACATGGCTTTAAGATGCATTTTAGATCTTGTCATTACTTATCATTGTCATCACATCAAAGCCTTATCTTTGTTTCTTCTATCTTCCCTCTACATTACTGCTTTTATGTGGATTTGATATGATGCAACTGGAAATTATGTTATAGTGTATTCTAAACCTTGTACATCTGCACAGGCTACCATCCTATTGAACAATTAGTTCTCATCATATTCGGTAGATCGTAATGCCAAAGAACATAATTAAAATCATTCAAGCTGATGATACTTATCAGATTCCTCTTGTACGAAGTGTGATGATTGAAAGAAATTATGGAAATGTTTTCTATTAATGTCTGTGCTACTTTTAACTTTCTAACTGTACTACAGGTGCTATGCAATTCTTTAGAAGGTTGGATATGGCTCCCTTGGATATTACTGATTATCTCGATATGTTATCCTAATAAGTCTGTCTGTACCCCATGTTATGTCATTCTTTACTGCTATTGTTGTCTTTCGGTGTTCTTAGTTGTATTCTACTTCCTTCTTGTAGCAATTGTATTCTTTGCTTCAAGGTTTTTTTATCTGTTCTAATTTTTAAGCATGTTGTGTATGGTGCAGTATAAAATAACTGTTCAAAAAGAGAGAAAGAAAAGAGAGAATATGATGGTGTGTTTCATCGTATCATGTCTATTTTCACAAGCTTGTTTCTAACCGCTGTTTAAATTGTCTTTATATATCGTATTGTATTGCAGTCACTCTGTAAAATTGAGAAGTCTTACCTATATTGGTTTTCAAATCCTCACTAATTGTTATTTTATATTTATATATAGAGATTATCTTCTTGTTGGTTGTTTGAAGCTCACATCATTGAAGAAGTGAGAGACTAGATTAGATTATAGACAAATAAGTGGCTTAAAAGGACAATCAAGGTAGGCTAGTTGTCACAACCCCCTTGATCATTGAAGTGATGTCAGCACGATTACCTATCTACTAAGAGTGCAACTTGGTTTGGGTTGGGCTAAACCAGACGCTGAGCAAAATATAATCAATTTCACTTTGAGCTTGAAACCAACTGACCAAAATTCTTATAACCTGATGGTCCTGACCTAATCAAGCGAAATCTTCAAAAGGGTCAAGTGGGGTCGACTTGGTCAACTCATGAGTTAGATTTCTTTCACAAATTTTCTTTGTGTTTCAAATCCCCCCTGTTATTTTGTAGAGGAATCCTAATCCCTTGTCAGAGGCAACAACAAATTTAAGTCCTTCCATCCAATTTATCTTTTCTATGACAGTTTTTTTCAAAACCCTTGATCATTGAAGTGATGTCAATTGTTAACTTGCTATTATAGATCAACCTCGTAATCGTCTTCCCTTTCTCTATTGTTTTTTTCCTCTTAATTTTCTTTCTTTATAGGGACTTATACTATTTTTATGTAGGTTTCACACAACTTATTCAGATGGACCAAAGATATAACATATGTGGATTATTATGAGTGTGCCCTTACAAATGGTGTTCTTAGCATACAAAGGAGCACAAAACCAGTGGTAACGATTTGTATGCCTTGCTCAACAAAGGAATACAATCATCATTGTTAGGGAACACAGTTTTGACTCTTTGCTACAGATTTTGCTTCATTTGAATACAATAACAAACATAGGTATGGTTCATTTTCAACAGATTTTTCTTTACTCTAAGTTTAAGAATCTTTCCATAGATTTCATAAATTGAATGGAATAAATGTACCAATACCCCACATCCCCAATTCATTGTAATTGATGGTTTTCTTTTCTGCTGCTGATTTATTAGACCAATAATAAGTAAGGAACAATATCAAATATTCTTCTACAAATGCTATTTATTATATAACCACAATTTTCTGGCATAATAGTGTTGAATTGATATTCAGCAGATGGGCTAAATCAAATCAAAGGACCAAAAGTTGATATGGCTTGAGTAGAAGCCAATATAGTTAGTAAATTAAGGTAGATACCAAAAGTGGATATAATTCTTAAGGTAGGACTAATCTATTTGGCCTGTTTCCTCTCTGTTGAAAACTAACTTAGCCTCCTGCAGCACTACACTAAGAAATCAAGAATGAAACTCTTGTAATATTTGATCTTTGGGATTTCTTATCCTTCTTGCTAATGTGGCTATATAAACACTTTAAGATCTTTAAGAGTTTTATTTTTAAAATCATATAAACACAGAATTCAATTATTCGCAATCTAATTGAAATCAAATTATGCATGTGCAGGGTACGACGTTGGTCGATCATGGAGATATTATAACACATCCTGTGGGATAAGACCAGATCATCACACAAGAGACTGTGAATTTAACTGTAAGAACATTTGCCCCCAATTTATGAACTGTTGTGCTTAACTTTATTCCATATGGCCTCATATACTTTATGCATGTGTAGGTTTCGGCCAAAGATCTTGAATTGAACCTTTAACAAGATCTGTCAAAATGAAATATGCGAAGAAGATCACTTGGAGTCTTTGTAGGGTGTTATCTTTTAAGATTCACTGAGATCACTTGGAGTGCCACCCCATTCACATTGTTGTCACTTTAGATACATTTGTATTTGTTGGGTTTTGTTGGATGTGTTGCCTAGCCTAGATTAAGTCATATGATTGCTGTGGTTACTGTCCTAACATGTAGACAACACTCTATTTGGTGACTCTTTGTTGTTGCTTTGTATTTAAGTGAGTGTTTGGAAGACACAGTCGCAATTTAGTTGTTGTTTGATTCAAGTTTCTCTTTGGAGGATGTATATTTGCTCTTTGTAACATGAATAACATTATGAATTCTCAATTGATAAGGCCATGTTGATTTTTTTTGTTGTTTGGCCAATAGCAATTTTATCTATCACTGGGGTTAGTACAAACTACAAAGTGTGCCATAAAAATAACCATGGACTGTTTGGGGAAGCCATGTTTCTGAATGTTTGTGTTAACCGGGTTGAAAAAGTGCCCAAGTTGAAAACATCGCAAATGTGATCATAATTAACTGAAAAATAGCAGATTTTAAGTTCATAGTATGGACTTGGACTTGGAAATCCCCAAATCTCGGCCAAAAAATCCCTCGGGAAGTAGGCCAACAAGTGCCTTAAACAGGGGTACTCAGCCATGTTTCTACATGTTTGTGTTAACCGGGTTGAAAAAGTGTCCGAGTTGAAAACATCGCAACCGTGATCGTAATTAAGTGAAAAATAGCAGATTTTAAGTTCATGATATGGTCTTGGAAATCGCCAAATCTCAGCAAAAAAAACCCTCAGGAAGTGGGCCAAAGAGTTTCCTAAACAGGGGTACTCTGCAAGGTTTCTGCAGATTTTCTTAATCGAGTTGCAAAAGTGCGTGGTTTGAAACACAGGCAACCGTGATCGTAATTAAGTGAAAAAAAGCAGATTTTAAGTTCATGATATGGTCTTGGAAATCGCCAAATCTCAAAAAAAAAAAAAAAAACTCGGGAAGTGGTCTAAAAAGTTTCCTAAACAGGGGTACTTAGCAAGGTTTCTGCAGATTTTCTTAATTGGGTTGCAAAAGTGCGCGGTTTGAAACGCAGGCAACCGTGATCATAATTAAGTGAAAAATAGTAGATTTTAAGTTCATGATATGGTCTTGGAAATCGCCAAATCTCAGCAAAAAAAACCCTCGGGAAGTGGGCTAAAAAGTTTCCTAAACAGGGGTACTCAGTAAGGTTTCTGCATATTTTCTTAATCGAGTTGCAAAAGTGCGCGGTTTGAAACGTGGGCAATCGTGAACGTAATTAAGTGAAAAATAGCATATTTTAAGTTCATGATATGTTCTTGGAAATCCCCAAATCTCAGCAAAAAAAAAGACCCTCGGGAAGTGGGCTAAAAAGTGTCATATCTGAAATCATTCTATGTTTATCAATCACTTTCTAATAGTTCTATTTTTTATTTTCTCTACAAATGGAATCGACGAGAATACTTGCCTCTTGGGCCTCTTTAGACAAAATCTCACAAGATTCAATATGCCATTAATCAAAGTTAAAAAAAAAAAAAACAATACATTTGGAGTCTGTCATTTCAACTATCAACCAACCCCTTACATAATAGTAGCATCCCATTATAAAGTCATTGTCATTTGGAGCCTTTCTCATTGTTTATGCACCTCATTATAAAGTCATTGTCATTTTGTTGTTGGAGACAAAAAATGGGGGAAGAACCTATAAAAAAATTGTAACGATATCGTTATCAGAAGATTCTAAAAACTAGAATTTGAGTGAAATCGTGAGTATTTCTTATTGTTTATGCTTCTCAATTTAAAGTCACCATTATTTTCTTGTTGGAAACAAAAAAATGGATGAAGAAACTATAGGTGATGGTAACAATATTGTTATAAAAAAACAATTTTTGAAACAAATTCAAGTTCTTATGAGTAGGAATTCAATTTCTTAAAGATTTCCCCCCTAAAAATTATCTATAGATCATCCCATCTGCAATTATAAAATGTTTTTTCTTATGTTTGTTGCTATTCTTAACCTTACTTATGGGATCTATGATATCGTTACCATTATTTATAGGTTCTCTGTAAGGTCCGTGACCTTACTGGGTCAGTTGGGCCCAAAACCCGGCCCGTTGACCCGTTTAATTTATTATTATTTTATTTAATTGTATTTTAGATATTTAAGTGGGTTTAGATCATGAGTGAGTTTCTTTTAGCATTAGAATAGTATCTGCGAGGTTTTGTTTGATTCCGAGTTCGTCTGATCATAGCAGGGCGGTAGTTTGCAATTTAGGCAAAATGGAGTGTTTTTCCGAAATATTCCAAACGCCGTGATTTTGGTTCGTTGGAAAGGTCTCGTCATTCTTATGACTTTTGTCTCTTGACTCGTCGCGATCCGACGATCAGAAACCCTTCAAGTGGTCCATCCTTCACCGGACCCACTAAATGGGCAAATTAGTCATTTTCTCTATTTCTCTTCTTCTTAATCAGAGATTAGCCCTAATCCTATTCTTCTCTGCAACTAAAGCAACTGTAGCCTCCCATCTTCTTCTTCTTCCTTTCTCAAGCTCGGAACTCTAGCCCGGAGAGATCAACTCCGCGATCCGAACCGCTCATCTTCATCCTTGCGATTTCCTCTTGCTTCCGATACCAATTTGGTAAGCATCCTCATACTTTCATCTTTTCATTCGTTTTTCCTTTGGTTAGATTTAGGTCCGATCTTGATTCTTTTTCTTTCTTTCTTCTCCTTTGCGTTATAGGTTGTATTTGTTCGGGTTAGATTATTGATTTTTGGGTAGAAAAGCTTCTCCTCGAGTTTTCCCCAATTACTTCATCTTCTGACATTGAGGCAAGTAGATCTACAATTTATATATATGCATGTATGTTGTTTTCATTTGATTGGCCATGTTTCTTGTAGATTCCCCTTAATCCCAAGTATGTTCTTGTTGATTTGGGATTTTTATGTTAGGTTAGATATTTGGGTAATTGGAATAAAATGGATAATTATATGATCATAGGTTGTTTAGAATTAATTATTGATTCAATGGAATGGATGGTTGGGGAGAGCAGGAGGCTCTATTTATGCAGGTTAAAGCCTCTGGGAAGGTTTGGAAATGGAGGAAATTGAAATGGGGAAGAAAGAGCTCAGAAATGGCCTAAACCCGTACGAGTTTCGTACTGTCGGTTCACTTGTCGGTTCAGTGTCGGTCAACCGACAGCATGGTGTGGGTCAGCCGAAAGCCATGTCGGTTCCAAAAACAGAGAGTCATATTTGACCTGCTGAACTGTCGGTTCACTCGTCGGTTCGGGTCGGTCAGCCTACACCTTAGCGTCGGTCAACCGACACTGTTCTCGGTTCCAAAAACAGAGAGCAAAATATGAATTGTCGGTTCACTCGTCGGTTCGGGTCGGTCAGCCGACAACCAGCATGAGGGTCAGCCGAAATTACCATTTTGGAATGCTCATAACTTTTAATCCGCCCGTTGGAATTCTACATATAATATACCGTTGGAAAGCTCTTGAAACGTAGAATCCAATGGTTCTGGTTTCATCACGATCGGAGGTCGGGAAGTGATGTAAATACTTAGATTATTAATCTAGCTCATGTTTTATTGGAAATAAGACCGGTAACCTAGGTTTGGGCCTTAGATGCTGGAAACCATTAACTTACTAGCACATGACCATAAATGGGATTGAAATCAAATCACGTGGCTTCGTGTGAATTCGATGGGTTGTCTAGGTATTCGTGTATTACACGTAGTGTAACCGAATGCACATGGAGTTGAATTTAATGATGCTCAACATGATTATACACCAAGGAATTATCTTAAAAGCATCATTGATCCAATTTCCACATGTACTCTGTTAGAATACGGGGAATATAGGGATGACACCACTTGCTTAGGATTGGATAGTAAATTCTCTCTTGACTTGTAAATTGTATCCGTTGTTACCATTCTCCTTGTACACTCTCTTGGCATAAAACACGTAATTAATTATGAAACATAAATTCTTATAGAATATAGGACTTGGACTTGACTTAGAGTGTACCATAGGAACCCGTGTCTTGTTTTGATAAACATGACTGGCTAGTGATGGAAGGGATTATCTCGTGTTGCTTGTCTTGTGAATAAGATAATCCCTATGATCTGGTCTTGTACTTGGAACTAGCCAGACTTGCTTGTCCTATTGTTCTTGTGTCAGAACCACTTTATTATTGTTGCATATCATGGCCATCTGCAGTTTGGGATTTAATGATGAATCGGTTACTCCGGTTGTCGGGGTGGGCAGTCGGCGTAGGACGGCGTCCATGGCGTTGAATAGCTGGGAGCAGGCTAGGACCGTGCTGCTATTCCCAGGACAGGGAGCTAGGATCCCACCGGAGCCGGACTATGGTATCAGTAGTCCAAGGGGATTGTTACTGGTACCCCGGGAGGTGGCTTTGGACATCCTCGGAGTCTCCCTCTTTCTTGTCTTATTTGCATTTGCATGAATAGTGGTTATTGTTAGATGGTGGCTAGGATTCTTTTTATTGTTTCTATATATTACTCTCGCTTTATGCCTAGCCTCATATTCTTGTATTCATATGATATTATACCTGTCATTATTCTACACTTGATGCATGTCATGTTTATTATGCATTGCCTATCTATTGCTCAACATGTCGTTGACTCTGTTCCTTGGTGTGCAAACACATCAGGTGAGTATTACTATGAGGAGCAGGCAGGTGAGGAGATCCCAGAGGATCTCCAACCAGCAGAGGAGGCATGAGAGTGGCGTGCCGATGACGTAGAGTAGCGTCATCACTCCTGGCATGAGAGAGACATAATTGGGATTCATTAGATTATTCTTTATTCATATTTTCTCTCTTTGGACCTTTCTTACATTATTTACTTCTGTTCTTTTATTGGCCTTGTATTTTGGGATGGCCAATGTAATAATTAACTTAACTCTTAGTTCTGTTTACTCTTTCTTACAAACTTTAATTTAATGAGATTCATGTTCATTGCTTGAGATTCCATATGCCTAGAGTTCTACGAACTCAATGTTTATAGTATTAAAGGAGGTTTGAAATATTAAATCCTCACCGCGGACTACGATCTGTGGGCCCAAAGGATAAAATTTTTAATTAGTCCTAAAATTCACTCTCCAGATCCGGTTATTTCTTTAATCGGGTTCGGGGGACGTGACATTCTCCATCTATTTCTTGTCTCCAACAACCAAATGGAAATAACTTTATAATGAGGTGCATAAACAATGAGAAAGACTTACGGACTTTGATGGCTTGGATGGAGTATACTGCCCACTTCACGTTCGAACTGACATCATGAAGGCTCCTCTCAATGTTTATGCATCTTAGTATAAAGACATTACATATTGGATGTTAGATAGAAAAAATCAGCCTAGAAGCCATAAAAAATGGTAACGATATCGTTACTTGAAAATCGAAAACTTACAACCATTTTGTAGAATTATGGTTATTACCAGTGACATTAGGACAGTAGAAATGAGAAAGGTCATGTGGGCCACCTGTTTTGGATGTGAATGTATGCATAGCTTCTAGATAATATATAGATAACAGACAAGAATATGAGCATTCTTTTGAATAATAGAGTGAAAATGCTATGCTTTCAGATTAGTAAAAATAGGTGGAGCATTACATTACAATATTACAAAGACATGATGGGTGAAACAAACATAAAAACATTTTAGCAGTGTAGCATTAACAATGAACCCAAACGATATCATAAATCCCATAAAGTTAAGGATAGCAACAAACATAAGAAAAAACATTTTATAATTACAGATGGGATGATCTATAGATGTTTTTTTTTTTTTTTTTTTTTTTTTTGGGGGGGGGGGGGGGGGGGGGGGGGGGGGGGGGGGAGGGTGGATCTTTAAGAACTTGAATTCCTACTCATACGAACTTGAGTTTTGTGCCCGACATTATTTTTTTATAACGATATCGTTACCATCTTTTAAAGTTCCTTCATCCATTTTTTTGTGTCCAACAAGAAAATAATAGTGACTTTATATTGAGATGGATAAACAATAAGAAAGACTCACGATTTCAATCAAAATCTAGTTTTCAAAAAATTTCTGATAGCGACATCGTTACAATTTGTTATTGGTTCTTCGGCCATTTTTTGTCTCCAATAACAAAATGACTCAAACTTTATAATGGGGTGCATAAACAATGAGAAAGGCTCACGGGTTTGACTCATAAATGCATTTTCCTAATAGGTGAAGTGAAGGTTTGAACCCTCAAAACGAGGGTTCGAACCTTCAGACTCTCTGGAATTTGGCCCACGAAGGCAGTGAAGTGAAGGTTCGAACCTTCATACTCTCTGGAATTTGGCCCAGGACCGCAAGGATTGAGGGTTCGAACCTTCACTTCACTGCCTTCCTGGGCCAAATTCCAGAGAGTCTGTAGGTTCGAACCCTCATTTTGAGGGTTCGAACCTTCACTTCACCTATTAGGAAAATGCATTTCTGAGCCAAATCCGTGAGCCTTTCTCATTGTTTATGCACCCCCATTATAAAGTCTAAGTCATTTTGTTATTAGAGACAAAAAAAATGGGCGAAGAACCAATAAATAATTGTAACGATATCGCTATCAGATTTTTTTTGAAAACTAGATTTTGAGTGAAATCGTGAGTCTTTCTTATTGTTTATCCATCTCAATATAAAGTCACTATTATTTTCTTGTTGGACACAAAAAATGGATGAAGGAACTTTAAAAGATGGTAACGATATCGTTATCAAAAAATAATGTCGAGCACAAACTTCAAGTTCATATGAGTAGGAATTCAAGTTCTTAAAGATTTTTCCCCATAAAAACCATCTATAGATCATCCCATTTGCAATTATAAAATTTTTTTCTTATGTTTGTTGCTATTCTTAACCTTACTTATGGGATCTACAAATTGATACCGTTCATCGTTAATGCTGCACTGCTAAAATGTTTTTATGGGGGTTGCACCCATCATGTCTTCGTAATTTTGTACCGTAATGCTCCACCTTTTTTTACTAAAATGAAAGCCTAAAATTATGTGTGGGGTACTTGATTGATTGGTGCTAACAAAAGAAGATGACAAGTACCATTGACCCTTTGCCTTTCTTTTTTAACATTAAACACAATTTACTATTATTTCATTTTCAATTCCTATATATCATATTTGACCTCTTTTTTTTTGTGTGTGATTGGAGGCAAGAGTCTGAGAGCTTCAGGGATGAAGGCATGGGTCTAGTTCCTTCAAAGTGGAAAGGAATCTGTCATAATAACACCGAAGCTGGAGTTAGTTACAATGTCTTTCTATAGAACCGCCTGACATCATTTTTGAATGGTTCTTTTTGTTCATAGAAGTGATTCTTAGTCATGTTGACGGTGAGGTTATGAAATGTCATATAAAGGGATTGTAACGTTCTTGAATTCCTATGAGCTATTTTCTTTTTCTTTTTTCTTTTGACCTTTTTGTCTGGTGGCACAAAGTCTGGAACCATTATTGTACTTTGTAATTTGTAAAGAATAGCATTTTCAGTCTATTATTCAGAAGAATGCTCATCTTCTTTTTCGCTAGTAGACAACTTGGATGACCGAAAGTAACATGCGCCCATTGCAAGAAGCGTGGTCATAGTAGATAGACATGTAAAGATCCACCTCCAAGAGGATGAATCATCATTTTCCTCTTTTTTTGGATGAGATATAACTTCAACTTGTCCACATCTTTGTTTAGATTTGAAATGTTGAAAATACTTACCAGGGGGGAACATATTTTGAATTATATTTTGGATGTATCCTCAATAACTTCAGGAGAACATAATTTGTTTAACGTTTCTAAATTTTTTGATAACGATATCATTACAATCGTTTAGAGTTTTCAACGAGATTGGCCCTGACTATACATTGAGATACATAAACAATGAAAATGCTCACAAATTTCACCCAGATTAGTGATTTCTTCTTCTTTTTTATAACGATATCGTTACAATCCTTTTGACTTTTTTATACCGTTCAGCAACGAGATTGGCCCTGACTATATACTGATATACATAAACAAGGAAAAAGGTGAGAAGGCGAGAGCTTGTGTCTTCAAACCATGCATCATACAAGCTTGAAACCTTTAAGAGCCATAGGCAAGTGGGTTTTGGCGTAAAAACCAAAATTTTGACAAGTGCACGTGGAAAGTCCTAATTAAACTTGTGAATTTTTCGTATTTAACCAATTCTTCTCACAACTCATGTCCCAAAAATCCATTACCAAGCGAATATTGGCCCAAAACCTGTATTTTGGACAAGTCTAGGTCTAAACCTTGAACATACAAATTTTGGTCTGCAAACCACGCATCATACAAGCTTAGGCTAGAATGGCCACACACAAATGAATTTTGGCTTACAAATCATATTTTGAACTAGTTGAGGAAAAACAACCCATGAACTTTTGGTTTTTTGTCTCAAACCAAGCATAACACATTGTCTCAAACCAAGCATCACACAATCTTAGTTTAGAAAGATCATAAACAAGGTAATAAAAAAAATATGAGAAAAGGCAAATTCTTTATTATTTAATTATATTTCTCACATTTGTATTACATGGAATCGAATGCTTTGGCCTTTGTGGGTGTAAGTTACAGGGGTTTGTGGGTTAGTGCTTAGGTGACCTCAGATAATAGCCAATTGCTACAATTGCAGTCGGTTAGTGCTTGGAACAGACTAAATTCTCTCCGTCATTCTTCCTGAAATGGTTGCCAATGGTTTTGAATTCCCTATTCCTGTGATTTTGCATGGTTTATCCCAGTAGTTTTCTGTATGAGATTTGATTTTGGCCAATCAGGCATCTTTGAGATCATCACTTATTTTACAATGCTCGATGCTCAGTCGCCTTCTCTTCTCTGCAACGTGTCCGCCTTCTCTTCGATGCTCAGATGGTCAATGTAAATCTGATGCAACGACACAACACCCAAATCAAGAAAACTAATAAAATGAAGAGAAATCACCCAATTCATCCATTAAATCAAGCTGAAATAAGGAAGATGGTGATAACAAGGGAAGAAGGAAGAGCAAAGAAATGATCTCAATTGAATCTTAAGTCTCAACAAGGAATAAAAAACACCCATCAACTAAAACTATGCCTATGTAATAAAACAACATCTGAAACAACGATTGGAGAGAATGCTCCAACACTTTCCTAGTTTTCATTGAACTAAATAAACATTTGCAAGACTGCATTCTTGCCCAAATCAGGAAAAAAATTCGACTTAAAAAACAGTTACAAGTACTGCGTTGGGTACAAAAAACATTTAACTTAATAAACATTTGCAAGTTCTGCATTTAGAAACATTTAACCCAACTCTAGTAAACAATTTCAACTTAATAAACATTTGCTAGGACTAAATAAAGTCTCCATATCCAACTCCAAGTTTTGTGGATGCCCGGCTATCCATTTTTTTTTACCTTAGCCTTCTCCTGAAAAGAAATTCTTATAACCTGCAACTCATCATACATGTCTGAATAGTTGAGATTGAGGCTATATGCAGGAATTTACAAATAATGCAGGAATTTACAAGTTACAACTTTAAACAATTTACCTTCCTAACTGATGCCCAAAAGAACATTACAATCCCTTGATATGACAATCCATAACTTGACCATTAGAGGTGACATCAGCCGGTACAATGATAATCCTGCCAAAGCCAGTTCAAGAATCAAAATTGGCAACGATGCAAACTAAAAGATAGAAAAAGATAATCAGTTGCAGCATAAGTACCACAAATATGAAGCTCTAATCAACTGTGTTGATTGAATGCAAGTAGAAAATGTCATATTTCAATGTGACAACACAATTTTTAGCATAAAGGAAACAATCTTCCCGCCTTAGTAGATTAAATCCTAATACCAAAAGTAGATTAAACATTCATTTTACCAACGACAGGGTGGGTCGATACCAATTTCTCACATCATAGCAGTGAGTGAATAATATATACTTAAGGTTTATGTAGCTAGAGTTAGAGCAAGTGTAGAGATTTATGATGCAATATCAATATTTAATCATAGTTTACAATTAATATAAAGAAGTAACCATTCAAACACACAAAAATATTTATGAAATGTGTTTTCGGCATCTTCCATGAAACCCCAAAACTATCATGTCAAAAAAAAAAATTTGTTAGTGATAGCTCATCCAAGAGGAGCAGAATGATATATAGGCTCCCAGCCCTCTGTTTCTAATAGATAAGACCCATTGAATTAGTCTCCTCTATCCAATAAACATAAAAGGAAAAGCAAAAACAAAAGGCATGATATTACTTCCCAAAGATTAAACCAAAGAAGAAAAAGAGCTGGAACATGAATGAAAACCCCAAACACATTCAGACCCTAGAAAATCCGGTCAACCCAATTAGGCTACTTACTTATCATACAAAAAAATAAATAGAGGCAAATAACTTTGAGAGTGGATCAGGTAATTTTTTTAAAACAGAAGAATAGAAAATCAGCTAATAAAATTTAAAACAGTTTCCATAGAAGTATTGGTGAAACACAACAGCCATGACATAACATGTTTCTGTTCTTAAAGTAAGAAAAGAAAAAAAAAAGGGAGTTGACTTGAATTAAATTGACACTGCTCACTGTTGAACTAATGAAACAGGTTTCAATCAACTTTTAGATGCATGTCTAGAAAGTGGAGACTATAGATCTGGAACTCATGAATGTTAGAAAATGAAAGTGATATAAAGAAACAGAACCTAAAAAAGATAGATTTTAGAGCAAAGTGGTTGTCACCTTTTCATGACTGGCTGATCTTTGGTTTATAATTTGCTTTGAAGGACATGACTACTTGCGTCAAAACACCTTCTGCCCCAATGGTAGAGCCCAAACTACCTATAGAAGATTTTGCCATTTGAGATGTTTATTCAATAGCAAAAGTTCCTAAACTAATTTAGAATTTGTTTGAACATGGAGATCAAGCACACACCTTTTATGGTCAAAGCAAGAAGCCCTTCCAAGCAAGTATTAGCGACATTGGGAAGCCTTTGTGCAAACAAGCCTATATTCTTTATTGCATCTTTCCTCACCCAACCTCTTATTGTTGCTGTAGAAAAACACAAGTGTTTTTTTTTTTTTTGGATCACTGGTTAAGGAGTGGTATTACCTCGATGGAGACCGAGGATTGGTCTCTAGTCAATAATGGTGAGACTGAGGTGCATTGCCGCTAAGGTATCAGTGGTTTGACAAACTTAAGTGCTTTTCTTTGTAGTATGGTTGTGCTATAATCTCCTAATCCTAGCCACTGAAAATAAATTACAATACCAAATGTAAAGAAAACTAATACATTGAAAAGTTGAGCAATAACACCACCGCACTATAGAGGAAAAAAAGATTAGAAAACATTCTTCTAAAATGTTAAACAAACTAAAGAGTCTTTGCAATAGTTTCCAGCAGGATATATAAAACAAGGTTTACACCATGTCACTCTGGCATACAATGGACTGATTTGGATTTTTTTATGGCAAGACAGGATAAACAGACTTTGAGATAATTGATGTAAATTTTAGAATGGAATATATATATTTGTATTTGTATGAAGAAAACCCGAAAGTCCTTATAAAAAATGCATTCTATACCATCATATTTTGAGTAATATTTGTAGCAAGATCCACTTCCTGCAATATACCCTTTCTTAGCATGAAACAATGAAAAACCCGAAATTCCTTATAAAATAAAAAGGCATTCTATACCATCAAATTTTTTTTGACGAATCTTTGGAGGAGGGTTCGCTTCCTATAATATACCCATTCTTAGCAACATATTATGAAAATTACTTGAAATTATAAAACATGCAACAATGATTTTGTACCTCCTCACTTGGTTTTTATATGACATGAATGAGAACTGTACATACCCCAAGAATTTATTGGATATTGTGTGGTCAATAGCATGTTCAATGAGTGCTTGACTATTTACAATATATGAATGATGCACATGCTATAAACCCCAACCTAAAGCAAATGAAATCTTTCATTCTCTTTCCTAGAAGAATGCTACCGTGTAGGTGACATGATTGTCCTTGTCAGCCTAATTCAGTTGATGATAAAATGAAAGACAAGGTTTGGTGTGTATGCTCAAGTTCATGTCTAGCTAATGCACCCCATTGGATCATTTTTACAAAGAATCTGGCCACAAATCAAAGGTTGATAATTTGGAGAAGATATATAAATATAACATGAGAATATATTTTGATGCCTTCTCTTAGGTCTTCCCAGATTGGTTGGTGAAACTGTCCAAGCGAATGTAAGCTTTTCGTTTGAATTATTTGACCTGGTTTTAATGAAATTTATCCTTTATAAAAAAATATTGTTCGATGCTTTCTCATGGTGTGGTAAGCTAGCGCCGATCTCCTTGCTGCTTACCACATCTCACCAGATGCGGCTGCCATGGTGGAATTCCCTCTTCATATTGATGAAGTCTTCCAGGCTGGGAAGGCAAGAGCACGGGAGTACACTTGTTCCTTTTACCACCCTCAAACACCCAGGCATACAGTATCCGTCCATCAGATTTCGCCACCACGTACCACCACTGCTGAGGGAACAAGCAACACTAATGAGGACACGCTATTCGTCCATACAGTAACTCAGACACGACGATCCACTGAAGTGGGGACAAGCGGCACTGATGGCCCTTCAGTCTCTGTGCGACAGTAGTTTCCATGCAGCAGGTCGAAGCGACACACAATCAACTCCTACGGGTGGTCTTTTGGCGCTGGGCGCAAGTTGGGTTTCACATCTTCCTTTTCTGTTGTCATTTTGATGCTTACTACTCTTTTACCTTAGTGCTTTCTATAGTCTATGGCTGCCTATGCCAATACTGTAAGGAGGTACACAGTGCTCCTGCAGTCCAGTATTGTTTCCCTTTTGTCAGGAGGTCCACCATGCTCCTCCATTTTAGTTACGTTTTTTAATATAACATACCCTTTCCAAGCAAAAAAAAAAAAAAAAAAAAAAAAAGCTAGATATTGTTAAAAACTATTGATAATTTGAAAAAGGAAAAAAATTAGTTTTGCACCCAACAATCATTAAAGGCCAGAGTTGAAATTGACTTCAATGGAGGGTTAATAAGGCCAGGGTGAAGATTTCACAAGTGTATGTAGGATGTGAAAATGTCTTATATCTATATTTTCCATCTTTTTCATTATGCAGTTGTAGGTGCAGAAAATAATGACCCACAATAAGAGGGTGCCTTACAGGACTTATCCGAGAAGATGGTGATTACTGGAAATGTCTGGACGCCGTCCGGAAGCCTGAAAGGGAGTAGCAAACGGTCAGAGGACCCTGGCCTGGGCGGCGCAAGGCTCTCCGATGCCAAAGTCAGTGTGGAAACTGGAACAATGGAAGGAGAGGGAGAAGAGAGACAGAGTAAGGGCTCTGTGAGTGAGATTATGCGTACCTTGCATGGTGCATGGGGTTCTATTTATAGAGGTTTGGATCGTATCTCTCTGAGAATATCTTGATGTGGGTCCCATGATTCGACTGGGAAGTCATGATCAGCCCACAAAGTAATAAATGCAGTCTAATCCGGCCCACTCAGCATTTAATGCTAGTCGGGTCAGCCCACATTGCATTAAATGCGTGTCTTGTTGGGCCAGATTGTGTTGGGCGCCTTTGGCGGTTGGAGTACCAGCGGATCTGCCCTCGGGCCTTGCCCTGATGTGGCCTCAGCCGCTGGATGCCGCCATGTCAGCGATCTGGTGAAGATAGCGGGCGGCTGGATGTCGTGTCTGTCCCACTAGCTCGTGACCCTATCCCTCCACGTGCCTGATGACGTGGGGGATGAGGGGCGCAAGTGAAGGTTCTTTCCTGCTTCGGCCACTGTCCTGGCTTCTTCAGCCGAGGTGGCCTCAGCCGAGGTAGAGTTTTCTACCGAGATGGCACTGGGGTGGCCCAGCCGAGGTGGACTCCTTGCCGAGATGACGCCCGAGGTGGGCCAGTTCGGCGCTAAGGGCCCGGAGCTGCCTGACTTCGGCCGGACCTCCTGTCCTGGTAGCCGGGGTGAGATTGGTGCCACGTAGATGGCACGCGGATGGCACGTGAGAATGCTTAGCCCCATCTGATGGCTGTGATTAGCTTAATCCCTTAGCTCTGGAAATCTCCCCACACAGCAGTAATTGATTGTCCGCTGAGGCAACATCCACAATAGGCTTCCTTTTTTGAAGAAAGATGTTGTGTTAGTTTCCAAAGCTAATCCCATGTGGATGTGGAGAACACTAAGATAATACACATAAAAAAGAGAAGTCCTCCTGAATCTATATAATGGAATGTAACTCTATGCATTGAAAGCTATTTGATCAGTAAGAATTTAGGATTGGCCAGTGACCTCCACCATTAGCGATCAGTATCAGAGCCTCATGTTGTCCCTCCTTGGTCATTCGTCAAACAGGTTGTGCGGGATAGAGCAGTTATTTGGGGCATTCATTCCCAACCAGTTACTTTACTGTTGTCATTCCCATCTTAAGGTGGAGTTGAACCTGATGCATTGCAATGGGCTGGACATGTAGCAAGTGGGAGAAGTGCAGGGTGATGGCGGTGCAGGTGGAGTTGCAGGATGAAATCAGTTGGAAATTCAGGCTGAAATCAGGTGGGGGTTTCAGGGTGTTCAGGTTGGCTGCTGGGGAAAGAGCTCAGGTTGGCCGCTGGCCAAAGGGTGCAGGTTAGCCGCTGGCAGGGATGTGGGAGAAGTTCAAGTGGCCGCTGGACTGAAGGGTGCAGGTTAGCCGATGGCAAGGAGAAGCAGCAGTGGCCGCTGGGTGCTTATAGGTGGAGTGCCCGGTGACTACAGCAGGTGGTCTCTGGGAGCAGGGGAATGGCCGGGCAGAGAGGGTAAGTTGGCCGGAAGCTGAGCAGAGAGAGAAGAAGTGCCGGCTGCAGCAATGAATTTCAATCGTTAGGGATTGAAATTTGGGGAAAAAAGATGACGATGTCGTTCGATATAGGAGGGGTAAAACCGTCCAAAATCAACGTACGAACATTAAAATGTACATTTGAATGTATTTGTAGTTAAATTCGTAAAATACGAGTATAGGGACACTTTTTTGGTAAAAATCCCTTAGTCATATACTTTTTTTTTTTTGAGAAGGTGACTATATTAATATATAAAAGGATTTATCGTATAAGAGAAGTATTCTGTATCAAAACTGCACAAAAGGAAAAAAAAATTTAATAACAAGTTTACAGATGAACTGTATTATCAATAGTCAAACTTAGGCCGGGGTGATGAACTCCCTTAATGTGGAGCGGGGTACCAGGTGCGGGGTGGGTAGAGATGGAAGATTGAGGGAATAGGTCATGCTTTTGCCTAAAAATTGGCTTCATGCCAAATTCCCCATCGCGGGCAAGGAAGAAGAGATAACTTGGGAAGACCCAAAATCACTCGAGAAACTTTTCATTTATTCACTAAAGCCAAAATAGATAAAAAGACTAACCCTAAAACTAATCTCAACCTTCTAACAATCCTACGATTGAGATTAAAACATCTCAACTTAGATAAATAGAAGACAAACATTTAAAAATAGTCCTAAATAAGATAAGGATACGTGGGCTGGGCCCAAAGCCAGGTTGACTCATGGGGACCACGTGTCTGTCCTGCATCAACTCTCCCCTTCTTGGAGAGAATTTGACCACGAGTTTTGTAGTCATCCACCTAGATCGAAAATCCAACGTATGAACTTTTGATTTGGCGGTTGATTCCTGTCATGTGTGCATGGCATGGAGGCAGTGTTCTGAAATTCGGTTCGGACGCCATTTCGGTTTGCCCTCCAAATGAAATATTTCGGCCGATTCGGAGATTTTGGTGAATTATTTCGGGAAAAAATATTATATATATATATATATTAAAATGAAAAATAATATAGATACATTTAATTTATTGTACTAAATCAATGCAATATGTCGATTTATATTTGATGGGCTATTTCATATTAGAGTGAAACTTGGCTAGCTTATTCATATTCAAATATTTTTTATTGGAATAAAATTCGATTAGGGCAATAGGGCCCATGTCATTATTTAGATTTTAATAGGATGTGCGGCTCCACATTGGAGCCCACTAATTTCTCTAAGCCAAAAGACGATAAAGGTAATTTTACTTTTACTTTTCAATTTAAAAAAAAATGTTTAGCCCCTTCAGTTTTCATTTTTTTTTATTTTAAAGGAAACTGAAATGTTGGGACGAATAATTGGACTAGTCGACCGAAATCATAAAATTCAGACTGAATAATCGGACGAATTGGAACAAGTTCTAGGATGAATAATTATAGGGTCCTGTTCGTTTCGAGAGACCCACTTTGCCGCAAGAGGATTTTGAGCCCTAAACTTTGGTTAAGTCACGCCTACTTGGCCCGTTGGACATTCTGCTTATGATATTAATGGGATTTGACTTGGGCAAATCTGGCCCTACCTAGTTTTTTTCCCCGGTGATACTTTCCTAGGTTTGCTATTAGCCATACATGACACATGTCATGTTCATGCATTTAGTCATAGTTATCATAAAATTACGATTCGTATCCCGAGTTTTTAGGAAAACGATTCGTATCTATGCAATGAATCCCATTTATAAATGAATCTTTGGATTCATGTGTGAATCTTACGATTCGATATTTGTTTCATCGAATCTTATGATTCAAGCGATTCAGCTGAACAAGAATAGATACAACCAATAAGTTAATATTAACAATCTTTTACCTTTTTTATTTGTAGAATGTTATTTAGTAGTTAATGAAAGCTACTAAGAATTTTTCAGCTTTGGGGAGGTTTTAGAGATAAATAAAGAACATGCATTTAATTAAAGCGTTAGACTGTACGTATGGTGCTTGTCTGTATCTGCTCTTTTTTTTTTTTTGGTTTTTTTTTTTCTTCATGAACACTTTCTTAACTTCAAGAGATATCCTACTTTGTAAGATTAATAGGTTGAATTTTATTGTTTACATTTATATTTGGATTTAAAGATAACAAGTAAGATTAATAGGTTGAATTTTATTGTTTACCTTTATATTTGGATTTAAAGATAACAAAAAACTAATATATATTGATACCTTAAAATTATTTAAATATTTACGGTTTTACACATATCATTTCTTATATGTTAATATATATCATGATGTTCTTGATATGATTGAATGATGGACTTATTTGTCATTGTATTTATACTGCTATAAATGGGAAAATGGATGGTTTTAAATAACTATTTTTATTTTTAATTATTTTTCATTTTTATTAGAAAAATAAAAAATCCTATGATTGGCGATACGATTCACGATTCGATTCGATTCAATTCATGGGTATGAACGATTTGCGATACGATTCCGATTTTCAAAACTATGCATTTAGTATTTTTAATTTTTTTTGGCTAATGCATTCCTTTTGCTTTCAAGACTGCATTTGCTTTTTGAGCAATGTTGAAAAGTTCTTTCACATTTTTTTTCATGGGCATTTTAAAAAAAAACTTTTCCCCCTAACCATTATATGTTTTATGTCATGCTTTACGGATTAAGAATTGACCTCAACAAAGAAGACATTTAAACAAGTTAAACGTCTTCTATAAAGTCACAACAAGCAATATGAAGGATTGAATATGTGCCCTATAACAAGCTTTGTTTGCAAATCCTCGACTATTCAACAATGTCTGGAATACTTAATGTATATTCTCTCCTCTAAATCCATCTTTAATATAGTTAGCTTCTGAAATAACATTGTGATCTAGATTCATTCATGTCTAGCTGTCCACATTGTATTATATGTATGTTTGCATGAATATATGTATGCATGTTTTGTGTGTGCATCCTTGCATCATGGAACTATGTTTTGAAGGGTTAAAGGTCATGCAACTATGGGTGGAGGGAGCATATAAGACCTTAAATGAAACAGTAAGGAAAGTCATCATAGATTGTGGAGTTAGAGTGAACATGGATTTAAAACAGAGTTTGAGTGGCAAAGTAAAATAAACAAAGCCAGCTCAAGATATTATCAGATAAGGCTCCGTTATGATGATGTTGACAGGTAAGTTTTCAAAAACAAAAATATGTGGGATTGATCAATGTGAAACATAGATCTAACATTTAGGGGCCTTTTTCAAGACATTTGATGTATAAGCCATTAGTAAAAATATTTTATTTTCCAGAAAAAAAAAACCCAAAAATAAAAAAGAAAAAATAATTCAAAAAGCATGCAAAATATGTGGGATTGATCAATGGGAAACATAGATCTAACATTTAGAGGCCATTTTCAAGTTGTTTGATGTGTATTGCATAAGTAAAAATATATTTTTTTCAAAAAAATAAAAAAAAATCAGAAAATAAAAAATAAGGAAAAAAAATGTGTGTGCTTGATCAAAGGGAAACATGGTTCTAACAATAACAAGCCATTATCATGTGATTCATAGAAGAAAAGAGAGAAATAGACTCAAAAATAGAAAAATACCCAAAAAAAACATACCTAGATGAAAGTGGAAACTTGGAATGATTGAATCTTTTATGTAATGCTTGGATTTGATGCTTCTAGAGTTGGAAAGTTGAAAGATTTGTGATGCACGACAGACCCATGGTCCCCATGGGTTGACCACCTTTGGGCCCAACCCACCTCTTTTTATCCCATTTTCAGTAATTTTATTAGAAGTTGCGTTTTTTTTTTAAATTTAAGTCTTTTAGTTGGATGCTTTAATCTTGGCCATCAAGTGTGTTTTAATGGCCAGGATTTGTTCTAGGTTTCTCTTTATATATATTAAAGCAAAGGGAGAGGTGGGCTGTGAGGGGTGCCACCTCATCCCTGAAAACTCTCTCCTTTTAGAGAAATAATAAAGAAAATTCTCTCCTTTCAGAAAAATCACTTAGAAAATAGTGAGGGAGCCTTTGCCTTTCAAGTGGGGTCTTCTCAATTTTCCCAAATCTCCTAAAATCTCTCCATCCCCTCCAATCTTCCCTACAAAATCTCTCATTTAGAGCACGGCAATCTTCTTCCTACACCATATCAAATCTCTCCACCATTTCATCTCAGGCCAATCTTCTTCCCATATCATCTCACGCCAATCTTCTTGCTGCGCCCTCCATCATCCCACGCCCATCTTCTTCCAACTCCCATCTTCTTCCATCAACCCATCTCCGTCTCCCTCATCTCCACCCTCACACACAGAAACTAATCTTCTTCTTGCGCAGATCCATCTTCTCACAAACGTCTTCACACATAGAAACTAATTAGATTGAATCTTGGGGCAGTCTCTGCGGTATATCTCTTCGTCTGCGGTATATCAGTTGCAACTGCAACTTTATCTCCGGATCTGGTTACGTCTGGTTTCGTCACTTGCCACAATATCATATATGGTTTCGTCTGGCTTAGCATGGGTGTACCGAGTAAGTTCTCTCTGTTAAAGTATAATCTTGTATGATATTTGGCTCAACCCACTTGTATGATATTAGGCCCATCCCACGTGTAAATAGGAGACCTAGTCATAATGCGTACAACAAGATAGATTGTATACAGCTCGATAGATTCATTGTCTTTCCATTCTTAGAGATCTAATTGATCTAATTAGGTTTTAATTCCTTGATTTGTAGCCTAATCTTAGGCATTGTAAAGTTTATTTAAAGAACAGAAATCCAAGATGACAGGATCATCGAATGAGAATATTTCACAGAATTCTCTCTCTCTCTCGTTTCAGTATTCTTTTCAATTTGCCTATGAATGTCATGGTATTAGAGCTTGGGATCTAGGAGATCTTCTTCCTTCTTCATTCTGAGAGATTTCTAACGCTTCGTTTCTTCTCTTCTCTCTGCCTGGGATATTGTTCAACTTCTGGAAGTCATTCAGATTCTATTTCTGCCATCTGATCGTCTGTGATCATCTCTGATCATCTCTGATCAGACGTGGCCCACTTTTTGATCATCATCATCATCGCAGTGGAAGCAGCCCATATTGTTCGTCTTGTTATTCTCTTATTTATGAAGATCTTTTCATGATTTTTGGATCATCAGAAGTAGGGTATCCACCCCATTTTGTGATATTTCAGTTTTGACCGGCAGTTTCTATCACAGCCGTTCAAATTTGTGGATCTTGCTCCGTTTTGCGTAGGATTTTTCCCTTGGGTCGCGGAAATACATTGTTCTTCCATCCCCAACCCCTGATCCGGTCCCTGATCATCTAGCAGGGCCCACGTGGAGATCGATCCACTGTCGACAGGGACGGTTTCTGCGCCAAACGTCTCTGTTTCGCTGTACTTACAACTGTGGCCACTTGCAATCATCATGGAACCTCCAGCAACTACTACAGCAGTGGTCGACTGGGATTTCTAGGAATTCTGGTGTTTTTTCTGGATTTTTCAATCACCTTTTGAGGTAGTTTCCAGCCACTTCTTCCTCTGACGATTGTAATATTTCTGTACCAAATAGTTTTCATCACAGCTGTCCAGATTTTTTGATCTTCATCCAATTCTCATCAGATTTTGGCCTGGAGGAAGAATTTTTGGACTCCTTCCCGATATTCCTATCTGATCTGTGATTAGATCTGTTTGTGGGGTCCACGCACAGCTTCTACCTCTAGAATCAAGTTCGTCTGGGCGCTGTATCTGCACCATTTGTGCTGTCTGTTGCTAAATTGATTATCAGACACCTCTTTTGCTATCCTGGACCATCTGTATCAGTGATCTGATCATCCAGCTGACTGGTGGCTGTTCATTATGGAGAAAGGAGATATTAAATTGATCAAGTCTAATGGTAAAAATTATACCACTTGGGCTTTTCAATTTCAAATTTACCTTAAGGGTAAAGAACTCTGGGGACATATTGATGATTCAGATCCCAAACCTACTGATGACAAGCTCCTAGCTCAATGGGAAGTTAAAGATTGGCAGATCATGACATGGATATTGGGGTCCGTCGACGCTCAGTTTATCTTGAACCTTCGTCCATACAAGACTGCCAAAGAAATGTGGCTTTATTTAAAGAAGATATATTTGCAAGAAAATTCTGCTCGCAGGTTTCATTTAGAACATGAAATCTCGCAGTTTGTTCAAGGGACCTTGTCAATACAGGATTACTACTATCAGTTTACAAGTTTGTGGATTGATTACGCTGAGCTTATTTATGTTGACCTCCCTGCTGCCTCCTAGCCTCTATTCAAGGGATCCATCATACGATCGGGTCAGCGGGATCAGTTTCTAATGAAGTTACGGCCACAATTTGAAACTGTCTGGTCCAACTTAATGAGCAGGGTGCCATCCCCTTCACTTGAATCATGTTTTGGCGAACTCCTTAGAGGAACAACGCTTGGTGACTCATACGACACTTACACAGAATGCTCCTCAGGCTGCTCCTATCGATGTTGCTTATGTTGTCAGGGGTAAGCCTCCAGCCCGGACATGAGCAAGGTCAAATGTTTTTGCTGCCATAAACTGGGACATGTTTCCACTCAGTGCGACCAAAAGTTTTGTTCCTACTGCAAAACCAAAGGTCATGTTCTTCCGGAATGCCGGACGCGACCTCAGAATCGGGCACCGCAACAGAGAGCCTACTCTGCACATCTTCCTGAAGCTTCTTCACCAGTCATGCCTGCACCACATACTGCCACTTCTTCTTCTACCCTCACTCCTGAAATGGTCCAGCAAATGATCATAAATGCTTTCTCTGCACTTGGCTTATCAGGTAAACCAAAATCTCCAGTCTCTACCTGGTATGTTGATTCAGGGGCCTCCAATCACATGACACACTCTCCTGCCAATATGACTCATATTAGGAAGTATGATGGAGACCTCTGCATCAATACTGCTGATGGTGGCAGTATTCCCATTTCTGCTGTTGGACAGGTCCCTCACTCCTTACCTTTGCATAATGTTTTTCTTTCCCCTCGCTTAACCACAAATTTGTTATCAGTTGGTCAACTTGTTGATAGTAATTGCTCCATCTAGTTTTTTCGCTCTGGTTGTGTTGTGCAGGATCAAGTATCGGGGAAGGTGCTAGCGAAGGGCCCTAAGCAGGGGCAACTGTTTTCCCTTCAGATTTTGTCAAAAGAAAAACTTCCTTCGGAGTCTGCTTTGTTTTCCCATTCTAGTCATAATAAATGCCAGTTGTGGCATAATCGTTTAGGACATCCTAATTCCAAAACTTTGATGTTTTTATTAAATTTTGGTTTAATTAATGATAATAAAGTTTCTTTTCAGGATGTTTCTTTTAATTGTGATAGCTGCAAGATGGGGAAAGGGATAACCCTTCCTTTTCCTCTTCATGATTCTTTACCAATGAAATGTTTTGATATTGTTCATAGTGATGTGTGGGGGTATTGCACCTGTTATCTCTCATTCTCATTATAAATACTTTGTTACATTCATTGATGATTATAGTCGTTTTACTTGGATTTATTTTTTGCATGCTAAGTCTGATGTTTTCTCGGTTTTTAAAGTTTTCTTGTCTTATGTTGAGAATCAATTTTCCACTACCATTAAAATTCTTAGGTCTGATTCAGGGGGGGAGTATGTTTCTAAGGACTTTCAAATATTTTTGCAATCCAAAGGCATTATCTCCCAGCGATCTTGTTCTTACACCCCCCAACAAAATGGTGTGTCTGAACGAAAAAACAGACATCTCTTGGATATTGCTCGTTCACTTTTGATAGCATCTTCTGTTCCAACTAGGTTTTGGCCTGAAGCCCTCTCAACCGCTGTGCATGTCATAAATCGCCTACCTTCATCTAGATTAGACAACCATACACCGTTTTTTAGACTTTTTCAAAAGAATCCACTCTATGATCATCTTCGTCCTTTTGTGTGTGTTTGTTTTGTTCTTCTCCCTCCCACTGAGCGCACTAAGTTAACAGCTCAATCCTCCATCTGTGCTTTTCTTGGTTATGCTCTTAATAAAAAAAGTTATCTCTGTTATAATTCTAAAGCTAAAAGAATTCGAGTATCTCGCAATGTCGTGTTTTTTGAAAATCAATATTTTTTTCCAAGACATGGTGATTCGAATGACTCTGTCTCGTTCTCTTTTTTACCATCATTTTCAGATACAATGCCTCCACCTGTTACTCGTTTTAAGCCAAATTTTATGTATAAACGACGAAATGTTACAGGTGTTCCTGCCTCTGGGTCTCTCGCTACGCCTACCCTGACTGCAACTGATCCTGCACCTGATCCACCTCCGGAGCCTCCTGCTCCTGATCCTGCACCTAATCCACCTCCGGAGCCTCTTGCTCTTTGCCGATCCATTCGCCACACAAAGCCACCTGATCGATATAGCTTTACTCATGCTTCATTATTAACCACTTTGTCTTCTATTTCTATCCCTCACTCGTACTCTCAGTTAATGCAGCATGATTGTTGGAAACAGGCTATGCTGGAAGAACTTACTGCTCTTCAAACAAATCATACTTGGGACATTGTTCCCTGTCCTTCATCTGTCAAACCCATTGGTTGTAAGTGGGTATACTCGGTGAAATTAAAGTCTGATGGATCATTGGATCACTACAAAGCCCGTCTAGTTGCACTTGGAAACAGGCAGGAGTATGGTATCGACTATGAGGAAACTTTTGCTCCAGTGGCCAAAATGACAACTGTACGTACAGTTCTTGCAATAGCCGCCTCTCAGTCATTGCCCCTATATCAGATGGATGTGAAGAATGCTTTTCTTCATGGGGATCTTAAAGATGAAGTCTACATGCGTCTCCCTCATGGAATTCCTTCCTCTTCCAAGACCGATGTTGCTCGATTACGACGCTCATTATATGGCCTTAAACAGGCACCCAGAGCCTGGTTCGACAAATTCCGAACCACTCTCCTTCAGCTTTCTTTCATACAGAGCCCGTATGATCCTTCGATGTTCACACTTCATTCATCCAGAGGATCCACAATTCTCCTTGGGTATGTCGATGATATCATTATTACTGGCCCTCACAGTGATATGATCCGACAGATACAGGCCTCTCTACAAGATAAGTTTCATATGAAGGATTTGGGACCTTTGAATTATTTCTTGGGTTTGGAAGTTCATCAATCAACGAAAGGCTTGTTTCTTCATCAGCACAAATATGCTACTGACCTAGTGGATCTCGCCGATCTCGGTGATTCTAGCCCAGTCGACACACCGTTGGAAGTAAATGCCAAGCTTCATCAACAAGACGGCGATCTCCTTCCTGATCCTACATTCTATCGTCGTTTGGTTGGTAGCCTTGTCTATCTAACCATTACTCGACCAGATCTCTCTTATGCTGTTAATCTGGTCAATCAGTTTATGACGGCCCCACGGCATCATCATTTGGCGGCCGTCAAACAGATTATTCGATATATCCTTGGTACCTCTACCCGCGGCTTATTCTTTCCAGTTGGCACACCTCTTACACTCACTGCTTATTCTGATGCGGATTGGGCTGGCTGTCCGGACACACGTCGTTCTACTACAGGATGGTGTGTTTACTTGGGAGAAGCCCTGGTTTCCTGGAAATGTAAAAAGCAAGATAGAGTCTCCAAATCTTCCACGGAATCCAAATACCGAGCCATGTCTTCCGCTTGTTCTGAGATCCTATGGCTACGTGGGTTGCTTTCCGAGCTTGGATTCTCCCAGACTCAACCGACTCCTCTTCATGCTGACAACACAAGTGTCATTCGGATCACTGAAAATCCGGTGTTTCATGAGAGGACCAAGCATATTGAAGTGGACTGTCACTTCATTCCGGACGAGTATGATCGCAAAGTCATTACTCTTCCTCATATTTCCACTGAATTCCAGCTTGCTGATATCTTCACCAAGGGCTTTCCACGCCCGCGGCATGAAGTCCTGGTTCGCAAATTGTTGCTGGTTGATTCACCGCATCAATTTGAGGGGGGTGTTAAAGTATAATCTTGTATGATATTTGGCCCAACCCACTTGTATGATATTAGGCCCAGCCCAAGTGTAAATAAGAGACCTAGTCATAATGTGTACAGCAAGATAGATTGTATACAGCTCGATAGATTCATTGTCTTTCCATTCTTAGAGATCTAATTGATCTAATTAGGTTTTAATTCCTTGATTTGTAGCCTAATCTTAGGCATTGTAAAGTTTATTTAAAGAACAGAAATCCAAGATGACAGGATCATCGAATGAGAATATTTCACAGAATTCTCTCTCTCTCTCTCTCTCTCTCTCTCTCTCTCTCTCTCTCTCGTTTCAGTATTCTTTTCAATTTGCCTATGAATGTCACTACTGGTCTCATTCACTAAACAGTAGAACACTAATTTGTTTGAACGATCTCCTGTTAATGGTTGTGCCAAGTAAGTGTGGTTCATTATCTCCAGTTTATTTGTACTCTCTATTTTTTGGTTTTGGCATTGTTATAACAAATTTTTTGAATATGGATCTTGCATGCTATAGTCGCCTTAAATGCTTAATTAGTATGTGTTTCTTTCATTTAATTTGGTAGTCTCATTTTTCAAATGTCTTTCTATTCTTTTAATTTGGCTTACACGTAATATTCCTTTATATTTGAAGATATTCAATATTTTTTTCTTGAATTGATTTCTTATGTGGATGTTGTTGTTTCACTTATTTTACATTGTGGTTTCCGTTAGTAGTGTTGCTTTGTATCAATCCTTCATGTGAAAATCTGAAGATCTGGTTCATTTTCTGATGCTTAATTGGAACTAAATCTGAAATCAAAACATCCATACCATCTAATCCACTAGCTATTTTTTTCTGTTTGTTAGGATTTTACTAACAGCTTGGCTGGTTTTTTAAATTCATCTGTGGGCTAGATTTTGAATCCAAACATTACTCCATCTAAAATTTATAGTCACCTGCATCCCCAATTTGATCACATGAAAATATGAATTTTGTGGTTTCATATTGTGGAAATGAGTGCTATCAGTAAATGAATAAGTTATTATTTGACGTTCTTTGGCTAATTTGATTCTGCTGCTTATGTGTTGTAGTCAAAGTGTAGTCCATGCTTAATCGTGATACGTTGATTGACATACTTTAATATGCAATCTATGGACTTTTCAATGCCATATCATGTAATTCCTTTATTCCTTTATTTATTTTTGTTGGTGCTGTAGCGTGCCTTTATGTACATTAATTTTTTACTTTTAGATAAAGAAAATTATTATTGTATGCCAAAATGGTGATTTGTAGGATGTTGCACTCAACTCAATCATTTGTAAATTAAATATGGACGTTTGCATCTCAGGTTGAATGTGTTGAAGTTTTCAAGGAGTTCTGTCAAACAAAACCAAGCATAGAAATGCAGATTTTCGGTGTGGAGAGTTTTCTTTAATCTTTATTAAGTATATTTAGAATGCAGATTTTCGGCTTTTCAATGATTATTGAAGGTTTTTCTAGGTAGAATTATACAAGTTATTTTCAGTCTTTATAAGTAATTTTATAACACAATTTTTTGATTTTTCAATGATTAATGAAGTATCATTTCATGATAATATATATTCCCCTCCTCTATGCTATGAAATGCTTTATTTCTTTTTCCATTTTTGGTGTTTCCTTATCACCATATATGGGGCAATACACATTGTTCAGTTGATTTTTCCTTCACATGGTACTTAGAAATGATCTCATCACTTACACATCTAGTGTTAGCAATTTCACTTGATTCTCATCCTAGGTGATGTTAATATGACTAGTTATAATGGTAAATATATAAAGTTGTGTTTCATAGAATTTTTTTTATAGATTTTAACAACTATCTTGTTTTATTTATTACAAATCAAAATGGGAGATGAAGAGAAAACAAGAACAAGCAACATTTTTTTGGACCGGTTTGGATGGCGCAGTTCAATTTGAGGATGCTATATTTTATCGTGGAAATTATTCATTGTCTCTCCGTGATACATATCAAAGACCGCATTTCAGTTATATGTTATAATGAGACCAACTATTATATAGATTTATGTTTAATAGAATTTTATCAATATCTTCAGTAATAATTTGCGATGAGGACAAATGTTTCACTACACTCAAATTCAATGAATTAATTTAGTTTATGTTTTTACATCGATGGAGTGTTATTTAATTTCATACCTCAATTGCTTTTTAGAGATATATGATTGTGGTGACCTAAGGATGGCTTTGCATTAAAGATTTGTGAATGGATGGATTGTGAATGAATGATGAGATTATATTTGTATTGATTGGGTATCAAAACAGGAAAAATATATATTTTTTGAAAATATTAAAAAAAAATTTCTGAAAAATTATTATTTGTGGCGCTTTTATTGCGTTGCAAATAATCAAATGTAACAAGATGAAGATTATTTACGACACCACAGAAGCGTTGCAAAAAAAGATTATTTGCAACTTTATAAGAGCGTCGCCCTTAATGATTTATTAACGACTTTTTTGAATCGTCGCAAATATAAATTATTGGTGATGCAATTTTGCTGTTACAAATAAATCATTATTTGCGACGCTTATAATACGTCGCAATTGATACATAATTAGCAACTCTTTGAAACCGTCGCAATTGATACATAATTAGCAACTCTTTGAAACCGTCGCAAATACTATCTCCTATTGCCACACTGTAGACTTTAGTGTAGCTAATCATTTTGTGATCCCATTATTTGTTACCCCTAGTTTTTTGCGTCGCAATTACTTATTGCGACGCTTTTTATATTATCTGCGAAGCTTTTTTGGCGTCGCAAAAAAGCTAAATTGTAGTAGTGGAATTTTTTTTCTTTTTTTTCTTTTACTATTTTCTTTATTTTTATTATGTATTTCAGACATAATCAATTTGACGGCAGCAAGAACTCCATTTAAGTGGTCTTAATGATCCTATCATCAAAGGAGTTCAATTCATTGGGCTTTGAAATTAGCAATTAATGGGTAACAGAAATTTGAATGCATTTCTTATGACTAATATTATCTATATTAACAAAATTTAATTATATATATATATATATTTTAGTTATTATTGTTATTATTATTATTATTACATTGCTGTTGAATGAATGGCTAAATACATTTATGATTAAAGATGTAATTACTAATTGTTGAATCTATTTTTCTTCTTTCAATATACATGAATGTATTTTTATGTGTATAATTGAATTTGACAATTCAAAAACTAATTTTATTTATTATTTTTTTTCCCATGATAGGACCGGGCTAAGATAGAAAAGGGGCCAAAACTTTAAAGAAAGGGACTTTGGATTCTGTGCTTTAAGTATTTGTGTACAGCTCTTGGCCTGAGCGGCCAGTGCAGTGTTTTTTTTTAATATTAAAAGAAATAGAAGATATTGATGTAAAGTAGGCCCCGCATTTTATTTTACTAAGGACATTGCACTGTAGTTATGCCCAAATTACAATTATCTCAGTTGATATTATCATCAAACAATTTCTTTCAACATTTCCGAGATATTATCGCAGTTGATAGTAATGGGATATTTCTTTCAACTATTTCTGGGATCAACATAACTCCTCTCCTCTTCTTCCAAACCCCTTTCCTCTGTACAGATCAGCATTTAGGCTGTATTGGATTGTGTGGCAAATGTGTTTGACCATATTAGGATCTATCTTATTACGTGAGATCTTTCGGGACTCTTCAAAATAAGAATGATAAATAATATATTTGTACCTTTTAGATTTATTTTTCTCTTAAAAGAATTTTAAAAAAAGTTAAAATTTTAGTGTATGTTAATTTTTGGGTCCGGGCTAAGCACGAGCCTTTGTTGCTAGTTTTATATATATATATATATGATATGATTGTAAAGCCTATTGGCTCCACGGTCGATGATTAATGACTCCACAGTCGATGATTAATGACAACTTTCTCGAGAAATTTTGGGTCTTCCCCGTATCTTTTCTTCCTTACTTTTCTTCCTCACCTGCGATGAGGAGTTTGGCGTGAAGCCAATTTTCAAGTGTGAAACCTGACCTATTCCTTCCACCTTCATCTTTAGTCTCTCCATCTCTACCTACCCCACGTCTCTTACCTTGCGCTTCATCATTTGCTATTAGAGCCGAAGATGGATCCATCCGCATTCGAGATTCGGCATTCCAACGACCAGACCATCACCATCGACAATCCCAAATCCATCTAGTAATCACTCCGTACTCTGTTTCATCACTACAACCAAGACCTACCAAAAGCCCTTGAGAGTCTGTCCACCGTCAGAGATCCCAAAATCCAAAACCTTGCATTGAATCAGCACCAACCCTCCCAACCAGAAGCCCTAACAGAACCCCCCAAAACCTCGGTCATCCCAGAATCCCTCAATGGATCCACCGTGACTCCCTCAAAACCCCAAATAAGAGATCCAAGCCTATCCCTAAAACCCCTAAACCCTAGTCTCTCAATACCCAATGCTACCGGCCAAAACCATCATTCCCAGATCCCCGATCTTTCCTCCATGCACGAATCATCCATAGAATCCCCAAATTGACCAACCCTAGCCCTAGCCGATCCATCCCAATTATTTAAACCCCCTAATCCCTGCCCACAGCCCCAATGAAAGCCCAGAAATCCCTTTTTCGCATTGTCTTGGCCACACCCAACCCGATTGAGACCCCATCCTTTCCCAGAAACCCAAAAAGAGAGAGAAGAAATGAAGATGAGAAGAGAATCAGAGAAGTTAAAAAAAAAATTTCCGATGTACCTGGTACCGTCGAGCACGAACGCGAGCACCAGTGTCGACTGCAGCACCTCCACCGTCGTCGTCGTTATCCATAGCTTGCCCTTCGCCCGTCGACACCGCAACCATCAAGGCATCAACACCACCAACCATCGTCGCCGTCTTCTTGTCGACAGCATCAGCAGCATCCTCCATTGTCGCCCAACAGCGACCCCATCTCTTTCTGGCCTTCGTTGCTTCATCTCCGTCAACTCCCTCACTGTCTACAGATGCAACAAAGAAAGTCGAAGGAGCTCTCCGCCCCTTTTCGAGCGATTCTATATGCACCCACTATTATTGCTGGTGCATACATTTTAATTTTTTTTTAATCACCAAAATACCCTAAGGTCAAATGACCAACTCACCCTTTACCATCAACCTCTTCCTTTCTCCTACGTTTCTTACCCTCCTCTCTACTCATCACTTACCCTAAGGTCAAATGACCAACTCACCCTTTACCATCAACCTCTTCCTTTCTCCTACGTTTCTTACCCTCCTCTCTACTCATCACTTCTTCTTCTTTTTCTGCTTCTTCTTCTTCTTAATCTTAATTATCCATTACATCCACTGTTCGACAGTATTCATCTCCACTCATTCATCCCCATTGATCTTCATCTCCTTCCTCATCATCTTCTCCAACTCTTACAAAGTTTGCTCAAGTCTCATCCATTTGTTTCAAGATATTGGAGGCACTCATCTCCCTTCATCACATTGTCTATTGGAAGTAGGCATTTTCAATATGGACAAGCAACTAACGATCTATCCAGAGGAGGTATACATTTTAGTTCGTTTTCAGCATTTTAATTAAAATTCGCGCGTCATGTTCGGTATACCAGAGCCGTGCAAGTGAATATTGCACGGCGAAATAGCATCAAACATTCTAGTTTTACACGGAATAAATATGACGTGCAAAATAATTTTGCACGGAATAATTATTCCGTGTACGACGAATTTATGCCGTGCAAAAACATTTAGCACGGCGTATTTATTCCGTGTAAAAATGTTTTGCACAGCATGAGTAAACCGAGCATATTTCACAAGGACAACATATAGTCTCGTGCATTAATATACTAATATTTAGCAATTATATTTTCAGGAGATTCAGTCAACCGGTGCCAGTGAGTGCTCTATGGATTTTACTAATGTCTTCACCACTGACATGATATTTAGAAGCCGAGATGACCTAATCCAATGGACAAGGGAAGTTGGAAAGAAACATGGGTTGGTTATTGTAATTAAAACTTCAGATGCTGGTGGAGATGGTAGGAACCCGCGAATAATGTTATCTTGTGAGAGAAGCGGAAGCTATAAGGGTCCATCGAAGGTCCCTCAAAAGAGAAATCCTAATAAGGCAACAGGAACGAAGAAGTGTAATTGCCCTTTCGCTTTGAAGGGCCGAAAGTTGGCAAATGATGATGATTGGATGTTAACAGTGGTTTGTGGGTTGCACAATCATCCAAACGCACAACATCTCGAGGGGCATTCATTTGCTGGAAGGCTATCAGGGGAGGAACTCAATGTTTTGATTGATATGTCGAAGAGTATGGTGAAGCCAAGGAACATCCTTCGTACGTTGCAAGAAAGGGACGTGCACAACACTAGTTCGATGAAGAGTATTTACAATGCCCGTCAGAAGTGGAGGGTGACTGAGTTGGCCGGTCGATCACAGATGCAACAACTCATGATGCATTTGGAGCAGAACAACTACATTGAGTATCACACTAGCAACCCCGCTACAGATGCTACGATGGACCTATTCTGGGCACATCCATCATCTATTCAGTTGTTACGTGCATTTCCAGAAGTTCTGATAATGGATTGTACGTACAAGACTAATAGATATCGACTTCCCTTGCTTGAGATCATTGGTGTGACATCCACTCAACTGACTTTTTCCGTTGCTTTTGTGTACCTTGAATCAGAGAGGGAGGCCAATTACAGATGGGCTTTGGAGAGGCTTAAGGAATTGATGGATGGATGTATTATGCCCCGTGTCGTTGTAACTGATAGAGAGTTAGCACTCATCAATGCAATACACGTTGTCTTTCCGAATGCAGCAAGCTTATTATGCAGGTGGCATATTTCTAGGAACATATTGGCAAATTGTAAGAAGTATTTTGAGACCAACGACAGATGGGATGCGTTTATATCTAGTTGGAACATGTTGGTAGTCTCTCCCACTGAAAATGACTACATTCAGTTTTTAAGTGCATTGGACCGGAATTTCTGTGGGTATCCAAACGCCGTTGATTATGTGAAGAAATCGTGGTTGAATAACCATAAGGAACAATTTGTAGCTGCTTGGACGGATCGGCATATGCACTTTGGAAACGTGACTACGAATAGGGCTGAGAGTGCACATGCAAAATTGAAGAGACACCTTGGCACATCGAACAGTAGCTTTGATTCGTCCTGGCAGATTATCCATGCATTGCTTGAGTTGCTCTTTACGGAGATAAAGGCTTCATTTGAAAAGAGCTTGAACACCGTGCAACATAAGTTCAAACCTGCACTGTTTCGCGAGTTGAGAGGATTCATATCAAGGAATGCTTTGGATATAATATTGAATGAGTCGATCAGAGCTGGTTATATTGGTCCAGATTCCTGGGCATGTGGGTGCGTAATTCGACGGACACATGGGTTACCATGTGCACACGAGATTGCCGAATACATAAGGGAAGGCACTCAAATACCACTGAGTTGTGTCCATCAATACTGGAGGAAGCTTAATTTAGAATCCACTAAGGAGAATGTAGGCCCCGAATTAACCACCACTTCCGAGTTCGAATTGATCAATAAGAGATTTCATAGTACCGATCAAGCTGGTAAAATACAAATATTGAAAAAACTAAGAGAGTTGGGGTGTCCGTCATCTACTTCTCTTCTTGAGCCGGATGTTAAATTGAACACCCGGGGTCGTTCATCCTCGAAAAAGAAGAAGTTGGATCGGTCTACGCGTCGGGAACCATCTGCTTTTGAGTATGCACTCTCGATCGAAGCTACCGTTCCATCGAGAACCAACAGTCTAGATTCACAGAAGGGGAAGGATAAATTAAGTGTTCGACGCACTCGTTCAAGCACATTCGAGCATCAACTTCCTAAGTCATTAGGGCCCTATATCGAGACTATTAAGGATGTCAAGGCGGATGGTAACTGTGGATTCAGAGCAGTAGCTGGTCTATTGGGAATGAGCGAGGATGGTTGGATGCAGGTTAGACTGGATTTAAGCAATGAACTACAGAGGCATCAAAATTATTATTCATTGCTATATGGCGGAGATGATAGGGTTGGGGAACTGTATTATGCCTTGGCGTACTACGATAGCCATCCTCCATATGCTCGTTGGATGACAATGCCAGACATGGGTCATCTGGTAGCTTCATATTATAATGTTGTATTGATCCATCTTTCTTTGCAATAGTGCCTTACTTTCCTGCCTTTGAGATCAACCCCGATTCCATCTTCTGATCGCAAAGTTATCGCGATCGGTTTGTCAATGGTAACCATTTTGTTCAAGTCTTCATGACACCCGGGGCTCCCATTCCTCCCATTGCGACAAATTGGTATAGACACCACCATCCTAATGCTGACGGATGGCAACTACTATATGCGCAGAACATCGAGCGATTCAAAGAAATAATTGGAGACAGTGTCGCAACACGCGAGTCGGTTAATATTGACAGTGATTAATTTCTTGTACTTTGAACTCGATGTAAACAAATTGTAAGAAATGATGTTGAAATGCAATCAAGCTCTTATGCTTTCCATCTTTTTTTTTTTTCCATCATAACCCTCCTTAGTTGATTGTGGGTTGGCGAATCTATCATACAATAAAACATCTATTACAAGGCACACAAAGACAAGGCACACAAAGTATATGTGCGAAACCATTCTGCACGGCCAACAGTTGCTGTGCAGAATGGATCTGCTCGGTACAATTTCTGCGTACATAAAGTTTCTGTTCGGTATATATTAGCCGAGCAGAATGGTTCTGCACGACATATGTATACTGAACAGATTGCATTTGCACGGCATATGTTGGCCGTGCATTATTGGTATGTGTGGATTATTGATGCATTAACTTAGACTAGTGAAACTATTTGTATCCAAATTCGAAGAGGGATGTAGATGTTTTAAAAAAAAATTGAGATGAACTGTATATCACAATTTCACAACCAGAATTCCAAAAACAAACAAGTTCTTGTACAAAAATCAATATTCATTGATTGAAATGTGGCAGTTTGTAGTACACTGTTTTCTTGTAATTACTTACACATCTGAAAAGAAGGATACATTGTCAAATCCAAAATTCCATAAGAGCCTGGAGCAATCTTAGCTTACAGTATCACCGTTGGAGAGTATCATCGGGTTACGTTCGCTTGTCCATTGAACAAGGCATTACCAGATGAATTCCTCAATCGTATGAAGAGTAAGTGGATTCTGACACATATGGGCTTTAGAAATCCATATCAGTGTTTTATGGGGTTCTAATGCCCATATGTATCATACTCCACTTACTCTTCATACGATTGAGGAATTCGTCTGGTAATGCCTTGTTCAATGGACAAGCGAACGTAACCCAATGATACTCTCCAACGGTGAAGCTGCAAGCTAATATATATCCCATCTCCATCAGAAAAAAAAATACTTATACATCCCACAAGTCTCTATAAAAAAAAAATAAAAAATAAAATATTCTTTATACAAAAACAAAAGCATGTTATCAAAAAGTCCTCCGAGCGTCATTGTTGCGCACGCCGACGATACGTCACCGGTAAGCCATCAAGAATCTCGAGGGTAGTCCGCAGTGCCCTCTGGTAGAAGTCAACTGGCTGGTCACCTCGTTCAAGCGTGGCACGAATATGATCCTTTTCTCGAAGGACCTATAAGAGACAATAGAATGTGTCATAGTAAATTTTAAACAATACTTGCTTCAATGTACGAAATAAGATAGTTTACAATGCACTCACCGTTCTCGGAGTCGGGTCCTCTCTACCCTCATTAGGGTCATAGTGGGAATGGCGGGCGGGGTTCTGTACACGAGGGTGAGATATCCTAGTGTACCAATCAAGGTAGTCCCGCGAACACTCCCATGCATGATGTGCACGATGGCCACGGTGCGCAATAGATAATACATGATCCTCCCAAGTAATCCAATACTGATCCAGCAACGTATAGGAGACCTTGTATTTACCGGCAGTACTACCCCGAGTAGCACGGATGGGGGCGAGAGGTGCGGGTGGGATTGTCTGTACGTAGCCGAATTGTCGAAGAACCTTGTGTGGGTGGTAGGGTTCAATGACATCTAGGGATCTCAAGCAACCACAGAAGAAGGATATCTGCTGTAGTGGTTGATGGGCCCTAACACTAGCATACGGATCCCAAGCAATCTGTCACAAGTAAACGAAACAAGTCACTAATATAATAAAACATGCTCCTTGTCAAAAAACGTTAAAGAAAAAAATAAAGAAAGTCAGAAATATATAACATAAAACGCTCAAATGGGTGCTCACCTCACTCGGGTGTAAGGCATCCAATCTCTCCCGCATCAGCTGTATGTTTTCAATGGCATTTCCGGAATCCTGTCCAGGATTCCAGCGGCTTGCTAGAGGCATCCCTGCGGTGTATCCCCATTGTGCAGGAGGACGTGCGAATGGGAAGTGCTCGTACACTCAAGACTACAAATGACAACAAATATTAATAATTATATAGTACTTATATCAATTATAATGATAAAGATATATGAATCTATAAAATGTACCGTTCTTACCGTTAGCAGTGTCAAATATCCAGCAATCTGCCGCACATCTGCCCTCGTGGCGGTCCCCAACTGGCGATACAGATACGCAAGTGCGGCAGCCCCCCATGCGTATTGATGGACCAGTGGCAGGTCCATCAATAAGGATAAGTAGTAGACAGGAACCCTCGTGGCGGACTTATCAGTGAATAGTGTACAGCCCAACAGGTAAAGAAGATATCCTCTGGCTGCACACTCTACCTCCTCAACCGACGATGCGGGAGTCACTTCGCCGCACACCCGTCGGATCCACCCCATCCTCACTACCCCACCCCGTGCCAGGTTCAACTCGGCTGATGCAGATTCCCTATCCACACCCAGTCCTAGCTCGAGTAGATCTACTTGGTCAGTAAATCCCATAGTAGCAGATACGTGGACAGGAAGTCCAGTGACTGGGATGCCGAGTAGAGAACTCACATCATCTAATGTGATCGTCATCTCACCAAACGGCATGTGGAAGGTATTGGTCTCGGGCTGCCATCTCTCCACAAAGCTCGAGACCAAGGGGAAGGAGATATATCTGTAGCTGAAATGCCTCAGGTCTGCCAATCCAGACTCTTCTATGATAGCGCGAAACATAGGCACCTCAATATCTAGACGATCTCCAGGGCGAGGTATGTACCAGTCCTTCAACTGGCGCCAATGACTGATACATTTGAGCGGGCCACGTTCCTGCACATTACAAGTATAGTATAAATCTTCATTAACATCTGGTATTATATAAAGAATTAGTTAAAACATATAAAGAATTAACGTGTACCTCCCCGTCCCATATGGATATGGCCACATGAGTCCTAACACTCACAAGGACGGACTCGTCTGCCGGACCGCCTGGAATAGGGCCATCCCCTGCTGCCGAGGCATGAGGACTGGATGCCTGTGCCTGGTCCTCTGAGGAATCATCCTCCCCTACTGGCGCAATAGGAGTACTGGACGGTTGGGGAGGACTAGACGGCCCTGCCTCATCCTCTGAGGAATCATCCTCTTAAGAGCTCTCAGGCAGTGGATCCTACCGTAATTTGCGTCTTCGTTCAGATGCCGTTGGCCGTTGACGGCCGGCGGTCGAAGTAGTAGCATGCACACCTCGGCGAGGAGGTCTAGCAACACCAACCTTTACCCGCACTCTGGATGGATCGCTAGAAGTACTACCACGTCCACCGGTAGGATGTGAGATGCCACCAATACGGCGAGCTGGTCTCCTAGGCATATCTTCAAATCTGGATTTAAAATAAAAATCAGTAGGAAGAAAAAAGCATTATAGGAAGAAATCTTTTTTTCTTGTACTGCTCAGTTCAATTGTGTCGTGCAAAATCGTTCTGCACGGCACAATTTTTCCGTGCAACAATTTTATGCACGTAATATGTTTACCGTGCATATTTGTTTTGCACGGTTTACATGTTCCGTGCAAAACATTTTAGCACGAAAAACTTTATCGTGCAAACAATCTATACACGGTAAACATTTACCGTGCAATAAATTCATGCACGGTTCTGCATTGCCGAGCAGATCGCGAAAGATGCCACGCGTTTTGGCAAAGTGAACAGGGATTCAGCACTTCAAATGCATATGAATTAGCTCTTAATAAACTTGTCTACTCTCTAACAAAGAAATTACAACCTAAAAGGAATGTTAAAATCAAAAATCTATGAACAAGAAGAAAAGGAAAAAGAAGAAGAAGACCTCACCTTGTTTGAGCGTCCTGTGAAGAAGAAGAAGAAGAAGCGTTGTACACTGCTGCTCTTTGGAGGTAGAACGACCAAGAATCAGAGGAGGAGAAGTTGGTGCTTTGCTCGGTTTTTTCAAAAATCGTCGACGAGGGAAGTGCAGATGAGGAGAACGACGACTTGGGCTTCTTGCGTGGGTAGTTTGGGGAATATTGTGGGTGGGCTCAGCAAATCGATTTTAAGAAAATAAAAGAGGGGGGTGAGTTCAGCAAGTGGGTGTATACAGCAATAGTAGTGGGTGCATATAGAATCTCCCAGTGTCTGGGCATGAAGCCCAAGTGGAAAAAAAAAAATTTTCAGCCCAGGTCAAGTTTCAGTTTGGGTCTGATACAGGGCAAGTGGACTCAATCCGAACCGGGCCTCTTCAACCCATACCGCTCCAATCAATGCGGTATCCATTCAACCTGACTTGATCCATTGCAAGATCCATGGACTAAAGCCATAATTGACCAGATTTTGAAGCTCGGGCCCAAGTCAACATCAGTCCAGTTCAGGGCCCCATCAATAATTGGCATACATCAACAACAACCGGTCAAAGTGCAGCATTGACCAATCCAACGGCCAGAAATTATCTTGCAAGTATCTTGATCATCTGAAGTGCGGTTGACAATCCGTTTTCACCCGTGAATTCCAATCAGTGAGATCTACACATCTGGTCATTTTGACTTTTTTTTTAAGAGCATTGAATTTAACATCTCTTTCAAGTCAATATAGAATTGCCAGCCAATATGGAATTGGAACTTCTTGAAATCAACAAAAGGCTTAAAAGAATAACATATGCAATCAAATATGGAGAATGCATTATGCAAATAAAGACTGCTTTGAGCGGTATCTTAATTTGACACAAGGAAAATTGTCCGTCGAACAATATGCTGATGAATTTGAAAGGCTACATTATTTATGTGAATTGAGCGAGACACTTGATTTTGATCAATTTTTCAAAGGTTTGCGACTGACCATATTGAAAAATATAAAGAAGGAATGCAAAGATATGTACGAAGCATTTGGGAAGCGATCTGTGTTGAGCGTTTGATAAAATGCTATCGCCTCTGAAAAGCTAAGATGCAAGAAGAAGAATCACAACAAATCACAGAAGCCCATGTTGTGGAACCAATCATGGAGAACGTTAAAGCTGATGTTGAGAAACAAAAGCAAGAAACAAATGATTTTCCAACAAATTTTAGGTGAAGTGATAGACAAAACAACAAAGGACCCTACTTTAGGTACATTGGAGGACAAATAAATTGAATATCTTTCTATTGACAATGTTGATCAACAAGTGCCAGTGATGCAGGACAGATCCATGGTCCCCATGGGTTGACCCGCCTTTGGGCCCAACCCACCTATCTTTATCCTATTTCCAGTTATTTTATTAGAACTTGTGTTTTTTTTTTAAAGATTAATGTCTTTTAGTTGGATGGTTTAATCTTGGCTGTCAAGTGTGTTTTGATGGCCAGGATTAGTTTTAGGTTTCTCTTTTCTTATATATATATATATATATATATATGATTGTAAAGCCTTTTGGCTCCACAGTCAATGATTAATGAAAAGTTTCTCGAGTGATTTTGGGTCTTCCCAATATCTCTTCTTCCTCGCCCACGATGGGGAATTTGGCATAAGGCCAATTCTCAGGTGTAAAGCCTGATCTATCCCTTCCACCTTCATCTCTAGTCTCTCCATCTCTAACCGCCCCGCATTTGGTACCCCGCTCCGCATCAATTTGAGCAAGGGAGGCAGCAGAAGGCTTTTACAGCAGTGAAAATGAGCTTGAAATAGGTGAAAAGTGAAACAGGTGGAGTTAGGTGGCTCCGCTACGGAGTGTAGTGGCCCGTAGTCGCCACGCGTACGAGCAGCGCTATTTTGAATATAGCGTAGCGGCAGAGCGGCCGCTATTTTCAGCCATGCTCTAGAATTCTTGCTTCCAAATGGCCCTTAGGTTTCTAAATAGCCTTATATGTGGTTTGTGTATTCTTTAGACTAGACTTGATCGAACTGGATACTTTTGGTCTTATTTTTTGGGCTAGAAAGCCCCTTGCAAGTGTAAGCTTGGGTGCCTATCTCCATCCCATATTTCTTTTTTATGCTTTCTTTTACTCAAACAGGTGGTTCGGATTGTTCCTCTTTTTGACTTTATTCTATAGTTGGTGTTCTTCTGCCCTTTCCTTTTGTACCCAAGGTGACCTCTACAACCAGTTCATGAGGACTAAATTGCTACTGGATTGTATTTTTTTTTAATGTAACTCGTATTGAAAGAGCTTAACAGGTACAACAGTATTATATTGCTACGACAAATTCTTTGGATACTTTAGAGAGTGGGACTTTCTTTCAAGTCTGTAGTGTTGCAATTTTTTCATGTGCTTTGTGTTAAAGTAATGGAACTTCGGTTGCAGACAAACCTCAATGGATCATATTCAAATCTTCCAGACTCAACTGCCAGGCCATTTCCAACATCATTTTCTGCTCAGTCTGCAACATCTCCTATTTTTCATCACTCAGGTATTTAGCAGCTTATCCTGAAGCATTCCACTTCATATTTTATCATTAGTGCATTGAATTACAACGATAAGAGTTCTTGTTTGTTGGTACCATACAGGGGCTTCATAATATTCATGGAAGCTTGAACCTCCTAAACATGCCATGCTCACTTATTGGTAGCCTATTGTCAAGACCCGGTCCCGAGATTTGATTAGCTCGGACGACCCCAAGTTGCGAATGCATACTTACTCCCGTAAACTCCGAATTAACATAAAGTTAAAACGAAATCCACAAGGGATATCAAATACAATACCTGTCAAATGTATAAAATTTGCGGAAAACACTATTAATTATATGAGTTCCTTTACCAAAAGTAAAGTTCATATATACACATTCGTATTGTAATAAAGTCAACCACTGCACACTTAAATACAATGCAAGGAACATTAATTACATTTCAAATCTATAAAATAGCACCTTCCAAAATTTCAGAATATGTTCAGTGGATTCACACTCCGAATATTTACATCCATTCAATTAACCTTCTCTGCCGATGGCGCGGACAACAGGGCCTGTGATGTCATCAATAACACCGTGAACACGACGGTTCAACAATGTACATATAGTTCTTTGATAGTATATGCTATCATTCTATACAATTCCATTATATAAGAATCTGTCAATTTACCATTTAACAGTTCTATATAAGTCGATACAGTTCTAGATTAAACAAGTCTAAACAGTAGAGTCAAGTAATAACCATTACTTATGACTATCTCATTTTTATGCTTTCAAACGAAAGCTGTTCGGTATATTTGTTAATACCAATATCAGTCAGTTATGTATGATCCTCTTTGGCTCATGGGCTCGCGCCATCTGACTCTAGCCTACATGTTGCCTCAAGGCCTTAGTTCTCGTTTTATTATATGAGTTGTGTTCTTCGTGGGTCATGGGCTCGCGCCACCTGGCTCTGGCCTACATGTTGCCCTAGCTCATGGACTCGCGCCACCTGGCTCTGGTCCAAATATTGCCTGGCTCATGGACTCGCGCCACCTGGCTCTGATCCAGATCTTGCCTAATAATGTGTGGGATTTCCAGTGTCTTGATCAGAGATCACTGGTATCACCACGAAGCTCTGGAATGCTCCCAGATCATCTACTGCAGTAGGAATTATTAATTCTTCATTACATTCTGTTCAGTAATTCAGTGTATGAAACAAGTTCAGCTTTGTACAAGCTGTTCATTCAATAATTCAGTTCATTATGTTAGTATAGCTCAATAATGAACTTAGGGAATTACAGTCTAATATATAGGCTGTTCATTCATCTCATTTAATCCATGTGGTTCAGCTCTATACGAGCTTTACGAAACATTAAATAGCATAACTCAACATTGAGCTTAAGAATCATAATACCATTTTAATGCGGAAATCAAATTTAATTCTATGTAATTCTATTCAACACTATTCAGACTTCTAAACCAAACAATTGAGTGAAACTTTCGTTATCCAATGCACGTGTTATCCTTGATGAACATCACTTTATATATTGAATTGTGCATTCGAAGAACTTAGTTTACACCTATGAAGGCTTAGACATTAACAAGAAATAGCATGTATAAATTAGGCTTCGAAACAGGGAAATCATATTCCAAATCTGAAATCTCCTTCACTGTCGGTCAGCTCGTCGGTCAGCTGTCGGCTGACCGATAGCTCCATGTCGGCTGACCGGCATCACGTCGGTCAGAATTCCGGAAACCTGAGCACACTGAAAATGAATCCCAGACTTGTTGGTCAGGTTGTCGGTTGACCTATCGGTCGACCGACGTCTCTTATCGGCTGACCGACCTCTCGTCGGTCAGAAATCCAGAGACACGAAATTCCTGCACTTGTACGTCGGTTCACCGACATGAGTCGGTCCACATCGGTTCGTTTCTCGGTTCGAAAAGCAGAGACACGAATTTCTACAATTATAACGTCGGTCAGGTCGTCGGTCGACCGACCATGCATCGGTTCGAATTCCAGAGAGCTGAAATTCAATGAAAACAGGTTCTGTACCTGTCGGTCGACCGACAGATGCCCAGAAGCCCAGTTCGAGCTTCAGGTTTTCTGAAGCCAAACTTCTGGCTTTTGGTCCATTTGAGCTCTAACCACTCTAATGCATTATAAATCATAAAAACATGTAAGTACTTGCCTTGATTGAAGGTTTATTGATGAAAACCCCTTGTTTAGCTTGAGTTTTGAGATAAAAACCCCTTTTATCCAAGCTTTGAGTCTTCACAATTGAAAACAAACTTGAAGGAGATGAAGAAGATGATGAAGGCTCTTCAAACCTTACTGGTGAGCTTCTAATCTCCACTCTTGATACAAGTATTGGAAGAAAGAAGTTAGAAACGAAGAAGAAGAAAACGAAAGGGGCTAGGGTTTGGAGAAATGAGAAGAATGACTCATTTGAGTCATCCCTTAAGCTTATATAAGCTTAATTTGCAACTAAGTCTTCCTCTTCTTTACTTATTACAATTTGAGTCAAATGACGGGTCACTCGACTAACTTCTCGTCGGACGAGTTCATGTCTTTGACGAAAGTTAACGTACTCGTCAAGATACGCGTGTTGGCATCGAGAGTTTCCATATTCGACGAAATACGTGAAATTTTGTATTTACATAAAAGTCCTTCAATTACATGTTTGAGTTCAAAACTCCATTTAATTCATTTACCATCCTTAGGTGTCATCTCATTAACCCTAAATCATTCAATTTAGGCTAATTCAATATCAATTGACCATTTTCTTTTATTGACCTAATTAAACATGGTTAATTAGCATTAATTCAGATTAATGAGAGTTAATCCTGATTAACTCGGGACGGGGTCTTACACCTATCTAGTGGACGGTTTCAATCAAACAATCTCCCAGTTGCCCTTTCGTAGGTATTAAATTATTTTGCTTGCCGTATTTAGTCAGTATATTTTTAATCTATGGTGCCACTATATTAGTTTTTCAATCCATTTTTCTAAAAAAGTTTTTGCAGTCGTGAATTCTTGTTTTGTGCTCTCTCTCTCTCTCTCTCTCTCTCTCTCTCTGCGTGTGTTTTTGTGAACCCACAACATCTTCACTGCAACCGTACATGATTTCCTTCTGATATGCAGATTTCTCATGGTAGTTCACATGGACATTCTGGGGTTACGAACAGAGGAGGTTTAAGTGTCGTTGGAATCCCTGCTTATAGTAGTAGCATGAATGGAGTTGGGGGTTCCATTCCTGGGATGCCTCCAACCTCTGCTGCTGTCGGTAACCGGAGTCTCCCTGGGTTGGGAGTGTCTCCAATTTTGGGAAATGCAGGATCTAGAATAACAGGTTCAATGGGAAATATTGTTGGTGGAGGCAACATCGAACGGAGTATAAGCTCTGGTGGAGGATTAGGTGTTCCTGGCCTTGCATCACGTGTAAATTTGGCTGCTAACAGTGGATCAGGGAGTCTTAAGTGTACAAGGTCCCAGTAGACTGATGAGTGGTGTGCTTCGGCAAGGTAATGACTTCAGTTTATCACTGTTTCCTATTTATTCTTTTTTCCTTGGTTTTCTCCCTCTTTTTTGTTTTGTTCGTGTTATCTGTCAATAGTACAAAGTCAATTCGTGCTTATTATTCATTCATCAGATAGCAATCATCTATTTTCAGAGGCATGCATATTTTCATATGCAGATGCCCCCGTGCTTAAGTTCATTTAGAAAGTTATGTGGAAATACTATTAAGAACTAAATCAAATGAGCTCGATGCCTTACTGTCTAAAGCCATTGGACACTTGGGAAAACTGTCCAGGCCTTAATAGCAGCTAAAGAGACTCCAATTTTAGCATGGTATCAACATTTTCTTTAGTTAGAAAGATGATTACTCGTTATTGTCGTCGTCGTCAAAGCCTTATCTCATTGAAGGCTTAATTTATTCAAGTACCACCACAGGTTTGTATTACTAAAGAACCACCCCAGATTGCTGGAAGCAAGCATGTTCTTAGTTTGCCAGGTAATTGCAACTTGAAAGGATGGGATCATTGCTTTAGAGAATCTCTATGGACCAATAAGAAGTATAATTCTATTGAATGGTTCAATTGAAAAGAACAGTTGTCCCTTGATAAGCGTTTTATCCTTTCCTTTTTGGTTTGGAGCCATGTTGTCCCTCTTTGTTCTGTTTAGTTTTTTTGTGGCTTCTTTTGGGTGGTGGCTAGAGGGCGAGCCTTGGCGCAACGATAGAGTTGCTCCTTTGGTGACCTCGAGGTCACGGGTTCGAGGCGTGGAAACAGCCTCTTTGCAAAAATGCAAGGGTAAGGCTGCGTACACAAGCGCCCACCCTCCCCCTACCCCCGCTTAGCCGGGGAGCACTTTGTGCACCGGGTGAGCCCTTTTTTTTTTTGGGTGGTGGCTGTCTTTTTGAGGGGTTTTCTCACAGCCGCTTCTCAGTATAAATCTTTTATGCTATAAAGCCTCTTCTTTTTAATACAAGTTATCATTTCAAGAAAAAAAAAAAACAAGAGAAAAAAAGATAATAAAAAACGGCTGAACATTATAAGTACATAGTGTAAAGAAACACATCAAATGGTTGGATATGATCTAGCATAAACTGCAAGTCTTGCCACTGATTCCTGACTCTGAATGAACAAAATCGATAGAGGGGAAGCTCAAAAGAGTTGAAGGCATTGAAGTTTATAGGTGATTAGCTGATGTTCTACATGGTTCAACGCAGCAGCCGCATTATCGGCCGTAGCGGTCGAGGCCGCTGCGCTGTTTTGAAAATAGCGGTGCGACAGTCTAAAACCTAGTGAAGCGAATCAGTTTTAAGTTTAAACATTGTTTTTCTTATTTTTTCTCATCAATAACCTTTCCTAAAGTTGTCTCCGCTCTAATATGGTTTCATATAACCAAAGAAACACAAGATTGGTTGTTATACAAGATTCAGAATTTTTTTACCACTTAAAAAATTCACACCGCCACACCGCTACGTATCGCCGCAACTGCTACATATTGCCCGCTACATCGCGTTTTAGCCACTGACCCTATGCGAACCGCTATTTTGATACTTGGTTCTACTCCTTGCTTTGCCAAAATATACCTTTCCTCATTGGGCATCTAAGGACGTGGCTGAAAGTCAATTGGATTTTACTGACAGAATCAATAATTCCTGCAATTCCTGTAAGTCATTACAGCAATGCACCTCCCTAATTCCAAACTAATGACGCACTTGGAAAACCCTTCCGTTATGAGTCTCAAAATCCAGGAGGGGATAGCTTCCTGAAGTCTCGCTCTGTAGTGCCTCCAGGCCCAAGAATCTCTGGATTATGTCCACATCAGCACATCACTATGTCTGATCTTTCTACACCTCAGCGGGGCCTAATTTGTATGCACACTACCATTGTAGTTGATCTTCAAGATGCTGCAAGTGAAAAAGGGCTTAATGAGGCCTAACATTCTGCACCGATTACTTTACTCAATGACCTCATGCCAGCTGTGCACAATGGACACTTCGAAAGCACTTCAATGTGACTGCCCACAAAGCCACATGTAATGATAGACACGGGTAATGGGATTCAACAAGCCAGCTTCAAATATTTAGGAGACGGATATGGGTACAACATCACTTGACATATATTTCGAAAGTTTTTATTAAAGTTAAATTTGGCTAGGGCCCATTAATTAGTATGCCATTTATTTTATACAGGTTAAATTTTAATAGGTGGGCTTATTGCGGATCCACAAATCTTAAGTTAGATGAGCCCAATTATGAGTTATAAGGTGGGTTTGAGGTCTTAAAACAAAAGAACCACAAAAAAGGGGGCAGACTTTAAAAAATGGAAATACACTTTCCCCTCAACACCGAATGTATAGTGGATTTTGACTTCTTCATCCTTAAAAATACAACAGAAGGAGGGTGAATGTAAAATGGAAATACTATTTTAAGTGTTGTCAAATGTCAATAGTCTAAAGTGGAGTGGGTTTTGAGTTACGGTCGGTCTTTAAAAAAAAACAGAAGGGGGCTCAATGTAAAAAAAAAGTGACGCCCTTTTAAAGTGGAGGGGTGATTCTATATGCACCCACTACTATTGCTGTAAGCACCCACTTGCTGAACTCACCCCCCCCCCCCCCCCCCCCCCTTTTATTTTCTTAAAAACGTTTTGCTGAGCCCACCCACCATATTTCCCAAACTGCCCACGCTCTCCTCTGCATTTCCTCTTCGTTCTCCTCTGCATTTCCCTCGTCGACCCTATTCGAAAAAAACGAGCGAAGGCATCATTGGACATCGCTTCTCCTCCTCTTGCCTTCCCTCTTCTCGGTCGTTCTCCCTCCAAAGAGCATCAGTGCACATCGTTCCTGCTTCTTCTTCTTCTTCTTCACAGGACGCGTGAGGTAAGTTCTCATTTTTCATTTTTCTTCTTCTTCATACGTTTATCATGTTTACATTCCTTTTAGGTCGTAATTTCTTTGTTAGATAGTAGATAAGTATATTACGAGCTAATTCATGTGCATTCGAAGTACTGAATCTTTTCACTTTGCCAAAAATCGTGGCATTTTTCGCGATCTGCTCGGCAATGCAGAACCGTGCACCAAATGTTGTGCACGGCAAATGTATACTGTGCATGGTTTTTCTGCACGATAAAATAAACCGTGCATAAATGTTTTGCACGGAACCTGTAAACCGTGCAAAACAAATATGCACGGTAAACATATTCCGTGCATAAAATTGTTGCACGGAAAAGTTGTGCCGTGCAGAACGATTTTGCACGATACAATTCAACCGAGCAGTACAAGAAAAAAAGTTTTCTTCGTATAATGATTTTTTCTTCCTAATGATTTTTATTTTAAATCCAGATTTGAAGATATGCCTAGGAGACCAGCTCGCCGTATTGGTGGCATCTCACATCCTACCGGTGGACGTGGTAGTACTTCTAGCGATCCACCCAGAGTGCGGGTGAAGGTTGGCGTTGCTAGACCTCCTCGCCGTCAATGGCCAACGGCGTCTGAACGAAGACGCAAATTACGGCAGGATCCACTGCCTGAGAGCTCTTCAGAGGATGATTCCTCAGAGGATGAGGCAGGGCCGTCTAGTCCTCCCCAACCATCCAGTACTCCGATTGCGCCAGTAGGGGAGGATGATTCCTCAGAGGACCAGGCACAGCCACCCAGTCCTCATGCCTCGGCAGCAGGGGATGGACCTATTCCAGGCGGTCCGGCCGACGAGTCCGTCCTTGTGAGTTTCAGGACTCACGTGGCCATATCCATATGGGACGGGGAGGTACACGTTCATTCTTTATATGTTTTAACTAATTCTTTATATAATACCAGATGCTAATGAAGATTTATACTATACTTGTAATGTGCAGGAACGTGGCCCTCTCAAATGTATCAGTCATTGGCGGCAGTTGAAGGACTGGTACATACCTCGGCCTGGAGATCGTCTTGATATTGAGGTGCCTATGTTTCGCGCTATCATAGAAGAGTCTGGATTGGCAGACCTGAGGCATTTCAGCTACAGATATATCTCCTGCCCCTTGGTCTCGAGCTTTGTGGAGAGATGGCAGCCCGAGACCAATACCTTCCACATGCCGTTTGGTGAGATGACGATCACATTAGATGATGTGAGTTCTCTACTCGGCATCCCAGTCACTGGACTTCCTGTCCACGTATCTGCTACTATGGGATTTACTGACCAAGTAGATCTACTCGAGCTAGGACTGGGTGTGGATAGGGAATCTGCATCAGCCGAGTTGAACCTGGCACGGGGTGGGGTAGTGAGGATGGGGTGGATCCGACGGGTGTGCGGCGAAGTGACTCCCGCATCGTCGGATGAGGAGGTAGAGTGTGCAGCCAGAGGATATCTTCTTTACCTGTTGGGCTGTACACTATTCACTGATAAGTCCGCCACGAGGGTTCCTGTCTACTACTTATCCTTATTGATGGACCTGCCACGGGTCCGTCAATACGCATGGGGGGCTGCCGCACTTGCGTATCTGTATCGCCAGTTGGGGACCGCCACGAGGGCAGATGTGCGGCAGATTGCTGGATATTTGACACTGCTAACGGTAAGAACGGTACATTTTATAGATTCATATATCTTTATCATTATAATTGATATAAGTACTATATAATTATTAATATTTGTTGTCATTTGTAGTCTTGGGTGTACGAGCACTTCACATTCGCACGTCCTCCTGCACAATGGGGACACACCGCAGGGATGCCTCTAGCAAGCCGCTGGAATCCTGGACAGGATTCCGGAAATGCCATTGAAAACATACAGCTGATGCGGGAGAGATTGGATGCCTTACACCCGAGTGAGGTGAGCACCCATTTGAGCGTTTTATGTTATATATTTCTGACTTTCTTTATTTTTTTCTTTTACGTTTTTTGAGAAGGAGCATGTTTTATTATATTAGTGACTTGTTTAGTTTACTTATGACAGATTGCTTGGGATCCGTATGCTAGTGTTAGGGCCCATCATCCACTACAGCAGATATCATTCTTCTGTGGTTGCTTGAGGTCCCTAGATGTCATTGAACCCTACCACCCACACAGGGTTCTTCGACAGTTCGGCTACGTACAGACCATCCCACCCGCACCTCTTGCCCCCATCCGTGCTACTCGGGGTAGTACTGCCGGTAAATACAAGGTCTCCTATACGTTTCTGGATCAGTATTGGATTACTTGGGAGGACCATGTATTATCTATTGCGCACCGCGGCCATCGTGCACATCATGCATGGGAGTGTTCGCGGGACTACCTCGATTGGTACACTAGGATATCTCACCCTCGTGTACAGAACCCCGCCCGCCATTCCCACTATGACCCTAATGAGGGTAGAGAGGACCCGACTCCGAGAACGGTGAGTGCATTGTAAACTATCTTATTTCGTACATTGAAGCAAGTATTGTTTAAAATTTAATATGACACATTCTATTGTCTCTTATAGGTCCTTTGAGCAAAGGATCATATTCGTGCCACGCTTGAACGAGGTGACCAGCCAGTTGACTTCTACCAGAGGGCACTGCGGACTACCCTCGAGATTCTTGATGGCTTGCCGGTGACGTATCGTCGGCGTGCGCAACAATGATGCTCGGAGGACTCTTTGATAACATGCTTTTGTTTTTGTATAAAGGATATTTTATTATTTTTTTTTAGAGACTTGTGGGATGTATAAGTATTTTTTTTTTTTAGAGACTTGTACTACAAACTGCCACATTTCAATCAATGAATATTGATTTTTGTACAAGAACTTGTTTGTTTTTGGAATTCTGGTTGTGAAATTGTGATATATAGTTCATCTCAAATTTTTTTTTTTAAAACATCTACATTCCTCTTCGAATTTGGATACAAATAGTTTCACTATTCTAAGTTAATGCATGAATAATCCACAGTTACCAATAATGCACGGCCAACATATGCCGTGCAAATGCAATCTGTTCAGTATACATATGTCGTGCAGAACCATTCTGCTCGGCTAATATATACCGAACAGATCCATTCTGCTCAGCAACTGTTGGCCGTGCAGAATGGTTTCGCACATATATTTTGTGTGCCTTTTCTTTGTGTGCCTTGTAATAGATGATTTATTGTATGATAGATTCGCCAACCCACAATCAACTAAGGAGGGTTATGATGGAATATAAAAAAATAAATGATGGAAAGCATAACAACTTGATTGCATTTCAACATCATTTCTTACAATTTGTTTACATCGAGTTCAAAGTACAAGAAATTAATCACTGTCAATATTAACCGACTCGCGTGTTGCGACACTGTCTCCAATTATTTCTTTGAATCGCTCGATGTTCTGCGCATATGGTAGTTGCCATCCGTCAGCATTAGGATGGTGGTGTCTATACCAATTTGTCGCAATAGGAGGAATGGGAGCCCCGGGTGTCATGAAGACTTGAACAAAATGGTTACCATTGACAAAACCGATCGCGATAACTTTGCGATCAGAAGATGGAATCGGGGTTGATCTCAAAGGCAGGAAAGTAAGGCACTGTTGCAAAGAAAGATGGATCAATACAACATTATAATATGAAGCTACCAGATGACCCATGTCTGGCATTGTCATCCAACGAGCAAATGGAGGATGGCTGTCGTAGTACGCCAATGCATAATACAGTTCCCCAACCCTATCATCTCCGCCATATAGCAATGAATAATAATTTTGATGCCTCTGTAGTTTATTGCTTAAATCCAGTCTAACCTGCATCCAACCATCCTCGCTCATTCCCAATAGACCAGCTACTGCTCTGAAACCACAGTTACCATCCGCCTCGACATCCTTAATAGTCTCGATATAGGGTCCTAATGACTTAGGAAGTTGATGCTCGAATGTGCTTGAACGAGTGCGTCGAACACTTAATTTGTCCTTCCCCTTCTTCGAATCTAGACTGTTGGTTCTCGATGGAACGGTAGCCTCGATCGAGAGTGCATACTCAAAAGCAGATGGTTCCCGACGCGTAGACCGATCCAACTTCTTCTTTTTCGGGGATGAACGACCCCGGGTGTTCAATTTAACATCCGGCTCAAGAAGAGAAGTAGATGACGGACACCCCAACTCTCTTAGTTTTTTCAATATTTGTATTTTACCAGCGTGATCGGTACTATGAAATCTCTTATTGATCAATTCGAACTCGGAAGTGGTGGTTAATTCGGGCCCTGCATTCTCCTTAGTGGATTCTAAATTGAGCTTCCTCCAGTATTGATGGACACAACTCAGTGGTATTTGAGTGCCTTCCCTTATGTATTCGGCAATCTCGTGTGCACATGGTAACCCATGTGTCCGTCGAATTACGCACCCACATGCCAAGGAATCTGGACCAATATAACAAGCTCTGATCGACTCATTCAATATTATATCCAAAGCATTCCTTGATATGAATCCTCTCAACTCGCGAAACAGTGCAGGTTTGAACTTATGTTGCACGGTGTTCAAGCTCTTTTCAAATGAAGCCTTTATCTCCGTAAAGAGCAACTCAAGCAATGCATGGATAATCTGCCAGGACGAATCAAAGCTACTGTTCGATGTGCCAAGGTGTCTCTTCAATTTTGCATGTGCACTCTCAGCCCTATTCGTAGTCACGTTTCCAAAGTGCATATGCCGATCCGTCCAAGCAGCTACAAATTGTTCCTTATGGTTACTCAACCATGATTTCTTCACATAATCAACGGCGTTTGGATACCCACAGAAATTCCGGTCCAATGCACTTAAAAACTGAATGTAGTCATTTTCAGTGGGAGAGACTACCAACATGTTCCAACTAGATATAAACGCATCCCATCTGTCGTTGGTCTCAAAATACTTCTTACAATTTGCCAATATGTTCCTAGAAATATGCCACCTGCATAATAAGCTTGCTGCATTCGGAAAGACAACGTGTATTTCATTGATGAGTGCTAACTCTCTATCAGTTACAACGACACGGGGCATAATACATCCATCCATCAATTCCTTAAGCCTCTCCAAAGCCCATCTGTAATTGGCCTCCCTCTCTGATTCAAGGTACACAAAAGCAACGGAAAAAGTCAATTGAGTGGATGTCACACCAACGATCTCAAGCAAGGGAAGTCGATATCTATTAGTCTTGTACGTACAATCCATTATCAGAACTTCTGGAAATGCACGTAACAACTGAATAGATGATGGATGTGCCCAGAATAGGTCCATCGTAGCATCTGTAGATGGGTTGCTAGTGTGATACTCAATGTAGTTGTTCTGCTCCAAATGCATCATGAGTTGTTGCATCTGTGATCGACCGGCCAACTCAGTCACCCTCCACTTTTGACGGGCATTGTAAATACTCTTCATCGAAGTAGTGTTGTGCACGTCCCTTTCTTGCAGCGTACGAAGGATGTTCCTTGGCTTCACCATACTCTTCGACATATCAATCAAAACATTGAGTTCCTCCCCTGATAGCCTTCCAGCAAATGAATGCCCCTCGAGATATTGTGCGTTTGGATGATTGTGCAACCCACAAACCACTGTTAACATCCAATCATCATCATTTGCCAACTTTCGTCCCTTCAAAGCGAAAGGGCAATTACACTTCTTCGTTCCCGTTGCCTTATTAGGATTTCTGTTTTGAGGGACCTTCGATTGACCCTTATAGCTTCCGCTTCTCTCACAAGATAACATTATTCTCGGCTTCCTACCATCTCCACCAGCATCTGAAGTTTTGATTACAATAACCAACCCATGTTTCTTTCCAACTTCCCTTGTCCATTGGATTAGGTCCTCTCGGCTTCTAAATATCATGTCAGTGGTGAAGACATTAGTAAAATCCATAGAGCACTCACTGGCACCGGTTGACTGAATCTCCTGAAAATATAATTGCTAAATATTAGTATATTAATGCACAACACTATATGTTGTCCTTGTGAAATATGCTCGGTTTACTCATGCTGTGCAAAACATTTTTGCACGGAATAAATACGCCGTGTTAAATGTTTTTGCACGGAATAAATATGACGTGCAAAATACTTTTGCACGGAATAATTATTCCGTGCAAAAGTATTTTGCACGTCATATTTATTCCGTGCAAAACTAGAATGTTTGATGCTATTCCGCCGTGCAAATTTCACTTGCACGGCTCTGGTATACCGAACATGACGCGCGAATTTTAATTAAAACGATGAAAACGAACTAAAATGTATACCTCCTCTGGATAGATCGTTAGTTGCTTGTCCATATTGAAAATGCCTACTTCCAATAGACAATGTGATGAAGGAAGATGAGTGCCTCCAATATCTTCAAACAAATGGATGAGACTTGAGCAAACTTTGTAAGAGTTAGAGAAGATGATGAGGAAGGAGATGAAGATCAATGGGGATGAATGAGTGCAGATGAAATGGTCGAACAGTGGATGTAATGGATAATTAGGATTAAGAAGAAAAAGAAGCAGAAAAAGAAGAAGAAGTGATGAGTAGAGAGGAGGGTAAGAAACGTAGGAGAAAGGAAGAGGTTGATGGTAAAGGGTGAGTTGGTCATTTGACATTAGGGTATTTTGGTGATTAAAAAAAAATCAAAATGTGGGTGCATACAGCAATAGTAGTGGGTGCATATAGAATCACCCAAAGTGGAGATTTGCCCCTTTTCATTGTGGACAGCAAAAACTAGAGAAACAACAGCAATGGAGAGGAGGAAAAAAGAAAGAAAAAAAGAAGGAAGAAAAAAAAAAAAAAAAAGAAGAGAAGAAGCTGAGGAAGGACTACCTGGCAGCGGCAGCAGTTGAGCATATCTAGCAGCAGCAACAATTGAGCACCAATCAGCCTCTTTCTCCTCCTCTCCCTTTTCTTTCTCTTGGTCGCACGAAAGGGGTAAAGGGTTAGGGTCTTTCCCCCTTTTAAGTTAAAATAATATCACATGAATCAATTAGAAGATTTCAATTGAAAATCACTGTTTTACTCAATTTCGGATGAATTGGCCCAATCTCTCTCTCTCTCTCTCATAAAATACGACAAAGCTGTATCCGCACCTATCCCAACAGTATCTTGCTGTATCCTGTACCCAGATCCGTATCGGACCGTATCAGTACGGGTACCATACGTGAAATGCCGTATCATAGGCCACATGTTCTTTGACCATGGAAACTACTACAGCTTTTCCTCTTCTTCCACAGAAGCCAGATAGTCACCATTAAATATAGAAGGTTCTTCCTCTTATTTATCCTGTAATCAAAATTTGAAGCTTTTATAAAACGAGAGAGTGAGGGAGAACCCACTTATAGCCAGGCAGCGAGGGAGAATCCACTTGTAATTGAACCAGGCTGAAATTAAATTCCATACGAACTGAGCAAATGGGGTCTTAGGAGGTGGTTGTCTGTAGACTCCATGTCTGCTCAACACATGGGGAAGGCATTAATTACTATTCTTTTAAGTTTTAGTAGTTTGGTAATCCATTTAGTAGTTCCTAGTATTTATTTGATACATATAATGAAGTTTTTACTGGTTTTGCAGCACCCCAAGTGATATCTATGCTAGGAAATTCTTATTCTACTTCTGGAGGCCCATTATCTCAGAGCCAAGTGCAAGCAGGGAATAATCAATTAAGTTCCATGGGAATGTTAAATGATGTTAACTCTAATGATAATTCTCCTTTTGACATGAATGATTTCCCACAGTTGACCGGGCGCCCGAGTTCTGCTGGAGGACCTCAAGGGCAATTGGGTAGTTGATTAACCTTTCGATATTATCCACGCTCTCCCCCAAAAATGGTTCTCTTGCTGGCTGCAGCTGATTCATTAATTTGCAGGTTCTCTACGGAAGCAAGGTGGCGTTGGTGTTAGTTCTATTGTCCAACAGAACCAAGAATTCAGCGTCCAGAATGAAGATTTTCCAGCTTTACCTGGATTTAAAGGTGCTTTAGTTATTATTAACTTTTAATCGTTGTGTAAGACCCCGACCCGAGAGACCTCGATTAGTGTTAATTAAGTTGGGTCTTAGTCATAAGTGTGTTTAGTGGATTTGGACTTAGTTTTGGGTTAGAATAGCTTTTATAATAGCTTTGGGGAATTTTGAGAGCCTTCTTGATTTGTGGGACCCTTTGGGGGTTCTTGTTACGGATGTGCGTGAGCTTGGGGGTTTAATCATGATTTCCTAAAATTATGTTTTTAATCCCGTTTGACTTATCTCATTATTCTCTACAACTTTCGTGTTGACTTCGTTCTCATTCGAGAGCCCGAAACTCGACTTTTCTCAACTTGAGGGCAAAACAGTCTTTTTACCCAAAATCTGGACACGATTTTCAATGTCACCAAAACTTGCAAAACATACACTTTTTGGAAACTAGATATTTCGTCGAACAACTTTGTCTTCTTGGTCGAATTCATTTGAGGTTCCAATACGCATGTTTTTAGCCCGACGAATGTTTTAAGTTGTGGGACCCACTCTCTCCTTTGTATATATAGAGAACCCACATTCCTCATTCCATTTGCTTGCCCTAATTCCTGCACGAGAAGCTCCAGCAGCAGCCACCTCTCTCTTTTTCTCCTTGTGTTCTTCCTTATAAATCATCATCAAAGCTTGCTCAAATCGTGATGGAAGCTTCACAAATCTTGTTCCCCTTTGCAAGAGCTTTCATTTGGTACCGTTTTTGAGGGGATTCTTAGATTTCAAATTTCTCCTTGGGCTGGCCTTGCTTATTTGAAGACCTTCTAGGTAAGATCTCATTTCCATCTCCTAGGTTCTTGGTTGTTGAGTCTTAGAGAAGCTCCATTTCGATTATTGAAAGATTTTGTTTTGTCTTGCTTGGAGTTTGATATTCTAGGGTTAGATTTGGGGGTTTTTGTATAGGTGTTTGATTGTGAGCTTAAGAGGTGATTAGAGCTCAATTTGATTAGCATTGGACCTAAGGCAAGTGGATGAATTGATGCATTTAATGTGAAAATCAGATTTATGCATTTTCTTAATTTTCTCATTTATGATTGGATTTGCTTAAATCATGATTATGAATTGTCTTCTATTGTTTTCAAATGCAGCTATTAATGTGTCTTTCCATCTTTTGCAAATGTGCATTGCTCTATGTCAAATTTGAATGGCCTATGTTATATTGGTTTCTAAGTGATTTGAATGGAAGGAAAAATGGAGTGTGGGGTGAATGTTTTGGAGACTCAACTGGTGGAGTTTTTAACTCAATATTGTATAGGGATCCGACCCTTAAAAATGAGAAAAGTTGGAGGAAGGAAGGACTGAAAGTCTGCTTTAGAAATGCTGTGTTCGCAGCTGTCGGTCAGCTGTCGGTCAGCTTGTCGGCTGACCGATATCCAACCAACAGCGAGCCGACAGCTCTCGGTTCCATTTCCAGAGAGCTGCAAACTTCTGAAATTTTCTGATGCAGAGGTGTCGGCTAACCGACAGGTGACCGACACCAGTTCGGTCCCAATTCCAGAAAGCTGCAATCAGCCAGAATTTCTGTGGGTCAGCTGTCGGCTGTCCGACATCCCCATGTCGGTCGACCGACATACAACCGACAGACTCTCGGCTCCATTTCCAGAGAGCTGCATTTCTTCCATAAATTCTGATACTGTAGCGTCGGCTGACCGACATGACCCTGCCGGCTGACCGACATGGCCCTGTCGGCTGGCCGACATCGGCCGAGGAGCTAACCGTTGGTCAATTTCTTCCTGGTTTCTTTTGGAGAACATATGAGACTATACTGTAGAAAAACCCTCATCACCCTAATCTCGTTAAAGGTCTTGTAACTTATCAATGTGCGTAAGGTCCCGGGTTGTCTCTAATTCTTTTGGAGTACCAAATAAATATTTAATTGACAAACGAGACCCTATACACATTGATTTAAATCTTGGACCCTCAACACTTGGCCCGGAGATTTATAGAATTCATTTGTACCTGATTTTACCGGATTTCACTTGTAGATTTCAAGTTTCGTGCCTTGTAACTAGTCTTGCCCCGGATATAGTTTTTAGCATAATTGCTATCTTGTTCTTGCTTGACCTGATGTGATATGTTTTATACTGATTAGCATCTTGCCCCGATATATATACGTATTGTTTTGTTTTCTTGCACATGACCTATGAGTCGGCACCACTAAGCTTGGATGTACCTTATCGGTTTGATCCACCGGTTTGGAGATCCCCCTCTTGTCCTGCCAGCTGCAACCTGGGTCTTGTCTTGTATTGCTATCTGGTTCGCTACCGTGTTCTTGTCTTGCTATATGTATATGATTATATAAATTCGTTGACTCTCTTCACCTCGTGTAACTGAGGTCAACGTCGTTGTATCTCCTCACCTCGTGTGATCGAGAGCAACGCCCTGATAACTCTCATCACTTTCGTGAGAGAGGATTTAGCTTTGTGTGGTTGCCACATTGTCAGTTCCTTATTCTTGGTACCTTATTGTTTTATATTGTTCATGCCTTCACCTATTAAATGATGCATTGTCTTTTACGAAATTCATTATTTATACAGGTTTTCAATATGTTTTATAAGGTATCATTCTTTCAAATGTATTATCATATCTTTTCACCTACCTGCCAGACCGTTGTGTCTGATCCATTTATTTTGGTACTCAGGTCCCGAACCCATTACCATTGAGGAGGAGCCCGAGGAGGCGGTCGGTGAACCGTAGCGCGTAATAGAGTGGCAAGCTGACGATGTCATGTAGACATTCGTTCAGGCTTTGAGAACGACACTTTTTGGGAGTTGTGATAATATCTTTTGGGTTTATTCTTTTGTCATGTATTGGTCTTTGTTGACCATTATTTTTGGGGCAACTAATCAACTGATCTTTTGTATATATATTTAACCTTACTTTTGGGAAGTATGCTAATGATCATTGCTCATTCTGATATCTTGTCATATCAAATTATAAATCAGTCTTGTTTATGGAATGGATTAGCACTAATATGATTTACTGCACGCTTCCGCAATCTTGAATATGTGTTTGATATATTTTTATGTGAGATGATATGCATGAATAATCCTCACCGCGGAACCCTGTGGGAAATCACGTGCACGGATAAATGTTTTCTTAACTCCGTGTGTGGATTAGCCAAAGAGATGCACGTGGCGCGGCATCATCATAGTCCCGATCCCGGATTTGGTCCCCTAACCCGGTCCGGGGTCGCGACACGTTGCTATGGTCTGATGCAGTTCTTTTAGATGGGTAGTTGTATGAGTTTGAGCTTCAGAAGACTGTTCACCTCATGGCCTCTCATTGCTTGCATGCATGCATACACATTCTCATCTATTTTCAATTCATGTCCTGTAAAAAAATTGCTTATTCACACCATTCAATGTGATAAGCCAAATGTAGATGGAGATTTGTTAAGGGACTATTTAGTGCAGATTTAGCATTCACCATTGAAAGCCTTTCCATGAGACTGGATCTTATAATTGTAATGCAGTCTGATCCACACTAAGGTGTAGATCAACTTGCTACAAACAGCCACACCGCTAAAAGATTAGGAAAGTCGCAATGTCAAGACAATAAAGGTAAACATATGGCTTCCAAATGGCTGGATTCGGGTTAGGCCCACATGGACGTGCGTTTGGGTATGCTAAGGATAGTAAGGCCCGGAACTGAGTTTGAGTTTGACACAGACTGAACTTGTGCTCAAGCCCACCCATATGGGGGATATTGGGTTTCTGTACCCTAAGTCTCCAATCCAGGATGTTTGTAATCATAACTTGATGCTCATGGACCCTGAGTCCCCAATCCAGGAAGTTTGTACTTATAGCTTGATGAGCATCGAGCCCAAGTCCCCAATCCAGTTCATCAACATTTTGAAAACTACATGAGGACCAAAGGACAGTCTGTTTCCCATTTGGTAGCCTGAAACCAGTGTTTTCAAATCCCGACTTGGGCAGAGCTCAGGTTGGGCATGGACAGTCCTAGATGCACTCACAAGCAGATGCCATCTTTTTTGTTGACTTCTCTTGACAGGGATATTCCATAACTGGCATTGATCTTCATGTCCAACAAAGAGTGGGAAGACCTCCACTTGCCCCTTTCACTCTATCTGTTTGACGAAGAGAATAACCAAAGATAAATGCTGTAGGTGCAGAAAAATAATGACCCACAATAATCTGGGTGCCTTACAGGACTTATCCAAATGTAGAGCTTAAGCTTAACCTGCTGCCTGGAAACCTGAAAGGAAAAGAGCGAACGGTCAGAGGACCCTGGCCTGGACGACGCAAGGCCCTCCGATGCCTAAGTCAGCGAATGAACTGGAACAAAGGAAGGAGAGGGAGAAGAGAGACAGGGTAACGGCTCCTTGGGTTGGATTGTGCGTACCTGTCATGGAAAGTGTTGTCTTTTTTATAGAAGAGGATGCCTACGTTGCATGGGGGAGGTTGATGATGACGCCTTGACGTGCCTAGGGGCGCCATCATGTCAGCCCACCATTCATTAAATGGGGGTCGACCGATCAACCCATAAAGCAATAAATGCCAGTCGGGTCAGCCTACAATGCATTTAATGCGTGTCGTGTTGGGCCAGATTGTGTTGGACGCCTTCGGCGGCAAGGGTACCGTCGGATCCTTCCTCGGGCCTTGCCTTGATTTGCCTTTATCCGTTGGATGCTGCCCTGTCAGCGATCTGATAAAGATTATGGACGGCTGGATGTCACATATGTCCCCTTGGTTCGCGCCCCTACTCCTCCACGTGTCCGATGACGTGGGGAACGAAGGGCGCGAGTGGAGAGTCTCTTCCTGCTTCGGCTTCCATCCCGATGTCTTCGGCCGAGATGGAGTTTTTAACCTAGGTGGGCGCCTGGGCAGCCGAGCTCGGCGCTAGCGGCCTGGTCCTGTTCGGCTTCGGCTGAGGCCTCTGTCCCGGTAGCCGTGGTGAGCCTGAGGCTTCATGATTAGCGCGTGGGGGGCACGTGAGGCTTGTGAGAATGCGTAGTCCCATTGGGTAATTGTGATTAACGTAACCCCGGAGTCGTGAAAATCTCCCCACACAAATGCAATAACACAAGCCTATCCAATCCATGGAAGTCCCCTCTTATTGGGTGTTTAGGTGAATGTGAGGGTGGTAGATTTGATCATAGGTTGGCCCAGGGTCCAACAGGCCAGTGCTCATGGTTTTATAAAATTACGGGTGTTCTGCATAGTTGCCGATGCCATTTGCATTACACACACTGACCTCCTAGACTTGGTAATGTCACTAAACAGGCTAAGGCTTTTAATAGAAGGAAGCTTTCTTTAATCAGGGCATAGACAATATCTGGTCCCCGACAATAAGTCGAATCCAGATTAAAATTCGAGTTGCTAATGTCAATACCCTTCAAAAGTATAAAGATCATTGGCTGTTGGCTGTAAGCCTGTAACCATGTCCCAATGAGACCATCATCATCGAAGAGCCTTACATGTTAATCTCTTCCACCACATCCTCTCCAAAAAGATGTGAGCCTGCTTTATTTTGTCCTCTTTGACCTTTTCTAACTGCTCCATTAACAAGGCTTAACACGGCAAGGCTTGGACTTGATGTGTGTAACGTCTCTGCAGTGAATATGTGTGTGCACGTTCAAAACAAAGATCCTTCTTGGATGAACTCCTTGTATATATGGTAATGGTGATTGTGTTTCGTTGCACATCCATATTGGTTAAGTGGTAACTTTTGTTTTACTGTTCATAGCTTGTTAGGGGAGTTTCAGTAAGGAGGATTTAGTAATCTTTTTTTCAGGTGAACGTTAATTAACCAAGTTTCATCCCTGCTTGGATTATTTAAGCCAAAATGGCAGAGCGTTAAGGTAAAACCACCACCTCAATGGTGTCTTAAAAGAAGAATTGAAACATAGGCGCCCTTTCATCTGCCAAACCTTAATGCCTGCGTGACTTAATTTTTGCTAGTGGTCATTTATTTATTTTTTCTTTTTTAAATGTTTAGGTTTTAAGGAACTCCTGGATGCATTATCATCATCACCGTTATCATCATCAAAGCCTTGTCCCAACTATGTTGGGGTCGGCTACACGAATTCTGTTTCTCCATTCCAATCTTTCTTGAGCCATCCTGGATGCGTTATACGTTGGAACTGTTGGCCATTCCTAAGCATGCAGTGACCAATGGGCCGCCCATGGTTTATTTCCCCTAACCTAATGCCCAAAGATTCTCACTCAGCCAAATTTAACGTTGCTCTGAGTTTTCTAGACCCTTGGATTGATTATGTGCATTTGTTGCTCATCCAACTTTATCTAATGGCTTTGATTTTGACAACTTTGAGGCCCTTGAAATTTTACCTCCCATGATTCCACCAATGAAAAAGTAAAAATAGAGCAGATAGTTCGAGATTTTTCATGCATGTAGTCCATAGGAAGACCTTTCAAACACCCAATGCTTTAATGATTGTCAAGCTCCCAGCCAAACGCCCAATGCGCTAATAATTGTCAAGCTCCCAATTAGCCCCACAGGCCAGGCATTTTTGTGCACATATATTCAATATTCATGCAGCACAACACTCAAGTCATTTTTCCCCAAGAAAAACGTACACCGTGTGGTTCACCTGGATGCGTGAAAATTAAGGCTTGGGGGATGGATATGTTTGGACATGAAGTAGTGGTGGCACAAAATCAGTCTGATCAAATGATTCAATCACTTAGGTTTAGGTCCTTGAAAGTCCGATAGCTGTATATTGAGCAAATTTATTGTGACAAAATCCGTCAGTGACTAATGTCTAGATCATTATCAAATTATGTTCAATGCTAATTCAAGGGGGGTTAGCTATGCGTGAAGGGATCAGGTTGACATAGGTGGGCTTGCTATATGAAAACAAAAGAAGGGACACTATTAAATAGGAGAGTTATGGAAAATTTGCCATGTATACATATACATATACATATATCATCAATGATCTCTTTGCTGATCCTGCCTTTTGACTGACACCTCTGTGGGACCAATTTCTAGGCCGCATTGTGATGCACCCAACACCCCAGATGAAAGATTTCCCTTGTATTTGTAGGGGACCAATTTCGAGGCCTGATCTGTACTGATTGGTCCCACCCCTGGATTTGAGATCAAGGGTGTAGGTGCAGAAAATAATGACCCACAATAACAGGGGTGCCTTAGAGGACTTATCCAAGGTGAAGAAGATGATGTGCCGCCTGAAAGCCTGAAAGGGAAGAGCAAACGGTCAGAGGACCCTGGCCTGGGCGGCGCAAGGCTCTCCGATGCCTAAGTCAGTGAGTGAACTGGAACAAAGGAAGGAGAGGAGGAAAAGAGGCAGAGTAACGGCTCTCAAGTATGGATTGTACGTACCTTGCATGTGGAATGAGGATCTATTTATAGACGCCTGGGTCGTATCTTTGCATGATACTTTGGCGTGGGTCCCATGACTTGATAGGGAAGTCATGATCAGCACACAAAGTAATAAATGCGATCCATTCCAGCCCACTTTGCATTTAATGCTAGTCAGATCAGCCCACATCGCATCTAATGCGTGTCATGTTGGGCCAGATCGTGTTGGGCGCCTTTGGCGGTAGATGTACCATCGGATCCGCCCTCGGGCCTTGCCCTGATTTGGCTTCAGCCGCTGGATGCCGCCCTGTCAGTGATTTGGTGAAGATTGTGGACGGCTGGATGTCGCATCTGTCTCACTGGCTCGCGCCCCTATTCCTCCACGTGTCGGATGACGTGGGGGGCAAAGGGCGCGAGTGGAGGTCCTCTTCTTGCTTCGGCTTCCGTCCCGGCACCTCCGGCCGAGGTGGAGCTCTCGGCCGAGGTGGGCACCTGGGTAGCCGAGCTCAGCGCTAGCGGCATGGACCTGTCTGACTTCGGCTGAGGACTCTGTCCCGGTCGCCGGGGTGAATCTGAGGTCACGTGGTTAGCACGCGGACAGGATGTAAGAATGTTTAATCCCACTTGATGGCTGTGATTAGCGTAACCCTGGAACTTAGGAAATCTCCCGACACAATTGCCCCCTAGCTTTTGACCTCTTGAGCGCCCTGGCCTTTAGGGGTCGGAAGCTAGGGAACCTGTCTGGAGAGGCAGCGATCATTGCTTGATGTCGCTTCAACTTTTCTGAGGCAATAAATGCTTTGCCCTGCCCGTCCTGGGAAGCGAACCGACGGCCACACGTGTAGCTTCTTCACTGACTGCGCTATCTCATTGATGGGTCGGGCGCGGATTGCGAAATCCATCCCTTCGAATTCGAGTTCTCCCTTTCCATAAATAGGGTCGTCTTCTTTCTTTCTCGTTTCTGATTTCCTTTTCCCTCGCCTTCGCCTTCGATTTCTGCTCTTCTCTTCGAGATCTCTTTAGCGAGGACGACAGTAGGACGCGCCCAGACCTGTCCTTGACTCGCCTTTTCGTCTCTGTAAGTAACTTCGTGCCTCTGTCTGATTTTTTTTTTAGGGTTTCTCGACTTCTAGGGTTTAATTTCGCTGTCTTCCTCTTTAGACATGGGCACGCCTAGGTTTCGGTTAGATACTGACGAGGGCATGGCTAGGTTTAGGGCCACTTACAGTATCCCGGAGTGAGTCCGCCTCAAGCCGGCGGATCCCATCGACTATGCCACGCGTCGCTGGTCCTGCGGCTGGATGCCGTTCCCTCTGATCTCTGTGATCAAGGGCGGGGTCAGATTTCCTCTGCACCCCTTGCTTAGGGCCTGCCTTAGCGTCTGGTCGATTACCCCGTGCCAGCTGATGCCCAATGGCTACAAAGTCATCATGGGCACGACGAAACTGAACGAGATCTTGGGGACCAACCTGGGTGTCCATGACATCGAGGATACCTATGATATCTGCAAGGCTGGGGAAGGCAAATACTATCTCCGGGTGAAGCAGCACCGAAGAGGCTTCGTCCTGGCATTGGAGGATTCTAGTAAGAACGCCGAGGAAGATTTCTTCTGTGTGTCGGGGGACTGGGAGTTCGGCAAAGGCGAGAGTAGGAGGCTGATGGTCCCTCGTCGCCCCGGGGCCGTCCCAAGTAAACACTGCTTCTTTTCTCTGTTTGTTTTGCTTGATTTTAACAATGCCGAGCTGACACTCATTATTTGTGGTGCAGAACTGGGCGCGAGGCGACGCCGGGCTGCGAGCGAAGGCTGGAGGAGAAACTTTGATGACCTTAACAAGGTCGAAAGATACAAGGGGCACGAGACCAGATCGGCTTGGAAGCTGCTGGGGTATATGCCGAGGTACCGTGGCCACTATAGGAGAATCGGAGCAGCCCCGGAGGACGAGGCGCAACCTTATCATCCTGATGTCACCGTGGCCGTGCCCGCCGGGGTCCCTTTGAACGATCCTTCCGCGAGCCGAGCTGCGTCTGGTGCTGAGGCATCCACCTCTTCTAGTTCGGGGTCGCCGAATCTGAAGGAGATAGTGGACGCCTATTCGTCCGACCGGGAAGAAGGAATAGAGGGAGGTTCAAGAGCGCCCGTTACCAAGGATCTGGCAGCCAAGTTCAGGCAACGATCTTCCTCTTCTGCGACACCGTCGTCTGCCAGCACCCGCGCGGCTTCGGGCTTGGGGGGTGCTGGTGCCACTTCTGCCCTTGCCCCTGCTCCGAGCGAGGGAGCGCGGCGACACTCGCCGGTTCGCCCGAGGGAGGGGTCCCCGCCCAGGAAGAAGTCCAAGGCGGGAGAGAAGGACTCGGGGGCTGAATAGCCTCCGAAGGGTAAAACTCCTGTGCAAGCCCCTGGAGGCAAAGCTCCGTCTGAGAAAAGTGCGCCGGCCAGCAGGGTGACTAGCGGGGCGGCACGCGAGCTCACCATCTTGGTGGGGCAAGGGTCCGGATCGGCCTCCGGACCTCGAGCTGCCCCAGCGGCATGGAGACCCAGGATGGAGACGCAGCATGGGAAGCCTCTAAACGTCGAGGACCGGCTGATGGGGAATGCCAACGTCATTGGAGCCCTCGCAAAAGCCTGTGCCTTGCCGCGAGACATGGAATTGCACGGGAGGTATGACGATGAAAGTCTGATGGTCTCGTCGATCCAGGCTAATCTTCTGGTGAGTATCTTCAACGCTTTTCTTCAAGTGCTTTAGCTTGGCTGCTTTCATTTGAGATACTTTCCCTTTTTGTAGAATGTGCAAAGGCTCCTGGCTGTGATGGAAAGGAGTGATAGGAATGTCACAAAGGTCGCCCAGCTGGAGTCTGAGAGGGAGAGGCTGAAAAAGGAGCTAGAAGAGCTGAAGAAGGAGGTGGAAGAGCTGAAGAAAGGTAGCGCTGAGGCGACCGCTCAGTTGGCGGTAGCTCTGGCCGACGTTGCTGAACTTATGTCGAAGGCTCACCAGCTGAAAGGTGAGATCTGGACGAAGAACAAGAGGATCGCCGAGCTGGAGTCGGAGCTGGCCAGATCCAGGTCTGAATCGGCGGCTGAGGGGACGAGGTTGCGCGGCGAAGTGCTGGCCGGGCACGCTGAAATAGAGAAGCTGAAGACGGGGAATTCCGAGCTGAAAAAGGAGAAGGCTTCTCTGCTGTCTGTGGTTGAGTCTTCTTTCCAGAAGGGGATGGACCGGGCCACTGAGGAATATGAGAAGCAGGTGGAGGAAATCACCTCCATTTTGTTCGAGGAAGGATGCCTGGCCGCACTGAGGCGTGCGGGGGTTCCTGAAGACCACCTGGTCTATCGGAACTTGCCGAAGTACTCGGACCCGGTCCCTGAGCCAAGCCCAGCTCCTTTGGGCGAGAGTGCCCCAGTCGAGGCCCCTGTAGCTGTCCCTGTCTCGGATGCTGCTCCAGTTGCTCTGCCTGCCAGTGATTCCCTGATTGAAGCCGAGGAGGATGCTTCTTCTGCCCCTGCTGCTGGCGAGGTATCGGGCACTGCCCCTGCTTCTGGCGAGGCATCGGGCACTACCCCTACCATCTGTGATGCTCCAGTCAAGGCTGCGATCGCGGCTGGTACCGCCGGTCCAGCAGAGACGGTGATCGATCTGGTGGAGTCGCCGAAGCCGCAGTAGCTTCATCTTTCTTGCTTCCGCTTTTTGTAATTTTCCATCTTCTGTACGCAACTCTTAGCCCTGTAATACCCTTCACTTTCAATAAAAAAAACAGAGCTTCTTTACTCGTGCATTTTTCTCTCTTTTCCCTTTTCTTTCGAGTTCGGCTGAATGCCTTTATTATGTCGTGACGTGTGAGCCTTGAGTTAAAGAGAGTACCGAACAATCTTCATTGCTATCTGTGCCGACTCTCCGTATTCTGGAGACCATAAATAGCAGTAAGTGTGGTGATATGACCAATGAGGAAAACGAGCGGATGGCACCACGTGGTGTCATCAGAACCGCTGGTCATCATATAGGAAGACGTGCTTCTCACGTAAGGCGTGGGAGACCTCGCCTCATAACTTCTTCCGGAGACTGAGCCCTCATTCTTCCTATAAATAGAGGTGGTAGGCTCGCCATGGGAGAGAAAGAAGAACTAGGATAGCATAATTCACATAGACATAGGGGTCTGTCTTTTCTTGTTTACTATCTTGGCAGCCATGTCTGGTAAATCGTTAGGAACATTTGACCCGGGGGGAACCCTTGCGCTAGAAGACGGCTTTCTCCGAGGGGGGAAGTCTGTCGTAGTCTGCGCGCTCTCTGAAGACGATCCTCGTGGACCACGCGCTCTCTGAACGTGGGCCCACGGCTAACCTTCCCCAGTCTGGTTGCATGGGAATCTTTGCAGCCGTGGGTTGGCGGCGCCCCCTGCGTTCGGCGGCCTTGTTTTCATCCCACAGGGTTCTGCGCGGAAGCATGGCGCAGAGTCTTCCTCCTGTGGGATGTCAAGACCTCGGAGCGGCGGGCAGGATCGAAGACGCCCTGGGACCTCGGGGGCTCTCTGCCCTTGCAAAGTTGGGTCTAACCGACCATAGGGTATTATAGAGCTCAGCGAGGTCCAGGGTCTCTGAGCTGAGGGGGCTCTTGTTTGCAAACTTTGGTCTGACCAACCAAAGCGTATTGTAGAGCTCAGTGAAATTCAGAGTTCCCCAAAGCCTCCAAACGGTGGATCAGCGAGGGTCGGAGTCTTCAAGCTTGCAATCTAGAGGGCGTTGAAGAGCTCAGGGCGCTGGAGACCGGACTGAAGAGTCGACGAAGATCAGAGCCTCTCAGCCTTCATTTCTTTTTCTGCTTTCAGAGGACTGCAAACCTCCTTTCTATATTTTATTTTCCTTTCTGTAACCCTTGTAATGAAGTAATTACAATGAATAAAAAGGGCAAATTTTGTAATCATACTATCTGCGCACAACACTTCTTTTTTTTTTTTGTAATTGTGGTGCTTGTATTTTTGTGCTGCTTTTTTACACTTCAGTGCTCGCACTGCTCTTTTCTTTTGAAAACTGACCTTGGCCGAAATGGACTAGCATTGGCCGAGACGAACTGCCTTACGCCGAGGTGAACCCAGAATCCCGGTGATCTCGGCTGTGCGAGCTTGAGTTCGGCAACGGTCTTGAGGGGTGTATGGACCCAGAGCTTCAGGAAATGACTGAGTATTTGAACTCGAAGCCTTTTCCAGGGCGAAGGACCCAGAGCTGCCGAAGTCAGGTAAGGAGAGCTTGTAGGATGACCGTCCTGCCAGTGAGACTACCCTGAATAGGCCGTGCCAGTTCGGGGCCAGTGCGAGCTTGAGTTCGGCAACGGTCTTGAGGGGTGTATGAACCCAGAGCTTTAGGAAACGACTGAGTGTTTGAACTCGAAGCCTTTTCCAGGGTCGAGGACCCAAACTTTAGGAAACAACTGAGTGTTTGAACTCGAAGCCTTTTCCAGGGCGAAGGACCCAGACTTTAGGAAACGACTGAGTGTTTGAACTCGAAGCCTTTTCCAGGGCAAAGGACCCAGACTTTAGGAAACGACTGAGTGTTTGAACTCGAAGCCTTTTTCAGGGCGAAGGACCCAGACTTTAGGAAACGACTGAGTGTTTGAACTCGAAGCCTTTTCCAGGGCGAAGGGCCCAGAGCTTTAGGAAACGACTGAGTGTTTGAACTCGAAGCCTTTTCCAGGGCGAAGGACCCAGAGCTGCCGAAGTCAGGTAAGGAGAGCTTATAGGATGATCGTCCTGCCAGTGAGACTACCCTGAATAGGCCGTGCCAGTTCGGGGCCAGCTTTCCTTCGTTTGGATCTGTCAGCTGGCAGGGTCTTTTTTTAGAACCAGTTCTCTCTCTGAGTTTTTCGTTGTATGTTCTGGCCAGCCGCTGCTGATAGTCAGTCAGTCGGAGGGCTGCTGCTTTTCGGCGCCCGTCCGCCAGGTCCAGCTCCATTGCAGAGTTTGTCTCATTTCGGCCTTGGCCGACCAATTCTGTCCTCAGGGTGGGGAGGCCAATTTCTAAAGGAATGACCGCCTCCATCCCGTAAGCTAGAGAGAAGGGTGTCCCCGAGGTGAGTCTGATTCGGTGAGCTTCAGTCTTGTCCTCGGAGAGCCGGTCGTCAGTAAGCGATGATTGGATCCATCCAGCTCGGGCCGAGGTCAGCATAGAGGAGTAGCCGAGGTGAGTGGAGTTCTAGGCTTGATCTTGATATCGACCCAACCTCGACGTCCATTTCTTTCCTGCTTCGACAGCGGAGGCCAGGTTTGCAAGCGCATCGGCGTGCGTGTTGGTATCTCTGGAGATCTGCCTGACCTCGACTTTCTGGAAATGAGACAACAGCCTTTTCGCGAGGGCCTGGTAGTCTCCAGCGAGCTGGCTAGTTATCAGTTGCGAATCGCTGAAGATCACCAGGTGCTGGGCTCCGAGGATTTGGGCGCTGTTCGACCCTGCTATCCGTGCTCCATACTCTGCCTCAGTGTTTGTTGCTCTGAAGTCCAAGGTGAAAGCCTGCTCCGTGACCAGGCCTTCTGGTGGTTGGAGGACTATGCCGGCGCCAGCTCTCTTGGAGGTGGACGATCCGTCGACAAAGATCTTCCATGCCGAGGTGGGAGACTGTTGGACCTCGGTTACTTCGGGCTCATGCCCTATGCCCCCCAGTTTCGTGCTGGGCTGGGTCGGAGCCGAGTTTGGCGAGACGAATTCCACGATGAAGTCTGCTAAAATCTGGGCTTTGATCGCAGTTCGGAGACGGCACTGTATATCATACTGCCCACTTTGATATTCGCCCTGAAAAGTCAGCCATTTTGAATATAGAACGGAGTAGATGCTCCGTGATCACCACCGTGGTGTGGGATTGGAGATAATGGGAGAGCTTACGGGAGGTACTGACGAGAGCCAGCGCGAGCTTCTCCGATAGAAGGTATCTGGTCTCGGTGTCAAGCAGGGTCTTGCTCGTGTAATAAATTGGTTTTTGGATTCCCTCGTCCTCCCTGATGAGGACGGAGCTCACTGCATAATCCGAGACCGCAAGATATAAATACAAAATCTCCCCCGAGTTGGGGTAGAGAGTAAGGGTGGTGAGGATAGATAGGTTTTGAGTGTGGCCAACGCTTGGTCGCACTCAGGAGTCCATTGAAATTAAAATTTTTTTTTCTCAGAAGCTGAAAGAAAGGCCTGCACTTATCTGATGACCGGCTAATGAAGCGATTGAGTGCTGCATCCATTCCTGTGAGCTTCTGGACCTCTTTTGTGGTAGAGGGGCTCAGGATGCCCTGGATCGCGGTGATCTGGTCTGGATTGGCTTCTATCCCTCTCCGCGTTACCAAGCTTCCGAGGTTCTTGCCAGAGGCTACGCCGAAGGCGCACTTGGAAGCGTTGAGCTTGAGCTTGAACGCGCGAAGGATGCCGAAGACTTGGCCGAGATCCGCCAGATGGTCGCTGGAGAGCTTTGATTTGACGACCACATCGTCGATGTATACTTCCACCGTTCTGCCGAGCTGAGCCTGGAAAATCTATCACGATGCGCTGGTATGTCGCCCTCGCGTTCTTCAGCCCGAAGGGCATCACCTTGTAGCAGTTAGTGCCGCGGGGGGTTATGAATGATGTCTTCTCCTCGTCAGGCTCATACAGCGAAATCTGGTGGTAGCCTCTGTAGGCGTCGAGGAAGCTTATTGTAGTTAAGGTGGCCCTCGTTCCCCCAGATGGACATCTTTTGGGAGAAGTGACGGAGGTGAGCGAATGGGTCGGATAGTCCGTCGTAGGGGATGAACCGCGGGACAGAGAACTTCTTGGGCAAGGGAGTCCGTTCGATGTCTCACGTGAAGGGTGAGGCCCTCAGATCGGTGTGGCCACAGATTTGTTTTTGATCCCGCATATACAGGTTGTGCTGAAGAGCCAACCTGATGCGTTTGTCGAGCCGCTCCTGCTCGTCATCCTTCTCCGGTGTCCGCGCTCTTGGCTTTCGCTTGGAGTGGCCTGGGCTGCGATGGCTATGAGCCCGGCCATCGCGACTGTGATGACTTCGGCTGTTGCTCGAGCCTTCATCATAGATCTGGCTACGCTTGTGGTCTAGAAGGTTTCTCAGATCCTCACGAGGGGGCTGGGCTGCCCCGCTCGGGGCGTCCCTTTTCTTGCCCTGAGGTTCAGAGACCTGCCTCAGCGAGGCAGTTTGCACCGCTCTCAGCTGCTGCTGGAGTTCACGGATTAACTGCTCCTGCTTCTGGAGGAGAGCATTTTGAGCTGCGACACCTCCTCCAGCAGCAGGAGGTTGAGCGCGGCGTGTTTATTCTACCGCCACGGCTTTATCTTTGCGAGGACGCTCATGCCAACGCTCGTCGCATCTGGGTGGCGTGTCATCCTCCGCTGAGAGTGAGGCTTCGAGTCCTTCTTGGAAGGGGGCCTCGACGTAGAGTTGCGAGCCTAGGCGGCCCTCGCCTGCAGATGTGCCATGCACCGTTCTGGACCGCCCTTGAGGAGGGGCGTCCGTCGGCGGGCCTGGCTGCTCGAGAATTGCTCTCGAGGATTCTTCGCCCTTCTTAGCTTTCGGAGGCATGGTTTCTGGGATGATTGAGAAGGTTGGGAAGGTTGGGATATTACTTCCCCACAGACGGCGCCAATTGTAGGTGCATAAAATAATGACCCACAATAACAGGGGTGCCTTAGAGGACTTATCCAAGGTGAAGAAGATGATGTGCCGCCTGAAAGCCTGAAAGGGAAGAGCAAACGGTCAGAGGACCCTGGCTTGGGCGGCGCAAGGCTCTCCGATGCCTAAGTCAGTGAGTGAACTGGAACAAAGGAAGGAGAGGAGGAAGAGAGGCAGAGTAACGGCTCTCAAGTATGGATTGTGCGTACCTTGCATGTGGAATGAGGATCTATTTATAGACGCCTGGGTCGTATCTTTGGATGATACTTTGGCATGGGTCTCATGACTTGATAGGGAAGTCATGATCAGCCCACAAAGTAATAAATGCGATCCATTCCAGCCCACTTTGCATTTAATGCTAATCAGATCAACCCACATCGCATCTAATGCATGTCATGTTGGGCCAGATCGTGTTCGGCGCCTTTGGCGGTAGATGTACCATCGGATCCGCCCTCGGGCCTTGCCCTGATTTGGCTTCAGCCGCTGGATGCCGCCCTGTCAGTGATTTGGCGAAGATTGTGGACGGCTGGATGTCGCATCTGTCTCACTGGCTCGCGCCCCTATTCCTCCACGTGTCGGATGACGTGGGGGGCAAAGGGCGCAAGTGGAGGTCCTCTTCTTGCTTCGGCTTCCGTCCCGGCACCTCCGGCCGAGGTGGAGCTCTCGGCCGAGGTGGGCACCTGGGTAGCCGAGCTCAGCGCTAGCGGCATGGACCTGTCTGACTTCGGCTGAGGACTCTGTCCCGGTCACCGGAGTGAATCTGAGGTCACGTGGTTAGCACGCGGACAGGACGTAAGAATGTTTAATCCCACTTGATGGTTGTGATTAGCGTAACCCTGGAACTTGGGAAATCTCCCCACACAAAGGGGTTTCTGACTTTTGATTTTTCATGCCCCATATCTCAATCATGATAGATCCATTGGATCTGAAAATGCCATTGCATTCTAACTTGCACCAATCTGGGTACTGTTCCAGCCCCCCAGGTGGGCCCCACAGGGCTAGATCATGGGTAATGCCACCCAGGATATTACTGCCAGTTATTCTTTTTACTGCTTCAATGGTGATCCTGATACTCTTCTTGTGCAGGTGGTAATGCTGATTTTACAATGGATATGCATCAGAAAGAACAACTTCACGACAATCCCATGTCGATGATGCAATCCCAACACTATCCTGTGAGTCATGGCTTTTGTGTAGAACAATCAGTTGCCATTTTTATTTCTACTAGACCATCTAATATCCTTGTTTTCATTTTGGCCGTTGCCTTAGCTTTAAGTTTAATTTACACTAAAAAATACCGATGGGAAGATCTGCTGGATTCAGCTTAGGAGGAACCTATGCATCTCATCGCCAGCAACAGCAGCAACACTCGCCTTCAGTCAGCAATGCCGCTGTTTCCTTTGCACCTGCAAACAGCCAAGATCTTCTTCATTTACATGGGTCTGATCTTTTTCCATCTTCACATGGAACATATCACTCACAGGTGCTGTGATTGCCATTGGTGGTCATATTTTGGAGTAAGTATGTCGTGTTTTCAGGTCAGATTCATGGCCTTAGTTAATTTTAGAAATTTTCTCAGATTCCGTCCAGCGGACCCCCTAGTATTGGATTGAGGCCTTTAAATTCTCCAAATTCAGTTTCTGGAATTGGATCATATGACCAGCTCATTCAGCAGTATCAGCACCAGCAAAATCAGTCTCAATTTCGGCTGCAATAGATGTCAGCTGTTTCTCAGTCGTATAGAGATCAGAGTTTGAAATCCAAGCAGGGGACCTTACCTTCTCCAGACAAATTTAGCTTGCTGGGTTTATTAGGTGTTATTAGAAATCATGATCCTGATTTGGCTTCTCTTTCCTTGGGAATTGATCTGACAACATTGGGATTAAATATAAACTCTCCCGATAACCTTCACAAGACTTTCGGGTCTCCATGGTCTGACCAGCCTGCGAAAGGAGATCCTGAGCATGTAGTGCCCGAATGCTATTACACTAAACCACCACCATAGCTCCATGTACGTCGTGACTGAATGAAGCCCTTTGCTTTGAGTTTTACTATCTTTTGAGTCCTAACTCTGCTGTTGTGGCTGTAGCAAGGGTATTTTGCGAAGTTTCCACCTGCAACATTGCTTTATATCTTTTACAGGTAGAGTTCTTTGTTTGTTATGTTAACTTTGCTGCACTTAGCATTCCCACAAATTATTAGTTCCTCTAATCTTCTTTTTCTTCTTCCCAGCATGCCAAAAGATGAGGCTCAACTTTATGCTGCTAGTGAACTGTATGTGCTCTTTCCCTCTCTCATATCATCAAGTCTGTTGACCATGAACTTTGTTTAAAAGTCTGTTGCCACTAATGAAAAACGCTAAGCAGGTTTCTAAATGATGGGATCGCTTATTCCTATTTTTGTTTTGTAACTGTTAAAGACGAAGTTGCAGTCAGTTGCACAAGTTAAGGGATGAAATCAGTGATACATCAGTTATTGATCATATCGGCATTTTGTTTAAACTAAATAATATGGAAAATAAAATATGTAAACTATTGAAGAAGTATTGTACTTCCCATTTATTATTGGGAATTTTACCAAAAAAGTGTCACAAAACATGTATTATACGTATTTAATCACAAATACACATAAACACGTGTTCGTACAGTCGATTTGGACGATTTTACCCCTCGCTGTGTCGAACGGCATCGTCTTTTATATGTAAGGGATTTTACTTCTCTGAGGGTTGTTTGAATGTGAAATGGGTTCTGGACTGTAGAACACCAGAGCGATACTTGCATTTCTTGTCTTCTTCTTCTTCTTTTCTCTTGTATGTTTTGGCTTTTGCCATCTCTTTGGTGTTTCACGTGCTTTCTTGAGCCTAAAATAAAGCTGTGGTGAATCTGGAAATGGGTTTCTTATTCTAGTTGCAGGAGATGAAACAGGTAGGTAAACCTGACCATAGAGATGATTTCTTCCTCTTTCTTCTTTGTCTCTTTGATAAATGATGTATTTGGATGTACCCCAAATTGGAAGATTGAATTTTTTTTATCCGTTCTTTGTGTGTTTGGGACAATATGGGTTTTAATTCCAAGTTCATAACCATTTTAACAAATCTTCAGGGCCTTTACATTTTGGGGGCATCCTAACACACCCACCCACTGTTTTGTATGGAAGATTGAAGAGAAGGTGACTTTGACTGTGAACTGAGTTCCTATTATTTCTACAGGAGGAGGAACAGCTTTAGTTTTCATGACTCCATCCATGGAAACCATGATTTCGTATTTTTCTTTGTCCATTCCTAAAGAGGTCTCCACTAATAATGGAATCTCCATGCAGCAGAGCTTACTCTTCTGAGACACTCTCAAGGTACTACTCTCCTGTATCTTTCTCTCTTTGTAATTTCTCTATCTCAAGGTACTACTCTCCTGTATCCTTCTCTCTTTGTAAATTCTCTATTTGTAAAGACAAGCTACTGAGGTTCACTATGAGATAACAGAAGCTGATGGGCATTTGAATGTGCTTTTTAAGTTGTCAATGAGTTGAAATTGAATAACTTAAGTTGTCAATGAGTTGAATAGCTTGGGGGAGTTGATTTATGAAATTTGCTCTGAAATTTTGCCCCAAAATTGGTATGGATAAATGGGTAGTTCTAGTTATGATATGGGATGGGAAATGTGTTGGTTTTATATATGATTTAAACTTGAAGAAGAGACCAAGTAGGGTTTGTCTGGTGGGTTTGCCGGCCCACTTGCATGTGGCTTATTTTAATATATATATATATATATTTAACTATTCTGTTTCCAAATGTGCACTAGTTTGGGGTTTCTTCTTTTCTTTTCATTTAATATCTGCAATTTATGTGATTCTTGATTATTGAGGTCTATTGAATAAAATTTTGAAGTTATATAATCTTGCGGCAATTAATTACTTATTTGGAATGATTACCATTTTTATGAGAAGTGAGGAACCCGAAAAGTTTTGGTCTAATCTGAATGTTCTACTGTGCACATAAAAATTAAATAAAATAAAACATTAGATAACATTGATGGCTTCCTTATATGTGGACCGGCTGTTATCTATTTCGATGTAGGCCACATTGGTTTAGAAACGCTTTTCCCCACAGATGGCGATCATAATCTGTTATGCATAATTTACTTGAAATTAGTTTCTCTTCCATAACTTGTTTTGCTATTTAATTTGCATTTAGCTCAACAAGTTTCTGCATCCTTAGGAAGTAATTCTGGCAATTAAATGTTGCTTTGAATATGTTGTTATGGGATAGAACCACTATAGTAGGTTGCATTGACAATTCATCATCCATATTGGATATGAGTATGGTAGACATTAATGGGAGTACAATCCTACATGTTATGTAAGGTTGAGAGCTGACACACTGTGGTCTAGAATGTGAGGTAAAAATATGTAGTTGAACTCATCATGCTAGCTATATAGCATTCCCCTGTGGTCTACCTCTTAAACCAAGAAATACAGTCGTATATAACGAAGAGATAAATCTTAAAAGTAATGATCACTCAATTTCTTCCTCAATCGGTTAAAAATGAAGGAAAATCTATTTATAATTCTACTCCATCCTATCAATAGTCAAGATTAGACCACGTCACTCATTGGAATGATGAAAACATTCTGGAAACTTCTTTATACTATCTTAGAATATTTCACACATCTATTTGTATTCCAATAATATAGAAAAACAACCTAGGAATTGACATAAGAGAATTAAGGGTCAATATATGTCTTGACGGCCAACTCTAATATAGACAAGATCAGATTGTAAACCTGCGGGTTGGTGTGTCCCTCGGCCTCAAAACAACAAGAATCAAGCAATCAAAATCTGCGTATCAATCTTTAAAGAACCATTGATAAAAATAAGAGAAAACGGGAATTTAGCCAAAGAATGTCGTCATCCATAATAGAAACCACAGGATAATTTGACCAAAATAAAAAATGAAAACACTAATTGTGTGTCCGGCTGTTTTGTCAGAGATATACCTGGTTGGGAACCCCAGAGATTGGTGTTTCAAGTTCAGGCCTGGCTTATTTGGTCAATGACTGGGATTTCCATTATCCTAAACAAAATCTCCTCCAAAGTGGAACATGGCTAATACTTCACAATATGAAATCCTATTGGTGAACACATGCGAGAGAGTGATACCACTAGCTATCTAATTGAATGGATCATCACATGCAAGGTGTCCAACGAGAATGATAATTTACTGAATTTGACACAAGTCTTTGGGTTATGGTTTATTTACTCCCAAAAGCAATAGTAGAAAAAAATACCTTACTATGAGCTAAAATGTGCATTCTCCTACCACATAAACATTAAAGGTCATACCTTGGCCAAGGCATGGGAAGCCAAAGCCAACAACCTATTATACATCACTTGCTGGGGCCTTTTTCTTAGATAATATCATTCTAATTCACTACAACAAAATGCACTATTGGTGACACCCTTTGGTGACAAAAAATCAATGTTGTCACGGAATGCACACAACGGTGACAAAAAAATTTTTTTGCTTGTCACGAAAAGTCTTTAGCTTAGGTGCCAAATAGAGAGGAGATTTGGTGACAAAAAAATTTGTCACCAAAAGATCCAATAGATTTGGTGGCAAAAATTTTTTGTCACCAATGCAATGGCCTAATTTTTACCCTCTCCCGCCTCCACAGCCACGTTTTCCCTCTCCAAGCCCTTTTTCCCCTTTCCATCTCTTAATCCCTAAAAGGCTAAAACTGTCTCTCGGTATCATTCTCTCGCTAGTAAACAATCATTTCCCTCTCCCATCAAATTTTAAGGGGTCAAATTTTTTCATCTCCCACTCCCCCACACCCATCCTAGGTGGGCCCCAAGTCTAAGTACAAATAATAATAATGATTAAATAATAGTTCAGTCTCAGTTTGAGTGAAATAGGACCTGTTTAAGAAATTTTAACAGGTGGGACCCATAGCTCCCCCCTCAACCCTAATTTCACCGAAGGGTCACCCCTGGCCCTATATATATAAATGAACTTTAAAACCCTAGTCGTTCCTCCTCCTCCTCTTTGCTCTGTGCAAGCATTTTCAAGCTGCATCTGCTGCGACGAGAAGATAAGAGAAGAGAAGATGGTATTCCTTTCTATTTTTTTCCAACACTCGATGTTACAAACCTTACAAGATCTCGTAATTTCTTTTTGCAGCAGTTTAGATCTGATTTAGTGTTTGATTGATTCTTCACAGTCTCTGATAGCGAACGAAGAATTTCAGCACATTCTTCGTGTTCTGAACACAAATGTCGATGGCAAGCAGAAGATCATGTTTGCTCTGACCTCCATTAAAGGTATTGGGAGGCGTTTTGCAAACCTCGTCTGCAAGAAGGCAGATGTCGACATGAACAAGAGGTACGTGTAGGAGGGTTTTCGTAGTTGGGTTTCATTCTATTGCCTTCTTATGTTCTAAATTATGGTGTGCATTGTGAATTTCATATTAGAATTTGATTCAGATTGACTGTGTAGCCGTTAATTCATTATTTTTCTGTTCACAATAATTAGGGTGTATCAGAGTTACAATTTTGTTCTAAACTTCTAATTCCATGTGTTTCTGATAAATAATCTACATTGGCTGATATTCTCAGGGATGTGATATTCATGGTAGAATATATGTGAATGAGCAAGAGACCAATGCACAGGTATAGTGTGCTTTCCCTTTTAATATGATCGGTTTTAATCTCTCTATATTTTCATATGATGTTTAAGTGCAATCTAGCCATTTTCATTGCACACTTGTTTCGAATGTTGCACTGAATATACAAATTATACATATAACTTTTCTTGAAAAAAGTATAACCATATAATGAGTAGGCAGTCATTTAACTTGAGTAAATATGGAAGAGATATCTTCCTTAACCATGGTGCGTTATACACCACCAAACAGAGTAAGATGGATAGCTTCTCTAAGCTCTCATTTACCTTCTACCATTTGTAGAGTTTGAAATTGCGATACAAAATTTCACTTGTACAGGCAAGTTACATTTATTGCTTTTCTCTAGACATTACATTTTCCTGACTTTGCTACAACACTCTAAATGAGCCGTGAGATATTTATTTTATTGAAGTATATCCAATAGCTTGAGATATATTATATGATAACATCTTACAGTTGGAAGGAGGTACATCACACCTTCCCTTGCTTGACTCGGCCATGAGAGCTACTCCATTATCACCATCCTATGGAAGAAAAAATTGCAAGCTGCAAACAATGTCAACCAATCATTCTCTGAAAAAGATAGCTCAGTTAGTAGTAGGAAGTTTTTGCTATTGGATGTAAGAAATGGTAACAGCCTTGAGCCCTTAATTACTTTCTTTTCTCTTGGCAACTTGACATAAAAATATAAAAACAAGCTTTCAATTGCTCTCTTTACTTAAGTGGATATTTTTTTTCCTTTTAGAAAAACAAGAAATGCTGTAGTTTTTATTTTTAATATTTTTTTAAAGTGTCTTGTTTTTTTATAGTTCACTTCTATTTGGTGAGGTTCTGAATGTTTTTCAATGAATTACTGGGCAGATTGATGCCTTTTTTTTTTTTTTACTATTATTGATCTCTTTAAGTTGATGTATTGGCTGTTTGTTTCACATTTAATCTCACCTAAAACATCTGGCTCCACTTATTTTGGGTTTGGTAACTCTCCTTGTACAACGTAGCATAATCAACTTACAAAATTTCTAAGGTAGGTGCTACATACTTCTGCGATTGTCTCCTTTTCCTAGGCGAGCTCCACAATCCAAATGTTGCCGAGTTTTGGAATTCCCAAACATAATCTAACCAATTATACTATAAGAAGTCAAACATTCAAATCATCAACCAATTCTCATTCTATAACAATATGAAGCATGCTAAGTTGAATCTTTAAACAAAAAAGCAACGACAAATACTAAAATCACAACCTGCAATCAATCTTGGTGGATATTAGAGTTCGGTTCGCCTTCCGGACTACTAGATTTATGCGTCCAACTCTTGCATCAGGGAACTTAGGCACCAATTTATATTTGTCTGCCTAATGTCATAACCCAATTCAGCATGAAACAATAGTTCCTGGGCAGCATTTAGTTTTCATAAAATGCCATCATTTCTTTCTACATGTATCCGATTTGGTTAAATTTGTAGGAACTTTAATCATTAGCATTCTTTTAGGAACTTTAATCATTACCATTCTTAATAACAATTAAAAAATTCATTTCTATGAATTCCCAACACATTGCCAGCGTCGGCCATTACTATGAATTCCCAACGCACTACAAGCATCGGCCATTACTATGAATTCCCAACGCACTACAAGCGTCGGCCATTATTATGAATTTCCAACGTGCTACCAGCGTCGGCCATTACTAGGAACTCCCAACGCACTACCAGCGTCGGCGTTTATTTTGCTGACGCTGGTACTGCGTTGGCAAATATGGTTTTCGAATCAGGAAAGTTGGACTTTTTGCCGACGCACATCTCTTTCCCGACGTATTGGACGATGCTGCAGTGCGTTGGTAATTGTACAGGGATCTGCTGACGCAGTTAAAATAGCGTCGGTTATAGATTTGGATACACATGGTTGCCAACGCGCGGCCGACGTACTGAATTGCGTTGGAAAATCCTTTGCCGATGCAAAACCTATCTTTCCAGACGCGGTGACTGCGTTGGCAAAACTGTATTTTGTTGTAGTGCTCATATTAAGTCATCTAGTGGATATTGTGCTTTAATCTAGTATACTTTAATCTACTTTATTAGAATCACAACTTTGTTGCATTATTGTGCTGTTTCATGGATGGATACTTTAGGTTAGCACTATGTTTTGCATAAATTTGCACCTTTATCAAAAAACTTGAATTTTGAGCCACCTGTTAATGACCTGTGTGCTTGTTAGTAATTTGGTATGCAGGCTTACTTCTCAAGTTATAATTCTTTGATAACAGGTAGTATGCTTCCCCTGGGGGCAGTTTTTGAACATTAATTCTGTTTGGACCTTCCAATGGTGTTTAATGGTAAATAACTTTTGTGGATGTGTATTTGATGGCTTTAGTAAATTTTGGTTGATGTCATGATTGATTACAATGGCCCCTTTGCCCTGCAGGTTCCTCCTTTTGATCCAATCAAACCTCTGCTTGGTCTTTCACATATCAAGACTCTGACTTTGTCGAGTGAATATCTCGAGGTATGGTTTCATTCCTAGTTATAATAAGTAAATGCAATATATCGTCATTCTTCAAAAAACGAAAAAAAAAGTCCTCAATAAGTAAATGCATGCAATATAGTATAGATGTCACATTTATGTACAGGGAAGAAAGCTTCCAATTCTAGTGTTAAATAATTACATTTTTTTGTTGCGATTTTATACAGGTAGGTGACTATCAAGATGGAGTTACTTTTTGGCAGTTAACCAAGATGACGAAGATGGAGTTGAAGACTTTTTGGCAGTTAACCAAGATGATCACCAAGATGCATGGAGTTACTTGTTTTGAATTATTTTTGTAATTAATTTGAACCAACACACCTTGTATGGTTGTTTTGTAGTTATGTTAAAGCTATTAACTTTGAAGTGTTTATTGTTGAATGATGAATATTTTGAAGGGTTGTGAACTTGGATATTAGAATGTTGACTTGTTGGATATTTGATTTGAATGATAGTTTGCATCTTTTGTGGTATAAGTTTTGTTAATGGGTGTATCTGGATATAAATATTTGAAACTTTGTAAGCAGGTGTGAAATGATAATTTGGGTGTCACAAATATTTTGATTGTATTTTTTTGTGACAAAAAGAGTATGTCACCATTGAGTGTCAACCTGGTAATATTATTGGTGACACTCATTTGGTTGTCAAGAAAAATACTTTTAGTGACAATTTTTGTCACAAAAGATATCTTTTCTATGACACCTGTACTTTTGTCACCATTGCTTTTAGTGACACCCTACTATGTCACGGAAAATCTTTTTTCCGTGACACCATGCTTTTGTCATCGTTGACATCATTTTGTGACAAGTGCCATCATTGACTTTTAGTGTCATGGATACAATGACACCCCATCCCGTGTCACCAAAGATAATAGGTGACAAAAAATGGGCCTTTGGTGACATTTTTTCATGTCACCAAAGGTGTTTTTTGTTGTAGTGTAACTTCTTAACGAGCCATGACCTGCAAGTCAATCCTCGAAATGCCTTCTTGACATGATAATTCATAGAGTTAAAATATGCATGTCAAACCAATAATGGAAAACATCTCTAAGGTGGAGTTGAACCTGTTGCAGTGGGCTGGACAAATTGCAGGTGGGCTGGACATGTTGCAAGTGGGAGCAGTGCAGGGGAACGGCGGTGCAGGTGGAGTTGCATGCTGAAATCAGTTGGAAATTCAGACTGAAATCAGATGGTAATTCAGGCTGAAATTAGGTGGGGGGTTTTAGCTGAAATCAGTTGGAAATTCAGGCTTAAATCAGGTGGTAATTCAAGCTGAAATCAGGTGGGGGTTTCAGCTTAAATCAGGTGGCTTTTCAGCTGAAATTAGGTGGCTGGGCAGCGCAGGTGGAGGAGCAATACAGGTGGCTGGACAGGGGCAGTGCAGGCTGAGATCAGTGCAGGTGGAAGGGGCAGTGGCTGGGGTCAGGGGAGCTGGTTTCAGGTGGCTGGTTCAGGTTGTGCAGGTTCAGGTGGAGGAGCTACAGCGCAACCGGGGAGGAGGACTGGCTGCGGGCAAGGAAGGAGGGGTGTTCAGGTTGGCCGCTGGGGAAAGAGTTCAGGTTCTCTGTGATGTAGAGTACCAATAGTCTCTATGTTGTTGAGATTGTATTTTCCTATGCCCAATTTCTTATCTGAATGAGTTTTCCCAGTTTGATTTCAATGCCCATGGAAATTTTGGTGGGATTTCTTGAACTTCCAAATTTCTAATGGAAATCCTTTTTTTCTCTTGCTTTTGTTTCCTTGGGTTCTATCTCTAATCAGCCTTTGATATCTTGAACTTCCAAATTTTGGATTTCCTAGGCCAAATGTACTGTGTCTCATGCATGTTAATGTTGTTCTTCTTTGATACATACGCTTCTCACCAATTGGGAATTGAAACTACCTACATGGATCTAATTAATGCACTCAAGGCTTTCCCCAAGGATGTTCCAATGAGGTGGGAGAAGATTGCGGTGGTGGTCCCTGGAAAATCAACGGCCTGTTGTATGAAAAGGGTTGCTGAGTTGAAGAGGGATTTTAGGAGCTCAAAGGCTTCAGATGCAACATAAAGGGGTCCTGCTCCATCGCCAATTGCATTTGCTTGAGTGTTGTTGACGTAATTCCCACATCAACAACTTTTTCTATTGTTATAGGACACTTAAAAGATATTTTCAAGTAGTGTAGTTGGTAAATACAAGTCCACCATAGGTAACCCATTTATCTGTTAAGTAGTGTAGTTGGTAAATGCAAGTCCAACATATTGATTGGTGCATTGGGAATTTTCTTTGTGGGGTATATATATATTTTTTAGTTGTATTGTGGGTTGGATTAATATGTGGGATTGCTGTTTTTGTGTTTCTTTCACTAGGGTTGAGATTTATGTGTGAATAAGATGTTTGAGTTTTTAGTTTGATGCCTGAGATTTTCAAGGTGAGGGAAAAAATGCAACTTGGAATGTGTAAGTTGATGAGGAATAGATGTCAACAATTTTTGGATAAAGTTTTTTGTGATTTATCTGAGATTTAGTAGATGAGAACTGTTAGATGATTTTATCCTCAAATATGCAGCGCCTACGCAAGCCATGGCAATAGCTATCAACAAAACGCTCCCCATGACATACAGAGGCACAATTACTGCTCCTGAAGCATAAACCCCTGAAAAGCCTGCTTGGCCACTGACACAAAGCTCCATCAACCCTTGTTGCTGCCAAAACAAGAACAATCACACCCAAAACCAATTTGTTAGTTACTTGGTTTGGGAAAGTTTATATGAATCTCTATTGAATGAGCTTTAAGACCTGCTTCTTTCTCAAAAAACAACAAAAAGGGTCCTTTTCAAATAGACATCAATGTCTAAGGCAGTTAGACAACTTTTTTGTCTTTCTCTGGTCTTTTGCCTTTGTTGTTTTTGTTTTGGTGGTGCTCTTATTGTGCTTGTTTTCTGCTTGTTCTTTGGGTGTTAAGCTTGTCAGTATAGTCCTCTTGTACTGCTCGCTTTTCTTTTTAATAAAAGTAGCCATTCAAAAAAATAAAATAAAAAACTTTTTCCTCTTTTTATTTTTTTGGCGACAGGTTTTCCCATATAATATTTTATGAGAAGTTTGCATATCATTTTGTTTAGATTTTTGCTGTCATCATGTACAACAATATGGTTTCATAATTGTAACCGTAGTATTTTTAATTTAAACAAGTTATAAGCCCTTTGTAGAGGCTTGCATTGATGCTGATGAGAAAGAGGAGGCACTCAAATATATTCCAAAGCTCACCGATCCCCGTGAGAGAGCAGAGGTATTACACTAATGGGTTTTTTCCCTTTTAGATTTGTATCATTAATATTAAACCATTAATTGCTAAGCTCTATTATATGATCTGTGAAACAAAATTTAACATTGACCCATAATTTTTATATGGCCGTCTCCACTGTTGCCAATGTCTATATTAATAAAAAGTTAGAAGTGGAAGCATATCCAAATTAGCCCATGATATCTGAAGCTTTTACATGTATTTTGGGTTTAAACAATCATTTGTTCGAATTGGCATAGCCAAGGAGGCTGCAGATGCTGCATCTCAATCTAAATATGGTGAATTGCTCGTCGACTGTGGCTAACCTTTACACCAAATGCAACAGCCACATCCATTCTGGACACCTTACGATTTCAGTTATCCTTCCTAAGTAGTCTCTTAGATTCTTTGTTGACTCACCTTTGACTTGCTGTGGTTTTTGTACAGTACATTTGGATTGAATGGAGGTACTGAAATGTCTCTCCTTGCTGTTGATTTCTTCTACTGACGGTGCAAGATGGCCGGCTGAAGTTGCAACCGTTTGTGGTGATCTCTCTTTCTGGCTGTTCGGGTTTGCTTTTGCAGGCAGAGTAGAGTGATATTATTCAATTTATTTATGTTAGTTGGACTCATGGGAGTGTGTTCTCATGCCTCTTGTATTACTAAAGTAAATTAACGATTTTATTTAGTGTTTTTTGTATCTTGTTCAAAACTTGGATTTGTTGAATGGAAGTTTTCGGTGGAAGCTATCATGTTTTGGCTTATGATATAACCTTGCTACCATACCGTGCCAAGATTACTCTATGTAGTTTTTTTTTTTGGTAAGATACTCTATGCAGTTAGGGTTGTCGAACATGCTGTGCTGATGGGTGGCAGCGGGCAGGGCCTTGATGGGCTGTGGCCAAAAATTGCAAGAGAGATCTTTGCAGAAATAGCACAAGAAAGAAAAAATTAAAATAGTCCAAGTCCGGCTTATTTAGGAAATGGGCCTTGGCCTGGCCCAATGCGGTCCATGGAAAATGTTGGTCCCAGTCATTGATCCATTGTAATGTGGGCCACTTACGGGCATTGCCAGCAAAGCTAAAAATGGGGTACCATCATCTTTATTCTTGTCGCAAAATCCATTGTATTCTTGCAGATGATGAAGTAAATATAACCCATTCAATTACAGTGGGTCGTGATCCATATTGGTGGCCCGTAGGTATGATGAAATCTGTCTCGGAAGAGTGGTTGGATAGTCTTAAAACGCCCATATAATCGCCTGGAATTTCCTTTGAATCTTTGAAACTAGTTGGCCTTTTCTACCTCCGCAGGCAAGATTCTTCTTGCTTGCTGAGAGTCTGCTCCCAAAATAAGTTCGAAGATTAATACCGGGGCCCATATCATTTCATCTTCCGTTAAGAGAGTCTATGTAGAACTGCCACTTGTGATATGACATCGCTATATATTTTAAAACCTTGACTGCTTATGCTGGTCAGACCTTTTCATCATCACCATTGAGGGCTTAGGGTTCGAGATCTCTAGATTGGTCCACTCAATCAATCAAACAAAAAGTGTGCAAAAAATAATAATCTACGCAGCGGAAATAAAATCACAAGCACACACCATAATGACACCAAATTTAAGGTGGAAAACCCAAACCGGGTAAAAAACCACTGATCCGTACTGGATCTAATCAAACACTATGAATCTCGCAATTACAAGAAACTCAGATTTCTTCCCTAGATATCCCTTATCTAAAGACTGAAGTTACCTTGTGTCGCATCACGCTTCAACGACATCACACCGTTGATTGCAATAGATCCAGCGCTTGACTCCTCAAATCTTCTAAGCAAGAAGATGATCCTCTACAAGGGATGCAGAAGAAACTTAGCTCTCTAGAGTACTTGGTAGCACAACTCTTCAAAAATCTCTAGAGAAAATTTCTCTCAATTTGATCGCTAATTCAGAACTTGAGAGATGATTTCTTGTCTCTTTTGGTTGTGAGAAACACCCAATATATAGCCCCTAATTCGTGCTTAAGACTCCTAATTATAATCCTCTTAGAAAAGAAGTCCATCTCAAACATTCTCTTAGAGTTCGGAATGAACCAGACTTCCTTCGCCACCCTCGCTATAGCGAGCTTCACCCTCGCTATAGCGAGGTATCATTCCGCCTCTGACACGTTTCTGCCTCTGTCAGCCCATTGGCAACTTTTATTCTAACAATCTCCCCCTTTTGGCAATTCTGGGACAAATCTCCTAGAACAATACAATAAGATGTACCCAAAAGAAAAACCCAAAATACATTGAATTTTTTTTTAAACAAAAAAATCAGCACTGTAGATCTTGAATTGCCTTAGCTTGTAGAATTCCTTTGGGCTTCATTCTTCTCCCCCTGAATTTGTCCATAATTGACAAACAAATAATCATGCAGCTTCCGTCAACCCGGATGCAGTAGCTCCCCCTCGATTTTGACTCCCCCTCACTATGATCTTCGTATCAGCACTGGGGGTGGGGACATGACCTCTTTGATCAGGGCTTTTTATGATTAGCCACCCACACTTTGGTAGTTTGAACTTTCAGCACAGTGTGAGCAAACTCCTTAGGCAAATCAGATTTTCTAACCCATATTTGAGTTGTCTTGGGTGGAGAAAAATTCTTCCGCCATTGCTTGGTCTTTGGTAGACTTTGCAGCTTATTGCAATGGGGACGAATGTGTCCTTTCTTTCCACAATGGTGACAAGTGGATGTGCGTGCAGTGCGTGACACATTCTTTTTCTTGAAACTACTCGACACATTATTTGAAAGTGCAGTATCTGGAGTAGCATGTGCAACACTAGAAACAAAAATTGTTTTACCTTTGGCATTTGAAGTGGATGCACCATGATCATAACCGAGACCTCTTCTGTCAAACTGAGACTTCTGACTACACAAGATATTTGTAAGAGTCTTCGAACCAGTGTTCTTCTTGTTTAGTGAAGCCTGTTTCAATCTAACTCAGACAGAGTGATCTTCAGTCTTCCTTGCAATTCTTCTTTTTCAGTTGTAACAGTCTGCAACTCCGTCTTCATATTCTGAATCTCTTGTTCAGCCTTTTTAAGTTTTTGACTATCAGTGGTCAAATTTTCAGCCATGCAGATCTTATGACTTTCCAAGAGATGAACCTTTTCAAGTGCTTGCTCTAATTCAATTTTCAATGCAGAATTTTCTTCTTGAGCAGCTTTAGACTTGATAGAGATCTTGTAGCCATACTTGGACATCTTAACACAATCAACATATGTTTTATGATACAACGCTTCATAATCTTTCTCTTGATCTGACATCTCATCAATATGATCTTCATCAGTATCATTGTCAGATAGAGAATTAGCCATGAAAGCCACAAACTTGTCATTCACAGTTTCAGAAGTTTCAATTGAAGGATCTTGTTCTTCTTCTGATGACTGTTCTTCCCAAGTTGTGTTGAGAGCCTTTTTCATTGCACCCTTTTTCTTGTTGGCACACTCACTAGCATAGTGACCATAGCCATGGCACTCAAAACACTTAGTTCCTTTTGCAGAATCCTTTTTCGCAAATTTAGAACCCTTCCACTTGACTTGTTTTGACTTCATGTACTCCTTGAAGCAATTGAACATTTCAGCCAAATCATCTTCAGCCTCAGATTCAGAATCAGACGTAATTTTCTTTTCAGGCTTCTTTCTTGATTCTGAGATGGCTTTCAAAGCAATACCTTTCTCTTTTGATTTTCCTTTATCCAAACGGTTTGCTTCAAAGGTTTGAAGATTTCCAACCAACTGGTTTACCTTGAGGGTATCAAGATTCTTGTTTTCTTCAATAGCATCAACTTTAGAATCGAACCTCGAAGGTAGAGACCGCAAAATTTTCTTGACAATCTTGTTTTCTTGAATTTCCTCACCCAGATTGAAAACAGAATTGACAATATCATTCAGCCTTGCATAAAATTGATCAAAGGTCTCAACTTCTTCCATCACGATGGTTTCAAATTCTTTAGTCAGCCTTTGCAATTTAGATTGCTTCACCGTGTCTGTACCCTCATACACTGTCTGTAAGACTTCCCACGCTTCTTTTGCAGTTTTGCAAGTGGAAATCCTACGGAACTCTCCAGCATACACTCCATTGTATATACTATTCACTGCCTTGTTATTACAATTGGAGGCATGTTTCTCATCCTTAGTCCATTCAGCTTTAGGTTTAGGAACAATTTGTCCACTAACCACAATTGTTGGTCTAGAGTAGCCATCCTCAACAATATCCCATACATCATCATCAATGGACTTAAGGAACCCAATCATCCTTTGCTTCCAATATGCATAATTAGAACCATCTAGCAAAGGGGGCTTAGAAATTGATGTCCGTTCTCGATTGAATACCATTCAAGAAATCTCTTTAGATCAAACACAGCAAATTAGTGTAACCCGCTCTGATACCAATTGAGGGTTTAGGGTTCGAGATCTCTAGATTGGTCCACTCAATCAATTAAACCAAAAGTGTGCAAAAAATAATAATCTACGTAGCGGAAATAAAATCACAAGCACACACCATAAGGACACCAAATTTAAGGTGGAAAACCCAAACCGGGTAAAAAACCACCGATCCGTACTGGATCTAATCAAACACTATAAATCTCGCAATTACAAGAAACTCAGATTTCTTCCCTAGATATCCCCTATCTAAAGACTGAAATTACCTTGTGTCGCATCACGCTTCAACGACATCACACCGTTGATTGCAACAGATCCAGCGCTTGACTCCTCAAATCTTCTACGCAAGAAGATGATCCTCTACAAGGGATGCAGAAGAAACTTAGCTCTCTAGAGTACTTGGCAGCATAACTCTTTAAAAATCTCTAGAGAAAATTTCTCTCAATTTGATCACTAATTCAGAACTTGAGAGATGATTTCAACACCCAATATATAGCTCCTAATTCGTGCTTAAGACTCCTAATTATAATCCTCTTAGAAAAGAAGTCCATCTCAAACATTCTCTTAGAGTTCGGAATGAACCAGACTTCCCTCGCCACCCTCGCTATAGCGAGCTTCACCCTCGCTATAGCGAGGGTATCATTCCGCCTCTGACACGTTTCTGCCTCTGTCAGCCCATTGGCAACTTTTATTCTAACAATCTCCCCCTTTTGGCAATTCTGGGACAAATCTCCTAGAACAATACAATAAGATGTACCCAAAAGAAAAACCCAAAATACATTGAATTTTTTTTAAAACAAAAAAATCAGCACTGTAGATCTTGAATTGCCTTAGCTTGTAGAATTCCTCTGGGCTTCATTCTTCTCCCCCTGAATTTGTCCATAATTGACAAACAAATAATCATGCAGCTTCCGTCAACCCGGATGCAGTAGCTCCCCCTCGATTTTGACTCCCCCTCACTATGATCTTCATATCAGCACTGGGGGTGGGGACATGACCTCCTTGATCAGGGCTTTTTATGATTAGCCACCCACACTTTGGTAGTTTGAACTTTCAGCACAGTGTGAGCAAACTCCTTAGGCAAATCAGATTTTCTAACCCATATTTGAGTTGTCTTGGGTGGAGAAAAATTCTTCCGCCATTGCTTGGTCTTTGGTAGACTTTGCAGCTTATTGCAATGGGGACGAATGTGTCCTTTCTTTCCACAATGGTGACAAGTGGATGTGCGTGCAGTGCGTGACACATTCTTTTTCTTGAAACTACTCGACACATTATTTGAAAGTGCAATATCTTGAGTAGCATGTGCAACACTAGAAACAAAAATTGTTTTACCTTTGGCATTTGAAGTGGATGCACCATGATCATAACCGAGACCTCTTCTGTCAAACTGAGACTTCTGACTACACAAGATATTTGTAAGAGTCTTCGAACCAGTGATCTTCTTGTTTAGTGAAGCTTGTTTCACTTCAAACTCAGACAGAGTGATCTTCAGTCTTCCTTGCAAATCTTCTTTTTCAGTTGTAACATTCTGCAACTCCATCTTCATATTCTGAATCTCTTGTTCAGCCTTTTTAAGTTTTTGACTATCAGTGGTCAAATTTTCAGCCATGCAGATCTTATGACTTTCCAAGAGATGAACCTTTTCAAGTGCTTGCTCTAATTCAATTTTCAATGCAGAATTTTCTTCTTGAGCAGCTTTAAACTTGATAGAGATCTTGTAGCCATACTTGGACATCTTAACACAATCAACATATGTTTTATGATACAAGGCTTCATAATCTTTCTCTTGATCTGACATCTCATCAATATGATCTTCATCAGTATCATTGTCAGATAGAGAATTAGCCATGAAAGCCACAAACTTGCCATTCACAGTTTCAGAAGTTTCAATTGAAGGATCTTGTTCTTCTTCTGATGACTGTTCCTCCCAAGTTGTGTTGAGAGCCTTTTTCATTGCACCCTTTTTCTTGTTGGCACACTCACTAGCATCGTGACCATAGCCATGGCACTCAAAACACTTAGTTCCTTTTGCAGAATCCTTTTTCGCAAATTTAGAACCCTTCCACTTGACTTGTTTTGACTTCATGTACTCCTTGAAGCAATTGAACATTTCAGCCAAATCATCTTCAGCCTCAGATTCAGAATCAGACGTAATTTTCTTTTCAGGCTTCTTTCTTGATTCTGAGATGGCTTTCAAAGCAATACCTTTCTCTTTTGATTTTTCTTTATCCAAACGGTTTGCTTCAAAGGTTTGAAGATTTCCAACCAACTGGTTTACCTTGAGGGTATCAAGATTCTTGTTTTCTTCAATAGCATCAACTTTAGAATCGAACCTCGAAGGTAGAGACCCCAAAATTTTCTTGACAATCTTGTTTTCTTGAATTTCCTCACCCAGATTGAAAACAGAATTGACAATATCATTCAGCTTTGCATAAAATTGATCAAAGGTCTCATCTTCTTCCATCACGATGGTTTCAAATTCTTTAGTCAGCCTTTGCAATTTAGATTGCTTCACCGTGTCTGTACCCTCATACACTGTCTGTAAGACTTCCCACGCTTCTTTTGCAGTTTTGCAAGTGGAAATCCTACGGAACTCTCCAGCATACACTCCATTGTATATACTATTCACTGCCTTGTTATTACAATTGGAGGCATGTTTCTCATCCTTAGTCCATTCAGCTTTAGGTTTAGGAACAATTTGTCCACTAACCACAATTGTTGGTCTAGAGTAGCCGTCCTCAACAATATCCCATACATCATCATCAATGGACTTAAGGAACCCAATCATCCTTTGCTTCCAATATGCATAATTAGAACCATCTAGCAAAGGGGGCTTAGAAATTGATGTCCGTTCTCGATTGAATACCATTCAAGAAATCTCTTTAGATCAAACACAGCAAATTAGTGTAACCCGCTCTGATACCAATTGAGGGTTTAGGGTTCGAGATCTCTAGATTGGTCCACTCAATCAATGAAACCATAAGTGTGCAAAAAATAATAATCTACGCAGCGGAAATAAAATCACAAGCACACACCATAAGGACACCAAATTTAAGGTGGAAAACCCAAACCGGGTAAAAAAACCACCGATCCGTACTGGATCTAATCAAACACTATAAATCTCGCAATTACAAGAAACTCAGATTTCTTCCCTAGATATCCCCTATCTAAAGACTGAAGTTACCTTGTGTCGCATCACACTTCAACGACATCATACCATTGATTGCAACAGATCCAGCGCTTGACTCCTCAAATCTTCTACGCAAGAAGATGATCCTCTACAAGGGATGCAGAAGAAACTTAGCTCTCTAGAGTACTTGGCAGCATAACTCTTTAAAAATCTCTAGAGAAAATTTCTCTCAATTTGATCACTAATTCAGAACTTGAGAGATGATTTCAACACCCAATATATAGCTCCTAATTCGTGCTTAAGACTCCTAATTATAATCCTCTTAGAAAAGAAGTCCATCTCAAACATTCTCTTAGAGTTCGGAATGAACCAGACTTCCCTCGCCACCCTCGCTATAGCGAGCTTCACCCTCGCTATAGCGAGGTATCATTCCGCCTCTGACACGTTTCTGCCTCTGTCAGCCCATTGGAAACTTTTATTCTAACAATCTCCCCCTTTTGGCAATTCTGGGACAAATCTTCTAGAACAATACAATAAGATGTACCCAAAAGAAAAACCCAAAATACATTGAATTTTTTTTAAAACAAAAAAATCAGCACTGTAGATCTTGAATTGCCTTAGCTTGTAGAATTCCTCTGGGCTTCATTCTTCTCCCCCTGAATTTGTCCATAATTGACAAACAAATAATCATGCAGCTTCCGTCAACCCGGATGCAGTAGCTCCCCCTCGATTTTGACTCCCCCTCACTACGATCTTCGTATCAGCACTGGGGGTGGGGACATGACCTCCTTGATCAGGGCTTTTTATGATTAGCCACCCACACTTTGGTAGTTTGAACTTTCAGCACAGTGTGAGCAAACTCCTTAGGCAAATCAGATTTTCTAACCCATATTTGAGTTGTCTTGGGTGGAGAAAAATTCTTCCGCCATTGCTTGGTCTTTGGTAGACTTTGCAGCTTATTGCAATGGGGACGAATGTCTCCTTTCTTTCCACAATGGTGACAAGTGGATGTGCGTGCAGTGCGTGACACATTCTTTTTCTTGAAACTACTCGACACATTATTTGAAAGTGCAATATCTTGAGTAGCATGTGCAACACTAGAAACAAAAATTGTTTTACCTTTGGCATTTGAAGTGGATGCACCATGATCATAACCGAGACCTCTTCTGTCAAACTGAGACTTCTGACTACACAAGATATTTGTAAGAGTCTTCGAACCAGTGATCTTCTTGTTTAGTGAAGCTTGTTTCACTTCAAACTCAGACAGAGTGATCTTCAGTCTTCCTTGCAAATCTTCTTTTTCAGTTGTAACATTCTGCAACTCCATCTTCATATTCTGAATCTCTTGTTCAGCCTTTTTAAGTTTTTGACTATCAGTGGTCAAATTTTCAGCCATGCAGATCTTATGACTTTCCAAGAGATGAACCTTTTCAAGTGCTTGCTCTAATTCAATTTTCAATGCAGAATTTTCTTCTTGAGCAGCTTTAAACTTGATAGAGATCTTGTAGCCATACTTGGACATCTTAACACAATCAACATATGTTTTATGATACAAGGCTTCATAATCTTTCTCTTGATCTGACATCTCATCAATATGATCTTCATCAGTATCATTGTCAGATAGAGAATTAACCATGAAAGCCACAAACTTGCCATTTACAGTTTCAGAAGTTTCAATTGAAGGATCTTGTTCTTCTTCTGATGACTGTTCATCCCAAGTTGTGTTGCGAGACTTTTTCATTGCACCCTTTTTTCTTGTTGGCACACTCACTAGCATAGTGACCATAGCCATGGCACTCAAAACACTTAGTTCCTTTTGCAGAATCCTTTTTCGCAAATTTAGAACCCTTCCACTTGACTTGTTTTGACTTCATGTACTCCTTGAAGCAATTGAACATTTCAGCCAAATCATCTTCAGCCTCAGATTCAGAATCAGACGTAATTTCTTTTCAGGCTTCTTTCTTGATTCTGAGATGGCTTTCAAAGCAATACCTTTCTCTTTTGATTTTTCTTTATCCAAACGGTTTGCTTCAAAGGTTTGAAGATTTCCAACCAACTGGTTTACCTTGAGGGTATCAAGATTCTGTTTTCTTCAATAGCATCAACTTTAGAATCGAACCTCGAAGGTAGAGACCGCAAAATTTTCTTGACAATCTTGTTTTCTTGAATTTCCTCACCCAGATTGAAAACAGAATTGACAATATCATTCAGCTTTGCATAAAATTGATCAAAGGTCTCATCTTCTTCCATCACGATGGTTTCAAATTCTTTAGTCAGCCTTTGCAATTTAGATTGCTTCACCGTGTCTGTACCCTCATACACTGTCTGTAAGACTTCCCACGCTTCTTTTGCAGTTTTGCAAGTGGAAATCCTACGGAACTCTCCAGCATACACTCCATTGTATATACTATTCACTGCCTTGTTATTACAATTGGAGGCATGTTTCTCATCCTTAGTCCATTCAGCTTTAGGTTTAGGAACAATTTGTCCACTAACCACAATTGTTGGTCTAGAGTAGCCGTCCTCAACAATATCCCATACATCATCATCAATGGACTTAAGGAACCCAATCATCCTTTGCTTCCAATATGCATAATTAGAACCATCTAGCAAAGGGGGCTTAGAAATTGATGTCCGTTCTCGATTGAATACCATTCAAGAAATCTCTTTAGATCAAACACAGCAAATTAGTGTAACCCGCTCTGATACCAATTGAGGGTTTAGGGTTCGAGATCTCTAGATTGGTCCACTCAATCAATGAAACCATAAGTGTGCAAAAAATAATAATCTACGCAGCGGAAATAAAATCACAAGCACACACCATAAGGACACCAAATTTAAGGTGGAAAACCCAAACCGGGTAAAAAACCACCGATCCGTACTGGATCTAATCAAACACTATGAATCTCGCAATTACAAGAAACTCAGATTTCTTCCCTAGATATCCCCTATCTAAAGACTGAAGTTACCTTGTGTCGCATCACGCTTCAACGACATCACACCGTTGATTGCAAAAGATCCAGCGCTTGACTCCTCAAATCTTCTACGCAAGAAGATGATCTTCTACAAGGGATGTAGAAGAAACTTAGCTCTCTAGAGTACTTGGCAGCACAACTCTTCAAAAATCTCTAGAGAAAATTTCTCTCAATTTGATCACTAATTTAGAGCTTGAGAGATGATTTCTTGTCTCTTTGGGTTGTGAGAAACACCCAATATATAGCCCCTAATTCGTGCTTAAGACTCTTAATTATAATCCTCTTAGAAAAGAAGTCCATCTCAAACATTCTCTCAGAGTTCGGAATGAACCAGACTTCCTTCGCCACCCTTCGCTATAGCGAGCTTCACCCTCGCTATAGCGAGGTATCATTCTGCGTCTGACACGTTTCTGCCTCTGTCAGCCCATTGGCAACTTTTATTCTAACAACCATCATCTGTGTCATTCTGCAAAACGCCAACGCCCATTTGTGGAACTAAAGACGACCACAACTGTAGATGTATCATGATTACTTTCATCTCTTTTATAATAAGTAGATGATGGGGTGGTTGTTGGTGTCAGAAGGGAGAGGGTGTTGGTGATTGAGCATCTGGATTCCTCTTTTTCTTTTTACTAGAGCTATGTAACTGAGGTTAGATGCTTACCCCTGCTCCTGTAAACTGAACCAGATGCTTACTCTATAAGATTAAACAGAATCCATAGGAAAGTTGAATATCATCAAATAGATGGAGTTTTGGAAGTGCATGTAACGATAGTATGCATTAAAAAAAAGGAAAGAAAGAACTTGTTCAGGTTCATCATTTCAATTTTTAAGTTCTTACCTCTTGTATCATCGAAGCAAGCTCTTCAATCTATTTAATGCCATGAACCAAAGCATTAGAGTTCACTAATCTGGATGTCAATGGTACTTGTCATCTTCTTTTGTTAGCACCAATCAATCAAGTACCCCACACATAATTTTAGGCTTTCAGATTAGTAAAAAAAGGTGGAGCATTACAGTACAAAATTACGAAGACATGATGGGCGCAACAAACATAAAAACATTTTAGTAGTGCAGCATTAACGATGAACCCAAATGATATCATAGATCCCATATGTAAGGTTAAGAATAGCAACAAACATAAGAAAACATATTTTATAATTGCAGATGGGATGATCTATAGATGGTTTTTAGGGTGGGGAATCTTTAAGAACTTGAATTCCGACTCGTACGAACTTGGGTTTTGTGCCCGTCATTGTTTTTTTATAACGATGTCGTTACCATCTTTTATAGTTTCTTCATCCATTTTTTGTGTCCAACAAGAAAATAATAGTGACTTTATTTTGAGATGCATAAACAATAAGAAAGACTCACGATTTCACTCAAAATCTAGTTTTCAAAAAAATTCTGATAGCGATATCGTTACAATTATTTATTGGTTCTTCGCCCATTTTTTTACTCCAATAACAAAATGAATCAGACTTTATAATGGGGTGCATAAACAATGAGAAAGGCTCACGAATTTGGCCCAGAAATGCATTTTCCTAATAGGTGAAGTGAAGGTTCGAACCCTCAAGATGAGGGTTCGAACCTTCGGACTCTCTGGAAATTGGCCCAAGAAGGCAGTGAAGTGAAGGTTCGAACCCTCAAGATGAGAGTTCGTACCCTCGGACTCTCTGAAATTTGGTCCAAGAAGGTAGTGAAGTGAAGGTTTGAACCCTCAAATTCACTTCCTTGCGGTCCTGGGCCAAATTCCAGAGAGTCCGAAGGTTCGAACCCTCATCTTGAGGGTTCGAACCTTCACTTCACTACCTTCTTGGGCCAAATTCTAGAGAGTCCGAAGGTTCGAACCCTCATCTTGAGGGTTCGAACCTTCACTTTACCTATTAGGAAAATGCATTTCTGAGCCAAATCCGTGTGCCTTTCTCATTGTTTATCCACCCCATTATAAAGTCTGATTCATTTTGTTATTGTTGACAAAAAATGGGCGAAGAACCAATAAATAATTGTAACGATATCGCTAAATTAGATTTTGAGTGAAATCGTGAGTCTTTCTTATTGTTTTTGCATCTCAATATAAAGTTACTATTATTTTCTTGTTGGACACAAAAAATGGATGAAGAAACTATAAAAGATGGTAACGATATCGTTATAAAAAAATAATGTTGGGCACAAAATTCAAGTTCGTATGATTCGGAATTCAAGTTCTTAAAGATTCCCCACCCTATAAACCATCTATAGTGTTAGTTTTATGGACTCAATCCAGTAGATGATATAATAAATTGATTAATTTCTTTATTTATCAATATATTCATGCTTTCCTTTCATGAGATGAATGGTGATTTATTATATACTTGCACATAACCAATATGAATGACATGATGGTTCATGAGATGAACCGGGGTCCACAAGTATATTAGATGTAACACATGTGTATGGATGAGATCCACATACGGGAGACATGTGTGACAAATCTTATACTTAAATATCTTCACAACCAGTGATGAGACTGGACATCTCATACTGACAAGGTTGCAGCACTTTGATCACTATGAGATAGTGTGATTTGTCTCGATCATCAGAATGGAAGATTCTGGATCATAGTGCTGGTGCATTGTATGTATTGAAGGACCATGAGAAGCACCTTATAAATATTGTCTTCATTTTAAGGTCTGCTCTCATAATTCCCTAGCAATAGACTCTGAATCCTGAGACATTAATGAACTCAAGTTTCTATCTATTCATTTGCTTTGAGTCACCAATGAGTGAGGCCAACTGTAGGTCAACACCTCGGTGATTTGGGTACGTGGTAGTAGAGCTGTGGGAACATTCAATAGTCAAGATGGAATCTATCTCTAATATTCCCTTGTGCCAATTAATGGATTTATCATTGGTAAGTGCGCACCCATTCCGATTAAGAGTTAATTGGAAAGGTACCTATTGATCATTATAATTAATTGGGGCTCAAGGATAATAAGATATGGATCTAGTTTGGAAGACAGGTCCAATTGATCCATGGATATTGATAGAGGGGTCTACTTGTGGTTATGTGGAAGTTTAGGGTCTTCTATGTAATATTCCTAAGACTGGAGTTCAATTGCATTTATATAGTGGAGTTATTTGCAATTAACTGTGGGCCCGGATTACACATGAGATGTGGGGTTGCGAGTCCCAGTTGGAGCCAGCTTTCTAAGGAATCCCTAGTGGTCCCCACGCTAGCCCAATTATTAGAAAGTATCTAATTCTAGTTGAACTCTAAAAGGAAAGTTACTATTTCTATTTGAAGTGAGACTTCTAATAGTGGTAATAGTAGACTTACTAATTTTAGTAGAAGTGAGACTTCTATTTAATTAGAAAGGAATTAGAAAGTTACTAATCATATTTGAAGTGAGACTTCTAATTATGATATGGTAAGTTACTAATTAATGGAAGTAAGACTTCTATTGTAATTAGTAAAGAGGAGGCAATTTGCAAAAGCTATAAATAGAGGAGAGGAGGCCTTGCACGTCCAAGCACTATCCTTGCATTGGGATTCACGCCCAAGGCCCCCTAGTGCAAGTGTTGCACGAGCTCTTCTCATCTTCCCTCTTCTAGTTCTCTTTCTAGTTCCTCCCTAGAGTTCCTAGTAGTTTTCTCTTGGAGATCCCACCATCTTCTTGAGAAAAAGAGAATCTGATACGGGTCATAGTGTGGAAGATCAAGAGGTCTTGGAGATCCCTATTTGATTAGTGAAAGCGTTTCATCATCAAAGAAAGACGCTACTCCTCCATTAGAGCACAACCGAGCTCCAAAGGTATAATCTACTTCCTTGCATGTTGTAGATTTATTAGTTGCTGGTTATATCTTCTAGATAGATTGTCTTTACTGATCATGATGACTGAGATTGAGGACATGGATCTTGGATTGGGTTTTTTAGCCTTCTGGATAGTTGATCCCTGCATCAAGTGGGTCAAAAGTTTTTGAAACCTATCCTAGGGGCCAACCCTATTTCGGTACCTTTCCAATTAACTCTTAATCAGAATGGGTGCGCACTTACCAATGATAAATCCATTAATTGGCACAAGGGAATATTAGAGATAGATTCCATCTTGACCATTGAATGTTCCCACAGCTCTACTACCACGTACCCAAATCACCGAGGTGTTGACCTACAGTTGGCCTCACTCATTGGTGACTCAAAGCAAATGAATAGATAGAAACTTGAGTTCATTAATGTCGGTGATTTGGGTACGTGATAGTAGAGCTGTGGGAACATTCAATGGTCAAGATGGAATCTATCTCTAATATCCCCTTGTGCCAATTAATGGATTTATCATTGGTAAGTGCGCGCGCACCCATTCTGATTAAGTGTTAATTGGAAAGGTACCTATTGATCATTATAATTAATTGGGGCTCAAGGATAATAAGATATGGATCTAGTTTGGAAGACAGGTACAATTGATCCATGGATATTGATAGAGGGGTCTACTTGTGGTAATGTGGAAGTTTAGGGTCTTCTATGTAATATTCCTAAGACTGGAGTTCAATTGCATTTATATAGTGGAGTTATTTGTAATTAACTGTGGGCCCGGATTACACATGAGATGTGGGGTCGCGAGTCCCAGTTGGAGCCAGCTTTCTAAGGAATCCATAGTGGTCCCCACGCTAGCCCAATTATTAGAAAGTATCTAATTCTAGTCCTTACCTCATCTCTTATCATACTAGATCAGTAAGCTTGATCTAATCTTTACATGAGATGCGAAGAGGATAGATCAAGGGCTATGTACGGATCAGTTTTGATGGTTTTGCTTGGATAATTAGTAAATCCATGTTTGGATAGTCACATAAGGGTTTAACAATGATGGAATGATGGTAGGAAGCCATTGGAAGTCTTCAGAAGAGTTCTGGAGATCTTTGGACACGAAATAGAAAAATCCAAGTTGCAGATTTCCGTCAGGTAGGTCGACCGAGCCCTCTGGTAGGTCGACCGAAGACACCGAGGCCGGTCGACCGAACCCTCTAGTAGGTCGACCGAATAGACTGACATAGCAAATCGCAGTTTCTGTTTTTTTTTGTTTTTGTTTCGGGGGCGCTGCCCCCTGGGCCCCCGCGAGCTGACCGGGCAGCTCGAACCCCGCTGGGGGACACCCCCGGACCCCCTCTACGTAGGGCAACAATTATAGTAGTGGCAATATTTGGCATCCTGTCTTTCCATTGTTGTTTGGTAACCTAGTTTTGTGAGTTGCTTTGCTAGTATGAGATACTAACATGCAGGTTATCATGTTCTCTCCATATGAACCCTCAAATTCACTTCCTTGCGGTCCTGGGCCAAATTCCAAAGAGTCCGAAGGTTCGAACCCTCATCTTGAGGGTTCGAACCTTCACTTCACTACCTTCTTGGGCCAAATTCTAGAGAGTCCGAAGGTTCGAACCCTTACCTATTAGGAAAATGCATTTCTGAGCCAAATTCGTGTGCCTTTCTCATTGTTTATCCACCCCATTATAAAGTCTGATTCATTTTGTTATTGTTGACAAAAAATGGGTGAAGAACCAATAAATAATTGTAACGATATCGCTAAATTAGATTTTGAGTGAAATCGTGAGTCTTTCTTATTGTTTTTGCATCTCAATATAAAGTTACTATTATTTTCTTGTTGGACACAAAAAATGGATGAAGAAACTATAAAAGATGGTAACGATATCGTTATAAAAAAATAATGTTGGGCACAAAATTCAAGTTCGTATGATTCGGAATTCAAGTTCTTAAAGATTCCCCACCCTATAAACCATCTATAGTGTTAGTTTTATGGACTCAATCCAGTAGATGATATAATAAATTGATTAATTTCTTTATTTATCAATATATTCATGCTTTCCTTTCATGAGATGAATGGTGATTTATTATATACTTGCACATAACCAATATGAATGACATGATGGTTCATGAGATGAACCGGGGTCCACAAGTATATTAGATGTAACACATGTGTATGGATGAGATCCACATACGGGAGACATGTGTGACAAATCTTATACTTAAATATCTTCACAACCAGTGATGAGACTGAACATCTCATACTGACAAGGTTGCAGCACTTTGATCACTATGAGATAGTGTGATTTGTCTCGATCATCAGAATGGAAGATTCTGGATCATAGTGCTGGTACATTGTATGTATTGAAGGACCATGAGAAGCACCTTATAAATATTGTCTTCATTTTAAGGTCTGCTCTCATAATTCCCTAGCAATAGACTCTGAATCCTGAGACATTAATGAACTCAAGTTTCTATCTATTCATTTGCTTTGAGTCACCAATGAGTGAGGCCAACTGTAGGTCAACACCTCGGTGATTTGGGTACGTGGTAGTAGAGCTGTGGGAACATTCAATAGTCAAGATGGAATCTATCTCTAATATTCCCTTGTGCCAATTAATGGATTTATCATTGGTAAGTGCGCACCCATTCCGATTAAGAGTTAATTGGAAAGGTACCTATTGATCATTATAATTAATTGGGGCTCAAGGATAATAAGATATGGATCTAGTTTGGAAGACAGGTCCAATTGATCCATGGATATTGATAGAGGGGTCTACTTGTGGTTATGTGGAAGTTTAGGGTCTTCTATGTAATATTCCTAAGACTGGAGTTCAATTGCATTTATATAGTGGAGTTATTTGCAATTAACTGTGGGCCCGGATTACACATGAGATGTGGGGTTGCGAGTCCCAGTTGGAGCCAGCTTTCTAAGGAATCCCTAGTGGTCCCCACGCTAGCCCAATTATTAGAAAGTATCTAATTCTAGTTGAACTCTAAAAGGAAAGTTACTATTTCTATTTGAAGTGAGACTTCTAATAGTGGTAATAGTAGACTTACTAATTTTAGTAGAAGTGAGACTTCTATTTTAATTAGAAAGGAATTAGAAAGTTACTAATCATATTTGAAGTGAGACTTCTAATTATGATATGGTAAGTTACTAATTAATGGAACTCTAGGATAGGTTTCAAAAACTTTTGACCCACTTGATGCAGGGATCAACTATCCAGAAGGCTATAAAACCCAATCCAAGATCCATGTCCTCAATCTCAGTCATCATGATCAATAAGACAATCTATCTAAAGGATAGAACCAGCAACATATAAGCAACAAATAAATCTACAACATGCAAGGAAGTAGATTATACCTTTGGAGCTCGGTTGTGCTCTAATGGAGAAGTTGCGTCTTTCTTTGATGATGAAACGCTTTCACTAATCAAATAGGAATCTCCAAGACCTCTTGATCTTCCACGCTATGACCCGTATTAGATTCTCCTTTTCTCAAGAAGATGGTGGGATCTCCAAGAGAAAACTACTGGGAACTCTAGGGAGGAACTAGAAAGAGAACTAGAAGAGGGAAGAGAGGAATAACTTGTGCAACACTCGCACTAGGGGGCCTTGGGCGTGAATCCCAATGCAAAGATAGTGCTTGGACGTCCAAGGCCTCCTCTCCTTTATTTATAGCTTTTGCAAGTTGCCTCCTCTTTACTAATTACAATAGAAGTAGACTTGCAAGTCTACGATATAAAGTTACTATTATTTTCTTGTTGGACACAAAAAATGGATGAAGAAACTATAAAAGATGGTAACGATATCGTTATAAAAAAACGATGTTGGGCACAAAATTTAAGTTCGTATGATTCGGAATTCAAGTTCTTAAAGATTCCCCACCCTATAAACCATCTATAGATCATCCCATCTGCAATTATAGAATATTTTTTCTTATGTTTGTTGCTATTCTCAACCTTACTTATGGGATCTATGATATCGTTTGGGTTCATCGTTAATGCTGCACTGCTAAAATGTTTTTATGTTTGTTGCACCCATCTTGTCTTTGTAGTTTTGTACTGTAATGCTCCACCTATTTTTACTAATCTGAAAGCATAGCATTTTAACTCTATTATTCAGAAGAATGCTCATCTTCTTGTCTGTTATCTATATATTATCTGGAAGCTATGCATACATTCACATCCAAAACAGGTGGCCCACATGACCTTTCTCATTTCTACTGTCCTCATGTCACTGGTAATAACCATAATTCTACAAAATGGTTGTAAGTTTTTTATTTTCAAGTAACGATATCATTACCATTTTTTATGGCTTCTAGGCTGATTTTATCTGTCTAACATCCAATATGTGATGTCTTTATACTAAGATGCATAAACATTGAGAGGAACCTTCATGATGTCAGTTCGAACGTGCAGTGGGCAGTATACTCCATCCAAGCCATCAAAGTCCGTAAGTCTTTCACATTGTTTATGCACCTCATTATAAAGTTATTTCCATTTAGTTGTTGGAGACAAGAAATAGATGGAGAACCTATAAATAATGGTAACGATATCATAGATCCCATAAGTAAGGTTAAGAATAGCAACAAACATAAGAAAAAATATTTTATAATTGTAGATGGGATGATCTATAGATGGTTTTTAGGGGGGAAATCTTTATGAACTTGAATTCCTACTCATACGAACTTGATTTTGTTTTAAAATTTGTTTTTTTATAACGATATCATTACCATCACCTATAGTTTCTTCATCCATTTTTTGTGTCCAACAAGAAAATAATGGTGACTTTATATTGAGATGCATAAACAATAAGAAAGACTTATGATTTCACTCAAATTCTAGTTTTTAAAATCTTCTGATAACGATATCATTACAATTTTTTATAGGTTCTTCCCCCATTTTTTGTGTCCAACAACAAAATGACAATGACTTTATAATGGGGTGCATAAACAATGAGAAAGGCTCCAAATGACAATGACTTTATAATGGGGTGCTACTATTATGTAAGGGGTTGGTTGATAGGTGAAATGACAGACTCCAAATGTATTGTTTTTTTTTTTTTTTAACTTTGATTAATGGCATATTGAATCTTGTCAGATTTTGTCTAAAGAGGCCCAAGAGGCAAGTATTCTTGTCGACTCCATTTGAAGAGAAAATAAAAAATAGAACTATTAGAAAGTAATTGATAAACCTAGAATGATTTCAGATATGAAAGGCCCTACAATTGCTGAGTACCCCTGTTTAGGAAACTTTTTAGCCCACTTCCCAAGGTTTTTTTTGCTGAGATTTGGGGATTTCCAAGACCATATCATGAACTTAAAATCTGTTATTTTTCACTTAATTACGATCACGGTTGCCTGCATTTCAAACCGCACACTTTTGCAACTCGGTTAAGAAAATCTGCAGAAACCTTGTTGAGTACCCCTCTTTAAGAACCTTTTTAGCAGACTTCCCGAGGGTTTTTTTTTGGCTGAGATTTGGGGATTTCCAAGACCATATCATGAACTTAAAATCTGCTAGTTTTCATTTAATTATGATCACGGTTGCCTGTGTTTCAAACCGCGCACTTTTACAACTCGATTAAGAAAATCTGCAGAAAACTTGCTGAGTACCCCTGTTTAGGAAACTTTTTAGCCCACTTCCCGAGGGTTTTTTTTTCCTGAGATTTGGGGATTTCCAAGTCCATACTATGAACTTAAAATCTGCTATTTTTTAGTTAATTACGATCACGTTGGCAATGTTTCAACTCGGGCACTTTTTCAACCCTGTTAACACAAACATGCAGTAACATGGCTGAGTACCCCTGTTTAAGGCACTTGTTGGCCCACTTCCTGAGGGATTTTTTGGCCGAGATTTGGGGATTTCCAAGTCCATACTATGAACTTAAAATCTGTTATTTTTTCAGTTAATTATGATCACGTTTGCGATGCTTTCAACTTGGGCACTTTTTCAACCCAGTTAACACAAACATGCAGAAACATGGCTTCCCCAAACAGTCCATGATTATTTTTATGGAACCCTTTGTAGTTTGTACTAACCCCACTGATAGATAAAATTGCTATTGGCCAGACAACAAAAAAATCAACATGGCCTTATCAATTGAGAATTCACAATGTTATTCATTCTACAAAGAGCAAATATACATCCTCCAAAGAGAAACTTGAATCAAACAACAACTAAATTGCAACTGTGTCTTCCAAACACCCACTTAAATACAAAGCAACAACAAAGAGTCACCAAATAGAGTGTTGTCTACATATTAGGACAGTAACCTCAGCAATCATACGACTTAATTTAGGCTAGGCAACACATCTAACAAAATCCAACAAATACAAATGTTTCTAAAGTGACAACAACGTGAATGGGGTAGCACTCCAAGTGATCCCAGTGAATCTTAAAAGATAACACCCTACAAAGACTCCAAGTGATCTTCTTTGCATATTTCATTCTGACAGATCTTCTTAAAGGTACAATTCAAGATCTTTGGCCGAAACCTGCACATGCATAAAGTATATGAGGATCTATGCAATAAAGTTAAGCACAACACTTCATAAATTGGGGGCAAATGTTCTTACAGTTAAATTCACAGTCTCTTGTGTGATGATCTGGTCTAATCCCACAGGATGTGTTATAATATCTCCATGATGGTAGTTTTACCAAGATAGGTTTTACGTGAGTTTTTCTCACATTGTTTATATATCCCATCATAAAGTCATTGCCATTTGGCCATTGGACACAAAAAATGGACCAAGAACCTATAAATAATAGTAACAATTTCCTTATAAAAAAAACCTGAAAATAAAATTCAGAATGAGTTTTCTAAGTCTTTCTCCTTGTTTATGGTTCTCAATATAAAGTCATTGTCATTTGGTAGTTCGACACAAAAAATGGACCATGAATTTATAAATAATGGTAGCGATATCGTTATCATTAACATTGTTTATGCACCTTATTATAGTCATTGCCATTTGGTTGTTGGAGATTATATTTGGAACTTCATATGGGTATTTATACCATGTGATGGGGGATGGTGGAAATCGGAGCATTTGAACCAATGTCAACGCCTTTTGATTTGTAATGGTTTGGTTCGGGCGTTGTGTACATATAAGAATCCCTAGCCTTTAGATATGAGCTGCGTAATATTGAGATAAATTTGAGGTATTTTTTTTTTAATTTTCAGGTAATGATATCGTTACGTTTTTTTATAGCTTCTATGCCCATTTTTCATGTCGATCATCCAATACGTAATGTCTTTCCACCATCCAACATCCAGGAAAAAAAATTTTCATTCCACCACCCACCATTTCAACATTCAACTGCTTTCATTTAGGAAACCTTTCTTTAGTGCAAGTTTCAATTACAAATGTAGCATTCCAACATCCCAACATCATTATAACATCATTACATTCCAACACTAACATCCCAACATGTCTTTACACCTTTTTACATGACAACATTCCATGTGCAGCAGCAACCATTCTCATACAAATCACCCATGTATATGGCAACATCTAGTCTCAACCCATCACGCAAAATCCTTTTTCTCCATGGGATACTCTTTCCCATGCACCATCACTCCATGTCTATGATATAAATATCTGCAAAATACATGGCAGGAGAAGTACACATTAGACGATGGATTATAATGATTCATTAAAATTACTGATTAACTATTACAAATGTATATCTGAAATGACAGAGTGAGGGTTTTTTTGGGGATTTAGGGATTCAGGAGTTTATGCTAACCCAAAAGGTGTAAATCAAGAGAGAGATTGTTTATTAGAAAGAGAGATACTAACCAAAAAAGTGCAAATGGATAGAAACTGTGTATTGGAAATTATATGTACAGACTAACAATCTATAAAAAAGTGTAGACGAGAGAGATTGAGAGTAGTGGACTCACCTGGCCTTTTTTGGAAATGGAGAGAGTGATGTAATGGAGAAAGAGGGCTATTTGTTTTGAAAACCACGAATGTTATGTTTCGGGCGCCTTTTTTTAACTGAAACTATAGACTTAAACTTGAGTCGTTTTTTTCCTTTCTCTCTCCAAAATGGTGCTTTTTTTACTTTTGCATCCATCCGTTGAAATTGAAACAAAAATGGAGGGCCGAGATTAAGCTCTCTCATACAGTTGGTGAGAGTGTTTGTCACCAAAGCACCCCCTGAATAAAAAATGGGCTAAAATGTCTATAGAATAGTTATTAGTTTTGTTGTGAATGAGGATGTATCACCACGAAACAACTGAATTCTAACAAAAAGAACTTCATTCCAATATTTATGGGTCTCCATAGTTCTATTGAAGCATAAAAGTTTCTCACTCCAATGCTATATACATGCAGAAAATTAGAACATTCAAAACATAGCAGAAAATGGACATATACATTCATTACTATATGCACTTCTATAAGGACTTCTTAGACTCTCCCCAATTAGAAGATACTTCAGTAGTATAGAATCAGTTTGGACAGAAACTCTCTTTCATGAATGTCAAGTAGTATGGATAAAACCAGACGATGAGGACATTCAAATCATTAATAACCATTTAATCCCCAAACAGATTTGGGTTCTGCAAAATTCATTTTGTCTCTGTTCAAGTTTTGCAGCACTCAATGAGTTGAACAACTCAAATTAGTATTGAACAACTCATTTTGTCAAGTAGTAAAAACCAGAAGCTATATCAAAATTCATTGTAATTGATAGTTTTTTTCTGCTGCTGATTTATTAGACCAATAATAAGTAAGGAACAATATCAAGTATTCTTCTACAAATGCTATTTATTATGTAACCACAATTTTCTGGCATAATAGTGTTGAATTGATATTCTGCAGAGGGGCTGAATCAAATCAAAGGACTAAAAGTGGATATGGCTTGAGTAGAGACCAATATAGTTAGCATCAAAAGTTAAAACTCTCATTTCAGTTCTAAACCACTGTCTAAATACTTTCTCTAAAACCCATTCAGAGACTTTCTCAACAAGCCAGTCAGCTTTTACCCATCCCAGGACTCCTTATCACAATTGCAGCATGTAACCAATTTGTTTTGCCCCTTGTCTGGGCAGATATTTTTTAACATCATGGAGGGAGTAAACTTTGTGGTAGAAGACCCCACCAAGGTTTTGGAAAAACTTGGTGTGCTTGTGTGCCGAATGGAAGGTAGGTTTTCTACTTAGAATAGGGTAGGTTTTCATTATATCATTCTGCTTGATATTTTTGTGATCTTTTATATTATATTGTTCATAAGTAATTTTGGCTTCCCCTTGTTTCATGGTGACCTGTTCTCCATTCATTTAACTAACAACATTGTCACTCTGATCTGTTAGTCATTGGGTGTTAGGCTGGGCCCAAATGTTTGGTCGAAATAGATGGGCTGGGCCCATTGGCTGGTTGACCCATGGGTACCATGGCCCATGGCTCTGTTCTGCATCAAAAGTTTTGTCCCATCTAGCTGGGATCAACATTGTGAGATAAACTTTTCCAGTCATAAACTATAATTAACTTAAAAGGTTCCAAGTTTCTACGCCAACTACTGATCTAATCCACCCATCCTTCACCCAGGATTGGGACAGGTACAAGAAGCATCAACACATGGGGGAGTTTCAGATTGAAATTTCTATGAATAGTTGAATAACTACAGTGCATGGAAACTCAATGTAATAAAAATAATGGTAAGAGAACTATTTGGTTTTATCCATGATTACAAAATTTTATAGTTCTAATTGGCAATTAAATATGTGTACATGACAAAGACATTCTGACTGGTAACATGTTTTGGTGGATGTTTACTGTTTCCATTCCATAACCATTTCATATTTCTGTGTACTCTACAACCATTGTATATTGAGCATTACTCCTTTCTTTTATTTTGACTTAGACTCAGTTTTGCATTATCAATTTGTGGGATGCCAGGCATATAAAATGGGTAAGAAGAAAGAGGAAGTAAGTGAACCACAATGAAATGACGTACCAAAAAGAAGACCCAGTAACGTTTTGTACATTCCATACCAAATTATCTTGACATTCAAGCTTAGGGTGTAGACTAACCTAAAACAAAAAAAAAAAAAGATAAAGGGGGAAAAAGGATTCATATGACATGTCAAAACTTACTTGAGATGGTGAAGATAATTTGGGAAGCGGCAATGGGACTGGGTACTCTGAAGGGTCACCCTGTTTTCATTCCCAACAATTATGTACCCAAGGAAAAAACAGCATCAGGCCAAGAAATGGGGAATCATGAAAATGCTTGAGTATCAAAATGCCATGGTTAACATGTTGTCTCCCTTCTTTCATCGATCGTAGGGAAAATGTCCTTACCAGGCCAAAACTTTCTGTCCCAGATGAGATAGGCTGAGGAATCTATACAATCATCTTAAGTCATTAAAACTGGTTTGTGCACAACAAAAAACAAAAAAAAAACATCAAATAATTCATGTCTGAGTAAATCCAGACAAATGATTATGAGGGATCACATCCTTGGGGTAGGTAGAAAGTAAAAAACAGTAGAAAAAGTGATTTATTAACAAAGTACGATACTTAGTTTGCCTAAAAAAAGGATTAACAACCAATTCCTTCTGCAGTTTGGATAAGGACTTCCCAAAAACCTGCAGGCAAAAGAAGTTCTCAGCTTCAACAATGAATTGGTATCTATGCAATCAAAAAATGGTATTAGCTCATCCCTTAAACAAAACAAAGAAATGACCTGAACATAGCAGTTGTCATAAATGCCAGAACTAGTTTTCCTATTTGATAGCAAATAGGATTCTATCACAACCAAAGAAAACATGAAACACAAGACTAATCACTTCAAGCCTCACTTAAATCATACCTGAATGACCAATGACCAATGCATTGATAGAAGCCAACAAGGACAATAATAGCTATTGTTTTACCTTCTGATGCAAATTAAATCATACTGCTATGGCTAATACACCAATAATAATGATTCGGCTGGAGAAATGTATTTCAGTTTTTAGCCCAATCCATAGGGCATCTTATTACAAAACTTGGCCCCATAAATCTCATTTCCCCTGTATGGAAAGCTCTCAGGTGGCCCACTCTTCTCTATAGATAATTATGGTTCAGGTTGGGTTTGTATTATGCCCAAACCTGAACCCGACTTATCAATAAGTACCAAAATCCAGACCTGAATTAGGTCCAGGTTACAGTACCATAACCAGAATTCAGATTAAAGACCTAAAACCAGACCAATATTTGAATGCAAGGCTTGGATCCATGCCCGGTCACTTTTAAAATATAATCACACACACATACATGATATGAATTAGGGTATTTGGGTTTGAAAATCATGGACCTGAACCCGAACCAAACTTTATTACGATTCCATGAAGTGGAGCCAAACCTAGATCTAGATGAAAACAGATTCAAATATTGGTCCCCTATTAGGTTTTTACTTATTTGGACATTCAAGTATATGGGGACCCATTTACATTCCCAGTTATACTATATTAAAGCCAAGCATTTTAAAGCTAATTTGATCGTAACTACTGCTTTTTTTGACTGGCAGTTATATCACTTCTCTATAACCAACCCACATTCTCCCCCTGCTTCCGCATGCAACCACTCTCTTCCCACTTTCTCCTATGCATTTACTCTACATATACTACTCTTTCCTTTCCACCCAACCTCTCTTACTCCATTTCTACACCACAGACTATAGGAATAAAGTAAAATAAAAAGAGGTACCTGATGGAAAGCGCTTCTACCCGGTTCTACCGAGGTCGGCGGACGTGGGAGTCCGTTGGGTACGACCTTTTCGTAACCGGGGGGCAGAGGCGTGCATCAACATTTTTTTTTGTATGGGTGTGCCAGATTTTCTATTTTACTTGGAATTACAAGTGGTGATCCAGAGATCAACCTTCACAAGTAAAAAGAAAATCAACTTCTTTCAAGTTTTCCATTGCACATATATTTAAGAAAAGAGACATTTTCTTGATTTTGCCGTGAAAGGCGATTTTTTTTGGCATTTATAGCCGATTTTGGCGTTTATAGCCGACTTTGGCGTTTATAGCCGATTTACAATTCTTATCAATAATGAAAGACGAGTTGTAATTTTTGTCTCTTTTGAAAAAATACAAACTACAATGAAAAGCAAGAAAAGGAGGATCTAACTTCTCAGGAGATTGTGGGGGACCCGTTTAGACTGATGGTCGCAAGCCATATGTGGACTTCACCATCATCCATGCAGATGAGAACAGAGGATGCTATTGATTCGCTTGGCTTGGCTATAACCTCAGGTTTTTAGGGGACAAAGACTAAAATGAGGTCCTATGTCCAATAAAAAACTAAGTAGACGGGCTGAAAAGCCATGTCTAAGCCATTTGAGGCAGAAGGAGAAGGCAAGGACCTTGGGGGGGGGGGTACCCCCCAAGGGACTTTTGTCACCTTGTAACGGTGGTCGGTGTAGAACTTCCGCAGAGTTTTCTCTCTTTCTTTCTTTGGATTTCTGTGCTTTTTTCTGATGTGGGATCTGTCTTGTTTTTCTGATCTCTGTGATTTTTCTGATCTGGAATTCTTGGAATGCTCTCCTATTTATAGGCTTTTAGGTAGCCATTTAGGAGGATTTATGAGCCTTAATTGTCATAAAGCTACATAAAGGGAGGAGTTACAAGATTGAATTCTTTATTTTGTAACTCCATTTTCTTGGCTTCTGATTGGCCGGAGGAGATTGAGGGCTTTTAATCGCCTTTAATCGCCATGATGGGAGGAGTTTCATGGGTTAAATGCCATGAATATCTTGACTTGTAACTCCCGAATGCTTGCTTCTGATTGGGCCGTCCAAAGAAATGGATTAATGACTGTAATAAAGCTAGTCAATTAATCGCATTAAGTGGTCGCCGAGCAGTTGAAGAGTCGCGGGCCGTGCCGCGTCTTTTGGGATTCTTCTGGCGATGATCATCGATGGATCTTCATGTAGATCGACTTTGGATGACCATGTAACTTCGGGCATTGTTTGCCAATAGCGGGTCGGTGCCATCTGTCCAGTCGATTTGTCGATCGGTCGGGTAGAAAGCACACTTTTTTGGTTGACCGGGTGGCGATCAATATTGATTTCGATACTCTTGATGATTGACCCGTGTTTTTGACGGATGTCAGAGGATTTGGTGTTTCAAAAGTATGAATTTTCGAAAATCAGAGGAGTCGGACGCTTCGAATCGTGAAGAAATGGCGAAAAACGGAGTTTCCGGGGCCCTCCCGGCGATCCCGGGCTCCAGGGTCGCAGGGGCCTGCGACCCTGGGGGGTTTTCCCCCCTTTTGTCACGTTTTGTGTCAGTTTTTGCTGTTTTTTTTTATTCTTTTTTATTCTGTATATTTCCTTGACATTTTTTATCATTTATTGGCCTGATTTCCCTATAGAAAACCTGATTAGAATCCTTGCATTTTGTTTTGCAAAGTTTCCAATTTTCTGAGAAAGCCGAAGACTTTGTCGCGCAGAGCTGCAGATTTTCCATCAGAAGCTGAAACTAGGTCAAACGATGTCGGAATGACCTGAAATTTGGTGTGAAGCCTCCTGAGCAATAAATAAGACCAACCATAGGCTTTTGTTTGAGTTTTGAAGCCGTTTGGGGTCCTATCACCAGTAGACTTGCTTTTGTCGCGATGAAGATGTCGCGGCTTGATGTGCGGTCAACCGATGTCTGATTGACTTGAAATTTGACAGGGAACCTAATGGAGTCATTTTACGATGATCCATAGGCTCTGTCTTGGAAACCACGATCCCAGGGAGCTTCACCGCCGAGAGGCCTGATTTGGCTTCCGAGCGTCAAAGTCTGGTCAAATGTTGTCGAAATGACCTGAAATTTGACGTGTAGCCCTTTGTAAGCATTTTGAAGCCGTCCATGTGCTCTATCTGATGAGTGATGGCCTTGGTGGTTCTCGCCGCCGAGAGGCTTGATTTAGCTGTTCGAGGGTTGATGTAGTAGGGTCAAACGTTGTCGGTTTGACTCGGAACTTGACGTGGAGCCTTTTGGATGTATTTTGAGACCATCCATCGGCTCTGATCGAAGATTTGGTGTCTCCGATGCTTTCGCCGCTAGGAGCTCCTTTTCAGTTGCCGGAGAAGCGAAGTTAGGACAAATGATTTTGAAATAGCTCGAAACTTCTTGTGTACTCCTCTTTTGGCTGTATTGAAGGATCTTGCAGTTTTTGTTTGATTCTGACAAGATTTGATTTTTTGGAAGTATCATTGCCTATTTATGGCAGGTTGCGACTTCTTGTAGCTCTTTGGATCTTGAGGAGGCGAAGTGACATTTTTGGTGTCAACAAATGCCCCCTCGAGGTGTAGCGACGAGTTGCTTAACTTTTATAGTCGATGTGCCTCGAAGAGATTTGTGAAGGAGAGCTTGTGACTTAACCAAGAGTCTTTGAGCAGTCTTTTTTTTTTGGTATTTGTAGCCTTTTGAGCTTCCAGGGGAATTTTATGGTAGTGAAAGGGATCACGTACCATCTCGAGGCAAAGTTTTAAAGATGACATCAGGGATGTGGATTTGGGTTTTGACCTTGTGACCTAACAGGCTGTATGTGGCAGGTTAGGGGGTCGGGTTTGGTTTTGACCATGTGACCCAACAAGCTGTATGTGGAATGTTGGGGGATCAATTTTGGTTTTGATCTTGTGACCTAACAGGCTGTATGTGGCAAGTTAGGGGATCAGGTTTTGGTTTTTGGTTTTGGTCTTGTGACCTAACAAGCTGTATGTGGCAAGTTTGGGGACCAGGATCTGGTTTGGATTTTTGCGGAATGTCAATTTCAAGATTTTGGCTCAATTTGGTAGATGAGGCTGGATGGTTTGATTTTTGGAAGCTCATGGGGCTTGGAATTCTCTTTTGTATGGTCCAATCAACTCAAAAGAGGCATGGAACCATTTTTGTATGCTCTTGGTAAGAGGGATTTCTCTTTGACTAAAAGCCCAAAATTTTTTTTTTTAGTGCCTAGGTGGTCAAATCTGGCTCATATGGGCTAACCTATGGGACCTTAAGCTTTTGAAATGGATTAGATCTCATATGGTCTCATTTTTTTAAAGAATATCCAAAAATATCTCCTTTGGATAGAGAATATTTAAGAATATCTTTACTTAGAGAGAATCTTTCATGTTCCCTTTATTTTGGGAGAGAATATCTCAAGATATCTTCCTTTGGGAAAGAATCTTTCATTGATCTTATCTTTTGGGAGAAAATCTCTCATTGATTTCTTTTTGGGAGAGAATCCCTCAAGATATCTTTCTTTTGGGAAAGAATCTTTCTAATTTCTTTCTTTTGGTAAGGTTACTAATTAGTAACACTTACCTCTTTCTTCTTTCCTTCATTGGTTTGCTATCTTCTATAAAAGCAAGGAGGAGGTTGGATTTTTTGCTCTTATTATTTTCTTTTGCAACAATCCCAAGATCGTATTCTGTGAAGGTCATGTTTGGTCCTGTTCGAAATTCATGATGATCCTGAAGTTGAAAACATATTTTTGGTTTTAGGGGAAATATATTTTGAAGTGGCATTTGGATCTTATATTTGCCCAAAATATGGTGGCTATATCTGAAGATCTGATGATACTTGCTGGCGCCTCCTTAAAAAAAGAAAAACGAAGACTCATGTTGTTCTCTTCTGCATATTATTGAATCTATTTTCTCTCCACTATGATGCATATTTGTTTAATTTGGGGAAATGTGTTCTTGCTGGTTCTGTTCTCTCTTTTCATTGTATTGACTTGCCTTCATTTGGAATCTTTTTCCTAGCTTCCATCTTTTGTAGGAGTTTCTCCCTGATTAGGGGTGTGATATTGACTTTACAGAGATTCATGTCGAGTTATTTTTGTGATCCATTATTGCAAACATGCATGCATATCTATAAGATACTGATGTGTTATCATTCCTTGTTATTATGTGCAGCTGAAGCTAATCAAGCAAGTCGCACAAAGGGAATGGAAGCTGCATATGAAGAGTAACCTAAAGGTTTACATAAGAACACTTGCACAGGCAAAAGTACACAGAATTAAGATGTTCTCATACTATGTTGGACCGTCTGATTCATGAAATCATCGCCGCTCAACAGCTTTGAGACAATCTGTCCCAAAACCTTTTATCATACTCAATGATACACTTTGTCTAGGACTATTTTTACTCTCTTGGAAATATTTTGACCACTTACTGTTTCTGAGTCAACCGAAGAATTGACTGTAAATTGTGGTAGTGGAAGTCTACTCAGAATTTTAAATAAATGACCATTATCAGTCTTGGCCCCCACCTTTTTAATCTAATTTCAGACCGAAAATCAAGCCCAGATCCAAACCATGGGTCTAGAGTCAAAGCCAAACCCAGCAAATGGGGTAAGGTTTAGAGGCACAATGGGATCTTCTGGTTTTAGCTTCATTTCAGTAAGATTGCTGTTTTATTTTCTTCCCTGCTGTCTACTTCTTAGCTGATATAATCCAATGGTTAGGGGCTGTTATAATCTTCATAATCCTGAGTGCAGGTTGTGTGTAGTTACTCGTAAATGAAGGCTCATGCACTGGAATAACCTGAGTTACACATATAACTGACAGTGGTTTTCTTCTTTGTCATTAACAGTTAGAGGTAAACAACTAGGCATTAGGATCTTCAAAATCTGGAATTCTTTTGTACCTTCCCCATCCAAGAGCAGAGTGATACAAATCTAAATTGTTTATTTTTGTAAGCAGCCAACTCCTTTTTAACAGTTTATTAACTGTTACTGGAAATCCATTTTTCCCTTCTATGCTCTGATCAACCATATGCAACAAACCCACCAACCTATGTAACCGTTCTCCCATCTATGCAACTAATCTACCATCCCATGTCCTAGCTCAAGTTACATGCAAATTATCTAACCTTAAAACCATACACCATGTGCAACTCATGCCCATTTATAAAATGCAAGGGTGCAAGTGGGGGCGGCATCCTGAATCCTGCCTTAGTTCGAATTTTGAGGCCTATGATCTAGGACCCGGCCTATTTTCTAACCCAAGAAGCTTATGAGCAAAGCTTGGTTTGACACAGCTTTTTTAGTCTACTTTGAACAAAGGTAGCACTCGGCCTACCCTACATTAATGGGATAAAGGTTTATATGATATAATGAGATATGCCAAGATCTTTGACCTTGCTCCAAGAGTTAGGTTTCCAAGGAGTTCTATCCCATTTAGAAGACTGGACAGAGTTTGTGTAAGTGGAAGGAACAGAATTTGCGTGGCTCAAAAGAAGAAAAAAGGGCAGACCACAGCTTTGGGAAGATTGGGAAGAGTTTCTCATTTGATCCCTCTGAGATAACTAGAAAATGGTGTGCTATGGATGGAACTCATGAAAGACCATCCTCTATGCTGACTACATAGGACAAACTGTGGAGAATGAATGGGGCATGTTACAGTATCATTCAAGAACCTTCATCCTCTGTGAAATCTCCATAAATTTATGGGATATTTGTTATTTTCCTATGGTTTCAATAAGGAAAAATAACATGGTCCTTAGGAGTGCAGAGTGAAGGGTTACTAATAAATATAAGGGAATGACTATCAAATTTCTCAAGTTTGATGGAATATAGTTTCTTATGCTCTCCCATATGGGCTATATAGTATACTCTTTTGCTATTCATCTATCTTTCACCCCTCCAACCCCAAAAATTTGCATTTAAATCCATATGAAAACTTCAAATGTCCCCCTACGGCATGATAAAAGTCTGCCAAGCCCAACATTAAATCAGATGAACTTTTGGATAATATCCCCTTTTGATCTCCTAGCCCTTCACTATAACCCCCTATAGGATGATTGAAACCATCCAACCACCAAGAACATCCAAAACAGTCAGTTGCACTAAATCCAATTCGAACGGCCATTTCGTATTCTTCTGATAGACATTAGGATGATCAAGACAAGGGAATATGAGGTGTTGTGTGTTGTACATGGCTGGCCCTTGGCATATCTATTTCCAATCTCAATTTTTCTAGATGTCTAAAGTGGGTAGTGATATGGAAAATAAGCGTCTTTGACACAGGATTTTGCCCTCTACCTGCTTTAGAGAAGTAAAGGCAAATCCTCTTAAAATGAAAGGGGGGCCTAGTTCCGTGGGTTTGCAAAAATAAAAGCTTTAGCCTCTTTTATTTATGGATTTATTTTGGATGGTTCTGTTGGAATAAGAGTAGAGATACCAAACAAGGACTAAGATGTGTTTTCTTGAGAGGTATGTGTTGGAAACTGGGTGAAGGTCACCCACTTTCTGTTAATAAACAATTTTATTAGCTGCAAATCCATCATTTATATTCATTGCGGATCTATTGTTATCAAAATTCAGCCATTAAAAGTAAAGAACTCCTACTTTATACATCTCATTTTCAGTGACCCATGTTACTCTAGAAAAAACCCATATGCAAAATATTTGAAAAAAGATCTTTAAGTTATCAGAAGAAATTTAAAGAATAGAAGTACGACACCACATATACAAGTGAATGTTCGACATTTTCATCTCATTTACATAGGATAGTGGATGGGTGGACATGGATGAAAGGTAGAAGATAATGAGCAAAGAAGATTACCATCAAATTCTTAAGTTATTAACCAATACACCCAAAATGCCTAGGAGTTAGAGGTGCGGCAAATTAACTACTTAACACCCTACTCGGGGGGGGGGGGGGGGGGGGGGGGGGGGGGGGGGGGGCACTGCCTGGACTCGAAGCACGCGCCCATACAAGACGTGGCATGGGGCCTTTTTGCCTTACACATCTGCGCCTACACACAAGACGTGGTATCGTTTTTGTTTTTTGGTTGTCTTGAGCGGATTCAAACCCTGGATGTGTTGGCTTTGATACCATCTCAAGCTGCTAACCAATATACACCAAAAATACCCAGGTGCTATTGGTGCGGCACATTACCTACTTAACACAAATGGCAATGGGTTTACTTTTGCAAGGAAGGGGATGAGAAACTCTTACCATAAATGTGAGAAAATTGATGGTTGGTTTCACATATTTATCTTTGATCATTAACTTTTTATCTCTTACATAAATGCTATCTCCCATGTAAAGCCATAAGAAAATGAAAACATGCCCCTAAGGGCTACATCCATGCACAAACAGGCCAATAAAGACGAATTACAAGCATTGATTTAAATTTACCTAAGATCGTAGAAAATTGACAAAACTCTATTAGCTATAGGACTTAGATCTCATCCTTTCCATCACGGGAATCACTTACACTGTAAGGGAATTTCCGAGCACCTTATCTATATGCTTGAACATATCTCTAGAATATGAATTGAATACCTTTAAAACAACCTCTCCTGGTAACAGATGCGCTTTCCTAAACAGTAAAGACTCCAATTTTCTTTTTTCTCCTCAGATCGGCACCCTAATTTGACCAGCTTAAATAGCCATGGAGTGAGGCATGTCTGAGCTTTGATATTCATGAAACTGGAAACATGGAAATCTAATGCTGACTCTCTTGGCCTCTTGATTTCCCTGGGAGGAATTTTAAATTTGCTAACTCCTAAGCCTCAGGGAATTCTAAATTTGATTGCACCCCATCCCAGTCCCTTAATTTTCCAATTTCAAGCACTCAAGATCAGTGACGTTAGGTGTGTCGGATCTCTCCTCTGCCACTCAAAACGGTTCTATCCATGATAGGATTTAATAGGAAAGAAACATGTTCTTTTCTTTTCTTAAAATATCCCAGGAAACTATTGTTTTTATAAAAAGGATCATAAAGATTAAGTTAATATTATATAGGTCCCCAAACTAAGAGAAGGAAAATTTTCAAGAAGGTACAAAACTTTTGGCTAATTTTCAAGAAAACACATTAAGATTTGAACAGGGGGCTGCTATATGCACAACTGAATTTCCTCCCTACACATCCGTCCATGAGACCCTTGACGGACCCTCTGAAAAAAGACAAAAACACCCCTCCCTTTCTTCTCTTCCCCTCCCCTACTGTAAACCCACCTCCGCCCACCTCCCTCGTCTCCTTTTCCCACCCTGTCTCTCTCCCTCTTCTTCTCCAACCTCTCTCCTTTGTTGCCGCCCAACTCCACACCCTCTCCATCTCCCTCTCCTTCTCCCTATCCCTCCCTCTCCTAGCACCCACCTCCGCTCTTTCTCTCTCCCTCTCCTTCTCATTGTCTTTCCCTCTCCCTCTTTCTCTCTCCCTCTCCTTCCTTCTCCCTGATTGCCGTCCCTTCCTCTCTCCTTGTTCGGCCCCCACTGGCTGAAGTGCCAAACAAATGAGTATATTGTTTGGATACCCAGGGTCAAACAATATGCTCATTTGTTTAGCCCTGAGTGGCCGAACGTGAGAGGGATGGATGGCGATCTGGGAGAACAATGGAATTTGGACAGGGCTCCATTTATTATGAGAGTGAAATTTGGCATGAGCTATTATATATGTGGGACATTTTGCCCAGTTTAGATTTTTCATAGGTGGGCCTCGCTTTGGAGCCCATGAATTTGCAATGAGTCCATGCATTGGATTGATTATTCAATAGTTCATCCATTGGATACAAAGCTCCTTTCAAATTGAAGGAACAAAGGATGAGGTGCTTTCATTTACGAGAGAGACTAGCTAGAGTTTCTAGGAACTTGAACTTGAAATTGTTTTCTTCTTTTCCCTTTATTTCAAAAAGTACTCTGCTATTTTTTTTCTTTCCTGAGCACAAGTCTGATGGAAAATAAATTGACACTTTTAAGTAGAGCTAGCAAAACATGGCCTAACCCACAAACTTGATGCAGTCTTGCCCTATCACGGGTTAGGGTTTCGAACCTATAATAAAAAATTTGGGTTGAGACAAGGTTAACCAGCTCAACCTGCACAACCCAGTATATAATTTCTCAATCCATTGCATCCTCTTGTTTTCTTATTGCATATATAGAGAAAGAAACGAAAACAGGTTAAAGTGGGTTGACCTGCCATAGTTGTGGGTTTGAAAAAGCTAACCTAATTTCAAAACAGAGTGGGTGCGGGTTGAAGCCGAAGGCATAGGCCACACTTGTTGGCCCGACCCGACCTGTTTGCCACCCTTATTTTTTTTTGGGACATATCTATCAAAATTTAACCCATTCAAATAGTCCTAGTCTATTTTTATCACTCATAGTCTATTTCAATCCAAAACTTTAAAATCATGATGCCATAAAATCTCTCTTTTTTCTAATTTACTTTTACATTTTTATAAAAACATAAAATATGTATTTTTTATAGAATCTCATGTTGGGCCAAATAAAAATATAAAATATGTATTTTTTTTATATAGAATCTCATGGTGGGCAGACCAACTCATATTTGAGTAAACTTTGGCAACGTAAAAAAAATAATAATAATAATATTGCATCGGAGGGAGGGTGCATTGGAAAATTTCAAATGGCGGGTCCCACCATCCCATTTAGAGTTTTAATTCTCCCCCCATGGTTTTGGTTAGGTTAGAACTTTAAAAAGGAAAGTGGGGATGAAAGAAAAAAGAGAGTCCAGTTCGACTTTGGATTCCCAAAACAAAACATTTCAGACTCAGACAGCTATTTCTGTTTCTAATTTCTTTCCTCCCAATCTCTATATCCTTGAGCGGTCTCTTGAAGGTTGGAAAAGTGTAGAATTTCAAATTACGAGGGTGTTGGTGAGGGTGTGTTTTGTCATTTGTGGTAGAGGCGGGTATGGAGAAGACGAAGAGGCAAGCACTTGGAGTAGGTGCCGCAGGTGTGGGTGGTGTAGATTTCATCAGCAATCTACCTGAAGATGTGATGAGTTCCATCCTGGGGCTTGTGCCATTAAGAGATGCGGTCAGGATGAGCATTTTGTCAAAAGAATGGAGGTACAAGTGGGTTTCCATCTCTGATGTACTTTTCAATAGGGATCGCTTGATGAAATCATCATATTCTTCTGATGATGATGATGATGGTGATGGTGAAGCTGCGTGTGCCCATGTTGTGGATCAAGTTTTCTCCCAACTCATTGGCCCTATTTCTAAGTTTTCATGCGTCTTCTTTTCTTTCCTAAGCTCCCATTGTTAGGGATTTTGTGTATTGCAATTTGATGGATGCATTATCATTTTAGCATCTCATGAATTTTCACACATGCATTGAATTAAAAAACCTTGAAATCTGATTTTCTACATGCATTGTTTTTAAATATTGTAAATCTTAATGTGTGCATGTTTTGGATTTAAATCTTGGATGCATTTGTTTTTGAAAAGAATTTATAAATCACGCTAGCCCATGTTTTAAAGTTTCATATTATATTTGGCTTTTAATGATTCATGATTTTAAAAGCACTTAGATGATTTAAAATCATGTTTCCAAGCTTGGTTGAATGGCCCAAAAAATCCCCACAAGAAAATACTTTGAAATATGTAAAGTTGGGATTTTCTGTCTAAGGCTGTCGGTCAACCGACGTTAAGCAGTCGGTCAACCGATAGATGAACCCAGGCCAACCAAGAGCCTCTGTCGGTCCCATTTCCAGAGAGCTACAAATTTCAGACCTTCTCTGTCGGTCAGCTCGTCGGCTCTTATCGGTCCACCGACAGTGCATAAAATTTCAGACCAAGGACTTGTCGGTTCCAAAACCCGACAGCTACATTTTCAGCATTTTTGAGCTGTCGGTTCATCTGTCGGTTCCTTGTCGGTCAACCGACAAATGAGGGTTAACCGACAGATGTGTAACGGTCAGAAAACTTTCGAAAACATGACCGTTGCCTAATGACCGTTGAGGTGTCGGTCGACCGACACCTACCTGTCGGTCGACCGACAGGTATCCGTTGGCAGCTTTTTTCTATAAAAGCAAGCTCATTCCTTTGGCCAATGTTGATGATTTTTAAGCCATTCTTGAAGAGCTTTGAGGCCAAAGAAAGGGGAAGAGCTAAGAAAGGCTAATGGGTCATTAGGGAAAGCTAAAGTTTGGATTAATGAAGTTAAACCACCAAGTAAGCTTTGCCTTTATTAATCATATGTTTTTATGCTTTGTCTAAATTATTGGTAAATTATTTTAAGCATATTAACTATGATGTGTTGAATCCATTCTTCTCTTAATCTTTGATTTTAGTTATTGGATTCTTCACCCTTGAATTTCAAACCAAGTTTTGTTTTAAACTTTGTCAATCATGCTTAGCCAAAATCCTTGATTTCTTTGTAGCATGATACATTAACTTGTTTGAAACTCTCCTTGTTGTTTTCATACATTTAAACCTTAGTTAAATTAGTTTTTGAAAACAACATTGCACATGCATCACTTGATTAGTCTTAATCATTTTCATACAACTTGTGATCTTTAGATTTTCATATCATTCACAAGTTTGTATTTGTTCAAGTGATTTGCATTTGACTTCAATCATATCTTTTATGTGCTTTAAACTTTGAAATGCTTTAAGCATAAAATTCATTGGACTTAATTTTATCTTGATTGAAGTTCTACACACACACACCTCATAAGCATTCATCTTTGTAATTCTTAGTGTGTTTGTGTGAGTTGATTTACAATTTCATATCCGCCTATCTTAGAGGCAAATTTATTAAGCTTAATTGTAATCTCTTAGAGTGTTTTGTGAAAACACTTTCTTTAGAGAAATCATTTGATTGTAAAGGTTATTGCTTAGCCTAAGAAAAGCATTGTGTAAAGGTTATTGCTTAGCCTATAAAAGCACATTGAAAGGTTATTGCTTAGCCTAGAAAAGCATAGTTGTAAAGGTTATTGCTTAGCCTTTTGAAAAGCATAATAGTGGAAATCCGGTGGGGTGTTGGATCACAAGCCGGTAGTGGATGTAGGCATTGAGGCCGAACCACTATAAATCCTTGTGTAGTGGTGATTGTTTTGTGGTGATTGTTTTGTTTAAGCTTCCGCATATTGTATGTTAATCATCACATGTGACTAGTTTGTTTTAAAGAAATTAAAATTGGTCATAATTAGTCATTATGTGTAGATCACTCTATTCACCCCCCCTCTAGGGTTAGGATCCCCCGGACTTTCAATTGGTATCAGAGCAAGGTTACTCCATTTAGGGCTTAACAACCCGGAGTTGATCCTTAATCTAGATCAAAACCCTAGTATTGCTTTTCTATGAAAATCATTAGAATGGATTCCACTATGATAGACCTTGTAGATTCTTGTGTAGATTCCTCTAGACCCCTTCTTCTTCCATCTATTGGAGATTCTAACATTAAAATTAATGAATCTATATTTGATTTAAAAGAAGAAGAATATGATGAAAATGAAGCTTATGAGGAATTGTACACATGGTCCTTAGAGCTTTCTAAGAAGAATAAAAGATTAAAAGAAGAATCTAAAAGGCTAAACCAAGAATTAGTCTCTTCTAAAAATGAACTTAAAGAAAAAGATGAATTAATAAATTGTATAGAATCTAAGTTCATGATCTCTTTACATAATCTATCTAATATTAAAGATGACATAAGAGAATCAAAGATAGATTATGATAATCTTAATAAGGAAAATTCAAAACTAAGAGATCAATTAAAAAGCCAAGATGAAAACATTAACAACCTAGAATCCAAGTTAACCATTTCTAGGGAAAATTTATCTAAAGCACAAATTAAGATAAAAACTCTAGAACTTGGATCCAATGTTATTAATGAAATTAAATTTGAATTAAAACTTGCCCATGAAGAGCTAAATAAATTTAAGGGAATTGAACAAGAACTAACAAAAGTTAAACTTGAAAATTCTACCCTTAAAAACCAAGTCACTCAACTTGAAACCTACAAACATAAATATGAGTGCAAATTTACCCATAGTGAAGAAAAATTTGAAAAGTTATTTAAATTGGGTAAATCAAAAGGAGATAGGATGGGTCTTGGATTTGATAGGAATATTTCTCATGACCCTAAATTCACCAACACTTTTGTGAAAGGTGAGTCCTCATTCTCTAGCACTCACACTTCCTTGCCCAAAACTAAATGTAATTATTGTGGCATTGAAGGACATTTTAGGTTTGAGTGCAAATCAAGAAGAAGCCATGTGTCTAAAATCATTTTTGAACCAAAGAAAGTAAAATCAAATTCTATGATGGTTAAGACACTAAAAACCAAGGAAGACTCCAAGAAAATTAAACAAGTTAAACATATTAAAAAGGAGTCTCCTAAGATAGATTCTAAAAGGGTTAAACAAGTGAAACCAACTCTAAAAGAATCTATTAACAAAAAGCTTCTCAATCTTCCTCCCATAACTCAACAAATGAAAGAACTTTTGAATAAAGTTGCTAAGTTAAATCTAAAATTCAAAAGTCAAATAAAGGGAGGAAATAAGAAGAAGAGAAAAGTGAACCAATCCCCTAAGAAACAATCTCACCAACCCCAAGAGACTAATCACCAACCTAAGTTTAAATTATTCAAATCTCATGGTGATAGGTCCAAATCTAAGATTTATCAAATCAAATCTCCCATAGTTGGTGAGACTTTTAAGATAGACCTCAAAGACCAACCCTCCCAAGACCTTAGGTGGATTCCAAAAGTTATGTACTTAGTCAAACCTTAAGGCCTTGGACCTCTTTGACCAACCTACTCCTTAATAGTTAAATCATTTTGTTGGTCATGTTGCATTTGCATTTTGTTCTTTCTTAGTTACATTTTATTAAAATGCATTTGTTTCTTTTTAATCAATTGATTTTGTTTTCATGTACTACTCTAGTTATATATCATGGTTTTCAAAATTAATTGATTATATTTTCATCATGTTAGATTTGCTTTTTGATCCCATTAAGTTATATCACTTGTATTGCATTTCTACATGTTCAATTTGTATGAGCCCTTGTAGTTATATTCTTTGGAATACAAATTGAAAAATATTTTATCTTCATTTTCATACTCATTTTGTCCATTGTTGGATTTTGTTTATGATTTGAAGATTGTTTGAATGGAATTGCTTTAAAACTTCATTAGTTATATTCTTCAAAGCATGTTCCATGTTGTCATTTCCTTTTGTATTTGATTATGCCATTTCAAATGGAAATGAATGTTGTTTTAAGCTATTTGCATCTTTGCTCATTTAGTTACATTCTTTATGCAAATGCTAATTTGTTCCATGTATGGTTGTGCTCTTTAATTATTTTTGTAGTTACCATACTAGAACCCAAAAATCCATCCTCTTGCTTTCTAGTTTTAATTTGACTTGGATGGTTATGATGTTGATTCATGTGTATTTTTCTTATTGATATCATTCATTATACATGTTTCAACTTCATAGTAGTGTGCTTGATCATATGAACCTCTTTGAAATCCATTCCTTGTATTTCTTAGTTATGTCTATTGTTTGATGGATGTCTTAGATGTTGAATTCATATGATCTTGACACTTTGAAAATTGCATGTTCTACAAAGTTATATCCTTTTATGCAATTTCTCTTGTTCATCACTTTGTTCATTAGTCATATCATTAAAAGTGATGAATAATCATTTTATGATGCTTGTTGGGATTTTGTGTTTGTCACATGCTTGCTCTTAATCATGGTTCATATTCAATTGGTAATCAATTGGTATCATTTTCAATTAGTATCTATATCCAATTGGTATCATATCTTGAGTTTGTGATAGACCGTGTGAACATTGGATTGAACTTGATAGTTATATGTCTTTTGTTCCATGTCACATTCCATTAGCATCATAATCTTCATGTTTGCCACCTCTCATGCTCTTAGAGGTAAATCACATGACCACCATGTTTATGTTTTCATAATCTTGGTTGGTTAATGCTGAGGTTAGGCTTCATGATTGAACTTCATTTCATTCATCTTGTTCATGATAGTTATATCCAATGATTGTATGAAATGAATTCAAAACTTTCATAGCATAATGAGTTTCATAGTTATAATGATTTATGCTATGTTTAGTATATCCTCTTGACCTTGCTCTTTAATTACCCTAGCTTATCCGTCAATTGGCATCCTTATATTGGTAATTTGATCAATTTGAACTTTATAGTCAATTATCATTATCAATTGGTATCTAATTCTTCTCTTGAAGTTAACCCTCAATTGGTTAAACCATCTTCTTCTTGCACCTATGAGTTAAATCCTTGTCAAAAGTTTGACAAAAGAAGAGTATGGATTGAGGGGGAGTAAACCTTCTAAGGAAGCATTAGAGTTGATCAAATTCACCCTTATATTGGTTCTTGATACCCTTATAGCCTATCTACCCATGCATGATGCCCTGTTATATATTATATTTTCATTACTTTTGTTAACAGGTGCTACTAAAGGTATTTTCCTTGTTTCATGTGTGTAGGTACCCCTCTTCAATGGATGTACTTTGCAATTTAATGGCAAAGGGGGAGAATAATACAAGCTTGGAGAAGGGGAGAAGTTCTCAAGTTTAATGGCAAAGGGGGAGAAAGAACTAAGGGGGAGAAAAGAGTATTCAAGCTAACTAAAGGTGGAGAGAATGCACATCTTTCCAAAAGGAGAGTGCATGGTCAAAGGGGAGAAATGAAATAAAGAAAGCTTGGGAGCTAAAGAATATGCTTGGTCTAAAAGAAAGGAAGATGAAGAGAAAGCTTGAAGATTGATCAAGCTCCAAGCATCAAGAAGAATGAAGCTAGAGCCCAAGCTAAAGTGAAGAAGCATCCAAGAAGATTTCAAGGATTGTCCAGCCAAGGAGGAGCTGAAGACTGTGTGAAAATTTAGTGTTGAGCAAAGTTTGCCAACATATAAAAGGTTTGCCATCAAATTGCAAAGGGGGAGATTGTTAGGGATTTTGTGTATTGCAATTTGATGGATGCATTATCATTTTAGCATCTCATGAATTTTCACACATGTATTGAATTAAAAAACCTTGAAATCTGATTTTCTACATGCATTGTTTTTAAATATTGTAAATCTTAATGTGTGCATGTTTTGGATTTAAATCTTGGATGCATTTGTTTTTGAAAAGAATTTATAAATCACGCTAGCCCATGTTTTAAAGTTTCATATTATATTTGGCTTTTAATGATTCATGATTTTAAAAGCACTTAGATGATTTAAAATCATGTTTCTAAGCTTGGTTGAATGGCCCAAAAAATCCCCACAAGAAAATACTTTGAAATATGTAAAGTTGGGATTTTCTGTCTAAGGCTGTCGGTCAACCGACGTTAAGCAGTCGGTCAACCGATAGATGAACCCAGGCCAACCGAGAGCCTCTGTCGGTCCCATTTCTAGAGAGGTACAAATTTCAGACCTTCTCTGTCGGTCAGCTCGTCGGCTCTTATCGGTCCACCGACAGTGCATAAAATTTCAGACCAAGGACTCGTCGGTTCCAAAACCCGACAGCTACATTTTCAGCATTTTTGAGCTGTCGGTTCATCTGTCGGTTCCTTGTCGGTCAACCGACAAATGAGGGTTAACCGACAGATGTGTAACGGTCAGAAAACTTTCGAAAACATGACCGTTGCCTAATGACCGTTGAGGTGTCGGTCGACCGACACCTACCTGTCGGTCGACCGACAGGTATCCGTTGGCAGCTTTTTTCTATAAAAGCAAGCTCATTCCTTTGGCCAATGTTGATGATTTTTAAGCCATTCTTGAAGAGCTTTGAGGCCAAAGAAAGGGGAAGAGTTAAGAAAGGCTAATGGGTCATTAGGGAAAGCTAAAGTTTGGATTAATGAAGTTAAACCACCAAGTAAGCTTTGCCTTTATTAATCATATGTTTTTATGCTTTGTCTAAATTATTGGTAAATTATTTTAAGCATATTAACTATGATGTGTTGAATCCATTCTTCTCTTAATCTTTGATTTTAGTTATTGGATTCTTCACCCTTGAATTTCAAACCAAGTTTTGTTTTAAACTTTGTCAATCATGCTTAGCCAAAATCCTTGATTTCTTTATAGCATGATACATTAACTTGTTTGAAACTCTCCTTGTTGTTTTCATACATTTAAACCTTAGTTAAATTAGTTTTTGAAAACAACATTGCACATGCATCACTTGATTAGTCTTAATCATTTTCATACAACTTGTGATCTTTAGATTTTCATATCATTCACAAGTTTGTATTTGTTCAAGTGATTTGCATTTGACTTCAATCATATCTTTTATGTGCTTTAAACTTTGAAATGCTTTAAGCATAAAATTCATTGGACTTAATTTTATCTTGATTGAAGTTCTACACACACACACCTCATAAGCATTCATCTTTGTAATTCTTAGTGTGTTTGTGTGAGTTGATTTACAATTTCATATCCGCCTATCTTAGAGGCAAATTTATTAAGCTTAATTGTAATCTCTTAGAGTGTTTTGTGAAAACACTTTCTTTAGAGAAATCATTTGATTGTAAAGGTTATTGCTTAGCCTAAGAAAAGCATTGTGTAAAGGTTATTGCTTAGCCTATAAAAGCACATTGAAAGGTTATTGCTTAGCCTAGAAAAGCATAGTTGTAAAGGTTATTGCTTAGCCTTTTGAAAAGCATAATAGTGGAAATCCGGTGGGGTGTTGGATCACAAGCCGGTAGTGGATGTAGGCATTGAGGCCGAACCACTATAAATCCATGTGTAGTGGTGATTGTTTTGTGGTGATTGTTTTGTTTAAGCTTCCGCATATTGTATGTTAATCATCACATGTGACTAGTTTGTTTTAAAGAAATTAAAATTGGTCATAATTAGTCATTAAGTGTAGATCACCCTATTCACCCCCCCTCTAGGGTTAGGATCCCCCGGACTTTCACCCATCACTTTGATCGTTGGATCGGATTCCTGTCAAAGAATCATGGAAATGGGGTCAAAGAATTCGTCTTCGCGATTGAAAGCAAGATAGAGTGGTATGATGTGTGTTAGAATCTTAGTTGGCTAATTCTTTTATCTTGAACAAAACTCAGAGTCCTAATTGACTTGTATTTTCTATTTCTTTTAGAATAGGACTGTGAAGGAAGCCTTTGGTTTGTGAAGACCTCTTCGGAAGACCTTGATACACTTAAAAGTGTTCCAAAGTAATCAAAAGACCTCAAAAGAGACTTTCCCGGACAAACTCATCAGTCTACAGGTGCTTTGACAGAACCCAGTCTCGCTATAACGAGACCGAACCTCGCTATAGTGAGGAGCAGTTCTGTCATTGACAGAATGCAGTCTCGCTATAGCGAGCTCGGAGTTTCTGTCCCAAACGGGACTCTTGTTTGCTGCGTTTCCAAACTTCTTCGAAGAGTCCTGTTTTGTTTCCAAGAGGATTTTGCATGAACCTTGGGCTATTTATTAACCCCTTGCAGCCACAAACAATACACAGAAGATATATTATTCACTTGAGCTTTAAGATTCGTCTCTGGAGAGTTTTGTGGGCTTAATCGTGCAAGGGAGATTGTGCTGAAGACTTATTCTTTTTCCCTATGATCAAGCACCTTGAAGGGGCATTCAAGGTGGGTTTCAAGCTAGCACGTGGAAGGTGAACGGCGGGTCGTCGGCAAGTTCTTCACAGTCCTTTTAGGTTGAGTTACAACTGCGTCAAAGGTCTAGTGAGTTCACTTGTAATCTTCATGTTATAGTGCTTTGCTTTCGGTGGTCTCTACCACCCGTGGTTATTTCCCGAGTTGGGTTTTCCACGTAAAAACCTGTGTCTCTTCCTATTTTGTGGTGATTTATTCTTATTTGGACTTAGGTTAATTAATTAGTTTAATTATCTGTGTTTGGAATTCATAAGAATAATCTGAGAAAGGACCTTAGCCTGTGTTAAGGCTTAAAATAGAAGGTTTAGTAAAACCTTCACGTGGTATCAGAGTAAGTTGCACAACTCTAAAGTGCAATCCTCTCAGATTTGATCTATGGAATTCACCAGGGAAGGCACGTCTACCACCAAGCCTCCATTGCTTGAAGGTAGTAGCAATTATGCTTACTGGAAGGTAAGGATGACTGCGTTTTTACTTTCTCTTGATCATTATGTTTGGCAAACAGTGGTGAATGGTTACAAATACCAGCAATGGTTGTTGAAGGGAAAACTGTTCCCAAACCAGTAGCTGACTGGACCCAAGGAGAAAAGAATCAGACCCATTGGAATGATAGGGCTATGAATGCTATGTACAATGGCGTTTCTCATTCAGAATTTTGGAGAATCTCAACTTGCACCACTGCAAAATAGGCTTGGGATCTTTTAAGAACAGTGCATGAAGGCACTGATATAGTCAGGCAAACCAAAATTCAAAATTTGACATCTGGCTTTGAGACTATACGTATGAAAGATGATGAAACTTTTGATGAGTTAAATGCCAAACTTGGTCATATTGTCAATTCAAGTTTCAATCTAGGAGAACCTTTTCCAGATTCAAAAGTGGTAAAGAAAATTCTTCGATCTCTGCCTGAAAGATTTCAGTCCAAAATGATTGCCATTGAGGAACACACTAATCTCAATGAACTTCCTGTTGAGGAACTTGTTGGAAATTTATAGACTTTTGAAGCAAATCACTGCCCTAGTAAAAAATCCAAGGGTATTGCTCTCATGTCTTCTAAAGCTAGCAATGATGATGAATCTGATAATGATTTTGATGATGTTGAACTTGAGGCTTTGTTTGTTAAACGTTTTAAGAGATATCTGAATAAAAACAAACCAACTCTCAAAAAGGAATTCCCAAAGAACAAAGGCTTCAATAAAACTAAGGGTGTGACCAAGTATGATAAAAATTCATCCCAAACTGCTACCAAACCCATTCAATGTTTTGAATGTCAAGGTTTTGGTCACCCAGCTTCTAAATGTGCCAACAGGTTGGAGAGAAACAAAGGAAAAGCCTTGAATGTTTCTTGGGAAGAAGAATCTGAGAATGAGAACAGTGACTCTGAGTCACAATCTAAGTTTGCTAAGTTCGTTGCTTTTATATCTTGTACCAACTCATCTCTTGAGCAGGGGTCATCTGATAAGGATTCCAAGTCAGATGACGAGTCAAACATTGATGATCTTTCTGATGAAGAACAGGATATTGAAGTAGCATATAAGAAACTTGTCAAAGATTCGTTACGTTTATCTCGTATAAACGATAAGCTCTCTATAAAGCTGAAAGATTCAGAATCTCATAATGCAATCATTGCTTCTGAACTAAGTGATGCCCGCATCAAGGTAACCCAGTTAGAAACTCAACGTGTGATTTTATCTGACAAAGTTATTGCTGCAGGCAAAGAAAAGGATTTCACAACTACACAATATGAGACTGTCAAAAAAGAACTGGATTCCTTGCAAACTGAGTACAACCTGCTGGAGGTTGAGAAAAATGATGTCTGTGGAAAACTTCAGATGGCTCTAACAAAATTAATTTCAGCCAAGTCCTCGCTTGATTGAATGAACAAAGGATCCATGACTCTCGATGAGATTTTGATGCAACAAAGAAGTGATAAACATAAGACAGGACTTGGATTTATTTCTGAGTCTTCTTCAACTAAGCAATCAGGTAAATTTGTTTTTGTTAAAGGACCAGTGTTGCAATCCTGCATGAGTGCTAACCCAAATACTCACCTTGCGAACTCAAGAGCATCTAAAAATGTGTCAAAACCCAGATTTGTTCCAATCTGTCATTTTTGTGGAATAAAAGGGCACATAAGACCACATTGTTATCAACTTAAACATCAAATACATAATCAGCGTGGGGTGAGGAATTATATTCCTCAGAAGATCAAGACTAAATCTATCTGGGTAATTAAGTCTAATCTTCTCTGCAATGTGGTCTTACTGCTCTCACAGCCACAAATTCGCAAGTTTGGTACTTGGATAGCGGATGTTCTAGACACATGACTGGAAACAAATCCTTGTTTACCTCATTGGAAAGCTGTAACGGAGGTAGTGTAAAATTTGGGGATGGAAGCAAATCAAACATTATCGGAAAAGGTACAGTTTCGATTCCAGGTATGTCCTCTTTATCAAATGTTTTCTTTGTTAATGGTCTGAAAGCTAATCTGTTAAGCATCAGCCAATTGTGTGACTCACAACATGAAGTTCATTTCTCTCTTAATGACTGTCTAATTGTTGATAAAAAGGGAAATAATGTTCTCCATGGTGTGCGTACTTCTGACAATTGTTATGTCATTGCCACTGAAAGTACAATATCATGTCATGCAGCAATAGTCAATGACATAGATCTGTGGCATCAACGTCTAGGCCATGTTAATCATACGGACCTAGATAACTTGGCAAAAAAGAAACTGTTATAGGGCTGGCCAAACGTTTAAAAGCCCCCACAATTGTGTGTGGTCCTTGTCAGATTGGAAAACAAATCAGGTCCTCACATAAAAAGCTTGATGCCTTAACCACCACCAGGCCACTTGAATTACTTCATATGGATCTCATGGGTCCTACAAAATCTGAAAGCATTGGCAGTAAGAAATATATATTTCTAACTGTTGATGATTTTTCGCGGCTTACATGGGTTCGTTTCCTAAAAGAAAAGTCCGAAACCTTTGAAGTTTTTCTTGATTTATGGACTTTGCTCATTAATGATAAAGGAAAAACCTTTGGTGGTGTAGTTCGTATTCGTTCAGACCATGGAACTTAATTTCAAAACTCTTATTTTGAGTCTTTTTGTTCCAAGCATGGTATAAAACATGAATTTTCTACACCAAAAACACCACAACAAAATGGTGTAGTTGAAAGAAAAAAACGTGTTGTCCAAGAGATGGCACGCGTGATGTTACACAGTAAGAAAATTCCTCAACGTTTCTGGGCTGAAGCGGTAAACACAGCAGTTCATATTATCAATAGAGTTTACCTACGGCCTGGAACAAGATCGACCCCATATGAGATTTGGTGTAACCGCAAACCAACTGTCAAGTATTTTCGTACTTTTGGGAGTAAGTGCTACATCCTAAAGGATAGGGAACACCTAAGCAAATTTGACTCCAAAAGTGACGAGGGAATTTTTCTTGGTTACTCAATGTCGAGTAAAGCCTATCGGGATTATAATCTCAGAAACTCAACAGTTATGGAGTCGATTAATGTGGTTGTTGATGATGCAGGAACTTCAGATTACTTTTCTGATGATGATGAAGTACTAACTCATTCCCCTACTTTAACACAGGATAATAACACAAGTTCAAGCGCGCTTAAAGATCCAAGTACAACATCAAAAGATAATGGTTCCAAAGATAAGCAAATTGATCAATCAAAATCAACTTCTGATCTTATGGACATCAATCAGCATTTTAAAGAAAAAGTGCCTCTAAGAGTTCGCGACCTGTACCTAAGGTAATGAAGAGCCACCCTATTTCTCAAGTGCTTGGAGATGCAACTGAGTCTCTTAAGACTAGAAAACAGGTACACAATGAGGTAAGTAACTTTTGCTATATTTCTTCCATTGAACCAAAAAATACAAAAGAAGCCATTCTTGACGATTGTTGGATCAATGCGATGCATGAGGAACTTGAACAATTTGAGAGAAACTGTGTGTGGGAATTAGTTCCTAGACCAAGCAACACCAATGTAATCGGCACCAAGTGGGTCTATAAGAATAAGACCGATGAATTGGGTCAGGTCATAAGGAACAAGGCTAGGCTGGTTGCCCAAGGGTATACTCAAATTGATGGCATTGATTTTGATGAAACGTTTGCCCCTGTTGCTCGATTGGAATCTATCCGTCTGTTACTCGCTATCGCTTGTTTTCTTCATATCAAGCTTTATCAGATGGATGTTAAGAGTGCTTTTTTGAATGGGTACTTGAATGAGGAAGCTTATGTGAAACAGCCCAAAGGATTTCAAGATCCTCATTACCCGGATCATGTGTTTAAACTCAAGAAAGCTCTCTATGGGTTAAAACAGGCTCCAAGAGCATGGTATGAAAGGCTAACTGTCTTTTTATTGGAAAACGATTTCAAAAGAGGGAGTGTAGACAAGACTTTATTCATTAAAGAAGAACCTCCTCACATGTTAATTGCTCAAATTTATGTGGATGATATTGTCTTTGGATCTACCTCATCAGTACTAGTTGAACATTTTTCTGATAGTATGTCGAGTGAATTTGAAATGAGCATGGTTGGAGAACTCTCCTTCTTTCTAGGCTTACAGATCAAGCAGTGTGACAATGGAATTTTTGTATCTCAATCAAAATATGCTCGTAACATTTTGACAAAATTTGGGATGACATCTGCTAAACATTCAAGAACTCCAATGAGCTCAAATGTGAAATTGAGCATTGATGCGTCTGGCAAAGATGTAAATGAAACACTTTACAGAAGCATGATCGGGAGTCTTCTCTATCTCACTGCCAGTCGACCTGACATCGCTTACAGTATTGGAGTCTGTGCTCGTTATCAGTCAAAACCAAAGGAATCACACATTCACTCTGTTAAAAGAATCATGAAATATGTAAGTGGAACTGTTGACTTTGGTATCTGGCTAACCAAAGACACGAATACAAATATTGCTGGATATTCAGATGCTGATTGGGCAGGAAGTGTTGATGATCGAAAAAGCACGACTGGTGGGTGCTTCTTTATTAGAAATAACTTGGTCGCTTGGCACAGTAAAAACCAGACTTCGACTTCCTTATCCACTGCTGAAGCTGAGTACGTTGCTGCTGGTAGTTGTTGTACTCAACTTCTTTGGATGAAACAAATGTTGGCTGACTATGGAATTCCTCAGGATACTATGTCTGTTTATTGTGATAATCAAAGTGCAATTGACATATCAAAAAATCCTGTACAGCATTCCCGAACCAAACACATTGATATTAGGCATCACTTTATCCGTGAGTTAGTCGAAGAGAAGATCATTGTCCTGGACAAAATTCCTACTGAAAATCAACTGGCTGATATTTTTACCAAACCTCTGGACCCAAATCGATTTGAATCCCTTCGTAAGTCTCTGGGGATTTCCTCCCTTCCTTAAATTTCTGTTTTACTCTGGTTTTATTCACATGCACAATGCTCACTCCCATCTATGATCATTATTGCATGTGATTTTGTTCTATGATAGTGCACAGTTTATTGATATCATTTTTTTATCACTATGAACGTTCCCCTCTGATCATATATATAAAAAAAAACAAAAAATATCATGAGGATCATATTTTTTTCTTGAATCAGAGGATCAGGGCTACCTACAGACATGTGTGATAGCTTCCAATTTGATTGGTAAGTTTCGTTAGAGAAGGCTACCATGACTGATAGTGTGAAAGTCACCCAGGACGGTTCATAAAAAAACCTTTAAACACAACGAGGGACAATAGCAATATGTATATGACCAGAGGATCAGGGCTACGTACGGTCATGAGTGATAGCTTCCACTCGATTGGTAAGTTTCGATGGAGAAGGCTACCATGTCCGATAGTGTGAACGCCACCTATGACGGATCAATCAAAAAAAAAAAATGATTGAAGGGGAGCATATCAGTTTTCACACACTATCACTATCATTTGAATTGTGCATTTCTTGAGCTTATCCGTGGATATTTTTATAGATGGGAAACACTCTTAAAGTTTTTCTCTTATTTAAAAAAAAAAGGGGGAAACCACACTGACAGTGCGCTACAATTACCCATTCCAGAACGTAGTCTCGCTATAGCAAGACTACTGTAGCGAGACTACAGAACTCGTTTAAAAACGAGCCTGGCTCTCTTTCTCTCTTCCTTCTCTTTTTCTTTCTCAAGTTAGGGTTTCTTGCTCCACCATTTTTTTTACTTTTTTCTTCTATCTCCACTACATTGCTCATACTGTCTTTCTCATTTAGAAACTCCAATCCTTCCTACTTCCTCTTCAACAAGGTATGATCTTTCTCTCTTCTTCTCACCAATTTTTTTTCATACTATGCCTATATTGGTTTGTTTGGTTAAGGATTGGTTGTTTTGTCACTTTATTATCAAATGTGGGCATTGAAGAAAATTTCTCTTTGGTTGGTATTTCTCATTTTCCAATTTCATGTAAGCTTGGTGGACGTTCTCTAAAGATTGATTTTTTTTATGGAATGGCTTGCAATTTTTTTTCTGAAGATCACTTAGTTTCATTGATGGATTTCAGTTCGTTCTTCTCTTTGTGTTACCTTACCCATTGGGTTCTTTTGGAAGATTGTCAAAATTTGTTGAAAATTACACTATGGAGTTGTGCACACAAGGTGTTTGTTCTATTACCACAATGAATATCAACACTGTTTTTATGTGCTTTCTTGCATCTTCTTGGCATTAGCATGGCTCCAAAATCTTCAAAAGGGAAGCGTCCTGTTAGTTCCTCATCTCAGTATGATGTTGATCGGTTTAGGGATACTGAGAATTCTACTCGTTTCGACTCTAGCTTCAAAGATCGAACAGCGATTTTTGAGAAAATTGTTGTTCAAAATTCTCTAACTGCTTCAAACTTCACTCAATGGCTTTATCAAAATCATTTAATGCTCCTCATGAATTTGAACAATGAATGTTTTGAAGAATGGGTACGAGAATTTTACTGCAATATGTTTGAAGTTAAAGCAGACGAATTCCGCACCTTTGTTAGAGGAAAGACTATCTCCGTTGATGCGAAAACAATCGCCACTTTGCTACAACTTCGGCGACCTAATCAACCACTCTACCCTTTTTCTGATCTGGACAATCAAGTTCATCTCTTAGATGAAGTGGCTACCATTCTTTGTGGAGAACCAACTGAATGGTCTCCTCCAGTGCTGAAAATTTCTGGTTTGCAATCTGATTATCACCTGCTTAACACGTTTGTTGTCCATAACATTGAGCCTTGAGGACATTCCTCTGATCTTCTTTCAACCCAGGCTCTCCTTCTCTACTACTTGGGTACAGGCACATCGGTCGATATTCCGCGTACGATTCTTGACTGCATGTTGAAGATCTTCGATGAACCTGGGAAGCTTCAACTTCCGTTTGGGGCAATGATTAGCAAGTTGTTGATTGATGCTGGTTGCCATGTCTACCCACATGAAATGCCTGTTACAAAAAGGCAAAAGATAGATGGAAGGACAAGAGCCATGTCCAACACTCATGTTCGCAATCGTATCCAGGGGGAGCAAGCTCAAGTTCCAGTTGAAAATGTCGATGAAAACACAGTTGAAAATCGTCTCCTCGCTTTAGAACATGCAGTGTATGATCAATCTATTCAGATTGAACAAATGGATGACAGGATAATGTCTGGCTTCACTGATCTCCGTATTCACATAACAGACATGTTCAATCAGCTTCGCCATCAGTGATCTTTCTACAGTGCTGTTATTTATCTCTGTTTTGCATTTTGGTTTATTTATCTTTGCTACCTTATTCCTCCCTTATTTTCTGTTATGCTGCTTTGTCAATCCTATAAACAAAACGGGGGAGTACCTTATGTCTTAGACTTAGACAGACCTTTTATCAAACTGATTAATTCTATTTCTGTGATATTATGCTTGTTCTTTCCCACGGTTTATTTCAGGTTTGAATTTTGGGCAGGTTACATTTCCAGACAAGTGGATTCATCTGTTTAAACAGTCCGTTTAAGTTTATCTTGTACTGGGATAGGAGATCTAGTTTGTATTAGGAGTTTTGTTCATGAATTGCCAAAGGGGAAGATTGTTAGAATTTTAATTGGCTAATTCTTTTCTCTTGAACAAAACTCAGAGTCCTAATTGACTTGTATTTTCTATTTCTTTTAGAATAGGACTGTGAAGGAAGCCTTTGGTTTGTGAAGACCTCTTCGGAAGACCTTGATACACTTAAAAGTGTTCCAAAGTAATCAAAAGACCTCAAAAGAGACTTTCCCAGACAAACCCATCAATCTACAGGTGCTTTGACAGAACCCAGTCTCGCTATAGCGAGACTGAACCTCGCTATAGCGAGGAGCAGTTCTGTCATTGACAGAATGCAGTCTCGCTATAGCGAGCTGGGAGTTTCTGTCCCAAACGGGACTCTTGTTTGCTGCGTTTCCAAACTTCTTCGAAGAGTCCTGTTTTGTTTCCAAGAGGATTTTGCATGAACCTTGGGCTATTTATTAACCCCTTGCAGCCACAAACAATACACAGAAGATATATTATTCACTTGAGCTTAAAGATTCGTCTCTGAAGAGTTTTGTGGGCTTAATCGTGCAAGGGAGATTGTGCTGAAGACTTATTCTTTTTCCCTATGATCAAGCACCTTGAAGGGGCATTCAAGGTGGGTTTCAAGCTAGCACGTGGAAGGTGAACGGCGGGTCGTCGGCAAGTTCTTCACAGTCCTTTTAGGTTGAGTTACAACTGCGTCAAAGGTCTAGTGAGTTCACTTGTAATCTTCATGTTATAGTGCTTTGCTTTCGGTGGTCTCTACCACCCGTGGTTATTTCCCGAGTTGGGTTTTCCACGTAAAAACCTGTGTCTCTTCCTATTTTGTGGTGATTTATTCTTATTTGGACTTAGGTTAATTAATTAGTTTAATTATCTGTGTTTGGAATTCATAAGAATAATCTGAGAAAGGACCTTAGCCTGTGTTAAGGCTTAAAATAGAAGGTTTAGTAAAACCTTCAATGTGCCCTGTAGTATCTTCGACTATCGAGAGTTGTGTCATTTAGAGTTGCTCAATTGCACATTGGAATTGCCACCAACATTCAAAGGTTTCCGCAATCTCTCGGTCCTCAATCTTGAGGCTAAAATCTCAAAAGATGATATTGAATGTCTGATTTCGGAATGCCCTCTTCTAGAGTGGCTGAAACTTATAGCCTTTGATTTTTATCAGTGTCTCAACATCCATGCTCCAAGTCTCCGTTACTTGGAGCTCGACGGAGAATTTAAAGATGCTCCAATTGATGCTTATCCACTGTTCACTGATGTGTCTTTGCTTTCCGACATAGACCCCCCTTGGGGCAGGAGTGGTTTTGGACCTAGCAGTCATATTCCGTTTATTGGGTGCTTGCAAGGGATTAAAAGTCTTAAATTGAAGAGCTTTTATCTACAGGTAACAACAATGATTTTAGTTGGTTTTCATTCATGATTTTTATAGGACAAAAGCTACTATCTATTTATCGAATTTATTTAGATGGTCCTCCTCACAAACCATCAAGAGCTTGAAAACATAATAATAATAGCTGTCCATTTTGCAACTTCTTGATGACATGATAAAAAGGCAATAGTAATCACATGAAGTTGATAAAAAGGTGTACCATTACCATCAAGCTGGAGAACCCAAAACATTGGTGTTTTTCTGTGGCCTTTTCATAGTTTGAAATTCGATTCGTTTCATGCTAACAGTAACAGGAGCTGGTTTGACTTAAAAGAGTAGTCATTCCTATGGTAAACTGGAATGCATTTACTTTTGGTATAACTTAAACTCATTGAAAATCTGCAATGCTTTAGACACTTTTGAAAGTTTTGAAACAAGTTTTTTCTGTGCATTGCTCCGTATAAAATCATGTTAATCTATTCTCTGTTTTTTTTTTTTTTTGCCAGTAATTATGCATTGGAATTGTACCAAAGAAGCTTCCTGCAACGCTTGATCACCTACAGTATCTTGAAGTTCAATTACAATTCAATTCAAAGGAGATTTTGGCCATTCTATGCATATTGAGAAGCTCCCCAAACTTGAAACAACTTAAAATCAAGGTTAGTTACATTTTAGGCATGGTTATCATGGGTTTTGATCTTGTTATGGTCTAAAATGCTCAATAATTATATGATTTCATGGGTCTGAGTTTGTTATTTGACTCTAGTATTGTGCAGATACAAAAGGGAAAAGAGATGGTCTATTGCGAGAAGAGGATGATATATCTGGAGTACAGGCTGAGCTGTGTGGTGTAAAAACAGAGTCTGATTGTTTTTTAAGTCACCTCCATGCTGTGGAGATCATTGGAATCGCCATGTTATCGGATTTGAAATTCATTAGATGCATACTCTCCAATGCCCCTGTGCTTGAGACAATGAATATTTATACCAATAGACATGTTGAAGCTGAAAAAGTATTAACAATTTTGGATGAGTTGCTGCAATCTCAACGAGCTTCCACACAGGCTGATATTATATACTTGGGTCATTACAAAGAAAGTCAGTGGGAACATAAGTTAAATTTTCTTTCCCTCCTTTCATTTTTCTTTAATGTTTTTGGTGTCTTAAAGAGGAGTATGAAGTATAAACACAAGTTTACATTTTTGTGTGTAGTTTCATCCAATCATCATCATCATCATCATCATCATTTTATCTTTATCTTTATCCCATCGAACTCGGTGGGCTTGAAGCATTTTACTCAAATAAAGAAACAAGCAACCTTCTTATTTAGGGTTATCACTGGGAGCTCACTCTCTTGCCACTTGATCCTATTTAAGGAAATGCTCTTTAGTTTCACTCTAAGATGTCTTTCCTCACTATTTCCAATGTCTTAATTGTTTTTTTTTCCTTCTATTAATTCTTTAAACCAGCAGTCCTTTTACTCTTTTTTTTTTTAACGGTAAAATTTATTGCTCAAAAAAGAAAAAGAACAAAAGACTACAAGAAGAAACCCCCAATAAACCAAAAAAAAAATCAACTAAACATAAAAAGGAATAGAGTATGGAAAACTCCATCTTTTGCAAGAGCACCCGCCATGACATTAGCCTCTTGAAAGATATGGTGAAAAGAAGCACCCAATCGACTAGAGATATCTTGCACCTCCTCCACCCAATCCAACAACCTCCATGGAATAGAAGCTTCCCCAGAACCCTATTGAATAGCTGAGTAAGAATCCCCTTCAATAACAGCGTTTATGCTTTCCAAAGTTAACAACTCACGACAACCAATAAGAAGAGCATAAACTTCTGCATCATTAGCACTTAGAGAATCCACAGGCCCCGAGAAATTTCTTAACACATTACCTTTCCAATCCCTTATAACTCCTCTAATACCACCCCTTTGCTAAGAGTGAAGAAAACTGCCATAAAAGTTTAATTTTAAAACTCCATTGGGAGGAGTTGTCCAAAGATTTTTCTGAACAAAATTAACCTGGCGACCCCCTTGGAAAAAAGCTGGCCAAGATCTATAAAGATCTTCGAAATAGGCTCCTAAAAACTCCTGCCGCTTCATCACCCATTCCGAGACAGATCAGACAATCGATTCAACCATGTCTTTTACTGATTTACAAGTATTTTGAAAAACTCTTTTATTTCTTTCCAACTGAAGCTTTCAAATGGTACCATACAAAGCTGCTATCCATAAAATCCTTCCACGAAAGAATTTACATCCATACCTCCACTAAATGAAAAGATCTTCAATAGTTCCAGGCATAACCCAATTTATTTCAAACATGTTGATGATAGCAGACCAAACACCATGAGCAAAAGGGCAATGAATCAACAAATGATGGACCGCTTCCTCATCATTCAAGCAGAAAAGACAACCATTAACAATAATATGGTTCCTTTTCCTCAACTGGTCAATAGTAAGGATTTTATGATTTCTAGCAATCCAACAAAAAACAAAAACTCGTGGTGGAATGGAGCTGATCCAAAAGTTTTTCCAACCTCCCACCCTTGCATTGTTGTCTACTAACACATTATAAAAAGATTTGACAGATCAATGACCTTTAACATTAGGATTCCATAATCTGACATTTGATTTTCCAGGAGAAAAATAAACCTTCTCAAGCATACCTAGCATCAAAGCGGAATCAGCAACCTCATTGTCCATCAGATTTCTCTGAAAAGAAAAATCCCATACTACCCTACCACCCAAACGGTAAAAACAATTAGAAAATAAAGCATGTTGCCTTCGATCTAACAGGAACAAATTAGAGAACTGAGAAGCCAGGGAACTGTGCCCACACCATTCATCCTGTCAAAATCTGATGCGAACCCCATTATGAGCCTTGTACTGAATCCATTGAAAAAACTCTTCCTCAATAGAAAGAATAGATTTCCAAAAACTAGAGAACTTGGAAAATTGGTTAGGCACATACCAACCATCATTTGTAAGCTTATATTTGCAAATTAAAATTTGCTTCCACAAGCCATGGCCCAACTCCCCCATCCTCCATAACCACTTACCCAACAAAGCTTTATTCATTTTGACAATAGAACGAATACCTAAACCACCTTGAGCTAATGATTTACAAACTGTCGCCCAACGGACCAAATGATACTTCTTTTTCTCTATAGAGTCATTCCACAGAAAGTCTTGTTGAAGTTTTTCAATTCTATCCACAACACTTTTTGGACACCTGAAGCAGGATAAATAATAAACAGGAATACTTGAAAGAACTGATTTAATTAAAGTCAGTTGCCCTCCCAAAGATAAATAGCGACCTTTCCAAGAGATTAACCTCTTGTCTATCCGCTCCACCACAGCATCCCATAAATATTTTTTCGGTAATCCCAAACAGAGAGGCAATCCCAAATACTTGGAAGAAAGCTTACCAGCTCTACACCCAGAAGCATTTGCCAAAGAAACCACATGACTGTCTGTAAGGTGAACACCAATCAACTCACACTTAACATAATTGATTTTCAAGCCCGAAATCCATTCAAACCATTTCAAAATAAATTTCAACATTTCCACCTGATTCAAAGAAGCATCAGAAAAGATTATAGTATCGTCTGCAAATTGAAGATGAGTTACCTCATGAACACCGCCTTCAATGACAAAGGCTGAAATTAATTTCATTTGTTTGGCCCGCTCCAATAAAGCGTTCAACGCTTCTACAACTATAACAAAAAGCATGGGAGATAAAGGATCGCCTTGTCAAAGACCACGAGAACTTTTAAAATAGCCTTTCGATGACCCGTTCAACAAGATAGAAAAATGGGCTGAAGACACAACTCTTGATCCATTGCCGCCACCTCTTCCCAAACCCCATTCTTTCCATCATGTATTGAAGAAAACCCCAATCAACCATATCATAAGCCTTTTCAAAATCTAATTTACAAATTAAACCAGGACGCTGTTGCTGATGTCTAGAATCCACACATTCATGGACTATAAGCACAGTATTGAGGATTTGACACCCGTCAGCAAAAGCACCTTGGACATCAGAAATAATTTCAGGATGCACCTTCCTTAAGCGGTTGGCAAGAACTTTGGCCAGAATCTTGTAAATGCTTCCAATCAAACTAATGGGCCTATAACCCTTAATCAAACTGGCTCCATCCTTTTTAGGAATCAAATATATAAAAGTGGCACCCAACTCTCCTGCTATTACACTATTCTCATGAAACTGGATGAAAAAAATTAGAAAGTCAGCTTCTAACATATCCCAAAAATGCTGAAAAAAGATGATTGGAAAGCCATCGGGACCCGGAGCACGATCATCACCTAACCCAAACACAGCATACTTTATCTCCTCTGAAGTAAAATGAGCTTCAAGAGAACCAGCTTTCTGATTAGAAAAGAAAGACATGTAAAAGAAACACCATCCATAATTGGTTTGGATCTATTATCACCTGGATAAAGATTCTGGAAGAATTGAACAATTTCTCCTTTTATATCAAATTTAGAGTCCCAAACCTTTCCACTAGCAGATATTGCAGTTATAGAATTGACATGACGCCGGGCACTAGCAATCGCATGGAAAAACTTTGCTATCCTTTTACTTATTGTACACATTTCTAAAAATTGGATTGGACTTGTGAGCTTGATGTGGTTGAATTGAAATTGCTCCGTGCTGCAGTTTAGTCCTACTTTAACTACTTACCAGTATTTGAATAATGTTTAATTGGGATGCTTAACCACTTAACCATTACAATCATCCTTTTTTCAAGAATCAGTGATATGTTTCATTGTATCTACACTTGCCGTTAATGTATCGGATTGGTTCCACATATTGGCCAACTGGAAAAATCAATACGTATCAGCACTTATGACTAACGACAAGGAGGATTGATGTATTTAATTTCCAGTTGCCCACTGTGTGAGCCGCATTTGGGACTCCCTCTATTCAAGGTTTGGCAAAAACAGAGAGGAAAAAAATCATTATTAGCTCATGATAGCTATCAATTTGTGGGCCGCTTTTAAGGTTCAAGCTTAGAATTGAATATGGTGGTGCATGCCATGCTCAGAATTAAGTTTAGGCCCGTTCCAAAATATGGCGTATGAGTTTAATGTGCTCGAGTCGGGCTCAAGTGGACCCGAAAATTTGAGTAACATATAATTATGATTCTGTATTGTTTTTGTGTAGAATCCGGATCCCCAAGTGTCATCTACATGCTTTCCATGAGTGGGATATCTGGAACTCTATTGTGGGGTTCACCTATTGATAATTCTAACCGTTCAAAATGAGTGGTATCCCATCCAATGATACATTCTCAAATTTACTTTAGTAGGTAGTGGTCTCATTGTAAGATTGGGTACATGATTGATTATGTGATCCATTCGTAATATTTTACTTGATCTACACAAAAATTAGTTTTTATTTGAATATAACTAGGCTTGGATCTTAGTAAAAGTTGAGTTTGAATAAGGGGTTAGATCTGGTCTACAAACTTAACTGCATCCTATAATAAAGGAACGTCTTAAGTTGTTTTACAGTTAGGAGTTTATTGCTTGCAAACTACTGAGAGTTGATTCAGGACAGAGTTGACGACCCATGATCCGTGGGTCGAGCAGCCTTTGGGACCAGCCCATTCATGTTTCTTGTTTCATTTATTTTAATTATTTGAAGTTTTTGTTGAGTTATGCAAATAGGGTCTGAAAACGTTGCAGATGCAGAAGGTAGAGAAGATAGAGAAGAAGAGGAGGAAGAAGAAGAATGAGAGAAGATTATTTCATTGTAAAGATGGTTCTCGGATGGATTACAGAAGACTCTCCCTTTCTTTTATACACAAGACAAGGATTTGCTAAGACCTAGCCAACTAATTAAAGTTAAATAAAAACTTTTAATACAGTCGCCTTTTCAAAAAAGCAAAAAAAAAAGTTAAATAAAAACACAGTCAGCAACTGACAACACAGTGAGTTGGTAATTATGCCTCAACTCAATGTGACTTAGTTACTGCTTTCCAACTCTGTCAGCTTCAAATGGTGTTTGTTGTCAGGCCCCCTTGATCTAAGGGGACAATCAGTCACCATAAGCTTGTGTCGAAGAAGATGAAATATCCGAGGGTGAAGCCCTTTTGTAAAGATAGCTGCCTCCTGGTCCTGAGTGGAAGCATACTTAACTTAAATGTACTTCCGTTGGACTTTTTCTCTAATAAAGTGACAATCCACCTGTACATGCTTAGTTCTAGCTTGGAACAGTGGATTAGATGCAACGGAAATGGCAAAGAGGTTATCAGTTATCACACCACTCAGCCGGACGGAGAGGAAGGTATATATGCAGGCCATTTAATAAGGTGCGAAGCCAAGAGATCTCTGCTGCCAAATGAGCCAAGAGATCTGCACTCAGCTTCAGTTGAAGATCTGGCCACAATTGCCTGCTTTTTTGCACTCCAAGAGACTGGAGAATGACCACGAAAGACGCAATATCCAGAGGTGGAACGACGATCTGTTGGATCCCCTGCCCAGCAGAATAAGCAATGATTTGAAGGTTTCCTCTTTGAAAATGAATTCCAAATGCCAAAGTATCTTTCAGATATCTTAGAATTCATTTCAGCACAGTGAAATGGATAGCTATGGGTTGGTGCATATGTTGACGTGCTTGGTTCACGACAAAGGCTAGATCTGGTATTGTTAAAGTAAGGTACTGTAAATCACCTGCAATGCTTCTATAGAGGGTAGTATCTTCAAATGGAGCAGCGGACAGATTAGAGACAGAAGCTTTTTAATTACATGGTGAACCAATAGGTTTAGAATCCAATATAGATGTGCGTGTGAGGAGATCCTTGGTATATTTGGTTTGGGATAAAAATAGCCCATTTAGTGTCTTGTTAACCTCAACCCCTAAAAATTATGTAGAGGAACCGAATTCTTCATTTCAAAGATCATGTGAAGTTGTGAAATAAGCAAAGTGATGTAATGATTGTCATTTCCAGTAATCACAAGATCATCAACATGCAAGAGAAGAATAGTGATGGAGCCTCTATAAAAATGAATGAAGAGAGAAGAGTCTGCATAGGTCCGTTGAAAACCAATCCCAATTAGATAATATGAAAATCTCTCATACCAGGCACGAGGTGCCTGTTTCAGACCATAAAGGGGTTACATGGATCTACAAAGCCCTGGGTTTGAGTCATGTATGTGTCTTCTTAGAGAATTCCTTGGAGGAAGGCGTTGGTTACATCCAACTGATGAAGTGGCCAATGAAAATGAACCGCTAAGGCAAAGACAACTCTGATAGTAGTATGTTTCACAACTGGGCTGAAGGTCTCGTTATAGTCAGTTCGATGAAAACCTTTTGGTAGAAGACATGCTTTGTGTCTAGCAATGGAGCCATCTGAATTGTGCTTCAACTTAAAAACCCATCTACGCCACTAGATGCATAGATGGACAAAAGGGAACAAGAGACCATGTCCCTTGGCTCTGTAAGGCATAGAATTCTTTTGAAGCTTTAGTGTATGAGGTTGGTTCAATACTGTCATAGTAAACATGAGAAGGCAGAGAGACACTATGTTTTGGGTTTTGCCCAGTTTGGACCTTGTAACCATGGGATGGAAATAGGAGGAGCTTTAGGAGGAGGCAGAGGGGTAGGTGAAGCAACAGCAGTGGGTATAGAAACAGTAGAGGGAGTAGGGATGGCAGTAGTATTAATGGGACTAGTACTAGATGAAGACCATGGTCCAGTAGAAGTACTAGTATGAGAAGGTGAAATACCCATCTTAGTAGTAGCTGGAGCTGTCAAACATGATGGCTCTAAAGGAGCCGATTTATTTGACTGCCTAAATTGTTAGGCTTACCAACCCACTAGCTAACAATTCATTTGTTATAAATAGAAGCACCCCCTATTGGGTTGATGGAGGGAGACACACATAGAACACAAAAGGGTGTACCTGGGATTGGGGTTGAGAGAGAGGCTGTAATCTCTGTAAGCTTTCCTCCATATAGTAATACCCTTGCCGTTCTCCCGTGGATGTAGGCTCAAGCCGAACCACGTTATCTCTGTGTGTGATTTATCTTTCTCTGTGTGGTTTGATCTTATCTCTGTGGCTTGATTGATGCTCATAGCATAACAAACTGGTATCAGAGCCATTGGAGTGATCGGAGGAGATCCGTTGAATCGGATTTCGAGCGGGCCACGAATCTTGCAGATTGATTGCAGAAGATCAGGCGATCACAAGGTGGGCCACTGTGATCAAAGAAGAAGGTAAACAGAGAAGGTGGGCCACGCAGATCTCAACCCAGTTTCCTCCCTAAAATTGCTGCGTCCAGCAAGAGGTGAGGTGGGTCACGCAGATCACAAAAAATCAGGCCGTGGATCATCAGATCCTTCGCCTATCGTCCATCGCCGGAACGGGACGCAGAACCTCGCTGGAGAAAGGACAGGAGACTCGCAGAGGCTCGCCAGAGATCAGGGGAGCCAGCTCTGTTCTGCACATCACCGGAGCCAGCTTGGTTCTTCCGGTGGGCCACGGCTGGCGGATCAGGAGCAGATCCGATCGCTGCAGACACTGCCGAGATCGCCGTTCCGCCGCTGCTCGCTGTCGCCGGAGTCCGCCTGCGGCTGTGCCAGTCGCCACCGGACAAGAAGAAAGAAGGAGCATAGTTTTTTCATTTCTGGTTACAAAACCAGAAAGAAGAGGAAGGCAGCAGGAGACCCATATCAGGTTCTGTTTTTTAATTAAAGCACATGATTATGAAAAAAACTTGATTCTGCACAAGGGAGAGAAAGGCTAAAAGCCTTTTGTTTAAAAAAAAAAAAAACATTTGATGGGAGACAGAATGATGGTGCCATTGTTTAAAAAAAAAACTTTCGGACATGACCATGTGAATGGAGAAAGTTGAATAAAAAAAATATTTCGGTGATGATGACATGTGTACATGGTGGTTCAAAGCACCACATGAATTGGTGACCTCTCAGTTCTAGTTGTAAGCCAGATCAATTTTGGGTCAGGTTAACCTAGTCCACAAAGGAAGCCCAGCAGCAAAGCATAAAGGTGCTGATGTCATCGCTGGTCAAAGCTTGATTTGACCAGATCAAAGGCTGAAAATTGTTTTCGCGATATCTTGGAGATCCGGAGTCTGATCGGAGATCTGTTTGAACCTGTGGACTCATTGTGAGCAGATCTACGCAGGTGCGGTAAAAGATTCGCGAAATGGCTGCAAAATTTGAAATTAAAAAATTCAATGGAAATAATGATTTTAGTCTATGGCGTTTGAAGATGCATGCTTTGCTAGTTCAAAATGGGTTGCAGAAAGCTTTGAAGGGAAAGAATGCTTTGTCTGACAAGCTGTCAGATGAAGAGAAGGATGAGTTACTGGAAAAGGCGTATGGTCAAATTCTGCTATTTTTGAGCGATGGTGTACTGCGAAAGGTTGCTCAAGAAAAAACTGCTGCTGGCATATGGCAGAAGTTGGAGAACTTGTACATCACAAAGTCTCTCACAAATTGCTTGTATCTGAAGAAGCGGTTGTTCACCTTACAAATGCAGGAGGGTACGTCTGTTTCAAACCACCTTGATTCTTTTACAAAAGCTATTTTGGATCTTGAAAATATAGATGTTAAAATTGATGATGAGGACCAAGCCATTATGTTATTATGTTCATTACCACCCTCGTATGAGAACTTTGTTGATACCATGATGTATGGTAGAGAAACTCTGTCCAAGGAGGATGTTGAGTCAGCCTTGAACTCCAAGGAGTTAAAGAAAAAGGTTGCTACAGAAAACAATGACAGTTCTGGTGAGGGTTTGGTTGTGCGTGGAAGAACAAAGAAGAAATGGCAGAACAGAAGAGGCCGCTCTAGGTCAAAATCAAAATCAAAAACTAGAAAATTAAAGTGCTTCCAATGTCATAAGGAAGGGCACTTTAAAAAGGATTGTCCAGAGCGCAAAGGAAAGGAGAAAGCACATGATTCTGAAAATGTAGCCGGTGTTGCAGAAGACAGTTCTGATGATGCAAATGTTCTCTCTGTTACCGTTGGTAGCTCAGGTATTGAGTGGATCCTTGATTCGGGTTGTTCCTACCATATGTGTCCTAATAGGGACTGGTTTGCCACTTATCACTCTATAGATGGTGGCAAAGTTCTAATGGGGAACAATGCAGCCTGTAAGGTTGTTGGGATAGGATCAATCCGAATTAAGATGTATGACGGTATTGTAAGAACTTTATCAGATGTCAGGCACATTCTAGAATTGAAGAAAAATCTGATTTCCTTGGGTACGCTTGATTCCAATGGCTGTACCTACAAAGCTGGAGGTGGAGTTATGAGAATCTCAAAGGGTGCTCTTATAGTGATGAAGGGACAGAAGCAGAATGGCCTCTACTTTCTTCAAGGTAGCACAGTTACAGGTGTTGCTGCTGTATCATCCTCAAAATCAGATTTAGAAACTACCAAATTATGGCATATGCGACTTGGGCATATGAGCGAGAGAGGCATAGATGAGTTGAGTAAACAAGGTTTACTCTGTGGCCAGAAAACAGGAAAACTGGACTTCTGTGAGCATTGTGTTTTCGGAAAGCAATGCAGAGTCAAGTTCAGCACAGCAGTTCATCGGACCAAGGGCACTTTGGATTATATCCATTCTGACCTTTGGGGTCCCTCTCGTGTTCCATCTCTGGGAGGTGGCAGATATATGTTGACCTTCATTGATGATTATTCTCGGAAGGTTTGGGTATATATCTTAAAGCACAAGGATGAAGTCTTTGCACAGTTCAAGCAATGGAAGACTATGATCGAGAAGCAGACAGGTAAACAGATCAAGCGCTTGAGGACTGACAATGGCTTGGAATTCTGCGGAGGTGCTTTTAATGAGTTCTGCAAGAATGAAGGTATCGTGAGACATCGCACAGTCAGAAATACCCCACAACAGAATGGAGTTGCAGAACGGATGAACAGGACTATTCTAGAGAGGACCCGCTGCATGCTCTCTAATGCAGGGTTACCTAGGAAGTTCTGGGCGGAAGCTGTTAACACAGCTTGTTATCTTATCAACCGGTCTCCATCAACAGCTATCGAGTGTAAAACTCCTGAAGAGGTATGGTCTGGATCTCCTGCTGATTATACCAATTTGCGAATATTTGGTTGTCCTGCTTATGCTCATGTGAATGATGGAAAGCTTGAACCAAGGGCAAGAAAGTGCATATTTCTAGGGTATGCACATGGGGTGAAGGGATATAGGCTTTGGTGCCTAGATGGAAAATCACCTAAATGTATTATCAGCAGAGATGTGACCTTTCATGAGTCTGCTATGTTGAAGCCGAAGGAGTGCATTGATGCTGGAAATGACAATGGTGTCAGTAAACAGATGGAGGAGAAAAACGGTGTCAGTAAACAGGTGGATCTTGAGAAGGAAGCTTCAAGAAACTTGCAGGATAAGGTGCAAGCAAATGTCCCAGTTAGACAGGATGTAGAGGAGATGCAAAGCTCAAACGAGGAAACTGCAGTTCCAGATGATTACATGCTTACTAGGGACAGAGAGAGGAGGCATATCAAGAAACCTCAGAGATACGGGCATGAAGATATTGTCGCCTACGCTCTTAATACAGCTGAGAGTATTGAGTCGGAGCCGGTTACATATCGAGATGCCGTCACTAGCAAAGAATCGGCAAGATGGTTCGTAGCCACGGGTGAAGAGATTGAATCTCTTCACAAGAATCAAACTTGGGAGCTGATGAAACCACCGAAGGGCCAGAAGATTGTTGGTTGCAAATGGGTCTTCAAGAAAAAGGAAGGAACTCCAGGGGTGGAAGATGCTAGGTTCAAAGCACGACTAGTTGCAAAAGGCTATACTCAGAGGGAGGGTATTGACTTCAATGAAGTGTTCTCTCCTATGGTGAAGCATAGTTCTATCCGGGTGCTACTTGCTATGGTTGCTCTATTGGACTTAGAGCTGGAGCAGCTTGATGTCAAGACTGCGTTTTTACATGGCGAGCTAGAAGAACGAATTTATATGCATTAACCAGAGGGGTTTGAAATCCAAGGTAAGGAGGATCATGTTTGTTTACTAAAGAAATCATTGTATGGCTTAAAACAATCTCCTAGACAGTGGTATAAGCTTTTCGATACCTTTATGGTTAGAAACGATTATTGCAGGAGTGGGTATGACAACTGTGTCTACCACAAGAAGCTTCCAAATGGTTCTTTTATTTATTTATTGTTATATGTTGATGACATGTTAATTGCTGCTAAGGACATGTTTGAGATCAACAGGCTGAAAGCTCAGCTCAGTGGTGAATTTGAAATGAAAGACTTAGGTGCCGCGAAGAAAATTCTTGGGATGGAGATTCGAAGGGACCGAAAAGCGGGCAAATTGTCTTTGTCACAAAAGGGGTACCTTGAGAAGGTTCTGGAGCGCTTTGGTATGCAAAGCTCGAAACCTGTGAATACTCCACTGGCAGCCCATTTTAAACTTTCTGCTGCTTTATCACCACAAACTGAGGAAGAGGTGGAGCACATGTCACGTGTGTCCTTATGCTAGTGTAGTTGGGAGTATCATGTATGCCATGGTTTGCACAAGGCCAGACATTTCACACGCAGTTAGTGTAGTTAGCAGATACATGGATAACCCCGGAAAGGCCCATTGGCAGGCTGTGAAATGGATACTCCGTTACTTGAAAGGTACTACTGATGTTGGGATAGTGTATGATAGAAACAACAACACCTCTGGAAGTGTTATTGGTTATGTTGATTCAGATTTTGCTGGAGATCTGGACAGAAGAAGATCCTTGACAGGTTATGTCTTCACTTTTGCTAGCGGTGCCATTAGTTGGAAGGCAGCTTTGCAATCTAAAGCTGTCTTGTCTACCACTGAAGCAGAATACATGGCAGCTACAGAGGCAGTGAAAGAAGCTATTTGGCTGACAGGCTTGGTTGTTGATCTTGGATTGGAACAGAAGATGACTACTGTGTTCTGTGATAGTCAGAGTGCGATCGATCTGACACACAATCCTAAGTATCATGAAAAAACCAAACACATTGATGTCAGGGCACACTTCATTCGAGATGTCATTTCTGAGGGTGCTATTGAAATGATTAAGATTGCTACTGCAGAGAATCCAGCAAATATGATGACCAAGACTATTCCAGCAGTCAAGTTCAAGCATTGCTTAGACTTGATCAGTGTGACCAGTACCTGAGTGCCCTAAGGGGCAGATGGAGACGGTGAGACGTATTATGTGCTATGGGGATCGACTCCTATAATCGCCAAGGTGGAGATTTGTCAAACATGATGGCTCTAAAGGAGCCGATTTATTTGACTGCCTAAATTGTTAGGCTTACCAACCATTGTTAGGCTTACCAACCCACTAGCTAACAATTCATTTGTTATAAATAGAAGCACCTCCTATTGGGTTGATGGAGGGAGACACACATAGAACACAAAAGGGTGTACCTGGGATTGGGGTTGAGAGAGAGGCTGTAATCTCTGTAAGCTTTCCTCCATATAGTAATACCCTTGCCGTTCTCCCGTGGATGTAGGCTCAAGCCGAACCACGTTATCTCTGTGTGTGTGATTTATCTTTCTCTGTGTGGTTTGATCTTATCTCTGTGGCTTGATTGATGCTCATAGCATAACAGGAGCAGTAGGTATGGGTGGGCATGGTCGAGGAGGACAATGGTGTGAAAGCGAAGGGACAAGGGAGAAAGACACTATAGGTGTACAGTCAATAGATTTTGTTTTAGTGTTTTTTTTTTCAAAATGATTTTTTTTAAGTGTTTTAATCTGGACCATTGAAGTGTTTCTATGTTTGAGATTAGTTTTAGGTTTTTTTTTTTTTTTTTTTGCTTATATAAGATTATGTATCCTCTTTTGAGAAAGGAATGATGAATGAAAAAGAATATTTGGTGCCTTCTCTCTCTCTCTCTCTCTCTCTCTCTCTCTCTCTCTCTCTCTCTCTCTCTCGGCTGTCCTGTAGTATTGTCTTGGGGGTTGCCTGTAATCATGTGTTTGTTGTTCTAGTTTGTATTTGGTTTGTTTTGCTTGATTCCTGCTTTTAGGGGAATCAATGTTGTTGTCTTCCTTTTCAGTACAAGTCTCTTGTACCGTTTGCTTTTAATGAATTTAACTATAAAAAAAAGATGAGAATGGTGTGATTCCACTAGGTGTGAAGCCTCGAAACATTTCCCCTACCTGCTTCGGAGAGAATTGAGTTTGATCCTCTTGACTTTGTAAATGAAGGAGCAAGTGTTTGATTGTCCAAAAGTTGTGACATCCCAGTCATACAGCCAGTGTCTGCCCAAGATGATTTCATAAGCACAACATCACACCGCAATCCACTGGAAACTAGTAAAATAGAATATTTAATTCCCTTAAAATATTTTTCTTATTTTTTGCTAAATTATCATAAGTGAATTCAGCTAGAGTATTGTAGGATCTAATTAAAGTAATTAAGTCACACACAAAATTTATTAACTAATGATAGGGTGTGGTTAGAACGAACATGGACTAAAATTGTAGAAGTAATGGTACCCACTTCTTTTGCACGGCTAGTTATATGGCTGTGTGGAATCTTCGGGTTAGTTATAGGGGGAGGTCTTAACTTCATTTTAAACACTCATGGGATTGGTTTGGGAATGTTAGTTGTTGTGGGAGTTAATAGAAAGCATTGCAGAACTAGTGGGTTGACCAAAATTAGAAAGTGGTTTATCACCAGTAAAAGATGTTCTTTTGGTGCAGTAAAAAATTAGCAATGGGCCCAAGAAAGAGTTGTAGCCTTCCCATAAGTAGAGAGAAGACTTTCATTAAGAAGATGTACAACCTGTAGTTGTATTTTAGGAATCCAAAACCTAAGTTTTATAAACACCACATACAACCAGCCCCACCTGCCAAAGCAGTTGGCCACACTTCTCTCTCTCTCTCTCTCTCTCTCTCTCTCTCTCTGTGTGCAACCCATGATCCCTCTCTTGCTCTCTTAAAAACCCCAAACCTAAAGGCAACTGGAAGAAGAAGAATTAGAGAAAAGGAGATATTAAGAGTATAGAAAAACAGGAACCTAGGGTGCTTGGATTGATGCAAGATTTGCTAGAAGAAACTCTCAGTACTTACCAGAGGTGGGTTAATGAACCTGATCTACACATGCATGGTTTTTCTGGATTCTTTGAAGCCCTATCCATGTTTTGGAGTTAGGATACCTGTAGATTTTTCCCCAAACCCTAATTGTAAGACTAAGACGGGAAATGCATCCAACCATTGAGAAAAGGGGTGAACCAAGAAGGCTGTGGGTTCCCATGGTGGATTCACTTTGCTGACCACCATGGGAGACCTCCCATGGAGGATTCTAGGCCTCCTTCCATCATAGGGTTGGGTTTTGAGGAAATTCTGTACCACGGTCTATTAGGGTTTCGTCCTTTTAATGATTTCTAGATGTTCTTAGATTCTAAAAACCTAATAATCAGACATGTTTAAATCTGGTTGCAACAGTTAGGATTACAATTGGTGGTGATTCTTAATCTACATGTAGGAAACATCATGAAATCACATGGTATGATGAAGGAATGAACCTAAAGTTTCAAGTAAAATTAAGGGGTTTAGTCTGGCCATGGGAGTCCCCATGGGTTTTCCCATTGGTTGAACCCTATAGGAACTTGTTCCATGGTCCTTAGGTCCCTGTTCATTATGGGGTTGCGGTTTCGAGTTATTCTATTTTTATCATATTCTAGGACCTGCCTTATTTTATCATATTCTATACCTAGCCTATTAATCATTGATGTTCCGAGTTCAATTTGTCATGTTTATATCTGATGGTGTATGTTGGTTTTAGTTTGAGGCTTGATCTTCTCTTGTATTGAAATCCTATTGGAGGAAACATTTCAAAAATCAATGCTACATGATGTGAAAAGACCCAAATCAGAAAAAAAAATTATATATATAGGGAGATGCTCCTATGAGAGATATCTCTCACCTTATATGAGAGATAGGGCTATTAGGGACTGAACTATCTCTCAATTTGAGGGGGAGGGTAGAAGATAACAGGGCTGTAAGATAATAGGCCCTATGCCCAGCCCAACAAGGCCCATGTACAGCATCCCACACGTGGGATTTAGACTAGATTGTAGATAGCTGATATCTCTCATCTTCATTCCTTGTATAGATTAGGAGATATTCTTTCTATTCTTTCTTTATTCTAATTTGTATTATTAGCATGTTTAGAGCCTTTGATTGAGGCATTATATATATACAAAGTCGATCCTCTATTGAGGCATCAGTTTCTCTCCAAACTCTCTTCTTCTTCTTTCTTCTCTTCTTCCATATTATAACAGTCACACCCTCTAGATATCACTAGAAATCATCAATTTTATGCTGATGCTCAAAGAGGGTTCTAAAAGGTGTAAAAATTTGGAGATCAGTCACTGCTTACTTGCCGAACCTTAAATTGTGGACTGTTATGCTGTTTTAGAACTATGAGGGGCTGGTTGGATGTGGTTCTGCCCTCTGGCTCCACATGTGCTAGTCCTACTTTACAACTATTGAAGAAACCACAAGCCTTACCACTGACAAAGATAGAAAAAGCATGATTTTGGATGCATTCTATAATCCAAGTGACGACTACTTTATCAGGAAAATTAAGAGAAATTCCATCTCAAACTATCAAAGGCCTTGGTGATGTCGTGTTTAAGGCACATTCTTGGAGGGCCCTTGTGCAGATGAAAAGCATTGATGAGGTCTTAAGAGAGAATAATATTGTCCATGATTGATCTCCCCGGGACAAAAGCAGATTGATTAGGGTTAATGATCTTACTCATTGCATTTCTCGGCCTATTTGCAATAACTCTGGAGATGATCTCATAAATCTCTTTAGGAATGGAAATGGGCCTGACGTGAGCTGGAGTGGAGGGATTTTCACTCTTTTTTTTTTATCAGGAGATTTTCACTCTTAGGAATCAAAGTAACAAAAGTGTTTTTTTACCTGCCTGAGAAGCTTTCCTTCAACAAAGAAATCTTTGATTGCATCTGAAACATCACATCCCACAATTGGCCAGCACGCCTTGAAGAAATGCGCATTGAAGCCATCTGGGCCAGGGGACTTGCATGGGTTAGCTTGCTTGATGGCGAATTCTATCTCAGAGATATCCACTGGCCTGCAGGGATTTTCAGCATCCTCCTCCATGAGCGTGCAGTCACATTGATGTGAGATAGATCAGTCAAAGTGTGTGAATCCTTAACAGTCAGAATTTTTTTTAGTAGTTGACAAAGATATCTTCAATGAGAAGTGGATCAGGCATTACACTGCCCTCTTTATCTTCAATTGAGTTAATAGAAGACTTCTTTCTCCTGCTTTTGATCAGAGCGAGAAAATACTGTGTGTATTATCAAGTTTATGCCTATCCCTCGATTTCTGCTTCAGCATATTTTCTTCAAGTAAAAACAATTTCTGAAGGCTGGCTTTTGCTTCCTTTACAGCAGTGTGGAGGAATTCACTATTAAAGATACTCGTCAATAGGGTACTATACTACTTTTGTTTTGACTCCTGCATGTGTGACTCAGTCTAACAAGTCTACCTAATTTAGATTTTAGAATCATGCTCGACTCTGATCTAGCAACCTCTAATATAAAAACCACTTACTTATATTTAATTCCATATTCTCCACTGAATACTTGAGTTGAAAAAGTTAAAAGAATACTCTTACCTTGTATGCTAAGTCATGCCTTACATGCTATCTATATGTTAAATATGCTTGTTAAACATGTTTTGATATTCTTATTATTTACACATGACTCGTGACATGATTTATGATCCTAATTTATGATCATTGACTCGTTAAAACGTTGGCACCACTAAGCTGTTTAAAACTATGTCACCATGGGGATGCCTACTAGTGCAGGGGCTCATGCAAAATTAATTATCTAGCTGCAGTTTAGAATTATTCTGTAGGCATCTTTGGATACTGTGTAATGTTGGTACCTTTGTGTTCCAGCGTCTGTAGGTGCCCACCGATAGTGAGATTATGTAGATGCCTTTGGGTACACTGAGGTTGTAGTCAGCTTAGCTATAATATACTAATCATTTAGCTCATGTGGATTGCCACATTGATTTATATACGTTGCTTTAATGTTTTATTCCGTATCATATGATGTATTTATAATCTGATTCTAGATAGCTTGAATTTTGTGTCTGCACGATCATGTATTGATGACTAACCTTGGCCTCATGCAATCACCTGTCTTGCTATATCTTTGGATGCATGTGGCCTGTTGATAAGTTTATCTATTGAGTTATGTTCATGTTACTCATTAATTCACCATGATCCCCTTTTCCCAGATAAAGTTTAAAGACCCTAGAAAAACACCGACGATGATCAAAAGGAGGTTGTGAGACAAAGCGGGTTCAATATTTGCGCAGGCTCCTGAGACAAAGTGGGTCCAATATCTGCCGCAGAACCTGAAGGAATTAAAGTAGTTTATTTTGAATTCAGTTGAACATTTATATTATTCAATTTGGTTGTTGTAAGACCCCGACCCGAGAGACCTCGTTTAGAGTTGTTTAAGTTGTGTCTCAGTTTTTAGTGTGTTTAGTAGTTTTGGATTAGTTTGGGATTAGAATAGCTTTTATAATAGCTTTGGGGAATTTGGAGAGCCTTTTACTTGTGGGACCCTTTGGGGGGTTCTTGTTACGAATTGTGTGAGATTGGGGGGGGGGGGTTACCGATGATTTCCAAAAATCGTGTTTTAACCCTATTGGACTTATCTTGTTAATCCCTACAACTTCCATGTTGATATCATTTCCATCTGAAAACCCTAAACCCGACTTTGCGCAATTGAGGGCAAAATGGTCTTTTTACCCAAAATCTGGACACCGATTTCAATGTCGCCAAAATGTGCAAGATATATACTTTTTGGAAACTAGAAATTTTGCCGATCAACTTTGTCTTCTTCGTCGAATTTGTTTGAAGCCCCAAAAACTATGTTTTGGGCCCGAGAAGTCTTTTAAGTTGTGGGCCCCATCCTCACTTACTATATATAGAAAGCTTCTTCTTATTTTTCCCATTTCTGGCAAACACCCTAGAGGGAAGATAAATCCCAGCCCTAAGGGTTTTCCCTTACCCTTTTTCTTGCTTCTTCATCTTTAATCCCCCACTAAGCTAGTGCTAATGGAAAATTAGAGGCTACAATCTTCTTTCTCATCTCAAGGGCTTCATCTTGACACCATTTTTGAAGAAAACCGCCCACTCCAAGATTTCCTTTGGACAACACCTTGCTTCTTGAAGAACTTTCTTGTAAGTAATCTTCCTAAAAGTTTTATAATCCTGTTTGTTTAGCCCTAGGGAAGCTCCATTTCATTTATTGGAAGATTCCGTTTTGTTTTACTTGGGTTTTGATATTTTAGGGTTTGGATTTGGGAGTTTTTGTGTAGATTTGGTATCTTGGCTTGGAGAGGTGTTGAGACTTGATTTCCTTAACTTTGGACCCAAGGCAAGTGGATGAATGGATTAATTTCATGTTTTCTTGCTATTAAGGATTTGAACTCTCATTCATTACTTTCACCTATTTTGTTTTATGAGTATTGGTGATTTTGGAAATATGCATATTAATAGGTTAATTTCTACTAAATGTCTTCTTGAAAACATGCGCTTTACTACCTTGATAAAGAGACCATTTATGGTCATTTATGGGTCTTCATTAATGGAGTTGCCTAGTTTTGAATGAGGTGGAAGTGATGGAGAAATGAAGGAATTGTTGGAGTGGTTGTTAGGAGAATTGATGATGGATTGGTTGAGGTTTAAATGAAGTTTTAGAGACCCTCAAATGTATGACTATTGGGTGCTTAAAAGAGGGTGAAAGGAGAGAAAGAAGAAGGGCCGAACTGTGTACAGAAATCAGTTCTGGACAGTTTGCTCGAGCGACCATGACACATCGCTCGAGCGAACCGGTCACAGAACCTCGTCCGCTCAGGCGAACCTCAAAAATTCGCCCGAGCGAACCTGACACAGAACCCTGATCGCTCGAGCGAATCTTTGTCCGCTCGAGCGAACCCCAAACAGAGAGCAGTTCGCCCGAGCGAACCTCCCAGTTTGCTCGAGCGAACTGTCTGTCTGTCATGGGTCAATACTTAAGGATTTGAAACATTATTTTTAGGCTTGGGGAGGTATTGGTTGGAGCCCCAATGCTATGCAAGGACTTGTAAGGTATAGTATGGAGTCCGAAGGAAGGAGAAAACTCATCATGAAGATTCCATGAGGCTTTCTAGATTGACCAATGTGTATAAGGACTCGAAATATCCCTAATTCTTAAAGAGTACCAAAATTTCATTATGACCGATATACGGGGCCCTGTTCACACTGATTCAATTCTAGGAACCCCATGGCTAGCCTGTAAAAGTACTGGAAACTATTTGTATTCGATTTTTAACCAATCCCCTATTTTGGGATTCCAACCTGGGAATGGTGAGTACTCTTGAACCGAGAACATCGTGTTACCATATTGTTAATTTGTTTAGAACCATCCCGACTTTTATACGTTTTGTACCTATGGGTTCCCACCCCGTTGTGTGTATTTATTTGCTTTGATTTTCGTATGTTACCTATGAGTCGGCACCACTAAGCTTGGATAACCTTATCGGTTTGATCCACCGGTTTGGATATCCCCCTTCAGTTATACCCGCTGCCGCATGGTTCCCGCCTCGCCCCTATATACCCGGTTCGCTACCGTGGTCCCGCAGAGTATTATATGTATTTATTATATAAAAATCGTTGATTCTCCTCACCTCGTGTGACTGAGGTCAACGTCGTTGATTCTCCTCACCTCGTGTGACTGAGGTCAATGCCCCGATGTGCTCTGATCACTTTTGTGAGAGAGGATTTAGCTTTGTGTGGTTGCCATCTTGTTAGTTCCTGAATCATTGGTACCTTTACATGATTTATCGCATACGTATCTCTTTTACATGATGCATTATTCTTTTATGAAAATTCATTATTTATCTAGACTCTACTATGTTTCTAAAGACATCATTGTTTTGAATTATTGTTATATCTTCTCACCCACCTGCCAGACCGTCGTGTCTGATCCATTTATTTTGGTACTCAGGTCCCGAGCTTATTGCCATTGAGGAAGAGTCAGAGGAGGCGGTCGGTGAACCGCAGCGAGTGATCGAGTGGCAAGCCAATGATGTCATGTAGACATTTGGCCTTGCCTTGAGAACAACATATATTGGGAACTTGTGATATCTTTATTTTGGGTTTCATTTGGTTGTACGGTCTTTGCTGACCGTTATTTTGGGGAGTTAACCAACTGATCTTTTGTAAACACACTTAACTCTACTTTTGGGGAATTATGCCTATGATCATTGCTCATTCTGATATTTTGTCATGTTAATCATAAATCAGTCTTGTTTATGGAATTGAATAGTATTAATATGGTTTGCTACACGCTTCCGCAATTTTGAGAATGTGTACGATATGGTTGTATGTGAGATGATGTGTAAAGATAATCCTCACCGCGGAACCCTGTGGGAAATCACGTGCACGGATAAGTGTTCCTTTAATTTCGTGTGCGGTTTAGCCAAAGAGATGCACGTGGCGCGGCATCACCCAACCGTGTCCCGATCCCGGACTCGGCTTATTTTCCCCTAGTCCCGGTCCGGGGTCGCGACAGGACTGGTGTCAGAGCGGGACATGTTTCAGGCAATTAAAAGAAACTAGAAACCTTAAGTACGTGGCGAGGATTCGTTAGATAGAATCGTGTGAGCAATGTGTGACCACCCTGTACTTGATTTATATGTGCTAACAATTTGTTTTGCAGCGTTATGCCACCTCGCAAAAGAGCGGCAAACAGTAATCATGTTGCCAGTAATAGTGAGAATACAGGGCATACTGCAGAGGAACCACAAGACAACAACATGCAGAACCAATTCCAACAGATGATGCAGGCTATGATTGACCAACAACGGCAGGCAAATGAGAACCAAGCTAGGCTCCAAGCACAAGCATATGAGACACAGACCAGATTGCAAGAACAGATGCTTAAGAAAGACGAGGATCATGCTAGGGAGATAGCTCAAATGCAAGCACAGTTGTTGGGGATATTAGAAAGGAGACCGGAACCAATCCCAGTTGCACCACCTGGTCCGGTAAACATTAGAGGGAACGATCCTAATGTGTTATATGAGCGGTTCAGAAAGAGAGGACCAAAAGAATTTTTGGGGACTGGGGATCCAATGGCAGCAGATGATTGGCTTGAGCACACCGAAAACATATTTGAGATATTCATATGTACCGGTGTAGAACGTGTACAGCTTGCAGCCTCTATGTTTGTGGGTTTAGCAGATATTTGGTGGAAAACCGTCAAGGCAGAATACATGACAATGGCTGACGCAGAAGCTTGGGTTAACTTCAAGAGACAGTTTGGAGAGAAATATGTACCTACACATGTCAAGAGGCAAAAGGCAGTAGAATTTCAGCAACTTGTGCAAGGGAACATGACAGTCCTCGAATACCTCACCAAATTCGAGAGATTGTCAAGGTATGCACCGGAGTTGGTAGATACGGAGGAGAAGAAGATAACCAAGTTCCTTGAGGGACTTCACCCGATTATTGAGAGAGATGCTACCGGGGTTGTACCACCCGCCACCTTTGAAGAAGCTGTCAAGAGGGCATACAAATTTGAGAACTTCCATAACAAGATCATCAAGAATCAAGGAAAGGGTCAAGGCCATCAGCAGAACTATCAGCAAAGAAACAATCAGAACAAAAGGCCAAGGCAAGAGCAGAATACACAGAATCCAGTGGTTTGTATCCACTGTGGGAAAAACCATGAGAGTGCCAATTGCCGTTTTATTACGGGAGCATGCTTTAGATGTGGCTCCATGAACCACAAAATGAAGGATTGTCCAAGGCCGGATAGACATAATAGGCAGTAGCAAGGAGCACAGCATCAGGCACCACCTCAGAATGCGTTGGTGGTTCAGAATCAAGCAAGGCCACTACAGCAACAGGCACCACCTCAGCAACAGTTTAGGCCACAGCAACAACAACAACAGGCCCGTCAGCAAGGGCAAAATCAGAACCAGAACCAACGTCCTCAGAATCAGAATAGGAATGCACAACAAGGCAGGCAACAACAAGGACAGAACAGGCCACAACAGAGGGCACAACTTTATGCTGTCAATAGAGCTGATGCAGAGGCTGAAGGCAATGTAGTGGAAGGTACACTTCTTGTCTGTGGTTTTGATGCTAGGGTTTTTTTTGACCCTGGCTCTACTTACTCATTCCTATCTCCAAAATTTGCTAAGTTGATTGATATGCATGCTAGAGAGTTGAGTTTCTTTTTGACTGTGACTACCCCTTTAGGTAAGGAAGTTGTTTGTAGAACTTTCTACCCTAGTTGTCCAGTCATGATAGGAGAAGTAGTATTACCGGCAGATCTCATTTTATTGGAGATGCAGGATTTTGATGTCATCCTAGGGATGGATTGGTTAGCAGGATACCATGCTACTATGGATTGTTTCCATAAGACCTTAACTTTTAAGTTAGAGGAGACCCAAGCAGGGGTGTTGTTTCAGGGAGAGAGGAGTAATTCTGGTGCAGGGTTTATTTCAGCGTTGAAGGCTGATAGGCTTCTAAAATCTGGTTGTGAGGGTTATTTGGCGTTTATCACGGAGGATAAACGGTCCCAAGGGTGGAGGAGATCCCGATTGTTTGTGAATTTCCGGATGTTTTCCCGGAGGAGATACCAGGATTGCCACCCATTAGAGAGATAGACTTCACTATTGAGTTGTTACCGGGGACCGCTCCGATATCTATCGCACCTTACAGAATGGCTCCGGCAGAATTGGGAGAGTTGAAGATGCAATTGCAAGATTTTTTGGACAAAGGTTTCGTGAGACCTAGTGTGTCACCGTGGGGAGCACCAGTTTTATTTGTGAAGAAGAAGGATGATTCCATGAGAATGTGTATTGACTATAGAAGATTGAACCAAGTGACCATCAAAAACAAATATCCATTGCCAAGGATAGATGAATTGTTTGATCAGTTGCAAGGAGCTGCTTACTTTTCGAAGATTGATTTGAGGTCAGGCTACCATCAGTTGAGAGTTAGAGATTCAGATGTACCAAAAACAGCCTTTCGGACAAGATATGGACACTATGAGTTTCTAGTGATGCCATTTGGTTTGACTAATGCACCGGCAGTTTTTATGGCTTTGATGAACAAAATATTCGCGGAGTATTTGGATCAGTTTACAGTGGTGTTTATTGATGATATTTTGGTGTATTCCAAGACCAAAGAAGAGCATGAAGAACATTTGAGGATAGCACTCCAGCTTTTGAGGAAGAATCAGTTGTTTACAAAACTTAGTAAGTGTGAATTTTGGTTGGACCAAGTCACATTTTTGGGTCATATCATCTCCAAGGAAGGATTATCAGTGGACCCGTCCAAGATTGAGGCAGTCATGAATTGGGATAGACCGAAAAATGCATCGGAGGTCAGGAGTTTTCTTGGATTGGCAGGATATTATCGGAGGTTTGTGCAAGGATTTTCATCGATTGCATCACCTTTGACGAAGTTGACAAGGAAGAACACACCATATGTTTGGACGAACAAGTGTGAGGCTGGTTTCCAAGAGCTGAAGAAGAGATTGACTACAGCTCCAGTCCTTACTTTGCCATCTGGGAGTGGCGGTTTAACCATTTTTACCGATGCTTCCAATGTTGGACTTGGATGCGTGTTAATGCAAGATGGGAAGGTAGTTGCATATGGATCCCGGCAGTTGAAAAACCATGAGAAGAACTATGCAACACATGATCTCGAGTTGGCAGCGGTCGTTTTAGCTTTGAAGATGTGGAGACATTATCTATATGGCGAGAAGTTTGAGGTTCACTCCGACCATCGTAGTCTACAGTACTTGTTTTCTCAGAAGGAGTTGAACATGAGGCAGAGGAGATGGATGGAATATATCAAAGACTATGATTTTCCAATCAAGTATCACCCAGGGAAAGCGAATGTAGTTGCAGATGCCTTGAGCAGAAAGTCAGCGAGCATGGCAAGTCTTCGGGGATCTTACGTTGTACAACAGTTAGAGGAGATGCGAGTAGATTTTCAGCCACTAAGAGAGGGTGTCATGTTGGCAAACATGTCAGTGTTAGAGCCTTCGTTCATTTAAAAGATCAAAGAGAATCAGTTACAAGACCCAGAGTTGGCGAAGATTTTTGAGTATTTAGCAGACCGTCCGGATTTTCGTGTTGTAGATGGAGTTTTGTACTACCGAGACCGCCTGTGTGTGCCTAACTTGGAGGACTTGAGGAATGATATCATGACAGAGGCTCACAATACCAAGTATTCCATACACTCGGGCAGTACGAAGATGTACCAGAATTTGAAGGGTAGATTTTGGTGGAATAACATGAAGAGAGAGATAGCAGCTTTCGTCTCTCGTTGTATGATATGTCAGTTGATCAAGGCAGAACATCAGAAACCTCCAGGGTTACTACGGCCATTAGAGATTCCGGAATGGAAATGGGAGCACATTACCATTGATTTCATCTCGGGATTACCGAAGACTAGCAAGGGTAATGATGCTATTTGGGTCATAGTGGACCGTCTCACCAAGTCAGCTCATTTCCTACCGATGAAGACTGGGAAGAAGATGCATATGTTACCTTTGGCACAGTTGTTTGCCACAGAGATTGTCAGTCGTCATGGACAGCCGGTTTCCATCACATCCGATAGGGACAGCAGATTTGTCTCAAGATTTTGGAAGACATTGCATGAGTCTATGGGTACGAAGTTACAGTTAAGCACGGCCTATCACCCACAGACCGATGGTCAGTCGGAAAGGACAATACAGACGCTTGAGGATATGCTCCGAGCTTGTGTATTAGATTTCAAGACTCAGTGGGATGAAGCCTTACCGTTGTGTGAGTTCGCTTACAACAATAGTTTCCACTCGAGTATCGATATGGCACCTTTTGAGGCTTTGTATGGCAGAAGATGTAGAACACCTGTTTGTTGGGAAGAAGTTGGTACTCGCAGTTTCGATGGACCGACCATTGTTAGCGAGACAAGTGACAAGGTCAAGTTGATCCAAGAACGTCTGAAAGTGGCTCAGAGTAGACAGAAGAGTTATGCAGACTCTCACAGAAGGGATTTACAGTTCAAAGAAGGAGATAAGGTTTTCTTGAAAGCGTCACCTACTCGTGGAACTTTGAGGTTTGGACAGAAGGGCAAGTTGTCTAGGAGATACATTGGACCGTACGACATTGTGAGTAGGATTGGTGATGTGGCTTACAGATTAGCCTTACCACCTGAGCTTTCCGGCGTACACAATGTTTTCCATGTGTCTATGTTGAAGAAGTACGTTCCCGACAGACTACACATACTCCGTTATGAGCCGTTGGAAATTCGAGAAGATGCGACCTATGTTGAGAAGCCTAAGCAGATCATTGACACCAAGGAACAAGAATTGAGAACTCGGACTATTCAGTGGGTCAAGGTACTTTGGGAGAATCATGGACCGGAAGAAGCAACATGGGAATTACGGGATCAAGTTCAGAAGAAGTACCCACATCTCCTACTGGAGGTGAGTTTTAATTTCCATTTGGAGGACCAAATGTCCTAAGGGGTGGAGGATGTAAGACCCCGACCCGAGAGACCTCGTTTAGAGTTGTTTAAGTTGTGTCTCAGTTTTTAGTGTGTTTAGTAGTTTTGGATTAGTTTGGGATTAGAATAGCTTTTATAATAGCTTTGGGGAATTTGGAGAGCCTTTTACTTGTGGGACCCTTTGGGGGGTTCTTGTTACGAATTGTGTGAGATTGGGGGGGGGGGTTACCGATGATTTCCAAAAATCGTGTTTTAACCCTATTGGACTTACCTTGTTAATCCCTACAACTTCCATGTTGATATCATTTCCATCTGAAAACCCTAAACCCGACTTTGCGCAATTGAGGGCAAAATGGTCTTTTTACCCAAAATCTGGACACCGATTTCAATGTCGCCAAAATGTGCAAGATATATACTTTTTGGAAACTAGAAATTTTGCCGATCAACTTTGTCTTCTTCGTCGAATTTGTTTGAAGCCCCAAAAACTATGTTTTGGGCCCGAGAAGTCTTTTAAGTTGTGGGCCCCATCCTCACTTACTATATATAGAAAGCTTCTTCTTCTTTTTCCCATTTCTGGCAAACACCCTAGAGGAGAAGATAAATCCCAGCCCTAAGGGTTTTCCCTTACCCTTTTTCTAGCTTCTTCATCTTTAATCCCCCACTAAGCTAGTGCTAATGGAAAATTAGAGGCTACAATCTTCTTTCTCATCTCAAGGGCTTCATCTTGACACCATTTTTGAAGAAAACCGCCCACTCCAAGATTTCCTTTGGACAACACCTTGCTTCTTGAAGAACTTTCTTGTAAGTAATCTTCCTAAAAGTTTTATAATCCTGTTTGTTTAGCCCTAGGGAAGCTCCATTTCATTTATTGGAAGATTCCGTTTTGTTTTACTTGGGTTTTGATATTTTAGGTTTTGGATTTGGGAGTTTTTGTGTAGATTTGGTATCTTGGCTTGGAGAGGTGTTGAGACTTGATTTCCTTAACTTTGGACCCAAGGCAAGTGGATGAATGGATTAATTTCATGTTTTCTTGCTATTAAGGATTTGAACTCTCATTCATTACTTTCACCTATTTTGTTTTATGAGTATTGGTGATTTTGGAAATATGCATATTAATAGGTTAATTTCTGCTAAATGTCTTCTTGAAAACATGCGCTTTACTACCTTGATAAAGAGACCATTTATGGTCATTTATGGGTCTTCATTAATGGAGTTGCCTAGTTTTGAATGAGGTGGAAGTGATGGAGAAATGAAGGAATTGTTGGAGTGGTTGTTAGGAGAATTGATGAGGGATTGGTTGAGGTTTAAATGAAGTTTTAGAGACCCTCAAATGTATGACTATTGGGTGCTCAAAAGAGGGTGAAAGGAGAGAAAGAAGAAGGGCCGAACTGTGTACAGAAATCAGTTCTGGACAGTTTGCTCGAGCGACCATGACACATCGCTCGAGCGAACCGGTCACAGAACCTCGTCCGCTCAGGCGAACCTCAAAATTCGCCCGAGCGAACCTGACACAGAACCCTGATCGCTCGAGCGAATCTTTGTCCGCTCGAGCGAACCCCAAACAGAGAGCAGTTCGCCCGAGCGAACCTCCCAGTTCGCTCGAGCGAACTGTCTGTCTGTCATGGGTCAATACTTAAGGATTTGAAACATTATTTTTAGGCTTGGGGAGGTATTGGTTGGAGCCCCAATGCTATGCAAGGACTTGTAAGGTATAGTATGGAGTCCGAAGGAAGGAGAAAACTCATCATGAAGATTCCATGAGGCTTTCTAGATTGACCAATGTGTATAAGGACTCGAAATATCCCTAATTCTTAAAGAGTACCAAAATTTCATTATGACCGATATACGGGGCCCTGTTCACACTGATTCAATTCTAGGAACCCCATGGCTAGCATGTAAAAGTACTGGAAACTATTTGTATTCGATTTTTAACCAATCCCCTATTTTGGGATTCCAACCTGGGAATGGTGAGTACTCTTGAACCGAGAACATCGTGTCACCATATTGTTAATTTGTTTAGAACCATCCCGACTTTTATACGTTTTGTACCTATGGGTTCCCGCCCCGTTGTGTGTATTTATTTGCTTTGATTTTCGTATGTTACCTATGAGTCGGCACCACTAAGCTTGGATAACCTTATCGGTTTGATCCACCGGTTTGGATATCCCCCTTCAGTTATACCCGCTGCCGCATGGTTCCGGCCTCGCCCCTATATACCCGGTTCGCTACCGTGGTCCTGCAGAGTATTATATGTATTTATTATATAAAAATCGTTGATTCTCCTCACCTCGTGTGACTGAGGTCAACGTCGTTGATTCTCCTCACCTCGTGTGACTGAGGTCAATGCCCCGATGTGCTCTGATCACTTTTGTGAGAGAGGATTTAGCTTTGTGTGGTTGCCATCTTGTTAGTTCCTGAATCATTGGTACCTTTACATGATTTTATCGCATACGTATCTCTTTTACATGATGCATTATTCTTTTATGAAAATTCATTATTTATCTAGACTCTACTATGTTTCTAAAGACATCATTGTTTTGAATTATTGTTATATCTTCTCACCCACCTGCCAGACCGTCGTGTCTGATCCATTTATTTTGGTACTCAGGTCCCGAGCTTATTGCCATTGAGGAAGAGTCAGAGGAGGCGGTCGGTGAACCGCAGCGAGTGATCGAGTGGCAAGCCAATGATGTCATGTAGACATTTGGCCTTGCCTTGAGAACAACATATATTGGGAACTTGTGATATCTTTATTTTGGGTTTCATTTGGTTGTACGGTCTTTGCTGACCGTTATTTTGGGGAGTTAACCAACTGATCTTTTGTAAACACACTTAAACTCTACTTTTGGGGAATTATGCCTATGATCATTGCTCATTCTGATATTTTGTCATGTTAATCATAAATCAGTCTTGTTTATGGAATTGAATAGTATTAATATGGTTTGCTACACGCTTCCGCAATTTTGAGAATGTGTACGATATGGTTGTATGTGAGATGATGTGTAAAGATAATCCTCACCGCGGAACCCTGTGGGAAATCACGTGCACGGATAAGTGTTCCTTTAATTCCGTGTGCGGTTTAGCCAAAGAGATGCACGTGGCGCGGCATCACCCAACCGTGTCCCGATCCCGGACTCGGCCTATTTTCCCCTAGTCCCGGTCCGGGGTCGCGACAGTTGTAATCAACTTAATTGTATGTTGGATTTAAGACTCTAGTATGATTTGTTTATGAATGGAATGGTTTGAATTTAGTTAAATTATTTATGCCCTGTTTATCATATGATGTTTCATAAAAAAAAAGAAAAGAAAAAGAACACTGCTGCTGCAAAATGATTTTACCTATATCACGTTGTCAAATTTTAATATTGGCACTCCCTTTTCCCCCTTTTTTGATGGAGGCACTCCAAAATTTTGTGAGGGAAAAGGAGTGCCTCCATAAAAAAAAGGAGTGTTAATATCACTTCTCAAAATTTGTCTCGTGTAGCAAAAGTTGGCTTCTAGCAAATCAAGGGTTTCAGGGCGTGACAAGAAATACAAACACTAAGATGTGTTTTCTTGAGAGTTAGTTGGAAATTGGTTGAAGGTCACCCACTTCCTGTTAATAAACAATTTTATTAACTGCAAATCCATTATTTATATTCATTGCAAATCTATTGTTATCAAAATTTAGTCATTAGAAGTAAAGAACTCCTACTTTATACATCTCATTTTCTGTGACCCATATTACTCTAGAAAAAACCCATCTGCAAAATATATGAAAAAAAGTCATAAAGTTATCAGAAGAAATTTAAGGAACAGAAGTATGACACCACATATACAGGTGAATGTTTTGACATTTTCATCTCATTTACATAGGATAGTGGACAGGTGGACATGGATGAAAGGTAGAAGATAATGAGCAAAGAATATTACCATCAAATTCTTAAGTTTACACCCAAAATGCCTAGGAGTTAGAGGTGCGGCAAATTGACTACTTAACACCCCACTCGGGCAGGGCACTGCCTGCACTTGAAGCACGCGCACATACAAGACGCGGCATGGGGCATTTTTGCCCTACACACCTGCACACAAGACGTGGTATCGTTTTTGTTTTTTTTTGTTTTTGTTTTGTTTTTGTTGTCTTGAGCGGATTCAAACCCTGGATGTGTTGCCTTTGATACCATCTCAAGCTGCTAACCAATTATATACACCCAAAATACCTAGGTGCTCCTGGTGCGGCACAGTACCTACTTAACACAAATGGCAATGGGTTTACTTTTGCAAGGAAGGGGATGAGAAACTCTTACCATAAATGTGAGAAAATTGATGGTCGCTTCCCCATATTTATCTTTGATCATTAACTTTTTATCTCTCACATAAATGCTATCTCCCATGTAAAACCATAGGAAAATGAAAACATGCCCCTAAAGGCTACATCCATGCACAAACTGGCCAATAAAGACGAATTACAAGCATTGATTTAAATTTACCTCAGACTATAGAAAATTGACAAAACTCTATTGGCTATAGGACTTATTTGATCTCATCCTTTCCATCACCGAAATCACTTACACTGCAGGGGAATTCATGAGCAACTTATCTGTATGCTTGAACATATCTCTAGAATATAAATTGAATAACTTTAAAACAACCTCTCCTGGTAACAGATGAGCTTTGCTAAACAGTTAAGACTCCAATTTTCTTTTTCTCCTCAGATCAGCACCCTGATTTGACCAGCTTAAATAGAGTGAGCCATGTCTGAGCTTTGGACTCATGAAACTTGCTTTAATGAATACATTACCTATTGGAGTTTTTACTGCACATTTGAGTCTTTTATTGAGTTGTATGATAAAAGTATAATAGAGTAACAGATATGTGTCTACAATTATGCTGGGGTGTGATCAAAGGATACCATAGCTGGAAAAACACACCACATGCATCCAAAACTTAGTATTTATGGGTGATAATTGATAAAATTGGTGTCATATTCCTACTCTCGAATAGCCTAACCTAAAACCCAATAGTGATTCAAATCTGTTATATCCATGGGCAGGTAAAATGTGAAATTACTTCCTTTTCATCACCTCATGATATATCAAAACATTACAGTCCTACAAAAAGGAGAGAAGAAAAAAAAACCCATCTTTCTCTTGATTTTGCTTTTTTTTTTTATTTTATTTTTCCCACTTGTGATGTATAAAGAATCTGTCTCCAATCTTTCGTTTGTCTAAGAAGATTTAAAGAACCAATTAGGTCCAAAGTGGAAATTGATGGCCAAGTTTCTTTTAAGGCCAGTTCTGCTCTCCCTTCTCAGACTGCGAATGGGTCTGGGACTTTGAGGCAGAAAGTGATGGGGTCTAGGCCTGTGGAGTGTATTGAGATGGAAAGATGAGAGAGAAGACAAAGCAGTATGTGATTTCATTTATTGGGTTGCACTGGAAACATGGAAATCTAGTGCTGACTCTCTTGGCCTCTTGATTTCCCACGGAGGAATTTTAAATTTGTTGACTCCTAAGCCTCAGGGAATTCTAAATTTGATTGCACCCCATCCCAGTCCCTTAAAATTTCCAATTTCAAGTACTCAAGATCAGTGTGCGTAGGATCTCTCCTCTGCCACTCAAAACGGTTCTACCCATGATAGGATTTAATAGGAAATAAACATGTTCTTTTCTTTTCTTAAAAATATCCAAGGAAACTATTGTTTTTATAAAAAGGATCATAAAGATTAAATTAATATTATATAGGTCCCCAAACTAAGAGAAGGAAGATTTTCAAGAAGGTATAAAACTTTTGGATAATTTTCAATAAAGCACATTAAGATTTGAATAGGGAGCTGATATATGCACAGCAGAATTTGCTCCCTGCACATCCGTCGATGAGACCCTTGATGGGCCCTTTGAAAAAAGACAAAAACACCCCTCCCTTTCTTCTCTTCCCTCTCCCTCCTCGGCAACCCATCTCCCTCCTCTCCTTTTCCATCTCCCTCCTTCTCTTTGCCTACTCTCATTCTCCCACCTTGCCTCTCTCCCTCTCCCTCTCCTTCTCCATCCTCCCTCCTCTATCGCCACCCAACTCCACCCCTTCTCCATCCGTCCCTCTCTTTCTCCCTATCCCTCCCTCTCCCAGCGCCCACCTCTCTCTCTCTCTCTCTCTCTCTCTCCTTGATCGCCGTCCCTCCCTCTCTCCGTCTCCTGTTCAGCCACACAGGGCCTAACAAATGAGTATATTGTTCGGCCCCGGGTGGCCGAAGTGCCAAACAAGATACCCAGGGTCAAACAATATACTCATTTCTTTGGCCTGAGTGGCCAAACGGAAGAGGGAGGGAGAGGGATGGACGGCGATCGGGGAGAACAGTGAAATTTGGCCAGGGCTCCATTTATTATGAGAGTGAAATTTGGCATGAGCTATTATATATGTGGGACATTTTGCCCAATTTAGATTTTTTATAAGTGGGCCCCGCTTTGGAGCCCATGAATTTGCAATGAGTCCATGCATTGGATTGAATTATTCAATAGTTCATCCATTGGATCCGAAGCTCCTTTCAAAATGAAGGAACAAAGGATAAGGTGCTTTCATTTACGAGAGAGACTAGCTAGAGTTTCTAGGAACTTGAAATTAAAATTGTTTTCTTCTTTTCCATTTATTTTAAAAAATGCTCTCCTATTTTTTTCTTTCTCGAGCACAAATCTAATGGAAAAAAAAATTGACACTTTTAAGTAGAGCTAGCAAGTCATGGCCCAACCCGCTAACTTGACCCAGTTTTGACCTATCACAGGTCAGAGTTTCCAAACCTTAAATAAAAAAAATGGGTTTTAGGTAGGGTTAACCCGCTCAACCCGCACAACCCAGTATATAATTTCTCAGTCCATTTTATCCTCTTGTTTTCTTCTTGCAAATATAGAGGAAGAAATGAAAACAGGTCAAAGCGGGTTGACCCGCCCGCCATAGTTGTGGGCTTGAGAAAACTAACCCATTTTCAAAACGGAGTGGGTGCGGGTTGAAGCCAAGGCATAGGATCTACTTGTTGGCCCGACCCGACCCGTTTGCCACCCCTATTTTTTGGGGACCTATCTATCAAAATTTAAACCATTCAAATAGTCATAGTCTATTTCAATCACTCATATAGTCTATTTCAATCACTCATCCAAAACTTTAAAATCATAACGCCATAAAATCTCTCTTTTTTCTAAGTTACTTTTACACTTTTGAATTGATAAAAAACGTAAAATTTGTATTTTTATAGAATCTCATGTTGGGTAGACAAGCTCATATTTGTAAACTTTGGCAATGTTAAAAAAAAATGCATCGGAGGGAGGGAGTTCTATTGGCACCTTAAAAACTTCTCTTCCCACCGCAATAAAAAATAAAAAAATAAATTTTCCTAAACTACCCCTCCCTCCTCCTCCCTTCCTCCCTCTCCCTCCCTCCTCTTCCCTTCCTCCCTCTCCCACCCTCCACCCTATTCCCTCATCTCACCCCCGCCCACCCACCCCCCCGGCGTCTCTGGCGGGGAGGGAGCCCCAGCCGGCTGGCCGGTCTCCCTCCCCCCTCTCCCTCTTTCTTCCTCCCTTCCCTTCTATTTTCCTTCCTTTCTATTTTCTTTTCCTCTTCTTCATCTCCTTCCTCCCTTACTCTCCTTCTCCCTCTCCCTCCCCCTCCCTGTCGCCGGTGGGGAGGGAGATCCATCTTCTGCCTACTGCAGCCCGATCTCCCTCCCTACCGACGACTGGGAGGGGGAGGGGGATGGAGAAAAAGAGTAGGGTAGGGAAGGAGAAGGAAGAAGAGGAAGGGAGAGAAGGAGAAAAGGGAAAGAAAATAGAAGGGGAGGGAGGGAGAAAAAGGGAGAGGGGGGAGGGAGACCAGCCGGCCGGCCGAGGGTCCCTCCTCGCCGGAGACTGGGGTGGGGGGTGGGGGAGGGGCGAGATGACGGAAGAGGGTGGAGGGTGGGAGAGGGAGGAAGGGAAGAGAAGGGAGGGCGAGGGGAAATGGTAGTTTAGGAAAAAATTATCTTTTTTTTTGTCTTCTAGTGAATGGCAGTCACACCATCCCATTTAGAGTTTTAATTCCCCCCACCCCACAACTGTGGTTTGGTTAGGTTATTAGAACTTAAAAATGGAAAGTGGAGAATGAAAAGAAAAAATAAAGTCCAGTTCGACTTTGGATTCCCAAAACAAAACATTTCAGACTCAGACCGCTGTTTCTGTTTCTAATTTCTTTCCTTCCAATCTTTATGTAATCAATCAATCAATCAACAATAAAAGCCTGCCTTGAGCGGTCTCTTGAAGGTTGAAAAAGTGTAGAATTTCAAATTGCGAGGGTGAGGGTTTTGTGAATTGTGGTAGAGGAGGGTATGAAGAAGACGAAGAGGCAAGCATTTGGAGTTGGTGCTGCAGGAGCAGGTGCAGGTGGTGTAGATTTCATCAGCAATCTACCTGAAGATGTGATGAGTTCCATCTGGCGCTTGTGCCATTAAGAGATGCGGTTAGATCGAGCATTCTGTCAACAAATGGGTTACCATCCCTGATGTAGTTTTCAACAGGGATCACTTGATGAAATTATCAATGGTATGATGTGCCTCATAGTGTCTTCCACTATCAAGACTTATGTCATTTGGAGTTGCTCAATTGCATATTGGAATTGCCTCCAACATTCAAAGGTTTCCGGTCCTCAATCTTGCTGCTAAAATCTTAAAAGGTGATATTGAATGTCTGATTTCGGAATGCCCTCTTCTAGAGTGGCTGAAACTTATAGCCTTTGATTTTTATCAGTGTCTCAACATCCATGCTCCAAGTCTCCGTTACTTGGAGCTCGACGGAGAATTTAAAGATGTTTCAATTCAAGCTTGTCCACTGTTGACTTATGTGTCTTTGCTTTCCGACATAGACCCCCCTTGGGGCAGGAGTGGTTTTGGAGCTAGCAGTCATATTCCGTTTATTGGGTGCTTGCAAGGGATTAAAAGTCTTAAATTGAAGATCTTTTATCTATAGGTAACAACAATGATTTTAGTTGGTTTTCATTCATGATTTTTATAGGACAAAAGCTACTATCTATTTATCAAATTTATTTAGATGGTCCTCCTAACAAACCATCAAGAGCTTGAAAACATAATAGTAATAGCTGTCCATTTTGCAACCTCATGATGACATGATAAAAAGGCAATAGTAATCACATAAAGTTGATAAAAAGGTGTACCATTACCATCAAGCTGGAGAACCCAAAACATTGGTGTTTTTCTGTGGCCTTTTTATAGTTTGAAATTCGATTCGTTTCATGCTAACAGTAACAGGAGCTGGTTTGACTTAAAAGAGTAGTCATTCCTATGGTAAACTGGAATGCATTTACTTTTGGTATAACTTAAACTCATTGATAATATGCAATGCTTAAGACACTTTTGAAAGGTTTGAAACAAGTTTTTTCTGTGCATTGCTCCTTATAAAATCATGTTAATCTATTCTCTATTTTTTTTTTGCCAGTATTTATGCGTTGGAATTGTACCAATGAAGCTTCCTGCAACGCTTGATCACCTACAGTATCTTGAAGTTCAATTACAATTCAATTCAAAGGAGATTTTGGGCATTCTATGCATATTGAGAAGCTCCCCAAACTTGAAACAACTTAAAATCAAGGTGAGTTACATTTTAGGCATGGTTATCATGGGTTTTGATCTTGTTATGGTCTAAAATGCTCAATAATTATATGATTTCATGGGTCTGAGTTTGTTATTTGACTCTAGTATTGTGCAGATACAAAAGGGAAAAGAGATGGTCTATTGCGAGAAGAGGATGATATATCTGGAGTACAGGCTGAGCTGTGTGGTGTAAAACAGAGTCTGATTGTTTTTTAAGTCACCTCCATGCTGTGGAGATCATTGGAATCGCCATGTTATCGGATTTGAAATTCATTAGATGCATACTCTCCAATGCCCCTGTGCTTGAGACAATGAATATTTATACCAATAGACATGTTGAAGCTGAAAAAGTATTAACAATTTTGGATGAGTTGCTGCAATCTCAACGAGCTTCCACACAGGCTGATATTATATACTTGGGTCATTACAAAGAAAGTCAGTGGGAACATAAGTTAAATTTTCTTTCCCTCTTTTCATTTTTTTACTTACTCATTTTGATGTCTTAAAGAGGAGCATGAACACAAGTCTACGTTTTTGTGTGTACTTTCATCCAATCGTCATCACTTCATCATGATTTTATCTTTATCTTTATCCCATCGATCTCGGTGGGCTTAATGCATTTTACTCGAATAAAGAAACAAGCCATCTTCTTATTTAGGGCTATAATTGGGAGCTCACCCTCTTGCCACTTTTTCCTATTTAAGGAAATGCTCTTTAGTTTCACTCTAAGATGTGTTTCCTCACTGCTTCCAATGTCTTAATTGGTTTTTTCCCCTTCTATTAGTTCTTTAAACCACCAATCCTTTGACTTATTGTACACAATTTTTAAAAACTGGATTGGACTTGTGAGCTTGATGTGGTTGAATTGAAATTGCTCCGTGTTGCGGTTTAGTCCTACTATAACTACTTGCCATTATTTGAATAGTGTTTAATTGGGAGGCTAAACCACTTAACCATTACAATCATCCTTATTTCAAGAATCAATGATATGTTTCGTTGTATCTACACATGTCGTTAATGTATTGGATTGGTTCCACATATTGACCAACTGAAAATCCAACACGGATCGGCACATATGACTAACTACGAGGATTGATGTATTTAATTTCCAGTTGCCCACTGTGTGAACCGCATTTGGGACTCCCACTATTCAAAGTTTCGCCAAAAAAGATAGGAAAAAAATCATTGTTAGCTCGTGATAGCTATCAATTTGTGGGCCGCTTTAAAGGTTCAAGCTTAGAATTGAATATGGTAGTGAATTCCATGCTCAGAATTAAGTTTAGGCCAGTTCCAAAATACGGCATAGAAGTTTAATGAGCTCGAGTCAGGCTAAGTGGACCCAAAAATTTGAGTAACATATAATTATTATGATTGTACATTATTTTTGTGTAGAATCCGGATACCCGAGTGTCGTCTACATGCTTCCCACGAGTGGGATATATGGAACTCTATTGTGGGGCCCACCTATTGATAATTCTAACCATTCAAAACGAGTGGTATCCCATCCAATGATGCATTCTGAAATTTACTTTAGTAGGATGTGGTCTCATTGTAAGATTGGAATTGGATACATGATTGATAATGTGATCCATTTGTAATATTTTACTTGATCTACACAAAAACTTGTTTGTATTTTAATATAACTAGGCTTGGATCTTAGTAAAAGTTGAGTTTGAATAAGAGGTTATATTGGTTGTATGAACTTTACCGCATCCTATATTAAAGGAACGTCCGCCATTAAAAAATAATAATAGTAAAGGAACGTCTTAAGTCGTTTTAGAGTTAGGAGTTTATTGCTTGCAATCTACTGAGAGTTGGTGCAGGACAGAGTCAACAAACCCATGGTCCATGGGTCAAGCAGCCTTTGGGACCAGCCCATTCATGTTTCTTGTTTCATTTATTTTAATTATTTGGAGCTTTTGTTGAGTTATGCAAGTAGGGCCTGAAAACGTTGCAGATGCAGAAGGTAGAGAAGACAGAGAAGAAGAGGAGGAAGAAGAAGAATGAGAGCAGATTATTTCATTGTAAAGATGATTCTCGGATAGATTACAGAAGGCTCTCCCTTTCTTTTACACACAAGACAAGGATTAGTTAAGACCCAGCCAACTAATTAAAGTTAAATCCAACACAGTCAGCAACCGACAACAATGAGAAGGTCATGATACATAGTCAGTTAAATTCGTTATAACCTACTATTACTCAACACAGTGAGTCGGTAACTATGCCTCAGCTGAATGTGACTTAGTTACTGCTTTCCAACTCTGTTAGCTTCAAATGGTGTTTGTCATCAGGTCCCCTCAATCTAAGGGGACTGATAGTCACCATAAGCTTGTGTCGAAGAAGATGGAATATCTAAGGGTGAAGCCCTTTTTTAAAGATATTTGCCACCTGGTCCTGAGTGGAAGCGTACTTAACTTCGATGTATTTCCATTGGACTTTTTCTCTAATAAAGTGATAATCCACCTCTACATGCTTAGTTCTAGCATGGAACTGTGGCTTAGATGCAATGTCAATGGCAGAGAGGTTATCAGTTATCACTCCACACAGCCGGACGGAGAGGAAGGTATATATGCAGGCCTTTTAATAAGGTGCGAAGCCAAGAGATCTCTGCTGCCGTATGAGCTAGAGATCTGCACTCAGCTTCAGTTGAAGATCTGGCCACAGTTGCCTGCTTTTTTGCACTCCAAGAGATTGGAGAATGACCACGAAAGATGCAATATCCAGAGGAACAATGATCTGTTGGATCCCCTGCCCAGCTGTCATCAGAATAAGCAATGATTTGAGGCTTTCCTCTTTGAAGATGAATTCCAAAAGCCGAGCAGCCGAAGTACCTTTCAGATATCTTAGAATTCGTTTCAGCACAGTGAAATGGATAGCTGTGGGTTGATGCATATGTTGAATTGTGTCTAGCAATGGAGTCATCTGAATTGTGCTTCAACTTAAAAACCCATCTACACCCCACTAGATGCATAGATGGAGAAAAGGGAACAAAAAACCATGTCCCTTGTCTCTGTAAGATAGATAATTCTTTTAACGTAGCTTTTCTCCACACTTCATGTTTGGAAGCCTCAGTGTAAGAGGTTGGTTCAATACTGTCATAGTAAGCATGAGAAGGCAGAGGGACACTATGTTTTGAGGTTAAAAGAACCTTTTTTTTTCTTTTTTTTACTGATGCCCATCTTGGACCTTGTAATCATGGGATGGAAATAGGAGGAGCTTTAGGAGGAGCAGAGGGGTAGGTGAAGCAACAGCGGTGGTTGTAGAAACAGTAAAGGGAGTAGGGATGGCAATAGTATTAATGGGACTAGGACTAGATGATGACCATGGTCCAGTAGAGGTACTAGTATGAGAAGGTGAACTAACCATGTTAGTAGTAGCTGGAGCAATAGGTATGGGTGGGCATGGTTGAGGAGGACAATGGTGTGAAAGAGAAGGGACAAGGGGGAGAGACACTATAGGTGTACAGTCCATAGATTTTGTTAAGTGTTTTAATGTTGACCATTAAAGTGTTTCTATGTTTGAGAGTAGTGTTTTTATTTATTTATTTTATATAAGATTAAGTATCCTCTTTTGAGAAAGGAATGATCAATGAAAAAGAATATTTGGTGCACCCCCCCCCCCTCTCTCTCTCTCTCTCTCGTGATGGGAATGGTGTGATTCCACTAGGTGTGAAGCCCAACAACATTAGACATGAAGCTTTGCAACTCTTCCCCTACCCGCTGATCCGGAGAGAATTGAGCTCGATCCTCTTGCCTTTGTAAATGAAGGAGCAAGTGTTTGATTGTCCAAAAGTTGTGACGTCCTAGTCATACTACCAGGTTCTTCCCAAGATGATTCCATAATCACAACATCGCACTGCAATCCACTGGAAACTAGTAAAATAGAATATTTACTTTCATTAAAATCTTTTTCTTAAATTTTGCTAAATTATCATAAGGAAATTCAGCTAGAGTAATGTAGGGTCTAATTAAAGTAATTAAGTCACACACAAAATTTATTAACTAATGATAGGGTGTGGTTTGAACAAATATGGGCTGAAATTGTAGAAGTAATGGTATCGCTACTTATATGGCTGTGTGGAATCTTTGGGTTAGTTATAGGGTGAGGTCTTAACTTCATTTAAAACACTAATGGGATTGGTTTGGGAATGTTCACATTCATTTGCCACCAAGGCTCACATTCATTCACACTAATGAATGTGTGCACTCGAGGAATAAAGAGAGAAAAATAGGGTTAATTTGCAAGTTGGATTTGGAGAAGGCCTACGATAGAGTAGATTGGCAGTTTCTACATTATTTGCTTCGAAGAATGGGTTTTGGGGAGAAATGGAGAGGTTGGGTTCATGAATGTGTATCTTTAGCTTGGTTTTTTATTATGATAAATGGTTCCCCTGAAGGTCTCTTTCCTGCTGAAAGGGGTCTTCGGCAAGGTGATCCTCTGTCTCCATTTCTTTTTGTTATAGTAGCAGAAGCTTTGGGTAGAATGGTGGACAAGGCTGCAACGGAAGGTCTTCTATGAGGATTTAAAGCGGATGATGCAGTCCCTCTGGTCACTCACTTGTAGTATGCCGATGACACTTTTCTGCGAGGCAGATGTAGATCAGATAAGGAATGTCAAAGCAATTCTTCTATGTTTTTAGGTTGTGTCAGGCTTTAAAATTAACTTTCTCAAAAGTGAGCTGATTGGAATCAAAGGTGGGGAAGCACATCTATATCAATGTGCAGATACTCTGGGATGTAAGGTGGGGTCCTTTCCTGTTTCTTATTTAGGGCTGCCTTTGTATTTGGGTTCAGTTAGAAAGGATGTGTGAAATCTAGTGGTGGAAAGAGTTGAGAGAAAGCTATCCATATGGAAGGCAAATTAATTATCCATAGGAGGTAGAGTCACTTTAATCAAATCTGTGTTGGCAAACCTTCCGGTGTATTTTCTATCTATGTTCAAGTGCCCGGTTTCAATCATCAGTCAAATCGAGAAGCTGCAACAAGATTTCTTGTGGCCGGGAAGGAGTGAACAGAAGAAATTTCACTTGGTTGACTGGATCTCGATTTGTAAATCAAAGGAGGAGGGAGGGTTGGTGATAAGACCTCTTAGACAAATAAACCAGGCTTTACTTGGAAAGTGGTTATAGAGGCTAGGAGATGAATCAGATGGTCTGTGGATGCAATTACTGATTGGGAAATACAGTATTTCTAGAAATGGATGGGATGTTCATGATGTCCTATATAAAGCCTCGGCTATTTGGATGGGTATTCTCTCCGTCAAAGGGAACTTCATGGAAAATATTACATATCGAGTTGGTTCGGGTGAGAAGGTTTTATTCTGGCGTGACAGGTGGCTTGGGGAATGGCCATTGGTAAGGCAATTCCCAAATATCTGCAACTGTGCTCTCAATAAGGATGCAAAGGTGTCATCTTCTGGTGAGCATAAGGTATGGTGCCCAATTTTGAGGAGAAATCTTAAAGAGCATGAGGAAGACCAATTTATTTCCTTAATCAATCTCTTAAGTGGGGCTTATATTGCAGAAGGGGGGGAGGATGTGAGGGTGTGGAAGGCTTCCAAGGATGCAATATTTTGAGTCTCTTCTTTTTCCTTAGACTTAGCCGGAAGGGTAGTTTCAAAAAGCTTCGTCAGTAGAACTTGGAAAATTTTGTGGTCTTTGGATGGATAACTCTTCGTAAAAGGATCCTTACTATGGATAATCTAAGGCGAAGTGGGAAGATTGTGGTCAATTGCTATCCCATGTGCTTAGGTGATGAGGAATCGGTGGATCACATGCTATTGAATTGTAATGATGCTCAGGTGATTTGGAGATCGGTAGTTGACTGGTTTGGGTGCAGTTGGGTTTTCCAAAAGTGCATCCTATTGCTTTTTCAAGCATGGTCTTCTCCAATAGGATCGCCTAAGGGCAAGGAGTTGTGGAGATTGTCCTTTTTAGCAGTTATTTGGATATTGTGGAAGGAAAGAAATTCAAGATTTTTTGAGGGGAGGTCTATGAGCTGCGGATTGGAAAAAATTAAGTTCTCGGTTGCTTCTTGGGTAATCATTAATCAGCATTTCAAAGGCTACTCTTTGGATCAGATTATGCGAAATTGGAAAGAAGTGGCTCTCTCTATTGCGGTGCCTTAGTTCGATGTTGTTTCCTTGTGTTTCCCATTGTCTTTGGATTTGTCTTGTTTTGTATTTGCGGTTTTGCTTTTCTCTTTTGTAAGCTTGTCAGTATAGTCCTCTTGTACTGCTTGCTTTTAATGAAAAGTTACCATTAAAAAAAATGGTTTGGGAAGATTCGTTGTTGTGGGAGTTAATAGAAAGCACTGTAGAACTAGTGGGTTGACCAAAATTAGAAAGTGGTTGTAACACCACTAAAAGATCTTCCTTTGGCACATTAAGAAATTAGCAATGGGCCCAAGTAAGTGTTGTAACCTTCCCATAAGTGGAGAGAAGACTTTCATTAAGAAAATATACAACCTGTAGTTGTATTTTAGGAATCCAAAACCCAAGTTTTATAAACGCCACAGACAATTAGCCCCTCATGCCAAAACATTTGACCACACTTCCACATCTCTCTCTCTCTCTCTCTCTCTCTCTCTCTCTCTCTCTCTCTCTCAGCAACCCATGATCGCTCTCTCTCTTTCTCTCTAAGCAACCCATGATCGCTCTCCCACCCCTTTCTCTTGCTCTCTTAAAAACCCTAAACCTAAAGGCAACTAGAACAAAAGAGAAGAATTAGAGAAAAGTAGATAGTTAGAGTATAGAAAAGGAACCTAGGGTGCTTGGATTGATGCAAAATCTGCTAGAAGAATTTCAGTACTTACAAGAGGTGGGTTAACGAACCTGATCTACACGTGTGATTTTTCTTGATTCTTTGAGGCCCTAACCATGTTTTGGAATTAGGATACCTGTAGAATTTTTCTCAAACCCTAATTGTAAGATGGGAAAAGCATTCAACCATTGAGAAAAGGGGAAAAACGGTGAACCAAGAAGGCTGTGGGTTCCCATGGTGGATTCACTTTGCTGACCACCATGGGAGACCTCCCATGGAGGATTCTCGGCCTCCTTCCATCATAGGGTTGGGTTCTGTAGGCATGTTTGGATGGATGGTGGGTTGAAGTAAAGTAAGGTGAAGAATCAAATCAAGAGAGAATAAAATATAAGGGGGTTATGTGGTGTTTTATTTTTAGTTGCTTAATAGGGAATCTTTTTGACTTTTTGTGTAAAAAGAGGATTTTTTTTTGTCATGTAGTGGAGAAAGGAGGTTGCTTTTTGACTCTTTTTTTTAAATGAAGGAGGGAATTTTGAATTTGTGTACTTTTGATATGACCCTGGTCTTTTTTCGTCTGGATAATGGAGGCTTTACCTCACTTTACTTCAACTCACCATCCATCCAAACAAGCTTAGAAGTAATAGAATCCCAAATGAGAATGCTATACATGCAAGAAGTAAATGAGCGGTTAACGTCTTCTTGAGAGCTGTTACAAAAAACACAACAGATGTTAGTTATAATGTTTTTTGGAAGCCAGGACAACTTTAGTTTTCAAACCATTTGAGAATGCCATCCACGCACGCACATACAGTGTTTTCTGATCATCCCTTTGAACCAAATATAATTGCGCCATTTGATTGGCTCACAGCTTTGGGAGTTGCCAACACCAGCTGCTTTCAAGGAGAACTTGCCATCATCAGAAATCTTGCAAACAGTTTTATCAGTGAAGTCTACTGAAGGAGGAGGCAAAACAGAGATCATGGTGAAGTATCCATGGGATGATTAGTAGATCCTTGAGGAAGGCACTACTGACCATTCAAAATAAAGTATCTAACTATAAGATATCTTCCTAACCCCAAGTCCAGAATTGGTCCTTCACCAAAATAATCAACCAAGTGCCATAGCCAAAAGAAGGTTTCATCACCATTGCCATTAGTTGGAGGACATTAGCTAAAACAAGATATCTTCTATTTAAAATTCCTCTCCATCCCCAATAAGAGTTTGACCATACTTTGATATGCCAAAAGCTTTTCTTCTTAATATATCTATTGTAAACCCGGTCTGCTCAAAGAGATTTTCTTTTGCTAGCAACATGCCAAACCTGTCTTCTAATTGTTTCTTCAGCCACATCAATAATAGACCTGATCCCCATACCACCCTGCTGAAGAGGTTTGCATATTTTCTTCCATGCAACAGTCTTCATTTGAGCTTTTCTCCAAAATCTCCCCCAAAGAAATTCCTGATGTGCTTTTTCTGTGTGTGAATGCATGCTTTAGGCAGAAGGAAACAAGTGGCCCAATGAATATGTAAATTGGAAAGAGTAGAGTTGATTAATTGCAACCTACCAGCATAAGAAATGAGCTTTGCTTTTCCACCCAGAGAGTTTCTACTTCAGTTTTTGAATTATAGGCTGGCAATGAATTAGTTTTAATCTTGTTGAGAACAATGGTAACCCCAGATAAGTAGTAGGAATGGACTTTTGCTTGAAATTAAGAATGGAAGTGATAGCTTGCATATAGAACTCATCACAGTTTGTGAAGAGCACAGAGGTCTTCTCACTGCTAATACTTAAACTGGAAAATTTATTGATCCTCCAACAACTTCTTATTGCTGCCCTACCAAGATTTTAAAGGAGGTGAGAAATCACATACGTACCTATCTGACAGGGCATTGGAATTAGCCCATTTTTAGCACATTCAGATAACAGTGCAGAGAAGAACTCCATTGCAATACAAAAGAGATGGGAGGTAAGAGGGCATCCCTATCTTAGGCCTTTACAAATATTGAAAAATCCCAAAAGCCTTACCATTGACAAAGTTGGAAAAAGCAGGATTGGATGTATTCTATCATCCAAGTGATGACTTTATCAGGAAAATTAAGAGAAACCACATCTCAAACTATCAATTATCAAAGGCGTTGGTGATGTCGAGTTTAAAGCACATTCTTGGAGGGACCTCGTGCAGATGAAAAGCATTGATAAGGTCTTTGGAGAGAATAATATTGTCCATGATTGATCTCCTCCCCGATAGCTCTCCCATGGATACTCTTTTCTGGATTGACTCCCCCTCAGGCTCCCTATCTCTAAAGGCCGCATGGCATCTCCTCAGATCCTCAACTACCTGTCTTCCTTGGACTGGCCTTGTTTGGAGCAAATATGTGAATCCTAGGTTGGCTGTCCTCTCATGGCGTCTTCTTCACTGGAAGACACCTACAGATCTCATGGCTAAAAATAGGGGCTTATCTATGGCATCCAGATGCAACAACTGCCACTTGTGTGAAGAGTCAGACTAGCACCTTTTCTTCTCCTGTAACCTGGCCAAAGCCCTGTGGTCTTAGCTCCTTACTCCTTGTGGTTACACTCTTCCAGCTCCTTCCTCTGCTACTGCCATCTGGGACGCCATCTCCTTAGGAGGAGATGCCTCTGGAAGACATCTGGCTGCTGCGGTCTTCTTCCACGCTATCTCCATTCTTTGGTTTCTTCACAATGACTCCAAGCACAATGCTCGGCGGTTCACTATAGAGCATGCCAAAGTTATTTTTGTGGACAAAATTAGAGGTATGATCATATCCCTCAATATTGTAAAGGCTGATATCTATCACCATCTTATTTTGATGTTGTTGGGTTTGGCTATTTAGTTGGTTGTTCTTTGTATAGTCTTCTGTGTAGCTTTTTGGCTTTGGGGGCATTTTGCCTTTGGCCTCCCTGTTAGTTTTATGGACTCAATCCAGTAGATGATATAATAAATTGATTAATTTCTTTATTTATCCGTATATTCATGTTTTCCTTTCATGAGATGAATGGTGATTTATTATATACATGCACATAACCAATACAAATGACATGATGGTTCATGAGATGAACCGGGGTCCACAAGTATATTAGATGTAATACATGTGTATGGATGAGATCCACATACGGGAGACATGTGTGACAAATCTTATACTTAAATATTATCACAACCAGTGATGAGACTGGACATCTCATACTGATAAGGTTGCAGTACTTTGATCACTATGAGATAGTGTGATTTGTCTCGATCATCAGAATGGAAGATTCTGGATCATAGTGCTGGTACATTTGATGTATTGAAGGACCATGAGAAGCACCTTATAAACACTATCTTTATTTTAAGGTCTGCTCTCATAATTCCCTAGCAATAGGCTCTCAATCCTGAGACATTAATGAACTCAAGTTTCTATCTATTCATTTGCTTTGAGTCACCAATGAGTGAGGCCAACTGTAGGTCAACACCTCGGTGATTTGGGATGGTAGTAGAGCTGTGGGAACATTCAATAGTCAAGAAGGAATCTATCTCTAATATCCCCTTTTGCCAATTAATGGATTTATCATTGGTAAGTGCGCACCCATTCCGATTAAGAGTTAATTGGAAAGGTACCTATGATCATTATAATTAATTGGGGCTCAAGGATAATAAGATATGGATCTATTTTGGAAGACAGGTCCAATTGATCCATGGATATTGATAGAGGGGTCTACTTGTGATAATGTGGAAGTTTAGGGTCTTCTATGTAATATTCATAAGACTAGAGTTCAATTGCATTTATATAGTGGAGTTATTTGCATTTAACTGTGGGCCCGGATTACACATGAAATGTGGGGTCGCGTGTCCCAGTTGGAGCCAGCTTTCTAAGGAATCCCTAGTGGTCCCCACGCTAGCCCAATTATTAGAAAGTATCTAATTCTAGTAGAACTCTAAAAGGAAAGTTACTATTTCTATTTGAAGTGAGACTTCTAATTGTGGTAATAGTAGACTTACTAATTTTAGTAGAAGTGAGACTTCTATTTTAATTAGAAAGGAATCATATTTAAAGTGAGACTTCTAAATGTGATATGGTAAGTTACTAATTAATGAAAGTAAGACTTCTATTGTAATTAGTAAAGAGGAGGCAGCTTGCAAAAGCTATAAATAAGAGGAGAGGAGGCCTTGGACGTGCATGCACTTTCCTAGCATTGGGATTCACGCCCAAGGTCCTTTTGTGCAATAGTTGCACATGGTCTTTCTCCTCTCTCTCTTCTAGTTCTCTTTCTAGTTCCTCCCTAGAGTTCCTAGTAGTTTTCTCTTGGAGATCCCACCATCTTCTTGTGAAAAAGGAGAATCTAATACGGGTCATAGCGTGGAAGATCAAGAGGTCTTGGAGATCCCTATTTGATTAGTGAAAGCGTTTCATCATCAAAGAAAGACGCAACTCCTCCATTAGAGCACAACCGAGCTCCAAAGGTATAATCCACTTCCTTGCATGTTGTAGATTATTATGGATGCTTGTTAGTTGCTGTTTCTATCTTCTAAATAGATTGTATTTACTGATCATGATGGCTGAGATTGAGGACATAGATCTTGGATTGAGTTTTATAGCCTTATGGATAGTTGATCCCTGCATCAAGTGGGTCAAAAGTTTTTTGAAACCTATCCTAGAGGCCCACCCTATTTCCAACACTCCCCACCCCCCCAAGGGGCGGAACCAGGATTTCATCTCGGGGGGGGGGGGGGGGGGGGGGGGGGGGTGTGGGAGGCAAAACTTGAATAAGTTTTTATTTCACCAATTATTATAACTCTTATATTTTTAAGTTTTCTTTCGACATAGTTGTAAGTTCAAGCATGAAAAATATATTATGATTCAAGACTAAATTTTACATGAAAATTAAAACCAATATATATTCAGCCTTAACAAAATATAAGCAAAGAAAAGTCATAAAATAATTGTTTCTTAGTACATTTCAAATCACTCATCTATAAAAATGGAACTCGACGTTCTTTCATATCTCGAAAATCGTCTATGATTGATTATGTGCTAAGCTTCTCAGCAATTTCTTTTTTAATGTATACAATCAAAGAGTTAGAGAGAAAATCATCCTCCATTTTGCCGCAAAGCCTAGTTTTGACAATATTCATGGCTGAAAATGCTTGTTCAGTAGTTACAGTAGAAACTAGAAGAGTAAGCACAAGTTCAATCACTTTAAAAATAAGTTGGTAGATTGTTGATCTTCTAGTCTTTACCAACCATTGACACAGATCAGAAACAGTTGACAATTTTTTAAAGTCTGAATGTCGAACTACATTATACTCATAATGGTGAAGTTGCATTCTCAATTGCATTTTCTCATTTTCTGTGAAGTCTTGAGGATAAAAATTGTCTACCAACTTGCAAATATCATCGCCTCTGAAAGATTCATGTGCATTTTGAGGATCCAAAGCTGAGCTAAGAATAAGCAACTGTATTGCATGCTCACTAAACCGACCATTTAATTCTTGTAACTGAGAATCAATCGTAGCATAAAAAATTTCTATTCGACAATGATGCTCAATTGTAAACTCATCTTGTTGATGGCGGGCTCGACCTCGTCTCGCAACATAACGAGCATTCATATCTGGGACATGCTATTTACAGCTTTACAAATATGACACTTGCATAGAAAATTAAGTTTCTACTGTCCAATTCAAAGATTATGAAGTGGATCTTATTTGACACTTGTATAGAAAATTAACTTCGTGGCCATTGGATTTTTGTTACAATTATAAGTTTACATGATCTGAACCATTAAACTATGATCTGAACCAAAGGGTTGCATCATTTGATCATCCTTATATTTTGCTTACCCTGTTACCCATGATTTGCATCCCAAAAAGTTTCAACAGGGGCGGAACTGCAAGGACTGAGGACTCCCTTTAGTTTTTAAAGCCCCTTTATTTAGATCCTAATGGCATCCCATTTTGTGGCCATCCATCAATGGATGGACCCCCCATGAATTAGGAAACATAATAACCATATGAATCTTCAATTCCAAAAGTAGCAGTCCAGATTCTTAATTAATTTGTGAAAAAAAAAAGAGTGAAGGAAAGGATCAATTGCTACACAATCAAATAACAAGCATCCATCCAACCTTACAAAGCCGTTCTTCACTTCTTCTTCAAGCTGAGTCGCTGTCGCTGGGAGTCACAAGCAGAGAATGGCTAGAGTCTGGAGAGGTTTTGGAAAAGGCCAAAAGGGGTTGGGGAGATGGGAATAGGGATGGGGTTGGAAAGGTGGTTTTGGAAAAGGGTTAGGGCTGGAAAAGTTTTGGAAAAGGGCCTGGGGTCCTCAGGAAATGGGAAAAGGGAAAGGGACGTTGTAGGGGGGGGGGGGGGGGGGGGAACAGGGGTAGGATGGACAAAACCTGGGGGGGGGGTGTGTTTGTTTTGCATTTTGATGATTTTTAAGGCTTTTCCTGGCACCCCCCAGGCCCTAATGTGGTTCGCCTCTGCCTCGATTCCCCCCTTCTTTCTAATACAATTTTATCCTTTAGCAAAAAAAAAAAATTTAGAGGCACAAATCCCAATAGAAATAATTGGAGACAGTTATTAGGAAATAATGTCAAATGGTAAATCTAAATGCTTGAATTTGATACCCACGGTAAATGTGCCACAATCCTTTTGAAAACTCAAATATTTTTTTTCAGATTTTCAGCTAGTAATCATCACATAATTTGGAATGAAGTTTAGACTTCCCAAAGCACAACTACACGAGAACAAGCAATACATCCTACAACAAAACTAACAAATTAAAATATCCTAAAACTCAAGCAAGTAACAAACCTTCCAAAGGAAATGTGAAAATCATAGATCATAACGACGGATACTTCTCTCTCTCTATATATATATTGTTTTTTTTTCTTTTGTTCTTAAAAACGACGAATACTTCACGACGACATTTAATAGGAAGACTTTTGCAAAAGATCAATGAACACAACTATGCAGAAAAAAAGAAAATTATTGCAAGAAATCAATTAACATACCTCATCAAAAGAAGTAAATTTCAAAATAAATCCATTTACAACCACGATCTTTAGCCAAACACACACCATCACATCTGCACAAATCCCAAACCCTTAAACTCCATCCACATACATAGAAAAAGAAAAATGTAGTACCCAAACTCAGAAGGAAACAATTACCATACAAAAACATTCAAAGTTGAACAATGTTTGCCGGATCACCATAACAACAAACATCACCATTTGAGGGAGCCGCCTCGCCAGAGGAGGATTGATCTCTACTGTTGGAAAATTTCTTAGAGGGAGTATTTGGGCTGTTAGATAATTGGTCATGGTTGTCCTTGTTTCTATTGACGGACTTATCGAAGTTGCAGCACAAGATCTCTTGGTAGAAGTTAAAAAGTGATAGGAGGAGTTAAAGAGTATTGGGAGGGAGTTATTGGAGAAGTTACATACCTTAATAATAAAAATTCAATAGTGAATTGGTGGGTGGAGTTACTAAAATGTAAGGAATTATTGAGAAGGTATCAAATGGTCAAAATAAATTAGAAGGTCAAAATCAACTGGAAAAATGCTCTCGTGCTTAGCATGGGCATTAAAAGTCATACAAAATATATCATTTAACTTTATGACATAAATAAAAATTTTAGTTTTGATTTCAAATATGTATATTTTATAAAATCTAAAATATAAGTGTTTCTCACGTACAAAAGATTTATAGGCTTTCTCAAAAATCACAAAATTAAAAATCTAAATAAAAAAAACTTAGAATTTTTAGTAGAAACATGAAACATGAGATATTGAGATGGGAAAAATTATAGGAAATTTAAAACAAAAAATCAGATTTTCCAACTAGAGACATGTTTGGTAGTGAGTTGGTTGCCATTCGTTAACTAGTGAAAAATGATATATCTATTTCCATTACCACATACAGGTGCTATACATACTGATCTATGCTAGAAATTGAGATTAAGATATAAAAGGAAACTAAAATTACAAAAAAAAGAGTAAAAAATATGCAAATCCCTTATTATCTTCTTGTAGAGAAGAGAAGAATCAATGAAACCTGCGGCCATGTCACACGGAGAAAAGAATAAAAATGCCACATAGAAAAGAGGCTCGTGGTGAAGAAGACTAAGCGTGGCGAAGCTTATACCTCATTTTCTCAGTTACTCATTCTAGTTACAGAAAAGAGGGCTGCATATATATATATATATATATATGCCAATTTCAGTTACAAATCACCATAACGGTTTTAAGAGTTACTAATTGGGTAAGGTGATAAACAATTACGCTTAGCACAGGCAGTATTTGTCATACAATTAAACAATCCTTAAACTTTTAAAATTAATAAAATAAATAAAATAAGAAAATGATAAAAAATTACAAAAGGTACAATGATCATAATTTTAAATTGTTAAGTGATATAGAGATGGGTTTTTTATTTATCATCAATAAAGTGGAGTTTCTATTTTATATCCATTTTGATAAGTGGGATTAAAAAACATATAAGACAATTATCTTAACCATATTTAAAAAGAAAAAATGACTCCAATTAATTCTCTTCTCTTATTTCTAATTTTTTTTTAAAACTAAAAAAAAAATCAGGTTAGTTCCGTTCTTTTATCGCCCGATCACTAAAAGAACAACCAATGTGCCACTTAGCATTTAATATAAACCAATAGAAATGCAACAACTATAGTATGGAATATTACTTGTTAAGATTTAAATTAGGTAATATATAATGGTAATTGCTCATTATTCATCAAACAAAAATAGCACATTACGTGACATATCAACCATCACTGAAAATTAAATAGATTATGAATAACATTAGAATTTAGAAGGACAGTAAAAATAAAAACAAATAGAGATTATACCGAGGATTGAAAATGTTCTAAACAATAAGTATCGTCGAACAATGTCATTTGATAAATTAAACTTCATTATACATTCCTTTCTACAAATTTAATCATTCTTTTCTTTCCATCTTGTAGAGCTTTCATAGTGAAAATCATCTGTTATTTAAACTTCATGTGATATACAATATCATAGATTCCCTTTGATAGATCCAGCCTTTTCCCATCCCATCTTGTTGAGGCAAATCCCTTCTTCGGGAAACCTCAAAAGACACCTATCAAAAAGTCATATATACTATTCTATTAAAAACCTCAATAAATAGGAAAAATGAGAAAAATAGGAAAATTAGATCAGGTAAAAAAGAAGAGTCAAATAAAATAAATAAACCCATTATGGGTAAGAATTATTGCTTCGATATTATTGTGGTCAAGTGATACATTTATCACAATACATGCTTTCTCTCCAGTTGAGATGTTGTTGAGGTCAACGTCCACCCTCGCTCCTGAGCAGTCATAATTGTGGTCGAGCCCTCACCCTCACTATAAAACCATTGCTGTGCCGTTTCTCATCACCAATTGGTTTTGGGATAGGAGGTAGTTCAATGGGGGTGTATGATCCAACCAGTGGTATCAGAGCCTGTTAGGTCGGGTGTTCGAGTCACGTGACACATATTTTACGAGTTGTGCAGCAGGAGTTGCCGTTGTCGAGGGTATGCATCTACCCTTCCTGCAAGATGGCCTTTGGAGCAAGATTTGCTTTAGCTCCTACTGTGGTCAGCTATTTGTGTACGAGGCTAAAGATGATCGGGATCTCGTGCGCTGTGCCAAGCCGTACAATAGATATTTTGCTGAGCACCTTCATTATACATGGTTTGTATACCATTGCCGTGATCTACACCGTCTTGGGGAGTAAGAAGGTTTGCCATTTTACAGAGCTATCACCAGTGGGTCAGACATGGGCCTTTCAATTGATTATGCCCGGAGGGTGGTAAATAACTTTAGAAGCTACTTTTTTTTTTTGCAATAGGCTAGTTTTGCTTCGAGATCTGCATTGCACAAGCCTGGTTAGCAGTCAGTGTCCAGTTGATAAGGAAAATTCTCAGACCCGGATCTTGCCGTTGACCACTTGGGAGAAAGAATGGCTTGTTTCCATCAGGCCTTTAGATTTGGTCTTCTGCAGAGAAGGGTTGATTGACATCCAACCATACATTTTGGCGCGATTTGGTACGCAGTTTGGTTATTCCCAAGGAGTGTTGGGGTATCCAAGCCATATTAGGGGGAGAATTGAGAATGCCACTGTTCAAGAAGCATTAAATGCGTGGCATTTCTTCTCCGCCTTTAATACTGGTGCCTCCTTCCGATTGCCGCAGTGCAGCGACCAGGCTTACACCTTTGGTTTCATCGAATGGTATGCACTTCAAGATGATTGTACTGGGGTGGGGGTTGTTGCAAAATTGGAGGCTGATGGGACTCTTGATCGTGATCATTTGGACTTGCATGTCCACAGCACCTCCAAAAGGAAGATTGGTCTCTATGAAGGGGGTATCGACTGGTGTGCACCTTATAATGGCTACAAATGTACGGGGAGTTGAAAACCAATCCACTATGGCTAGAAGGAAGAGACCAGATCGACCTCGTCCTCCCACCTTGAGTACTGCCAAGCCCTCTCTGGCTGCCCATTCGAATGCTGGTGAGGGTCAGCCAAGAAAAAGAAAGGCTCGGGCCTTGAGAGTAATTGAGACTGTTAGCCCAGCCTCGAAGAAGAGTAGCAGGGGTGCTTCACACAGAGGGGCTGATAAAGATGTGCCATCAGGTTCCCAAGTTGTCCCTCGTTCTTCTGTTGCAGTTCCTCCATCTCCTGCCGCAGAGGTTATTACATTGATAGAAGATTATGCCTCTGGGGATGAGGGTGGAGTAGTCACAGCACCGTCTCTAGCTTGCAGGAGACAAATTGATTTTTTCGATGAGCCCATTGTGCCGAACACTCCATAACCTCTTGTGTAAGAACTGCAGTAAGAGCGGATTGAGGCGGCAATTAAAGTCCCTCCTTCTATTGCTCCTATAAGTTCTTTTGTCCCTCCTTCTATTGCACAGAGTGAGGCTGGATCAGTTGAGTCCATTTCTCCTGCTAATGTATAGCCGCAGTCGAAGGCCTTTGTAAATGAAGGTATTCTTCCTCCTTCACCTCCTCACATTGTACAGATGGATGTGGAGGAAATAGTTAGAATAGAAATGTCTTCCCCGACTCCTCTCATTCCGGAGCGCATTGAAGAAGCGCCCGCTTTGGAGGGGTCCATACTCCATACCCGTTCCCCTTGTACATAAAGAGACAGCGGGGAGTGCGGAAGATTTACAAATAGTAGAACATCCACCCGTTGTACAGGAAGGGTTGAATGTAAATAAAATAAATGATCCGGCAGATGTGCATTACAGCAGGAAGAAACTTCTGAAGCATGCTTGATAGTGCAGGAGGGAAATGAAACGGTCCAGCTTCCGTCCATTGAACCTAGTGATACACTAGTGCAAGCGGAAACTGTAGATCCCCCTATAAATATAAGGCAAAATTAGCGAAAGGTCCATATAAGTCAATGTTTCCAGCCTCCAGTCCAAGGAAAAACTTTTTAAGGCCTATGGTCCACGCAGCTAGACTATTTGCAGCGAGAGGTTCCTAGGTACAATTTTGATCATGACTGAATTGCCCTTTCAACTGATTAGGCATAAAATTTTAAATTTTCAAAATTTGAAATCTTCCGTTCCCCTCCTCATTTTAAGTAGAGATTCTCTAAAATCCTTAAAATTTTGAGCCATTGCCGACAAATAACAGTATTGTTATTGTTCCAGAACGAGTTGCAAATAATTAGAGAAGTCTGAACCAGAGATCGTCTTCGTCACAGATCCGATCTTCTCGTCTATGCAAAAAAGCTAATCCAGACTGATCACCCATAACAGAGGATCCCGTTTCTGCCAGCCAGAGAGAAGCAGCGAGCAGGATCCGAATTCGCCCATCGCCGGAACTGGAAGAGCGGTCACCATGATAGATTAGAGAAGGGCTCGTCACTTCTCATCGCTGGAACCGGAGAAGACAGAGAAGACCCTTTTCGCGTCGCTGCTGTCACCTGCGCATATCTTCCCAAGAGATTAGAGCCTGCACAGCCGGAATCAGTCCGGAGTCCGCCTCGCTGCTGTCGTCCTCACTGTGCCGGCATCCCCACTGCTGCTACAGGCCGTCGTTGACTGCGTGTCGCCGGAGTCTTCTGCCGCCGTCCCGCTCCTGCCATGCCATCGCCGGGGAGGTAGAAGACTCCCGCAGCGTCTGTCTTGGTTCTGCTGCAGAACAGAACGATTGAAGGAGAAGACAGTATTTGGGTTTGGTTCCAATTTCGATTTGGGTCAGTTCCGCCTGACCCGTGAAGCCCAGCCTACAAACCAGACCAGATCAGGTCGGATTGGGTCAGTTCCGCCTGACCCGTGAAGGGAGAAGCACACTCCAGCAGCCGCTGACGTTAGCGTCATGTGAGGAAGGCAGCAGGGCTGTTATATCATTTTTTACAGATCTATATGAGTTTTTATGAAATTTATCTGAGTTTTTGTGAAATTTATCTAAGTTTTTCTCAAATTTATCTGAGTTTTAACAAAGTTATATGAATTTCTATAAAATTTATCTAAGTTTTTCATTTTTTGTCAAATTTATTTGAGTTTTTGCTCAAATTTATCCGAGTTCTGAAATAAATTTATCTGAGTTCTGAACAAATTTATCTGAGTTTTTTGCCAGAGAAGAAAGGCGGTAGGGTCGTTATATCGTTCTTGACAAATATATATATATGTTTTTGTGAAATTTATTGTTGACACCAAAAATGTCACTTTGCCTCTTCAAGATCCAAAGAGCTACATGAAGTCGCAACCTGCCATAAATAGGCAATGCTACTTCCAAAAATCAAATCTTGTCAGAATCAAACAAAAACTGCAAGATCCTTCAAGACAGCTAAAAGAGGAGTACACAAGAAGTTTCGGGCCATTTCAAAATCATTTGGCCTAACTTCGCTTCTCCGACAGCCGAAAAGGAGCTCTCGGCGGCGAAAGCATCGGAGACACCAAATCTTCGATCAGAGCCGATGGATGGTCTCAAAATACATCCAAAAGGCTCCACGTCAAGTTCCGAGTCAAACCGACAACGTTTGACCCTACATCAACTCTCGAACAGCTAAATCAGGCCTCTCGGCGGCGAAGCTCTCCGAGACCATGGTTCCCAAGACAGAGCCTATGGATCATCTTAAAATGACTCCAATAGGTTCCCTGTCAAATTTCAAGTCAATCGGACATCGGTTGACCGCACATCAAACCGCGACATCTTCATCGCGACAAAAGCAAGTCAACTGGTGATAGGACCCCAAAAGGCTTCAAAACTGAAACAAAAGCCTATGGTTGGTCTTATTTATTGCTCAGGAGGCTTCACACAAAATCTCAGGTCATTCCGACATCGTTTGACCCAGTTTCAGCTTCTGACGGAAAATCGGCAGCTCTGCGCGACAAAGTCTTTGGCTTTCTCTGGAAATTGGAAACTTTGCAAAATAAAATGCAAGGATTCTCATCAGGTTTCCTACAGGGAAATCAGGCCAATAAATGGTCAAAATGTCAAGGAAAAGTACAGGAGAAAAAAGAATAAAAAAACAGCAAAAACGGACACAAAACGGGACAAAAAGGGGGGAAAACCCCCCAGGGTCGCAGACCCCTGCGACCCTGGAGCCCGGGGTCACCGGGAAGCCCCCGGAAACCCCGTTTTTTCGCCGTTTTTCGCGATTCGAAGCGCCCAGCCTCTGGTACTTTCCAAAATTCATACTTTTGAGACACCAAATCCTCTGACATCCGTCCAAAACACGGGTCAATCATCAAGAGTATTGAAAACAATACTGATCGCCACCCGGTCAACAAAAAAAGTGTGCTTTCTACCCGACCGATCGAGAAATCGACAGGACAGATGGCACCGACCCGCTGTTGGCAACAAACACCTGAAATTACATGGTCATCTGATGTCGATCTACATGAAGATCCATCTGTGATCATCACCAGAAGAATCCCAAAAGACGCGGCACGGCCCGCGACTCTTCAGATGCTCGGCGACCACTTAATGCGATTAATTGACTAGCTTTATTACAGTCATTAATCCATTTCCTTGGACGGACCAATCAGAAGCAAGCATCCGGGAGTTACAAGTCAAGAGATTCATGGCATTTAACCCATGAAACTCCTCCCATCATGGCGATTAAAGGTGATTAAATGCCCTCAATCTCCTCCGGCCAATCAGAAGCCAAGAAAAAGGAGTTACAAAATAAAGAATTCAATTTTGTAACTCCTCCCATTATGCGGCTTAATGACAATAAAAGCCCATAAACCCTCCTAAATGGCTACCTAAAAGCCTATAAATAGGAGAGCTCTCCAAGAAGAAAGGACAGCAAGCAGACAGCAAGCAGACACACAGACAATAGACTGCAGAAAATCCAGAAACTCAGACAGAAAGAGGCATCAGAAATCTAAGAGAGAAAACTCTGCGGAAGTTCTACACCGGCCACCGCTACAAGGTGACAAAAGTCCCTTGGGGGGTACCCCCCCCCCAAGGTCCTTGCCTTCTCCTCCTGCCTCCAATGGCTTAGATGTGGCTTTTCAGCCCGTCTACTCGCCTTTTTATTGGACATAGGACCTCCTTTTGGTCCTTGTCCTCTAAAAACCTGAGGTTATAGCCAAGCCAAGCGAATCAATAGCATCCTCTGTTCTCATCTGCATGGATGATGGCGAAGCCCACATATGGCTTGCGACCGTCAATCTAAACGGGTCCCCCACAATCTCCTGAGAAGTTAGATCCTCCTTTTCTTGCTTTTCATTGTAGTTTGTATTTTTTCAAAAGAGACAAAAATCACAACTCTTGTCTTTCATTATTGATAAGGATTGTAAATCGGCTATAAACGCCAAAATCGGCTATAAACGCCAAAAATCGGCTATAAACGCCAAAATCGGCTATAAATGCCAAAAAAATCGCCTTTCACGGCAAACCAAGAAAAATGTCTCTTTTTCTTAAATATATGTGCAATGGAAAACTTGAAAGAAGTTGATTTCCTTTTTACTTGCGAAGGTTGATCTCCGGATCACCACTTGCAATTCCAAGTAAAAATAGAAAATCTGGCACACCCACACAAAAAAAGAAATGTTGATGCACGCCCCTGCCCCCTGGTTACGAAAAGGGTCGGACCCGACGGACTCCCACGTCCGCCGACCCTCGGTAGGAACCGAGCAGGAGCGCGGTCCATCAAGCTGGCTCCACCCGGTGGGACACGTTTATTTGAGAACACGATGCTAGAAATGAAATATTTTCATATCATATATTTTGCTCTATGCTTATATTTCTTTTCTCGATTCCTTGGCTACTTTATAATTGGTGGCCTATGTTGAATTCCGCAAAAAAAAAAAAAAATGAGATGAGATTTTTTGTTTGGAAATTTCTAATTCTTTGAATTTATTTCCACTCTTTCTCTTTCAAAAAAAAAAAAAACAAAAAAAAATCAGATTTTTCATTTTGGATTCAAAATTGAGAAACTTTGTTCCTCTCCCTTCTGGGCACTGGCGCTCACGGAAATCGCTGAGATCGTGTTCGGATCGGGGATTGGGCCATTGTTTCTCTTCGTTGAGTTCATTAAAGATCTAAAAAAAAAAATGAATGAGATGAGATTTTTTGTTTGGAAATTTCTAATTCTTTGAATTTATTTCCACTCTTTCTCTTTTCAAAAAAAAAAAACAAAAAAAAAATCAGATTTTTCATTTTGAATTCAAAATTGAGAAACTTTGATCCTCTCCCTTCTGGGCACTGGCGCTCACGGAAATCGCTGAGACCGTGTTCGGATTGGGATTGGGCCATTGTTTCCATTCGATGAGTTCATTAAAGATCTAAAAAAAAAAAAAAAATTAAATAAATAAAAAAATTTTTAGATTTCTCAATCTGGATTCAAAATTGAGAAACCTTGATCCATTCCTATCGTTCATCGCGCTTGCAGAAATGTTGAGCCTGTTCGACTAAGGTTTTGGGCCATCGTTTCTCTTCGATGAGTTCATTAAAAATAAAAAAATATATATATATATATATATAAAAAGACATAGACCACTAAGGTTAAACCAACTGTGTTCTTTGATCATGGTTGATTCAAAGAAAAGCCTTGTCCAGAGTGTGGAGACAGCTTGACTGTTCTAGGCAAGGGTCCTCCAAACGGGTTCATTAAGTAATCCTACCCTTACCTGGGGGCAATTCTATCAATCAAGATTTCATAAGACCGGGTTAGGAGGCCTATGTGTACTCTCTCGTCTTTTAAATAAATTTTTTTAAAAAATAATAATTTTTTTTTAAAAAAATAAAAATTTTTAAAATAAAAAATAAAAAATAAAAAATATTTTTTCAAAAAAATTCTTAAAATAAAAAAAAATAAATAAAAAAATAAGATTTAAAAAAAAAAAAGAAAATCTTCAAAATCTTCAAAAAAAAAAAAAAACTTCCATCATTTTGGGTTTAGATTGGAGAAATCTTGGTCTTCTCCTTTCTGAGCACTGGCGCTCACGGAAATCGCTGAGACCGTGTTCAGATTGGAATGCCTTTTGCTCTCTTTGATGAACCCGATATTAGCTTTTCAAAAAAAAAAAACTCGTCATTTTTAGATTCAGATTCGAGAAATTATGGTTTATTTCTTTCTGAGCACTGGCGCTCGCGGAAATTGCTGAGCCGTGTTCAGATCGGCATACCATCTGCTCTCTTTGATGAATCCAATCTTGACCTTTCAAAACAGAGAATCTCATCTCATAGATGCGGTCTCAAAACATTTGTGTCTAGCGGTACTAGTACGCCCTTTCAGGGTCTACTGTATTGCGACCGGCACATCTGTAACTCCAACTTATATTCTTCTTACCTCGAGCAAGCTCTGCTTCTCGATAAGTCGAATTTAAGTTCACAATTGCTTCTAGCAGTCACTGGGATGCCCATTCTGGGCTTACCATACCTGCGATCAGAACAATTGTACCCTCTATGGCGTTTTGCCTTCTTCATGTTGTTAGGGTCATCTTCCTCTAGCAATTTGAAAAGACGAAACCATAGAACTTCCCATTTATGATCATTATATTCTTGTGATTACTAATGAATGTGGTCTTGTTTCAGAAATTTTCGAAAAACTAACAATGGCAGCTTCACTAACCATTACTTTCGATGAAAACAAGCACCAACTCATGCTTCAACAAAAGCAAACCACGCGCACTTACAAGCGCCCCATCAGCTGCCGAAGCGTCAACTCCCTCGGCAACTCTCTGAACTCCAGGTCGACCTCGACTCCCCGGACATCGTCTTTGGGACGCTGGGACCATTCCCACTTCCTGAGGAACAAACTGCTCCCTCCAAGAAGCAGAAACTCGCCTCTCAGCGTGTCACTACCGTGACACCAAAGGCGAGCACCAGAAGGCCTGAAGCCCGTGGCACCCCCACGAAGCCTCGACCTGCAAGCAACCAGGTCTATCCCAAGACTTGGTCCCCAAGACCTTCACCAAAACAAAGAAGGTCCCAAAAATCCACTAAGCCAGCATTCCTGGCCCCACTCAAGGAGAACCAGTTCTACCCTCTTGCTTACATAAAAGAGGAGAAACCCATCTCCAACCTGACTTCCAAGTCATCCCAGCATGAGCCGGCTTATTCCTACAAGCCCAAAATCAAGTCATGCATCACAAGGCCTCTGCAAGCACCTGCTAAGGCCTACAAACCTGCAGTTCGACCCTTCATCTCTACAGGGGCCGAACTTCAAAAATTCAAAGCTTCGCTGCAACAGGCGAAGGACAGGGTTCGCATCTTGTCCTTGCCCAGCTACAAAGAAGGCAGGCTCGGCTGCTGCGCCCGAGGGAGCACATCCTTCATCGTCAAAGCCCAGCCAGAGCTGACCGAAGCTCAAATTGCCCGTCGCATACGCCGCCGCGCGTCGTATAGGCAAAAGAGACTAGAGAAGCAAAGGACCCAGCCTCCTACACTGCAAGTCTCTCCCAAATGGGTCGAAAAAGAAAGACCCAACCAAGTTGCTGCCGTCCATATGGTTGGAAAAACTAGAAGGCGCCAAAAATCAGCAACAAAAATCCATGTCCGACGTCCGACGACCCGCAGTGTCTCAAGGACAAGAAGACATTCAGAAGAATCCCCTGCTCCTTCAAGCAAAGGACAGCAGAGTGATCCTTCCTCAAGCTTTTCTTAAAAAAGAATGAGCCCCAGCTCAGTCACCAGGACAGTTTCTTCGTTCGAATCACGAAGGATGAATGTCTTGGCTGCAAATTCTGAGCCGCCACCCCGCAATCCACCTCCAGAAGATGCGATCACCCGCATCCAGCAGTTGGAACAGGGCCAGCAGAGGATCGAAACTTTGATGGAAAACCTTCTCCTCGCCTTCCAAAATCAGGTGAACAATGAACCTCCTCCGAATCATCAAGACGACGAGGTAAATGGAGAAGAAAATGAGTCACGCGCCCTTACCAAAAAGGACGTAGACAGTATCCTCGCCAAAGCAAAAGAAGAGGATATACTCAAGGAGCATGGGATCAAGCCACCATATCCCTTATGGATAGACTCGGTCCCGTTCCCCACCAAATTCAAGCATCCTACTCTCCAAACATATACGGGGAAAGGATCAGCCAGACAGCACGTCATCCACTTCAAGATCCTGACGGGAGCTATCGCGGATCAAGATGCACTCAAGATTCGCCTCTTTGCAAGTACCCTAAAAGGTACGGCCTTCGATTGGTACTCCACTCTGCCGGAAGACTCAATCCAAAACTGGGCCATGCTAGAGACACGCTTCCTGACTCACTTCAAAGGTGAGGATCACCCCACTACTATGGCTCAGCTGTGCAGCCTAAAACAGGGGGAGAATGAATCAACATATGACTTCATTCACAAGTGGAAAGCAATGGCATACAAATGCTCTGATGTATTGCCACAAGCGTCGCTAGTCAACATCTGCCGAAACAACATGAGAGCCAGAATCCGCTCCATGATCATCGGCAACAAATCAAAAAACCTGGGAGAACTCCTAGAAGCTTCCATGGAAGCTGAAACGGTGATTAAAGACCTCAACAGTCAGAAATCATCAAGAAAAGAGCCAACCGCCATTGCAACCTCTAAACCAAAGAAGAAAGAGGTCCTCAATGTGCAGACCAAGTCAGCTCCTCAGCCACCAAAGAAAGCTGAAAACAAAGCTGCTGGTAAGAGACCTGAACTCTCAGATGCCTTCAAAGAACGAGTAGAGAAGAAATACCCGTTTGATGAAGATGTTGATGAAATCTTCGGGGCACTTGTGGCAAACGGCAAGCTCACCTTGCCTGAACCAAAAAGACCGGGTGATGTTGGCAAAACCAACGATCCTCGGTACTGTCCATACCACTAGATGATCTCGCATCCTCTCAATCAATGCTTCGTTGTGAGAGAGAAAATAAATGAGATGTGGAAAAACGGAGTCATCACCTTTGACAAAAATTATGGGTCTGCCTCCGTCAACATGGTGACATGTGGACAAACATCAAAATCACCGAAGAAGAAGATCACTACTTCCTTCAAGGTGATAAACTCAATCCAAGCGTCCGAGGAACTGGTTCCTTACCCGACACTAGACGGACAACCGATATGGGTACATCCCGATCTCCTGGAAGATGAAAATTGGGAGGTCGTGAAAACAAAGCCTACAGCTTAACAGCGAAGGCAGGCTAGGAAACATCTCCTCAAGCTCAAACGGCAAGAGAAGACCCAGCCAAAACTAGAAGTCAAAAAAAAGGCAGAGGCTTCCTCTACCACTTCGCTGGAGGCAACAAAAACATCCCTTCCAGAGACTTCAAAGGGGGTAAGGAAATTCACTCTCAGTGATTTCATGCCACCTCAATTCAAAGAAGCCATGCAGGAGGCATCATACTCTTGCAATTCGGTAGTTGGATTCTCCATTGATGGATACGAATCCAGCGACACCGATGATGGATTCGAATCCAACTACACAGATGAGTGGGAGGAGTCCCTTGAAACAGGAGAATATCTCTCCGATGAAGAATGGGTTCCTGAGTCTCATCTTATGCCAGTAATCTGGTATAACCCCCTACAGCCACAAGGATCCTGGTCCGATGATGAAGAAGACCAAGAGGCTGTACAAGAAAATGCTGCTGACTCAGCACCTCTCATTACTCCAGTGGAAATCAACCATGTTGAGCCACAAAGAGTTGATGAAGAAGAAGATTCGGCTCCCATGCCTGATCTTGAAGAATATGCAAGGATCTTGCAGCGACTCGCTCTAAAACAAGAGCAAGAACGCATCGACGAGCCTCCTCGCAACCCAGAGCCTGAAGTCCCTGAAGACCACCAGGTACACCCTCCCTTAACTCCTGAAAATGGAGAAAATTGCTGGATAGACGATCCTCTTACATCCGAGGATGAGTCTGACTCCGATCAGGCAACGTCTCCCGTCAGAGCTTCCTATAATGTGATAATTCGGGATTATAGCTCTTCCGAAGCATCGTCTGATGAGAGCACTTACACTCCGGCGACGCCTAGCAATGTATCTTCTGAAGCCACCTCGTCTCACGTGACTTTCACTGAGATGACACCCTCTCAGGTTTCTTCTCCTGAGACTGTGACTTCAAAGTTCACACCCTTCCTGACTGAAGAATTCCCAGCCATTGATGCTTGGGATGATGAATTAGTCAACGAAGAAAGGTTGCTGGATGCTGTTCAGGACTTGTTCCCGGAAAATGCTCCGTGCAACACGATCACTGAGGATGGCAACTCTGCTGGTGATTCATCCTCAGCAAATGAAAAACGACAGCCTCTTGATCCTGAAGACAATCTTCCAAACGAAGACCCTTCTCAAGAAGCTCTCGAAGTTGGTAGAGGCACCCGCTCTGGCCGGGACTACCACAAGAATTACAACCAATCTTCCTTTACATATGTAAATCCTTCGGGAAAAGATGTTGTAAGCGCCCCTAGTGGCAACAATGATGAACATGCAGGCCCTAAGGAGGCTTTCAAGTATGACTTGATTGAACACTTCAAGCACATACCTGCACGTCTGCACATCCTAGATTTGTTGCGAATGTCTCCGCACACTCGTGATAATGTCATCTCGGAATTACAAAAGCTGAATGAGGATGTCGACAAACATGCCCCGCAAGTCCTCCAAATTGAAATGTATTACCGGGTCAAAAACTCAGAAGCCTCCTCAAAGGGAGAAAAGAAGAAAACTGAGGATCATGCATTGAATGCCTCTCGGTTAAAAAAGCAGCCAGTGCAACCATCGCCTTCACAAAGGATGACCTCCTACTTGGAGAAACCAGGCATAACCGACCCCTGTACTTCACAGGGTATATCAAGGAAATGCCTATGGACAGAGTTCAGATCGACCCAGGTTCTGCACTCAACCTCATCTCCACATCGGCTCTTGAAGAGTTGGGCATCCCACCCAGCAAGCTGAGCCACACATCTGTATCTATCTTTGGATACGATGGGAGTACTCAAAGGCCTATCGGCAAAATCAGGTTCAAGTTGCAGATCGGTGATCTTATCTCTGAGGTCACAGTGTATGCAATAAAAACCCCTTCATGCTACAACATCCTTCTCGGACGCCCTTGGATCCACGAGAATGGTGTTGTCCCTTCAACTCTACATCAATGCATCAAGTTTGTTGGCGACGACGGCATGATACATCGAGTCTTTGCGGACAGAAAACCCTTCAAAGGTAAAGAAGTCCACTTCGCAGACTCACAGATATATGAAGGTGAAAAAGAAGAAGAGGAGAAGCACACAGCATCCTTTGCCGAAAATCTCCAGAAAGATAAAGGCAAAGCTCCTCAACAATCACCGGAAGAAAACAAAGCATTCGGTAAATCTGAAGAGAGCATTCAAACTCCCTTCATCATCTCCCTCAAACCTTCAAAGCCTTTGGTCATCACAACTAAAGTGAAGAAGGCAAAGCAAAAGCCTGGGGGCAAATTTGTTGTCTCGTTCGTGTCTATCATGCAAGACACGGACTCGGATTCAGAGCCAGAAGACGACGCATCGTCAAGCCAAGCTGACACTCAGCAAGTTCAGCCTGCTCTCACTCCAATGGAGAGAACTTCTGACATAGAAGATCCTACGTCAGCTTCCTTCGTTGTTCCAGCAACTTCAGCAAAGGAAAAGCCGATCTTCTTCCATAGATCGGATGCTTCTTCATCAAACTCCATGCTTGAACCTTTCCAAAATAAAGGTATGCCTCAACTATCCTTATACAGTTCTGTGGCACAAGCTATTATGAAGAAAATGGGCTATGACGCTCAAAACCCAGTCGGTTTGGGAGAAGGACGCGGTATTCTCACGCCATTGGGGCCCGTCTTGACCAAAAGCCAGCTGGAAGATTGGAGACTCTACGGCTATGTAGAAAAGTCTTCACACGGGTTAGGGTATGATCCCGACACTCCCTTGAGACAGTTGACACAAAGGCTTAAAAGTCAATATACTGACCAAGCCTCAACTTCTTAAGTCCATGAAGACATCGATCTCCCTGGATATCTCTTTGATGAGTCACCTGACAAAGATCCAGGAAGCTCATCCAATTGGCACGATTTCTCCGAAAATGAAGAGGAGTTGTCCGATGGAACAGACGTGTGGTCTTCTGACCCAGAAGAACCCTCATCTCCAAAAGAAGTAGCCTACTTCGACCCGGTTTCAACAGGCGATTGGGATCATCTCATAGCGAGCCTTGGGAAAATCACCGATCAAGAAGACCCGTGGAAAGGAACAAAACCTTGGTCTGGAAATGCCTTTGAAAACCCAGAAGGTTTCGTTGAGCTGGAAGCCTCCGAAAATATTGTGGAGGAACCACCTTCGAACCTTCCAACAGAAGATCCTGTTCAAAAGATAGACTTGGGAACACCAGATAACCCACGTCCTGTATTCATAAGCAAGAATATAAAGGATGATGAGTTACCCGAGTATATCGCCTTTCTTCGTGAGTTCGTTGATTGCTTTGCATGGTCTTACGCTGAAATGCCAGGCTTAGACCCCAAAATAGCGGTTCACAAACTCAATCTTCAAGAAGACATCAAGCCTGTCAAGCAAGGCCAAAGAAGATTCCGTCCAGATGTGATGGATAAAATTGAACAAGAAGTTCAAAAACTCAAAAGCGTCGGCTTCATCCGTGAGGAACAACATCCTGAATGGTTGGCCAACATTGTCCCCGTGACAAAGAAGAATGGGCAGATCAGGGTCTGTATTGACTATAGAGACATGAATGGCGCATGCCCTAAAGATGAATTTCCGCTCCCCATACCAGAGGTAATGATTGATAATACCTGTGGATTCGAGCGAATGACATTCATGGATGGTTTCTCTGGCTACAATCAGATAAAGATGCATCCTGAAGATGAAAAACATACATCTTTTCGGACCCCATTTGGCGTGTATTGCTACACTGTCATGCCATTTGGTCTGAAAAATGCTGGTGCCACATATCAGAGGGCTATGATGAAAATATTCCAAGATATGCAGCACAAGACGGTTGAATGTTACGTTGATGACCTCGCCGTCAAAAGCAAAAGAAAAGAAGATCATCTCGAAAACCTTCGAGAAGTCTTCCTCCGGCTTCGCAAACACAAACTGCGAATGAATCCTTTGAAATGCTTCTTCGGCGTCTCGTCGGGTAAGTTCCTCGGATTCTTAGTTCGGAAAGCTGGAATAGAGCTTGACCCCATAAAAGTCAAAGCCATTCTAGAAATGCCCTCTCCAAGAACCTTGAGAGAACTCAAAGGGCTTCAAGGGAGATTAGCCTACATCAGACGGTTCATCTCCAATCTTTCGGGGAAATGCCGTCCATTCTCCCGATTGATGAAAAAAGGTGTAAACTTTGTCTGGGATGCTGACTATGAAGCTGCTTTCCAAGACATCAAGTCATACCTGACAAAACCTCCAGTGTTAGCTGCTCCTACCACTGGAAAACCATTCATCTTGTACACAAGAGCCCTTGATCACTCTTTGGGAGCTCTGCTTGCGCAAGAAAATGATCAAAGAAAAGAGGCTGCTCTATATTACCTCAGCCGCATGCTAGTAGGTGCAGAGCATCGCTACTCTCCAGTCGAAAAAGAATGCCTTGCAGTGATGTTCGCTGTACAAAAGCTGCGTCACTACTTGCTTTCCAACACAGTATACCTGGTCTCGAGGGTCAACCTCTTGAAGGTCCTTGTCACAAAGGCAGGTTCTCTCAATGCTCGACTGGCAAAATGGTCCATCCTTCTGTCACAATTTGATATTAGGTATGTACCACAAAAAGCAATCAAAGGGCAAGCTCCAGCGGACTTCCTCGCAGAGCATCCATTGACTAAAGATTCTCCTCTCAGAGATGATCTCCCAGACGAACCAGTCTACAATGTGGAGACTTTCTCACAAAGTGCCTCCTGGGACATGTACTTTGACGGTGCAACCAGGACAAATGAAAAAAGACAGCTGATCTCGGGAGTTGGCATCCTCTTTGTTAGCCCTGACAAATACATGATTCCACACGCTTTCTCGCTACTGGAACCATGCACAAACAATGCAGCTGAATATCAAGCTCTGATCTTAGGATTGGAACTCGCCATCGAATCCGGTATCACCATGCTGGAAGTCTTTGGAGACTCTCAACTGATCGTCAACCAGATGAATCAGAAATTTGAAGTCAGGAAGCCAGATTTGTTGCCTTACTACAACAAGGCACAATCACTTCTGCAAAAGTTTGACATCTGTCACATCACCCACATTCGTAGAGGTGAAAACATACGTGCAGATGCCCTAGCCGGACTTGCCGCATCCATGGCAATCCAGGAAGGGGAAAACAAGCAAATCACAGTGTGCGAAAGAAGAATCCTTCCTCCTCTTAACACACACCAAGCAGTTGTTGAATGCCACCAAGTGGTCGGAAGTCGGATTTCAATCCTTCAAACTTCAATCGGCGACTGGAGGGATCTGTTCATTGATTACATTATGTTCGGAATCCTACCTGAAGATCCAAAAGAACGGGTAAGCATCCAAAGGCGAACCCCAAGCTTTCATTTGGATATTACTTCAAAAATCCTTTACAGGAAATCCTTCAACGGAGTACTTCTACGCTGCTTGTCACAACAAGAGGCTGAAGAAACACTCAAAGAAGTTCATGCTGGTCTTTGCGGAGCTCATCAGGCTGGACCTAAGCTCTATGATCAGATAAAAAGGTTAGGATATTACTGGCCTACCATGGTAGCTGACGCAATGCAATTTGCTAAGCGCTGCCAACAATGCCAAGTTCATGGAGATTACATTCACATGCCTCCAGAATGGCTGCATCCTATAGCGATCTCATGGCCTTTCGAAGCCTAGGGTATGGACATCATAGGTCCTATTTCTCCCCCTTCGAGCAAAGGTCATCGCTTCATCTTCGCCGCTACGGATTATTTCTCCAAGTGGTCAGAAGCATTTGCGTTTAACGAAATGAAGACCTCATCAGTCCTTCAGTTCCTGTGCACCAACATCATTTGTCATTTCGGCATACCCAAAAGATTCGTCCATGATAACGGACCCCAGTTCCGGGATCATCGATTCTACAGGTTCTGCGACAAATACAAAATCCAAAGCTATCCTTCGACTCCATACAATCCGGCAGCAAACGGGTTAGCAGAAGCTTTCAACAAGACACTCTGTAAAATCCTCAAAAAAATGGTCTCTAGTCACAAAAGAGACTGGAGCGACAAAATGTCTGAAGCTTTATGGGCCTATCGAACCACCGTTCGAGGACCAACCCATAGCACACCATTCTCCTTGGTCTATGGATGCGAAGCTGTCGTACCCTTGGAAGTACATATTTCCTTCCTTGAGGGTATCCTTGCAAAACGACATGACTCAAGAAAGCAATGTCAAATTGCGACTCCATGAGCTGGACAATCTCGATAAGAGACGGCTCGAAGCTCAACAAAGCATTGAACTTTACCAAGCACGCATGGCAGGATCTTTCGATAAAAAGGTCAGGCAATGCGCCTACAAAAAGAGTGACTTGGTTCTTGCGGTAAAAAGACCAATGGTCTTTGCTCACAAGTCCAAAGGCAAATTTGAGCCAAAATGGGAGGGACCCTACGTCATCGACAAAGTTTTCTCCAATGGCGCATACGCACTCCTAAACATGGAAGGTGACAGATGTATGCTGCCCATCAGTGGCAAGTTCTTAAAGCGGTACTACCCTTGAAGACTTACCCAACTAGGTAAGAGCAATGCCTGTATGGCCAAAACCGGTTTCCAGGTACACGCTCGCTAAACCCACCCTTTTTAGAATTTTCATATCAAATGTTGAAATTTCTAGAAATTTAAAACAATGCTTACTTTCATCGTTTCATTGTTCAAAAAAAAAAAAATATCCAAGTTTAGGAACCTTTCCCTAACTTGACCAAAATTTTCAACCCTTGAACCCAAAATTCATGGTTTGAAACAAAATCCGGATTCAGGGATTTCCACCCTAGTCCACCCTGCCTTTTACCGCCAAAATGGTTTTAGGTCAAAACTTATGACCCTCGTGTCTTTAAACAAAAAAAAAAGGTTTTTCAAAAAAAACCGCGAGGAAGCGACGCTTAGTCGATACTCGCACAAATCGGAAGCATATGAACCATGTTCGACACTTCCAAAATCGCAGGAAAGCGACATTTCGTCGATACCTGCAAAATCCAAAACTGTGGAGACGTAACATTTCAGTTGATATCCACAACCCAAATTTCAAAGGTTCGGAAAAAACCTAAAAAAAAAAAAAAAAACCATGGAGACGCAACATTTTAGTTGATATCCATAACTCAAAGGTTCAAGAAAACCACAAATTTCAAAAATCATGGGGAAACGACATCAAGTCAGTACCCGCAAAATCAAAATTTTTGAAAAGCAAGGATGCGACATTCCATCGATACTTGCACCCAAATCCGCGAGGATGCGACATTCCATCGATACTCGCAACCGAATGAGCAAGGATGCGACATTCCATCTATACTTGCAAGAACATTCAGCAGGGAGGCGACTTTTAGTCGATACTTGCATTTTTGAAAACCAAACCGGCTATAAATGCCATCAAAACAGGCTGTAAATGCCACAAACCGGCTATCAATGCCACCAAAACAGGCTATAAATGCCACAAACCGGCTATCAATGCCACAAAACAAAACCGGCTATCAATGCCACAAACAAAAAAAAATTGGCTTTCAAAAAACCCGGCTATCAATGCCACAAACCGGCTATCAATGCCACCAAAAACCGGCTATAGATGCCACAAAACAAACCGGCTATCAATGCCACCAAAATTGGCTATAGATGCCACAACAAAAAAACTCGGCTATCAATGCCACAAGAAAAGCTGGCTCTCATGCCAAAATTGGCTTCCACGCCACAAACAAAAACCTGGCTTCCATGCCAAAACAATCATTTGACAAAAGATTTTCACAAAATGACAACCTTTTGATCAAATCCCATTTAGCAATTACTTTTATCACAAAAAGATTCAAGTGAGTGTAGGGATAACAAAAAAAAAGAGCATCCCATTTAACAATTACTTTTATCACAAAAAGATTCAAGTGAGCTTAGGGATAACAAAAAAAAAGAGCATCCCATTTAGCAATTACTTTTATCACAAAAAGATTCAAGTGAGCGTAGGGATAACAAAAAAAAAAGAGCATCCCATTTAGCAATTACTTTTATCACAAAAAGATTCAAGTGAGCGTAGGGATAACAAAAAAGAGAGTACCAAAAAAAAAAAACATGTGGTACCAAAAAAAAAAAAGAGAAAGTGTTCACAAGCACTACAAAAAAATAAAATACCAAAAAAATACAAGTGGTATAAAAAAAAAGAGAGAGAAGGATGGTTTCTGTAAAAAAAAAATAAATAATACAGAAGCTCAATAAAAAATGGTCTCCAGCCAAGAGTTCAGCTCCTCAAGCAAACTTTTAGCCTCAGCCGTCAAGGATTCCAAGGCACGCTTCTTCAGGAATCTGCCATGAGATGCTGGAGTGGGTTGTACCCCTTCTTTCGCACCAGGAAGCTTACCTCGAGCAGTTTACCATTGTTTCTCCTCATCAGACTTCCTTTTGAGAACCCGATTGGCATCTGCAACCTGGTGAATCAGAGCACTCTCCCTGTCGCGAGCCTCTATTATGGCAGTCCACTTGGCAGCGGCTTGTGCCTGCAGATGCTCAAGACGTTTCCTGGCCTCATCGACCTCCTTGTCAAGGATGTTAAGGTCATGTGTCAGCCCGATGATGGTTAGCTCTTCTAAGTTCTTCTTTCGGACTGCCTGCTTCTTGCTTTCTGTAGCCTCATCCAGGTCAGACTTAGCCTTATCAGCAGGGTCCAGGAACATCTCCTTGAAGAACTGGTCATCAGCCAAACCCACGGTCTCAAACCACTTGTCACCCAGTGCAATGATCCTATCAACGATCGCCCTGGCACCTGTGACATCCAGACCAGCCTCTTCAGCATCACTGAGAATCTCCTGCACATGCTGGATCATGCCAAATCCGGCTTCCAAGTGCCCAGAAAAGAGAGTCTCAATCCAAGAGCTCAGAACTCGCATCACCACCTTCTTCGCAAAAAGAAGAGATGGCCCAGCTGAAGATTCGCCCAACTCCGTTGGTCGGCTATTCATATCATCATCTGTTGGAAGAGTAACAAAAGAACTCTTTCCAGCTGAAGCTACTCCTGCTCGGGAAGGAATCTCAGCGCGAGGAATCTCCTCAACATTGTCAGAGCTAGTCCCAGGAGTCTCTACCTCTGGATCAACCTCTGGCATCCCTTGCTCTGGTTCTGAAGGAAGCGACGGACTCTCCTCTGTCACTTCAAAACCTGCCAAAGAAACACAAAAAGGTATGAATATGATCCTGTTTGAAAATCATTATCAGGGTTATTACTACAAAATACTTTCTTCGACGACTGGCGGAAGACTCTCTTCCTCCATGAACTCATTGGAAGCATCATCAACATTTGCGTCCATTGATGGTTCAAAGTCATCGGAATCCTGTGGCAAGTCAGCTGGCAAGAAAAATGTTAGCAAACCAAGTCACAGACACAAAAGAAAAGAAAGCAAAAGAAGTCATACCAATTGGAGATTCTGGATTCACTCCAGAATCCCTCGGTTCTTCTTCAGGTGCCCCGACAGGATCCGCCACCACCTCATCGGTTGGAACCTCAGGCATCGTCAAGTCTTCCTCTGCTAAAAAAAAAGAAGAAAAGTAAAAAAAAAAACGTGTAAAAAAAAGAAGCAAACACGTGAAAAAAAAAAGAAAAGAAGAAAAGAAAGAAACAAAAAAAAAGAAAGAACTTTTTATTTTTCCTACGATGGAGTTTTCTTGAAAAAGGGAACTTACTTGAAGCCATTGATGGAGAAGAAGAAGAAAAGTCTTGAAGATCTTGAAGAAGAAGAACTCGTGGTCTTGAAGCCCTCTTGAGATTATTGCAAAAGAAAGTAATAAGAGCAAGAGATCCAACCTCCTCCTTGCTTTTATAGAAGAGAGCAAACCAAAGAAGGAAAGAAGAAAGAGATAAGTGTTACTAATTAGTAACCTTACCAAAAGAAAGAGATTAGAAAGATTCTTTCCCAAAAGAAAGGTATCTTGAGGGATTCTCTCCCAAAGAGAAATCAATGAGAGATTTTCTCCCAAAAAGAAATCGATGAAGGATTCTTTCCCAAAAGAAAGATATCTTGAGATATCCTATCCCAAAATAAAGGGAATATGAGAAATTCTCTCCAAGTAAAGATATTCTTAGATATTCTCTATCCAAATGATATATTTTTGGATATTCTTTACAAAAATGACACCATATGAGATCTAACCCATTTCAAAAGCTTAAGGTCCCATGGGTTAGCCCATATGAGCCAGGTTTGACCACCTAGGCACTTAAAAAAAAAAAAAAATTTTTTTTGGGCTTTTAGTCAAAGAGAAATCCCTCTTACCAAGAGCATACAAAAATGGTTCCATGCCTCTTTTGAGTTGATTGGACCATACAAAAGAGAATTCCAAGCCCCATGAGCTTCCAAAAATCAAACCATCCAGCCTCATATACCAAATTGAGCCAAAATCTTGAAATTGACATTCCACAAAAATCAAACCAAATCCTGGTCCCCTAACTTGCCACATACAGCTTGTTAGGTCACAAGACCAAAATAAAAAACCAAAACCTGATCCCCTAACTTGCCACATACAGCCTGTTAGGTCACAAGATCAAAACCAAAATTGATCCCCCAACATTCCACATACAGCTTGTTGGGTCACACGATCAAAACCAAACCCGACCTCCTAACCTGCCACATATAGCCTATTAGGTCACAAGGACAAAACCCAAATCCACATCCCTGATGTCATCTTCAAAACTTTGCCTCGAGATGGTACGTGATCCCTTTCACTACCATAAAATCTCCCTGGAAGCTCAAAAGGCTACAAATACCAAAAAGAAAAACTGCTCAAAGACTCTTGGTCAAGTCACAGGCTCTCCTTCAAAAATCTCTTCGAGGCACATCGACTACAAAAGTTAACCAACTCGTCGCTGTACCTCGAGGGGGCATTTGTTGACACCAAAAATGTCATTTTGCCTCTTCAAGATCCAAAGAGCTACATGAAGTTGCAACCTGCCATAAATAGGCAATGCTACTTCCAAAAATCAAATCTTGTCAGAATCAAACAAAAACTGTAAGATCCTTCAAGACAGCTAAAAGAGGAGTACACAAGAAGTTTCAGGCCATTTCAAAATCATTTGGCCTAACTTCGCTTCTCCGACAGCCGAAAAGGAGCTCTCGGCGGCGAAAGCATCGGAGACACCAAATCTTCGATCAGAGCTGATGGATGGTCTCAAAATACATCCAAAAGGCTCCACGTCAAGTTCCGAGTCAAACCGACAACGTTTGACCCTACATCAACTCTCGAACAGCTAAATCAGGCCTCTCGGCGGCGAAGCTCTCCGAGACCATGGTTCCCAAGACAGAGCCTATGGATCATCTTAAAATGACTCCAATAGGTTCCCTGTCAAATTTCAAGTCAATCGGACATCGGTTGACCGCACATCAAACCGCGACATCTTCATCGCGACAAAAGCAAGTCTACTGGTGATAGGACCCCAAAAGGCTTCAAAACTCAAACAAAAGCCTATGGTTGGTCTTATTTATTGCTCAGGAGGCTTCACACAAAATTTCAGGTCATTCCGACATCGTTTGACCCAGTTTCAGCTTCTGACGGAAAATCGGCAGCTCTGCGCGACAAAGTCTTTGGCTTTCTCTGGAAATTAGAAACTTTGCAAAATAAAATGCAAGGATTCTCATCAGGTTTCCTACAGGGAAATCAGGCCAATAAATGGTCAAAATGTCAAGGAAAAGTACAGGAGAAAAAAGAATAAAAAAACAGCAAAAACGGACACAAAACGGGACAAAAAGGGGGGAAAACCCCCCCAGGGTCGCAGACCCCTGCGACCCTAGAGCCTGGGGTCGCCGGGAAACCCCCAGAAACCCCGTTTTTTCGCCGTTTTTCGTGATTCGAAGCGCCCAGCCTCTGGTACTTTCCAAAATTCATACTTTTGAGACACCAAATCCTCTGACATCCGTCCAAAACACGGGTCAATCATCAAGAGTATTGAAAATAATATTGATCGCCACCCGGTTAACAAAAAAAGTGTGCTTTCTACCCGACCGATCGAGAAATCGACAGGACAGATGGCACCGACCCGCTGTTGGCAACAAACACCTGAAATTACATGGTCATCTGATGTCGATCTACATGAAGATCCATCTGTGATCATCACCAGAAGAATCCCAAAAGACGCGGCACGGCCCGCGACTCTTCAGATGCTCGGCGACCACTTAATGCGATTAATTGACTAGCTTTATTACAGTCATTAATCCATTTCCTTGGACGGACCAATCAGAAGCAAGCATCCGGGAGTTACAAGTCAAGAGATTCATGGCATTTAACCCATGAAACTCCTCCCATCATGGCGATTAAAGGCGATTAAATGCCCTCAATCTCCTCCGGCCAATCAGAAGCCAAGAAAAAGGAGTTACAAAATAAAGAATTCAATTTTGTAACTCCTCCCATTATGCGGCTTAATGACAATAAAAGCCCATAAACCCTCCTAAATGGCTACCTAAAAGCCTATAAATAGGAGAGCTCTCCAAGAAGAAAGGACAGCAAGTAGATAGCAAGCAGACACACAGACAATAGACTGCAGAAAATCAAGAAACTCAGACAGAAAGAGGCATCAGAAATCTAAGAGAGAAAACTCTGCGGAAGTTCTACACCGGCCACCGCTACAGGGTGACAAAAGTCCCTTGGGGGGTACCCCCCCAAGGTCCTTGCCTTCTCCTCCTGCCTCCAATGGCTTAGATGTGGCTTTTCAGCCCGTCTACTCGGCTTTTTATTGGACATAGGACCTCCTTTTGGTCCTTGTCCTCTAAAAACCTGAGGTTATAGCCAAGCCAAGCGAATCAATAGCATCCTCTGTTCTCATCTGCATGGATGATGGCGAAGCCCACATATGGCTTGCGACCGTCAATCTAAACGGGTCCCCCACAATCTCCTGAGAAGTTAGATCCTCCTTTTCTTGCTTTTCATTGTAGTTTGTATTTTTTCAAAAGAGACAAAAATCACAACTCTTGTCTTTCATTATTGATAAGGATTGTAAATCGGCTATAAACGCCAAAATCAGCTATAAAAGCCAAAAATCGACTATAAACGCCAAAATCGGCTATAAATGCCAAAAAAATCGCCTTTCATGGCAAACCAAGAAAAATATCTCTTTTTCTTAAATATAGGTGCAATGGAAAACTTGAAAGAAGTTGATTTCCTTTTTTACTTGCGAAGGTTGATCTCCGGATCACCACTTGCAATTCCAAGTAAAAATAGAAAATCTGGCACACCCACACAAAAAAAGAAATGTTGATGCACGCCCCTGCCCCCTGGTTACGAAAAGGGTCAGACCCGACGGACTCCCACGTCCGCCGACCCTCGGTAGGAACCGAGCAGGAGCGCGGTCCATCATTTATCTAAGTTTTTATCAAGTTTATCTGAGTTTTAACAAATTTATCTGAATTTTTTCATTTTTTGTCAAAATTATTTGAGTTTTGCGCAAATTTATCTGAGTTTTGCGTAAATTTATCTGAGTTTGGCTAATTTATCTGAAATTCTGGAATAAATTTATCTGAGTTCTGGACAAATCTAACTGAGTTTTGGCAAATTTATTTGAGTTTATGGCAAATTTTTCTTTAATTTAGAAAATTAATTTATCTTAGTTTTGGCAAATGTATTTGCGTTTTTTAAATTTATTTGTATTTTTTAATTTTATTTACGTCTTTTGAAATTTATTTGCTTCTTTTGAAATTTATTTACATTTTTTGAAATTTATTTGGTTCTTTTGAAATTTATTTTCATCTTTTGAAATTTATTTATATTTTTTGAAATTTATTTACGTCTTTTTAAATTGATTTTCAACTTCTGAAATTTAATTATATTTTTTGAAATTTATTCGTGTCTTTTTAAATTTCTTTGCGTTATTTATGAAATTTATTTGATATTTTTTTGAAATTATTTCATTTTATGAAATTTATTTTCTTTATTTCGATTTTATTTGTATTTTTCTAATTTATTTGTGTTTTTTAATTTTATTTATGTATTTTGAAATTTATTTTTGAAATTTAAAATTTATTTGGATCTTTTTAAATTTATTTGGCCAATTAAATGGTAGTTGACCATTATTAATGGCATATCCCACTAATAGTGGGATATGATTTTGAATCTTGGGATATGATTGTGAAGAAAGGGTAAATTAGACATTTTAGGTGTTCAAATTTGAAAAAAGGACCTATCACACTATGAAAAAAGATTGTGGACCTAAGGCAAGAAAGTGACATGTTCAGGGACCCGTCGCCGAATGCCCCTATAAATAAAGAGGCAGCTTTAACAGAAGAATGTTCAATTGCCGTCGATAGCGGAGAGACGATTTTAGAGCCTCCCGTTCAATCTAGTGAGCTTCAAGGTAACAGAATCCTTTCAAGATTCTTTATCTTCACCCCGAATCTTCTTTAGCAGTCCTTTTGCTTTATTCATTGTATCTTTTTTTTCCACTACCAGCGATTTATCAATTTTTGTTTAATTTTGCAGATCAGTTGCCTCTGGAGTCTACATCACAACTTGAGGCTGATGGTGGCCCAAGTAACTCAATTGCTTCCGAATTATTGGCGGTCTTTGAGCCTTCCACCACAATGTATGGAGCGGGGGCCGCAACTGATGACTTAACGTGAGCTCTTGATATCGAGGCTCGAGTTATTTGTACCAAGGCTTCCAATTTCTTGGATAAGAGATGGATACATCTATTACACCATGTAATCTTCTTCCTCTTTCGTCCCTTTTGTTCATTCTTTCCTTGGTCATTCTGATGTCAAAGTTTGTTGTTTAGTGTCTTTCATTTTTTTTATACAGTTGGTGAAGGTACTTCTTCTGCGACCCCAATAACAATAGAAAGAAATGCCCATGATGCTGATTCCTCTGTTGTTCCTCAAACACTATACGATGCATCTTTCGAGCTTGTCCCATCGCGGCCTTGTTAAAGGAACATTAAGATACTGTGAAGATAATGTTGCACGGGATAACCCATACCCTCACCAGCGGCAATTTGAACCAGTTGTCTAACTGTAGACGCGCCGCGAACAACATCTTTGGCCTGAACTGGGCACCGCTGGATATAAGGCCCCTGAAAGCCATCTTTGATGAGCTTTTTATTTATCTGGAAAGTTTGAAAGATCTTCGTGGTTTGAACCCCACCGCCTTGTTCCAACAAGAGGTGGGACTAAGATTGACTAGTCTCCGGGGACAGCTCGCGGTCAGGCGTCAAGAGCTAGATGTTCCTATGAATGCTCAAAATGAGACTCTTACTATCCTATCGATGCTGCGAGGGAGCATTGATAGATTTCATTCAACAGTTGCTGATTTGGAGCGGCAGTATGAATTTCCGCAGCAGAAGTTCGAGGAACAGTCTTTGAGGATGCAAGCTTGTCAGTATAGCCTCTTGATCACCGAAAATGGGTTGAGAGAATTCGAGGCTAAGCTAGACGGGTATCTGAGGGTGGATTGACAACAACAGGAAGAGGCGCTTCAAGTGCAAAGATACATCGCGGCCAATAAGCAAATGTTGAAGAGACACAAAAGATTTTAACACTAAGTACCAAGCTTTTCATGCTACTTAGGTTGTTTCCTTCTCTCTTCTTCCTTTTTGTTCACCAATGAAATGGATTGTAAAAGATTATCAATGATGATATATTTTGTATGTTCACCTCAACAGTTTCCCCTTTTTCTTTTCTTTTTTTGCATGATATGGGAAACATGGTTTTCATTTTCAGATGTAGCAATTCACTAGTCTTTGCTTAAAAGAGTAGTAAAATAAAAGGAGGCCATAAGAATAGACATTAGTCGGGGTCATTAAAAGACATTAGCCAAGGTCCTGACTTGATTCCTTCCTTGATGGATTTGATTCTAGAATTGACCAGGTAGCACGAACATTAGCCGAGGCCTTGTAGGGGCACTAGCCGGGGTTTGGCCTTAGTTATTTAGAATCAAGGAATTTGGTACGTATGGAAGTCAAATGGGGTCTTTTCTCTTTTTTGTTTCAAAGACTTTGGCCAGATGACAAGAGTGGAGTCAATTAGGTTCCACAGAAAGGGACATTAACTAGATGACTTGCGTTTCAATCAAGAGGACCGAGAGGTATACCATGATAAAAAATAATGAGAATGAATCTGAAATTGAATTAGGAATAGTAATGTTTAAGAAAATTTCCATTGATGGGCATCATACATCATTCACCTTCAACGGTAAGGATAGCGTATGCACCATTTGGTAAACTTTATCGATGACGTAAGGTCATTTGCACTTGGGTTCAAACTTTCCCTTGAACTTGTGGGTAAGGATCATAGGACTTCGAACTCCAAGGACTAGGTCTCCCTTTTTGAAAGCCATTTCCCGCACTTTCTTATTTAAAGGTCCCACCATACAAGCTTGATAGATTTCGATACTTTGTCTGGCTGCAAGTCTTTTATCATTAACATACTCACATATTTAACAAAGTCTTAACGACTTAAAACAATGTAATCTAATTTTATTGGTTGAAACTTATCTAATCAACTTGATATTTCCTATAGTTAATCAAATAAGTATGATATATTATGTAGTACATGTAAGTATGTAACACAGTTTTAAAGACAGTGAGAAACAATGAAGGGGAGCCAAAACCAATTAAGGACTTGATTGTAAAGTCTAAAAGGAAGAAAGTGAATTAACTATGAAAGTCCAAAATTTATGGGCCACAACTAGAATGGATTACTAGTTCTAAAATTAATCAGGCAATGCACAGCGGAAATAAATCAATCAGACAATAGAACTAGCTATCTACCAATCACACACCACAAGAAGGCAGACACAAAATATAGCGTAGAAACCCTATCCAGGGAGAAAAACCACGAACTAGAAATCAAGAGTTCACGAACAGTTACAAGATATACTCACTAGCTCCTGTACCTCAGTCTGTACCTCGACCTCAGGACTATAGTTATTCTTGCAAAGAATCTACTGACACGAAATCCACATGCTCCGTTCTCCTTACTTGATCTCCTCACACCTTGCAAGCACAAGATGAACAATCTTCTCCTTCGAAAAGCAGAAGTAGCAGCAACCTTCTAGAGCAGCCTTCAGAACGATCTCTCAATGGCTCTAGAGAATAAACTCTCTCTTATGATCTCTCTGACTTAGATTAATGAGAGTGGTGGTTGTCCATAGGGTTGAGAGTTACACCCTATATATAGCCACAATTTCGTGCCTAATACTTAGAACACAAGTAGGACTCAAACTGGGAAAACAGAGTCTCAAAAGGAAACAGTTTCGTGCAAAAAGGAGACTTTCCCAAAATTCTGCGCACTGTTCGCTCGAGCGAACTCTTCAACCGCTCGAGCGGATGAGGCTCTGTCTCGCGGTCGCTCGAGCGAAGGTGAGAGCGCTCGAGCGGACTCCTTGCTGGATGAGATACGGAAATTCAGAACTCTTTTCTTCCAGCTTTCTTCTTCTAAACCATTCATGCTTTTCTTCTTGGAGTCCTTCCCTCTTCTATCTTCGGAGTTCTTTTCTAAATAAAACATACAACACAAAGACTCCTAAAGTTTTTTCCAACATGAATTAGCCAATACAAAAATACCTAACAAACTAAAGATTCATTGCCTTTCAAGATATATGGAATGTATGTGTAACGAATGAATGGAATGGTTGATTGATGACTTAAAGCTAGTTGAGAATATGGGTAATTAAACAAAATTCTGAGAAAGTTTTCCGCAATATTGGATCTCCATGTGAATGAGTGGAAGAGTGTTTAGAAATTTTGGAGGTGGAAACTGGAAAGTGATGTTATTGATTTGGCCCTCAATTTTATATTAGACTGGTAAATTGATGTTTCATTTATTCTTCAATCAAGAATTAAAAAGATCAAATTGCCATTAAAATATGGAGAAAATCTAAAGCATTTAAGGGGCAATGTCGTCTCTCTGTTGCGATCCATATGTTATTTTAAAAATGCATGTGTGAATGGTGAAATGTCCAAATCAGTGGAGGGAAACCTAAAGTCCAAACATATTAAACAAAGGAAGCTGCTCCAACAGCCACGTAAAAACAGTACCTGAATGTATGATTAGAAAATCAAATTATAGAACTTGCCATTTACCTCACAATCTTTTGGGTAAAATCCACTAACACCCCCTCAGGTTCCTGACAATTGCAGAAACACCGCCTTTAGTTTCTGAAAGTACATAAATGACACCCTGACAGAACGCTGTTGGTAATAATTTCCTCCACTCCCTTCAAATTTTGTTGATGTGAGTAATGTTTTTTTTAAATGCAGAAATTGTCACTGAAATTTACACATAAAGCTAGCTTTTTATTGATATTAATATTATTTATATGAGGGCAAATAAGTAAACTAGTATTTTATAAAAGGAGCTACTATATGCACATCCAAACTTACTCCATGCACATCCACTCATGGGACCCCTATGAAAAAAACTCCAATACCCCCATCTTTCTTTCCTCTTTCTCCCTCTCCCTGCTCGGCCGCCCACCTCTGCCGACCTCCCTCCCTCTCCTTCTCCATCTCTCCCTCTCCTTCCTTCTCCCTGTCTCTCCCGTTCCCAGCGCCCACCTCCGCCCTCTCCCTCCCTCTCTCGTTCAGTCACTCAAGGCCGAACAAATGAGTATATTGTTTGGCCCTAGGTAGCTGAACAATATCATCTTGTTCGGCCCTTTGGTCACCAAGGGTCCGAACAATATATTCATTTGTTTGGCCCTGAGCGGCTGAATGAGAGAGGGACGGCGATCCGGGGGGGGGGGGAGGAGAGGGAGAGGGGAGAGGTGGGCGCCGGGAGAGGGAGAGACAGGGAGAGGGAGAAGGAGAGGGGGCAGAGTTGGGTGGGGAGGAGAGAGATAGGGAGAAGGAGAGGGAGAGAGGAGGGAGGCGGTCGACCAGGCCGGTTAGAGGTAGACGGCCGAGCAGGAAGAGGGAGAGAGGGAAGAAAGGGAGGGGTATTTTGGGATTTTTTCATAGGGGTCCCATGGTGGATGTGTAGGGAGCAAGTTTGGATGTGCATATATATAGCAGCTCCTTTTTTATAAATCTAACAGGGGAGAGGTCAGTGTAATTTCAGAAACTGGAGGGGTTGTTTCTGCAATTGTCAAAAACTAGAGGGGGCGTTAGTGTAATTAACCCTAAAAAGAACAGAAGAGTTCTCTAAATTGGCCCTGGCCCAGCAAACTGACAATTAGGAAGAACAGCAGCAAACTTAATTGACAGTTAGAAAGAATAGAAGATAATACTTCACTGAATTGGCCCAGCCACTGTATATGGTCCCTTAGTATTTTCTTTATAATAATTTACCTTACCACGCTGTGATTTCATTATTTATAGGCCTAGCTTATCCTTGTTTGTCACACAGATCGTCCATCTTCCAAATTACACACACAAGAGTCATGGAGAGAAGTTGCTTCATCATCTTTGCAGGCGCAGCAGTGTTGTTGTCAATGCACTGTATTATCGGTTGCTTAGCTTGGAGTAGTACTGTATTCAACATCACCACTGATCAAACTGTTCTTCTTGTCTTGAAAGCCCATATCACTTTCGGCCCTCAAGACGTCTGGGCAAACAACTGGACCACCGCCACCTCCATTTTGCAACTGGATTGGAGTCACTTGTGGCACTCGCCACCAAGGAGTCACAGCCTTGAATATTTCGAGCATGGGTCTTAGAGGCAGAATTCCTTCACACTTGGGTAATCTCTCGTTTCTTGTTTCGCTTGACATTAGCAGGAACAATTTCTATGGCGATGTGCCCGAAGAGTTAGCTCATTTGCATCGATTGAAATTCATTAGTTTTCGCTTCAACCACTTTAGCGGAGGGGTTCCTTCATGGTTGGGTATCTTACCTCAACTTCAAACCTTAAGCCTTGCAAACAACCTTTTTACTGGTGCTATCCCACCTTCCATTTCAAATATAACCAAGTTGGAGGGTTTGGATTTGCGTTACAATGTTTTACAAGGAAAGATTCCACAAGAGATTGGTGATCTTGGTAGCCTAAAGTATTTATACATGGGAAGCAACCAGCTTTCAGGCTTCATACCACCAACAATCTTCAACATTTCCTCGCTGCAAAGTATTGATTTCACATATAATAGCTTAACTGGTAATCTTCCAGTGGATATGTGCCATTATCTTCCAAGACTCCAATACCTTTATCTATCAAATAACGACTTCTTTGGCCAAATTCCATGAAGTTTATCTGAATGCTCACAACTTCAACTTTTGAGTTTGTCATATAACAATTTCAGTGGAGAAATACCAAGAGAGATTGGAAACTTAACTATACCCTAAAGGAGTTATATTTGGGGGATAATATCTTGAAAGGTATGATTTTGGCCTTGTGATCCAATTACTGTATCTCTCTGTGTTCTTTTTATGTGGCCTTACACAAGCACAAACTTTTGAAAATTACAACAAGTACCAAGTAGACAAGATTAAAAAAATAATAATAATAATAAAAACTTGTTAAATATTAGTTTTTATTTTGAAGAACCTGATTTGCTTGGTATAAATTTTTGGGATTATTAATTGCTTTATTTGAGTCTTATAATTATGTTTATGATTACTTGCTTTTGCGAGCTAGGATAGAATCATACTTTTAATTTTCATGATAATGCTTTATTCCTGCTTTTATCATTATTACTGTTAATTATCATTATTATTTTATATTTTTTGGTCTGATTGTTATCAATATTTTTGCTGTAACTTTTGATGTTTCCTCACTTAGCATAAAGATTGGATGAGCTACTCTTTCACTCATCTCTCTTCATTTTAATTGTTTCAGTTATTTTCCTCTCAGGATTCCGAAGTGAAGTAGTCCTACACAACCTTGAGCTTTGTCATTTCATTTGAAATTTTTTCAAATAGAAATTAGTAGTTGGTGGTTTAGGAAAGAATTACTCAAATTTTCAATATGAAGATTCAAAAATTTAAAGATAATTATATATATATCTTTGTGTGTTGTTGGAAGTAGGTGGGCCTTCTAGATGGGTTTCAAAAACTTTTGATCCACTTAACGCAGAGATCAAACACTCAAAAAGTCAAGAATCCAATCCTAAGATCTAAAATCCTAATATCATGCATTAAGAACAAAGATCTATCAAGAAGATAGATCAAGAAACAAACAAGCATAAAAGATCTACTAAAATAAACAGGTTGTAGATCTATACATTTAGAGCTTGGTAGCGCTCAAATCGAAAACTATAAAACTTGATTCTCTACGAAAACCCTTTTCACAGATTATATCTCCTTTTCCACGTGTTCTTCCATGCTATGATTTTTTTTGTAGAGAACTTCCCAAAGAGAATGGTGGGGTCTCTAAGAGGAAGAAACCCTAGGCACTCTAAAAGGAAACAAAAAGAAGAGGAGAGGAGAAAGGAGAGAGGGGAGCTTATAAGATTGTGTGTCGAGATCTCTAACCCACTCCTCTTATTTATAGTTTACCTCTTCTTAAACCAAAATTTAAAGTATCGCTTCTATTATTAGTATATGTCATACTCTTCATTCCTTTAAGAGTTCCAATTGGATTAGTAACATTCTCTTCTTAGGGCTGGCATTGGGACCACTAGGCATTGCTTAGAAACTAGCTCCAACTGGAGATCTGGACCCCACATCTTATGTGAACTCCAGACCCATAATTAATTACAAATAACTGCACTAAATAAATACAATTGCACTCCAGTCTTAGGAATATTTATAAGAAGACCCTAATTTTCTCAATTACTGTAAGTAGGCCCCTCCATCAATTATATCCATGTATCTATTAGAATCAATCTGTCCAACCAAATTAGATCCATATCTTATTATCCTTGTGACCCAATTAATCACGGTAATCATCAATATCATCGAATTAACTCTTAATTGATATGGTACGTACTTACGAATGATGAAATTCATTAATTGGCACAAGGGGATATTTCTCTTTTAGATGATAGATTTCATCTTGAGAATTATATGTTCTCATAAACCCACTACCACGTACCCAAGATACCAAAGTGTTGACCTACTTGGCCTTACTCATTGGTAACTCAAAGTAAATGTGTAGTAGAAACTTGAGTCAAGTAATCTCTCAGGATGAGAGCATATTGCATGGAAGTTATCAGAGCAGTCATTGATCAAAGACAGATTTGCATAAGGTGCTACTCATGGCCCTTTCAGTACATCATACTAGCACAAATAATCCAGAGTCTTACATTCTGATGATTGAGAAAAATCACACTATCTCATAGTAATTGCAGTGCTACAACCTTTTCAGATAAGATGCCCATTCTCATCATTGATTGTGAAGATACTTCAAGCATAAGAGTTGTGATATATGTAACATGTATATATGTAAATTTCATCCAAACACATGGATAACATTTAATATACTTGTGGGCTCCGATTCAACTCATAAACTATGATGTCATTTTGTATTGGTTATGTGTAATCATATAGTAAAATACATTCATCACATGAATAAAGCATGAAATAATAACTTAATTAAGGTAATAAAAGAATTTGTTCACATCATCTACTTGATTGAGGACATACAATCTAACATGTTTGTGTAATAAATATGCGCGCTCTGGCATTAAATTCTAGCATGCTTTGCGCTTCAAGACCAAAAACTTCATCTTAACTTTGTGCATGCCCATTTAGAATTCAACTTTTTTTAATTGTTATCATTACTCTAGACCTATACATTGTTGGAATTTGAGATGCCTTGAGAAGTCTTATGAAGCATTGAAGTGTTTAGTATCTCAAGTATCATTTTGTGTTGGAATTATTGTCAACACAATGTCACAAGTGTGGTGTTGATAGTGTGGTGTTGATAGAGCTTCAAAGAGAAAACAGAGCTAAAACAGTACAGGAAATCAGAATTCCTGAAGCAGTGTGGCCGGTCGACCGGGGACCCCACGCGGTCGACCGGGCAAGAGAAGTCTGCAGAAGACAGTCTCAGTTAGCTCCTAGTTATTTGTTGCCACAGTGTGTCGCCGGTCGACCGAGGACCCCACGCGGTCGACCGAGCACGGGAAACCAGAATTGCGCAGAAATAGAAGTTTTGCACGAAAATTCAGGAAACTTATGTATTTCGTTTGGGACTCTTTCTAAACGAATTCTAGCCTAATTTGAACACTCTTTAGGGTTACCATAACCTATATAAAGGCTTGCTAAGTTCGTTTTCATAAGGAGAGAAGAGAAGAGAGAACAAAAGAGAGGGTTTTGGAGAGAAGAGTGATTGGAGAAGAAGGTGCTGCTGTGTGCTGTTGTGCTGCAAGTTTCTACAGCAAGTTGGACGAAAATATGCTCATGAAGATGGTGATTCGTCCATAGATAAGTGTCTCTCTTTTTATGCTTTAAATTTCAATTTGTAAGGGATTGAGAGAGAGAGAGATTGTAGAGGGGAAGGGCTGTAGAAAAGTTCTCTACTTTAATTCTGTAGAACATCAAGTTGGTGCTTGGTGTTAGGGGTTTGGTGATCCTATCTGTTGGTGCAGATAAATTGTAAAGGGGGTAGGTGCTTCCTAGATAGTTGGTGCTATCTAAAACTTAAGGGTTGGTGCTCTTTGTCGTTGGTGCGACTAAATAGATTCAGACCTGTTCCGGATCGGTGTTCGAACAGTCTTTGAACCGTGGACGTAGCCTTTTGGTGAACCATGTTAAATCTGGTGTCCTTGTGTGATTTGATTTGCTTTTGTTGTTAAATTGGACCTATTTTTAAGGGATCACTGATTCACCCCCCCTCTCAGTGATCGCGATATCTAACAATTGGTATCAGAGCGCCAAGGCTCCCTTGATAAGCTTAACACGCTAAGGGTGATCTCTTGTCAAATCACATGGCATCAAATACAGGGAATATGAAAGCACCTTTGTTTGATGGTTCTAATTACTCCTTCTGGAAGATCAGAATGCAGGCTTTCATCAAATCACTTGGCTATGATGTCTGGGAGACTGTCAGAGTCGGTTACAATACTGCCATCGTACCCACTGATGCTGCAACGAAGAAGTTAGCAGACAACGACTCCAAGGCGCAGAATGCACTCTTTAGTGGCCTTGTGGACAGCGAGCTGGTCAAAGTAATTGCATGCAAAACAGCCAAGGAAATATGGGACAAGTTGAAAAGCATTCATGTAGGAGATGAGAAGATCAAAGAAGCGAAATTGCAAACTCATCGCTCTCAATTCGAGTCTCTTCGCATGGAGGAAAGCGAGAATGTTGACTTGTATATGCAACGAGTGAATGAAGTCACGAATGACATTCGTGGACTAGGGGAGGAGATTAAAGAACCAGTCATCGTCAAAAAGGTTCTAAGATCTCTTCTTCCCCGGTTTGATTCAAAAGTCTCAGCCATAGAAGAAGCCAAGGATCTGAATGAATTTACCATGGATGAGTTGCATGGTTCACTCACTGCCTATGAGATGCGCATAGGTAAGACGTCTTCATCTGATAGAGAAGCGGCCTTCAAAGTTCAGAAAAAGGGAAAAGAGACTGCTGGTCATGATGCTGATACTGATGATGATGAGCTTGAGGCTCAATTAGTTAGAAAGCTGAAGAAAGGAAGCAATGGAAAGTACAAAGGGAAGCTACCCTTTAAATGCTTCAATTGTGGTGGTGTTGGTCACTTTGCTGTGAAGTGTCCGCTGAAAGAAAACAATGATGATGACTCTTATGTTGATAAGAGTAAATGGAAGAAAAATTTCAGAAAGAGGGGCAAAGCAAAAAGCTTCATCAATCAATATAATGACAGCACGTCTGAAACTTCAGACGATGATGAATCAGCCGAGGCAACTGAAGCTCTCTTCATGGTTACTGTTGAAAAAGAAGAGGAGCAAGAGCCGGAAGAGGAAGAGGAGGCTGAGGTCAATCTTGAAGAAGAACTCATTGCCGCACTTGAGGAGCTTAGCATGGAACGAAAAACAAGTAAGAAAAATCTGAAACTTCTTCATGAATCTGAAAGTTCAGTTATTGCTTTGAAAACTCAAGTTGAAGAATATAAAAGAATGGTAGAAGTCCTAGAAATACAAATCAGTACCAAAACTGAGGAAGTGGTGAAACTTGAGAATGAAATCCTTGGAGCAAGGACTGAAAATATACAAATGAATCAAAAGCTCAAGGAATTCCGAGCAATCAATGGAACATTGAAGCTAAATGAAATACTGAAAGTTCAAAGGCCTCCTCACTTCAAATTTGGTCTAGGATTTGAGAATGGAGAATCCTCTAAGATTACACCTCCTGAAAGACAAAACCTGTGAAGCCCACCCAGCCTAGAAAAGAGTCCATTCATGTGAGAAAGGAAATGAAGTCTAACCAGCCACAAAGAAGATTCAAATTTTATGGTTACTGTTATCATTGCAATAGATATGGACATAAAAGGGCTGAATGCAAATTCTATGTTAAAAACAGCCCATTTGTGACTAGGAACCCTTTTTCAATCCTAAACAGCCATAAAATTGAGTGCTATAAGTGTCATAATTATGGACACTTGACTAGGGATTGTAGGTTGCCTATTGCTAACCAATTTCAGGTTGAAAAGAAACCCAAGTTAGTTAAGGCATGGAGGGCAGAGAAAAGGGAAGATAATTCCAAGGAATCTCTCATTGTGCAAATGGCATTCAATGCACAAAAGAAGGCAGCACCATGGGTCCTTGATAGTGGCTGTTCAAGCCATATGACAGGTGATAAGGAAAAATTCGTCAAATTACAGCACTATGAAGGCGGATCAGTGAAGTTTGGTAACAATGATGGTGCCAAAATCTGCGGAAAAGGTGTTGTTCAGCTAAAGGCAAACAAGATCAGATCAGAAGAGGTCTTATATGTGTCTGGACTGAGACACAACTTGCTTAGTGTGAGCCAGATCTGTGACAAAGGCCACGAAGTTGTCTTCACTAAAGATGGGTTTGCTATTAAGAAGTGTAGCAACGGCAAAACAGTGGCTACTGGATCTAGGACCGCTGGAAATCTCTATACATTGTCAGATGGAGCTGAAAAGACTTGCTTGATGAGTCGGACAGAGGAAAGTTGGTTGTGGCACAAACGCCTTGGGCATCTAAACTTTGATAACATGTCAAAGATTTGCAATTCAAAGGCTGTCAGAGGTATGTCTACAGTTGAAAAGCCTTCCAACCCCATTTGTGATTCTTGCCAAAAGGGAAAGCAAACGAGGGTAATGTTCAAGTCAAAGGAGCATCATTCAAAGAAACCTCTTGAGCTAGTGCACACTGATCTCTGTGGACCGATGCGAACTCAAAGCACCAATGGAGATAAGTATTTTATGTTATGCATTGATGATTATACTCGTATGACATGGGTATTGTTTCTTAAGCATAAACATCAAGCACTTGATCTTTTTAAAGTGTTTAAAGCACAGGTTGAAAATATGCTTGGAAAACGTATCAAGATTTTAAGGTCTGATCGAGGAGGTGAATCCACATCTGAAGAGTTCACTAACTATTGTGAGCACCATGGCATTCAAAGACAATATTCAGCCCTAGAACTCCACAGCAAAATGGAGTTGTGGAATGGAAAAATCACACCGTGCAAGAGATGGCTCGCACAATGCTAACTGAGAGCAAGCTAGCTGACAAATACTGGAAGGAGGCAATCCATATGGCTGTATACATTCAGAATCGATGCTTGATCAGGCCACATGAAGACAAAACTCCTTATGAGCTATGGTTTAGGAGAAAAGCAACAGTCAAGCACTTCAGAGTCTTCGGTAGCAAGTGTTACATCAAGTGTCTTGAACAAAATCCGGGCAAATTTGAAGAAAGAGCTGATGAAGGTATATTTCTGGGTTACTCCTCCTCTAGTAAGGCTTACAGATGTCTTAACAAAAGGACCAGAAAAATCATAGAAAGTGCCGATGTTAGAATTGATGAAAATCGTGAATCAAAGAATGTAACTCATAATGACAGTCCAGTTTATGACGACTCAAGTGAGATTGATGATGAAGTGGCTGAACCTAATGATTCTGAGAAATCAAAGGATGACTCAGAGGATGCTACACCTAGAAAGAAAAGCACTTGGGTAGAGCAACACCCTAAGGATCAAATCATTGGAGATCCTGAGGCCGGTGTTAAAACAAGACAAAGTGTAGTTAGCAATTACTCACTTGTGTCCACCATTGAACCCAAGACTGTGGCTGAAGCCAGTCTCGATGAAAGTTGGTTAAAAGCTATGCATGAGGAGTTGGAGCAAATTGAGAAGAACTCCACATGGGAACTAATTTCTAGACCTACCGATAAGAATGTTATTGGTACTAAATGGGTCTTTCGGAATAGGCTGAATGAAGATAGTCAGGTCATACGAAACAAAGCAAGGTTGGTTTGTAAAGGCTATGCTCAAGTTGAAGGCATAGATTTTGAAGAGACCTTTGCACCGGTGGCTCGTCTGGAAGCCATTCGTATGTTTCTTGCATTGGCTGCATACAAAACCTTCAAGGTATTTCAGATGGATGTAAAGTCAGCCTTCTTGAATGGATTACTTGAAGAAGAGGTCTACATTGAGCAACCTGATGGTTTTCTCATTAGCAAAAATTCAGACCTAGTGTGCAAGTTGAAAAAGGCTCTTTATGGGCTGAAACAAGCGCCAAGGGCGTGGTATGCAAGGCTGGACCTCTATCTCCGCAAGATCGGCTTTGGAAAAGGACTGGTTGATAGCAATCTTTAAGTCAAAACACAGTTGAGCAAACAGCTGGTTGTCATTGTTTATGTCGATGACATAATCTTTGGCGGCAATGATGAGGAAATGTGCAGGAATTTTGCTGAAGAGATGAAGAAAGAATTTGAGATGTCAATGCTTGGAGAACTAAAGTTCTTCCTTGGTTTACAAGTTCAGCAGCCGAAACATGGTATCTTCATATCACAGATGAAATACATCAAGGAAATGCTGAAGCGTTTTAACATGGAAGACAGCAAGCCAGTGAGCACACCAATGACAACGAACACAAAGCTAAGCAAAGATGATAAGGGTTCGACCGTTGATCACACCACTTATCGTTCTATGATAGGAAGCTTGCTTTATTTGACTGCTACAAGACCGGATCTTCTGCAAGCAGTATGTATGGTGGCTCGATTTCAAGCATCACCAACTGAGACACACCTTACAGCAGTAAAAAGGATATTTCGATATCTGAAAGGTACCATGGAGCTTGGCATTTGGTATCCTAAAGGCAAATCCTTCACTCTTGTTGCATACTCTGACGCCGATTGGGCTGGATGTATAGATGATCGCAAGAGTACAAGCGGTGGTGCATTCTATCTCGGTGAAAGGTTGGTGGCATGGCACAGTAAGAAACAAGATTCAGTATCCCTTTCTACGGCGGAAGTGGAATATATTGCAGCGGTAACTTGTTGTACGCAAGTGTTATGGATGCGGCAAATGCTCTCTGATCTAGGAGTTCCAACAACGGATCCTACGCCGATCCTCTATGACAACACAAGTGCAATTCATATCTCTAAGAATCCTGTTCAGCATTCTAGAATGAAGCATGTTGCAATCCGCTATCACTTTCTCAAGGAAAAGGTTGCAGACGGTGAGGTAAAGTTGGAATATGTTCCAACTACTGGCCAAGTGGGTGATGTGACAGATGTCAAACTTTTGCAGAAGCGATTGTGCTTTGTTGTAGTAAGGCAGTAAATCTGGCTTCCTGACTTCAAATTTCTGATTCATCTGGTTGACGATCAGTTGAGAGTCTCCAAAGACTTCCAGCATGGTGATACCGGATTCGATGGCGAGTTCCAATCCTAGGATCGGAGCTTGATATTCAGCTGCGTTATTTGTGCATGGTTCCAGTAGTGAAAAAGCGTATGGAATCATATATTTGTCGGGGCTAACAAAAAGGATGCCAACTCCCGAGATCAACTGTCTTTTTTCGTTTGTCCTGGTTGCACCGTCAAAGTACATGTCCCAGGAGGCACTTTGCGAGAAAGTCTCCACATTGTAGACTGGTTCGTCTGGGAGATCATCTCTGAGTGGAGAATCTTTAGGCAATGGATGCTCTGCGAGGAAGTCCGCTAGAGCTTGCCCTTTGATTGCCTTTTGTGGTACATACCTAATATCAAATTGTGACAGAAGGATGGACCATTTTGCCAGTCGAGCGTTGAGAGAACCTGCCTTTGTGACAAGGACCTTCAAGAGGTTGACTCTCGAGACCAGGTATACTGTGTTGGAAAGCAAGTAGTGACGCAGCTTTTGTACAGCGAACATCACTGCAAGACATTCTTTTTCGACTGGAGAGTAGCGATGCTCTGCACCTACTAGCATGCGGCTGAGGTAATATAGAGCAGCTTCTTTTCTTTGATCATTTTCTTGCGCAAGCAGAGCTCCCAAAGAGTGATCAAGGGCTCTTGTGTACAAGATGAATGGTTTTCCAGTGGTAGGAGCAGCTAACACTGGAGGCTTTGTCAGGTATGACTTGATGTCTTGGAAAGCAGCTTCACAGTCAGCATCCCAGACAAAGTTTACACCTTTTTTCATCAATCGGGAGAATGGACGGCATTTCCCCGAAAGATTGGAGATGAACCGTCTGATGTAGGCCAATCTCCCTTGAAGCCCTTTGAGTTCTCTGAAGGTTCTTGGAGAGGGCATTTCTAGAATGGCTTTGACTTTTATGGGGTCAAGCTCTATTCCAGCTTTCCGAACTAGGAATCCGAGGAACTTACTCGACGAGACGCTGAAGAAGCATTTCAAAGGATTCATTCGCAGTTTGTGCTTGCGAAGCCGGAGGAAGACTTCTCGAAGGTCTTCGAGATGATCTTCTTTTCTTTTGCTTTTGACGGCGAGGTCATCAACGTAACATTCAACCGTCTTGTGCTGCATATCTTGGAATATTTTCATCATAGCCCTCTGATATGTGGCACCAGCATTTTTCAGACCAAATGGCATGACAGTGTAGCAATACACGCCAAATGGGGTCCGAAAAGATGTATGTTTTTCATCTTCAGGATGCATCTTTATCTGATTGTAGCCAGAGAAACCATCCATGAATGTCATTCGCTCGAATCCACAGGTATTATCAATCATTACCTCTGGTATGGGGAGCAGAAATTCATCTTTAGGGCATGCGCCATTCAGGTCTCTATAGTCAATACAGACCCTGATCTGCCCGTTCTTCTTTGTCACGGGGACAATGTTGGCCAACCATTCAGGATGTTGTTCCTCACGGATGAAGCCGACGCTTTTGAGTTTTTGAACTTCTTGTTCAATTTTATCCATCACATCTGGACGAAATCTTCTTTGGCCTTGCTTGACAGGCTTGATGTCTTCTTGAAGATTGAGTTTGTGAATTGCTATTTTGGGGTAAGCCTGGCATTTCAGCGTAAGACCATGCAAAGCAATCAACGAACTTACGAAGAAAGGCGATATACTCGGGTAACTCATCATCCTTTATATTCTTGCTTATGAATACAGGATGTGGGTTATCTGGTGTTCCCAAGTCTATCTTTTGAACATGATCTTCTGTTGGAAGGTTCGAAGGTGGTTCCTCCATAATATTTTCGGAGGCTTCCAGCTCAACGAAACCTTCTGGGGTTTCAAAGGCATTTCCAGACCAAGGTTTTGTTCCTTTCCACGGGTCTTCTTGATCGGTAATTTCCCCAAGGCTTGCTATGAGATGATCCCAATCGCCTGTTGAAACCGGGTCGAAGTAGGCTACTTCTTTTGGAGATGAGGGTTCTTCTGGGTCAGAAGACCACACGTCTGTGCCATCGGACAACTCCTCTTCATTCTCAGAGAAATCGTGCCAATTGGATGAGCTTCCTGGATCTTTGTCAGGTGACTCATCAAAGAGATATCCAGGGAGATCGATGTCTTCATGGACTTGAGATGTTGAGGCTTGGTCAGTATATTGACTTTTAAGCCTTTGTGTCAACTGTCTCAGGGGAGTGTCGGGATCATACCCTAACCCCTGTGAAGACTTTTCTACATAGTCGTAGAGTATCCAATCTTCCAGCTGGCTTTTGGTCAAGACGGGCCCCAATGCGTGAGAATACCGCGTCCTTCTCCCAAACCGACTGGGTTTTGAGCATCATAGCCCATTTTCTTCATAATAGCTTGTGCCACAGAACTGTATAAGGATAGTTGAGGCATACCTTTATTTTGGAAAGGTTCAAGCATGGAGTTTGATGAAGAAGCATCCGATCTATGGAAGAAGATGGGCTTTTCCTTTGCTGAAGTTGCTGGAACAACAAAGGAAGCTGACGTAGGATCTTCTATGTCAGAAGTTGTCTCCATTGGAGTGAGAGCAGGCTGAACTTGCTGAGTGTCAGCTTGGCTTGACGATGCGTCGTCTTCTAGCTCTGAATCCGAGTCCGTGTCTTGCATGATAGACACGAAAGAGAGAACAAATTTGCCCCCAGGCTTTTGCTTTGCCTTTTTCACTTTAGTTGTGATGACCAAAGGCTTTGAAGGTTTGAGGGAGATGGTGAAGGGAGTTTGAATGCTCTCTTCAGATTTACCGGATGATTTGTTTTCTTTCGGCGATTGTTGAGGAGCCTTGCCTTTATCTTTCTGGAGATTTTCGGCAAAGGGTGCTGTGTGCTTCTCCTCTTCTTCTTTTTCACCTTCATACATCTGTGAGTCTGCGAAGTGGACTTCTTTACCTTTGAAGGGTTTTCTGTCCGCAAAGACTCGATGTATCATGCCGTCGTCGCCAACAAACTTGATGCATTGATGTAGAGTTGAAGGGACAACACCATTCTCGTGGATCCAAGGGCGTCCGAGAAGGATGTTGTAGCATGAAGGGGTTTTTATTGCATACACAGTAACCTCAGAGATAAGATCACCGATCTGCAAATTGAACCTGACTTTGCCAATAGGCCTTTGAGTACTCCCAACGTATCCAAAGATAGATACAGATGTGTGGCTCAACTTGCTGGGTGGGATGCCCAACTCTTCAAGAGCCGATGTGGAGATGAGGTTGAGTGCAGAACCTGGGTCGATCTGAACTCTGTGCATAGGCATTTCCTTGATATACCCTGTGAAGTACAGGGGTCGGTTATGCCTGGTTTCTCCAAGTAGGAGGTCGTCCTTTGTGAAGGCGATGGTTGCATTGGCAGCTTTTTTAACCGAGAGGCATTCAATGCATGATCCCTCAGTTTTCTTCTTTTCTCCCTTTGAGGAGGCTTCTGAGTTTTTGACCCGGTAATCCATTTCAATTTGGAGGACTTGCGCGGCATATTTGTCGACATCCTCATTCATCTTTTGTAATTCAGAGATGAGATTATCACGAGTGTGCGGAGACATTCGCAACAAATCTAGGATGTGCAGACGTGCAGGTATGTGCTTGAAGTGTTCAATCAAGTCATACTTGAAAGCCTCCTTAGGGCCTGCATGTTCATCATTGTTGCCACTAGGGGCGCTTACAACATCTTTTCCCGAAGGATTTACATATGTAAAGGAAGATTGGTTGTAATTTTTGTGGTAGTCCCGGCCAGGGCAGGTGCCTCTACCAACTTCGAGAGCTTCTTGAGAAGGGTCTTCGTTTGGAATATTGTCTTCAGGATCAAGAGGCTGTCGTTTTTCATTTGCTGAGGATGAATCAGCAGTAGAGTTGCCATCCTCAGTGATTGTGTTACACGGAGCATTTTCCGGGAACAAGTCCTGAACAGCATCCAGCAACCTTTCTTCTTCGTTGACTAATTCATCATCCCAAGCATCAATGGCTGGGAATTCTTCAGTCAGGAAGGGTGTAAACTTTGAAGTCACAGTCTCAGGAGAAGAAACCTGAGGGGGTGTCATCTCGGTGAAAGTCACGTGAGACGAGGTGGCTTCAGAAGATACATTGCTAGGCATCGCCGGAGTGTAAGTGCTCTCATCAGACGATGCTTCGGGAGAGCTATAATCCCGAATATCACATTACAGGAAGCTCTGACGGGAGACGTCGCCTGATCGGAGTCAGACTCATCCTCGGATGTAAGAGAATTGTCTATCCAGCAATTTTCTCCATTTTCAGGAGTTAAGGGAGAATGTACCTGGTGGTCTTCAGGGACTTCAGGCTCTGGATTGCGAGGAGGCTCGTTAACGCGTTCTTGCTCTTGTTCTAGAGCGAGATGCTGCAAGATCCTTGCATATTCTTCAAGATCAGGCATGGGAGCCAAATCTTCTTCTTCATCAACTCTTTGTGGCTCAACATAGTTGATTTCCACTGGAGTAATGAGAGGTGCTGGGTCAGCAGCATTTTCTTGTACAGCTTCTTGGTCTTCTTCATCATCAGACCAGGATCCTTGTGGCTGTAGAGGATTATACCAGATTACTGGCATAAGATGAGACTCAGGAACCCATTCTTCATCGGAGAGATATTCTCCTGTTTCAAGGGACTCCTCCCACTCATCTGTGTAGTTGGATTCGAATCCATCATCGGTGTCGCTGGACTCGTATCCATCAATGGAGAATCCAACTATTGAATTGCAAGAGTATGATGCCTCCTGCATGGCTTCTTTGAATTGAGGTGGCATGAAATCACTGAGAGTGAATTTCCTCACCCCCTTTGAAGTCTCTGGAAGGGATGTTTTTGTTGCCTCCAGTGAAGCGGTAGAGGAAGCCTCTGCCTTTTCTTTGACCTCTTGTTTTGGCTGGGTCTTCTCTTGCCGTTTGAGCTTGAGGAGATGCTTCCTAGCCTGCCTTCGCTGTTGAGCTGTAGGCTTTGTTTTCATGACCTCCCAATTCTCATCTTCCAGGAGATCGGGATGTACCCATATGGGTTGTCCGTCTGGTGTCGGGTAAGGAACCAGTTCTTCGGACGCTTGGATTGAGTTTATCACCTTGAAGGAAGTAGTGATCTTCTTCTTCGGTGATTTTGATGTTTGTCCACATGTCACCATGTTGACGGAGGCAGGCCCATAGTTTTTGTCAAAGGTGATGACTCCGTTTTTCCACATCTCATTTATTTTCTCTCTCACAACGAAGCATTGATTGAGAGGATGCGAGATCATCTGGTGGTATGGACAGTACCGAGGATCGTTGGTTTTGCCAACATCACCCGGTCTTTTTGGTTCAGGCAAGGTGAGCTTGCCGTTTGCCACAAGAGCTCCGAAGATTTCATCAACATCTTCATCAAACGGATATTTCTTCTCTACTCGTCCTTTAAAGGCATCTGAGAGTTCAGGTCTCTTACCCGCAGCTTTGTTTTCAGCTTTCTTTGGTGGCTGAGGAGCTGACTTGGTCTGCACATTGAGGACCTCTTTTTTCTTTGGTTTAGAGGTTGCAATGGCGGTTGGCTCTTTTCTTGATGATTTCTGACTGTTAAGGTCTTTAATCACCGTTTCAGCTTCCATGGAAGCTTCTAGGAGTTCTCCCATATTTTTTGATTTGTTGCCGATAATCATGGAGCGGATTCTGGCTCTCATGTTGTTTCGGCAAATGTCGACTAGCGACGCTTGTGGCAATACATCAGAGCATTTGTATGCCATTGCTTTACACTTGTGAATGAAGTCGTATGTTGACTCATTCTCCCCCTGTTTTAGGCTGCACAGCTGAGCCATAGTAGCGGGATGATCTTCACCTTTGAAGTGAGTCAGGAAGCGTGTCTCTAGCATGGCCCAGTTTTGGATCGAGTCCTCCGGCAGAGTGGAGTACCAATCGAAGGCCGTACCTTTTAGGGTACTTGCAAAGAGGCGGATCTTGAGTGCATCTTGATCCACGATAGCTCCCGTCAGGATCTTGAAGTGGATGACGTGCTGTCTGGCTGATCCTTTCCCCGTATATGTTTGGAGAGTAGGATGCTTGAATTTGGTGGGGAACGGGACCGAGTCCATCCATAAGGGATATGGTGGCTTGATCCCATGCTCCTTGAGTATATCCTCTTCTTTTGCTTTGGCGAGGATACTGTCTACGTCCTTTTTGGTAAGGGCACGTGACTCATTTTCTTCTCCATTTACCTCATCGTCTTGATGATTCGGAGGAGGTTCATTGTTCGCCTGATTTTGGAAGGCGAGGAGAAGGTTTTCCATCAGAGTTTCAATCCTCTGCTGGCCTTGTTCCAACTGCTGGATGCGGGTGATCGCATCTTTTGGAGGTGGATTGCGAGGTGGTGGCTCAGAATTTGTAGCCAAGACGTTCATCCTTCGTGATTCGAACGAAGAAACCGTCCTGGTGACTGAGCTGGGGCTCATTCTTTTTGAAGAAGAGCTTGAGGAAGGATCACTCTGCTGTCCTTTGCTTGAAGGAGCAGGGGATTCTTCTGAATGTCTTCTTGTCCTGGAGACGCTGCGGGTCATCGGACGTCGGACATGGATTTTTGTTGCTGATTTTTGGCGCCTTCTGGTTTTTCCAACCATATGGACGGCAGCAACTTGGTTGGGTCTTTCTTTTTCGACCCATTTGGGAGAGACTTGAAGTGTAGGAGGCTGGGTCCTTTGCTTCTCTAGCCTCTTTTGCCGGTATGACGCGCGGCGGCGTATACGACGAGCAATTTGAGCTTTGGTCAGCTCTGGCTGGGCTTTGACGATGAAGGATGTGCTCCCCTGGGCGCAGCAGCCGAGCCTGTTTTCTTTGTAGCTGGGCAAGGACAGGATGCGAACCCTGTCCTTCGCTTGTTGCAGCGAAGCTTTGAATTTTTGGAGTTCGGCCCCTGTAGAGATGAAGGGTCGAACTGCAGGTTTGTAGGCCTTAGCAGGTGCTTGTAGAGGCCTTGTGATGCATGATTTGATTTTGGGCTTGTAGGAACAAGCCGGCTCATGCTGGGTTGACTTGAGAGTCAGGTTGGAGATGGGTCTCTCCTCTTTCATGTAAGCAAGAGGGTAGAACTGGTTCTCCTTGAGTGGGGCCAGGAATGCTGGCTTAGTGGATGTTTGGGACCTTCTTTGTTTTGGTGAAGGTCTTGGGGACCAAGTCTTGGGATAGACCTGGTCGTTTGCTGGTCGAGGCTTCGTGGGGCTGCCACGGGCTTCGGGCCTTCTGGTGCTCGCCTTTGGTGCCATGGTAGTGACACGTTGAGAGGCGAGTTTCTGCTTCTTGGAGGGAGCAGTTTGTTCCTCAGGAAGTGGGAATGGTCCCAGCGTCCCAAAGACGATAGTCCGGGGAGTCGAGGTCGACCCAGAGTTCAGAGAGTTGCCGAGGGAGTTGATGCTTCGGCAGCTTATAGGGGGCTTGTAGGTGCGCGTGGTTTGCTTATGTTGAAGCATGACTTGGTGCTTGTTCTCATCGAAAGTAATGGTAAGCGATGCTGCCATTGTTAGTTTTTTCGAAAATTTCTGAAATAAGACTACATCCATTAGTAATCACAATAATATAATGATCATAAATGGGAAGTTCTATGGTTTCGTCTTTTCAAGTTGCTAGAGGAAAATGACCCAAGCAACATGAAGAAGGCAAAACGCCATAGAGGGTACAATTGTTCTGATCGCAGGTATGGTAAGCCCAGAATGGGCATCCCAGTGACTGCTAGAAGCAATTGTGAACTTAAATTCGACTTATCGAGAAGCAAAGCTTGCTCGAGGTAAGAAGAATATAAAGTTGGAGTTACAGATGTGCCGGTCGCAATACAGTAGACCCTGAAAGGGCGTACTAGTACCGCTAGACACAAATGTTTTGAGACCGCATCTATGAGATGAGATTCTCTGTTTTGAAAGGTCAAGATTGGATTCATCAAAGAGAGCAGATGGTATTCCGATCTGAACACGGGCTCAGCGATTTCCGCGAGCGCCAGTGCTCAGAAAGAAATGAACCATAATTTCTCGGATCTGAATCCAAAAATGACGAGTTTTTTTTTTTTTGAAAGGCCAAAATCGGGTTCATCAAAGAGAGCAAAAGGCACTCCAATTTGAACACGGGCTCATCGATTTCCGCGACCGCCAGTGCTCAGAAAGGAGAAAACCAAGATTTCTCCAATCTAAACCCAAAATGACGGAAGTTTTTTTTTTGAAGATTTTTTTTTGAAGATTTTTTTTTGAAGATTTTTTTTTTGAAGATTTTTTTTTTAAAAAAATATTTTTATTTATTTATTTTTTTTAAGATTTTTTTTTGAAATTTTATTATTATTATTTTTTTTTTATTTTTTATTTTTTATTTTAAAATTTTTATTTTTAAAAATATTATTTTTGAAAAAAATTTATTTAAAAGACGAGAGAGTACACATAGGCCTCCTAACCCGGTCTTATGAAATCTTGATTGATAGAATTGCCCCCAGGTAAGGGTAGGATTACTTAATGAACCCGTTTGGAGGACCCTTGCCTAGAACAGTCAAGCTGTCTCCACACTCTGGACAAGGCTTTTCTTGAATCAACCATGATCAAAGAACGCAGTTGGTTTAACCTTAGTGGTCTATGTCTTTTTTTTTTTGTTTTTATATATATATATATATTTTTTTTGATCTTTAATGAACTCATCGAAGAGAAACGATGGCCCAAAACCTTAGTCGAACAGGCTCAACATTTCTGCAAGCGCGATGAACGATAGGTACGGATCAAGGTTTCTCAATTTTGAAATCAAAAATGAAAAATCTGATTTTTTTTGTTTTTTTTTTGTTTTTGAAAAGAGAAAGAGTGGAAATAAATTCAAAGAATTAGAAATTTCCAAACAAAAAATCTCATCTCAAATTTTTTTTTAGATCTTTAATGAACTCATCGAAGAGAAACGATGGCCCAAAACCTTAGTCGAACAGGCTCAACATTTCTGCAAGTGCGATGAACGATAGGAACGGATCAAGGTTTCTCAATTTTGAATTCAAAATGAAAAATCTGATTTTTTTGTTTTTTTTTTTAGATCTTTAATGAACTCATCGAAGAGAAACGATGGCCCAAAACCTTAGTCGAACAGGCTCAACATTTCTGCAAGCACGATGAACGATAGGAACGGATCAAGGTTTCTCAATTTTGAATCCAAACTGAGAAATCTAATTTTTTATTTTTTTTTTGAAAAGAGAAAAAGTGGAAATGAATTCAAAGAATTAGAAATTTCCAAAAAATCTCATCTCATTTTTTTTAGATGAGGAATCCAACATGGCCACCAATTATAAAGTAACCAAGGAATCGAGAAAAGAAATATAAGCATAGAGTAAAAGATATGATATGCAAATATTCTATTTCTAGCATCATGTTCTCAAATGAACGGGTCCCACCGGGTGTGCCAGCTTGATGGACCGCGCTCCTGCTCGGTTCCTACCGAGGTCGGCGGACGTGGGAGTCCGTTGGGTCCGACCCTTTCGTAACCGGGGGGCAAGGGCGTGCATCAACATTTTTGTTGTGTGGGTGTGCCAGATTTTCTATTTTACTTGGAATTGCAAGTGGTGATCCGGAGATCAACCTTCGCAAGTAAAAAGGAAATCAACTTCTTTCAAGTTTTCCATTGCACATATATTTAAGAAAAGAGACATTTTCTTGGTTTGTCGTGAAAGGCGATTTTTTTGGCATTTATAGCCGATTTTGGCGTTTATAGCCGATTTTTGGCGTTTATAGCCGATTTACAATCCTTATCAATAATGAAAGACAAGAGTTGTGATTTTTGTCTCTTTTAAAAAAATACAAACTACAATGAAAAGCAAGAAAAGGAGGATCTAACTTCTCAGGAGATTGTGGGGGACCCGTTCAGATTGACGGTCGCAAGCCATATGTGGGCTTCGCCATCATCCATGCAGATGAGAACAAAGGATGCTATTGATTCGCTTGGCTTGGCTATAACCTCAGGTTTTTAGAGAACAAAGACCAAAAGAAGGTCCTATGTCCAATAAAAAGCCGAGTAGACGGGCTTGAAAAGCCACATCTAAGCCATTGGAGGCAGGAGGAGAAGGCAAGGACCTTGGGGGGGGGGGGAGGGGGGGGGGGGGGTACCCCCAAGGGACTTTTGTCACCTTGTAGCGGTGGCCGGTGTAGAACTTCCGCAGAGTTTTCTCTCTTTTCCTTCTCTGAATTTCTATGCTTTGTCTGTGATTTTCTTTTCTTCGATCTTCTCTCTCTGTCCTTTCTTCTTGGAGAGCTCTCCTATTTATAGGCTTTTAGGTAGCCATTTAGGAGGGTTTATGAGCCTTAATTGTCATAAAGCTACATAAAGGGAGGAGTTACAAAATTGAATTCTTTATTTTGTAACTCCTTTTTCTTGGCTTCTGATTGGCCGGAGGAGATTGAGGGCATTTAATCGCCTTTAATCGCCATGATGGGAGGAGTTTCATGGGTTAAATGCCATGAATCTCTTGACTTGTAACTCCCGGATGCTTGCTTCTGATTGGTCCGTCCAAAGAAATGGATTAATGACTGTAATAAAGCTAGTCAATTAATCGCATTAAGTGGTCGCCGAGCATCTGAAGAGTCGCGGGCCGTGCCGCGTCTTTTGGGATTCTTCTGGTGATGATCATCGATGGATCTTCATGTAGATCGACATCAGATGACCATGTAATTTCAGGTATTTGTTGCCAACAGCGGGTCGGTGCCATCTGTCCTGTCGATTTCTCGATCGGCCGGGTAGAAAGCACACTTTTTTTTGGTTGACCGGGTGGCGATCAATATTGTTTTCGATACTCTTGATGATTGACCCGTGTTTTGGATGGATGTCGGAGGATTTGGTGTCTCAAAAGTATGAATTTTGGAAAATACCAGAGGCTGGGTGCTTCGAATCGCGAAAAAACGGCGAAAATCGGGGTTTCCGGGGCCTTCCCGGCCACCCCGGGCTCCAAGGTCGCCAGCGACCCTGGCCCAGGGTCGCAGGGGCCTGCGACCTTGGGCCAGGGTCGCAGGCAGGGTCGCACCCTGGGGGGGTTTTCCCCCCTTTGTGTCCCGTTTTGTGTCCGTTTTTGCTGTTTTTCGATTCTTTTTTCTTCTGTATTTTTCCTTGGCATTTTGACCATTTATTGGCCTGATTTCTTTGTAGGAAACCTGATGAGAATCCTTGCATTTTATTTTGCAAAGTTTCCAATTTCCTGAGAAAGCCGAAGACTTTGTCACGCAGAGCTGCCGATTTTCCGTCAGAAGTGGAAACTGGGTCAAACGACGTCGGAATGACCTGAAATTTGGTGTGCAGCCTCCTGAGCAATAAATAAGACCAACCATAGGCTTTTGTTTGAGTTTTGAAGCCGTTTAGGGTCCTATCACCAGTAGACTTGCTTTTGTCGCGATGAAGATGTCGCGGTTTGATGTGCGGTCAACCGATGTCCGATTGAATTGAAATTTGGCAGGGAACCTATTGGAGTCATTTTAAGATGATCCATAGGCTCTGTCTTGGAAACCATGGTCCCGGAGAGCTTTGCCGCCGATAGGCCTGATTTGGCTTCCGAGCGTCAAACTATGGTCAAATGTTGTCGAAATGACCTGAAATTTGACGTGTAGCCCTTTATAAGCATTTTGAAGCCGTCCATGTGCTCTATCTGATGAGTAATGGCCTTGGTGGTTCTTGCCACCGAGAGGCTTGATTTAGCTTTTCGAGGGTTGATGTAGGGTCAAACGTTGTCGGTTTGACTCGGAACTTGGCGTGGAGCCTTTTGGAAGTATTTTGAGACCATCCATCGGCTCTGATCGAAGATTTGGTGTCTCCGATGCTTTTGTCGCCGAGAGCTCCTTTTTAGTTGTTGGAGAAGCGAAGTTAGGCCAAATGATTTTGAAATGGCCCGAAACTTCTTGTGTACTCCTCTTTTGGCTGTCTTGAAGGATCTTGCAGCTTTTGTTTGATTCTGACAAGATTTGATTTTTGGAAGTAGCATTGCCTATTTATCGCAGGTTGCGACTTCATGTAGCTCTTTGGATCTTGAAGAGGCAAAGTGACATTTTTGGTGTCAACAGCGAGGTACCACGGATTCAACTCCGTTAGAAGGGTGCAACGGATCTGGATGTACTGCTTTAGATGGATAATATAGTATGCATGACAAGACATTTGTGGACACGATGGTCCCTGAAGCGGTCATCGCCAAAGGAGTGGACAGTTCTGTCAGGGAGATGTGGCCGGGTCGCGTGTTTCCAGACCGCTAAGCGTTCCGAAAAGGCATAACCAAGCATGCAATTTACAACAATTTCACGTTGAAGTAATTAAAGACGAGCATGAAGATGGTAACCGCATGTTGCAAAGAAGATAGTTGTTCTTGGCGAATACACAACTCTATAGTGGATTCTGGCCCACAATTCAAAGTTTAGAAGTACAAGCCGAATCATTCTTATTCCAAACCAATGATGGGGATATCGCATAGGCAAGCATCGGCGCAGTTAATAGCTGAGTTCGTTGAAGGTAAGATACGTTGCAACAATGATATTAGACCGAAAGAGATAATGAACGAATATGAAATGAAGTTTGGTACTAAAATCACATATAGGAAAGCACATATGGCAAGGGAGATTTCACTACGTAAAATTCAAGGGTCATATAAAGAATCATTCTAGATATTACCATTTTATTATTTTGAGCTACAAATGACCAATCATGGCACAGTGACAAACATTGACATCACCTCGGATGACCGATTTAGGCATTTCTTCTGGGCCTTCAGGCCTTGCATATGTTCATTTCAAACTTCTTTAAGGCCTTTGCTAGCAATGGATGGTTCACACCTTCGTGGAAAATATCCTGGAGTACTGCTACACGCTGTCACACATGATGCGAATCATCAATTGTTTCCAATAGCATTTGCATTTACGGAGACAGAACGACGTGATAGTTGGGAGTGGTTCTTAGCGAACTTATCGATTGCATTGGGCGTGCCAAAGAATTTGACAATTGTGTCTGATCGTCAAAAGGGTCTTATTCCTGCATTGAAATCCATGCTCCCAAGCGCCTTCCACTGTTTTTGTTGTCATCACATAGCTGAGAATATCAAAGCAACTTTCAACGATCATGGTATCATTAGGACATTCTGGAAAGCTGCACAGGCATGTAGACCAAATGAGTTCAATGTTTACATGAGCGACATATGCTCCTTAGACGAACGTGCTTTTGAATACATTGGGGCGCTTGGTCGTCAGTTCTGGGCTATGGCGTATGTGCATGGACAGAGGTATGACATGCTAACGAGTAATGTTGCAGAGTGCACCAACAGTCTTCTAAAGGACATAAGGGTTCTCCCTATCACAAAGCAAGTCGAAGAGATCCGTGCAAAATTGATGGAGTTCTACTAAAAAGCGTCGTATTCAAACATAAAACATAACAACACGTCTTACTCCATATGCAGAGAAGTACCTCAATAATAAAATGGAAGAAGCACAGGCTCCATGTTCGTGTCGTCAAGCAAGTCGAAGAGATCCGTGCAAGATTGATGGAGTTCTACTAAAAGCGTCGTATTCAAACATAAAACATAACAACACGTCTTACTCCATATGCAGAGAAGTACCTCAATAATAAAATGGAAGAAGCACAGGCTCCATGTTCGTGTCGTCAGTTTGGTTGAGTTTCAGGTTCAGTCAGTTGAGTACGTGGATGTTGTTGATCTTGAAAAGAAGTCATGCACATGTCACAAGTGGGAAGTGATTGGCATCCCATGCTACCATGCTTTGGCGTCAATGAAACTGCGGAATATAAATCCGTATGAATATTGTGAGCATGTATCAAACGACATATGATGATATAATTCATGCAACACGTGATATGAAGCAGTGAGAGCAAAGATCAATTGAGGAGGTACGCCTTCTGTTGGCCAACAAGCAACCGGGAAGGCCTAAGAAAAATAGAATCCGTGTGAAAGATAGGAACCGACAGCGCAGAGTGGCAACTTGCTCCAATTGTAGACAACGTAGACACAATAAGGGCAGCTATAAAAATCCACCGGCTTCAACTCAAAATTAGCGCCTTTATGAATAAATTTTACTTCCATATATTTTTGTGAATGGTGCAAATACCATCTTTTATATTAATGTCTCCATGAGTGGATGTAATCTTCATATTTTTTGTTATTGTAATCCTCCATGAATGGATTTTACTTCCATCTTTTTTTGTGAATGGTGTAAATACCATCTTTTATGTTAATGTAAGGCTCCATGAGTGGATGTAATCTTCATATTTTTTTTTATTATTGTAATCCTCCATGAATGGATGAAACTTCCATCTTTTTTGTGAATTGTGCAAATACCATCTTTTATGTTAATGTAAGTCTACATGAGTCGATGTAATCTTCATATTCTTTGTTATTGTAATCCTCCATGAATGGATGAAACTTCCATCTTTTTGTGTATGTAATTTTCTAGCAATGGATGTAATATGTATATTTTTCGTTAGTGTAATAGAACTTGAATGGAGCAAATTCCATCATATATGTTACTCTTAATACTTATTGTTTGATAGAAAATTTATTTTTAGAATTGTATATCCATATGTCTTTCAGACTTAGGCTTTGGAAGGATAACCTGCATCGAATTCGACCCCGATAACCAATTTACCAGGTCGAATTCGACTCTGGGAATGTAAAATACCATTAAAACCAACATAGAATTCGGCCTTCAAAATAAATTTACCAGGTCGAATGCGACACTGGAAGTGAAACAGGTATTTTTCATATTATATACAATGTCGAATTCGACCATGAAAATCAATTAATAAAGGTTGGATGCAACACTGGGACTAAATTAAATTTTTAACCCAGGGTCGAATTCGACCTTCATAACCTTTTTAAAAGGTCGAATGCGACGCTGGGATTAAAAAAAAACCTGTTCCAAATTTAATATGTAGGTCGAATTCGACCCTGTGCATATCCAAAAAAAAAAAAAATTTAAGGGATGATAAGCAAAATGTCAAACATTACACAACCATTTTGTATTCTGATTTCATACAAGCTATAACCATTCAACAATAAACGTTCAATAAAATCTGATAAAAGGCTTTAAACAAGATAAAACCATTCAACCATATGACATACAACCATTCAACCATATGCCACCTCAATTAATTCAATAACATACAACCACCATAACTGTTTGTAATTCAATGTTAAATACTTTACAACCAATACAGATTAGATTTAAATGTTAGCAAAATAGTTCTCCTTCATGCATGATTAGTCATTGACTGCCTTGTCACCATAAGTCAGGGAGATTGAATATGTTTCCATTCAATTCTCAACTTCTCTTGAATATCTCGATCAAAATCCTACGGCAGAAATATGGCATGTCAGCTTGGGTGAACCGAACTGGACGACGATGTTGGAAATAGGGTGGGCCTCTAGGATAGGTTTCAAAAACTTTTGACCCACTTGACGCAGGGATCAACTATCCACAAGGCTATAAAACCCAATCCAAGATCCATGTCCTCAATCACAGTCATCATGATCAGTAAAACAATTTATCTAGAAGATAAAAACAGCAACTAATAAATCTACAACATGCAAGGAAGTAGATTATACCTTTGGAGCTCGGTTGTGCTCTAATGGAGGAGTTGCGTCTTTCTTTGATGATGAAACGCTTTCACTAATCAAATAGGGATCTCCAAGACCTCTTGATCTTCCACGCTATGACCCGTATCAGATTCTCCTTTTTCTCAAGAAGATGGTGGGATCTCCAAGAGAAAACTACTAGGAACTCTAGGGAGGAACTAGAAAGAGAACTAGAAGAGGAAGAGGAGGAAGAACATGTGCAACTATTGCACTAGGGAGGCTTAGGCGTGAATCCCAATGTGGATTTATGCATGGAACGTCCAAGGCATCCTCCCCTCTTATTTATAGCCTTTTCAAGTTGCCTCCTCTTTGCTAATTATAATAGAAGTCTTACTTCCACAATAATTAGTAACTTACCATATCATAATTAGAAGTCTCACTTCAAATATGATTAGTATCTTTCTAATTCCTTTCTAATTAAAATAGAAGTCTCACTTCTACTAAAATTAGTAAGTCTACTATTACCACCATTAGAAGTCTCACTTCTACTAGAAATAGTAACTTTCCTTTTAGAGTTCAACTAGAATTAGATACTTTCTAATAATTGGGCCAGCGTGGGGACCACTAGGGATTCCTTAGAAAGCTGGCTCCAACTGGGACACGCGACCCCACAACTCATGTGTAATCCGGGCCCACAGTTAATTGCAAATAACTCCACTATATAAATGCAATTGAACTCCAGTCTTAGGAATATTACATAGAAGACCCTAAACTTCCACATTACCACAAGTAGACCCCTCTATCAATATCCATGGATCAATTGGACCTGTCTTCCAAAATAGATCCATATCTTATTATCCTTGAGCCCAATTAATTATAATGATCAATGGTACCTTTCCAATTAACTCTTAATCGGAATGGGTGCGCACTTACCAATGATAAATCCATTAATTGGCACAAGGGGATATTAGAGATAGATTCCATCTTGACTATTGAATGTTCCCACAGCTCTACTACCACGTACCCAAATCACCGAGGTGTTGACCTACAGTTGGCCTCACTCATTGGTGACTCAAAGCAAATGAATAGATAGAAACTTGAGTTCATTAATGTCTCAGGATTGAGAGCCTATTGCTAGGGAATTATGAGAGCAGACCTTAAAGTAAAGACAGTGTTTATAAGGTGCTTCTCATGGTCCTTCAATACATCCAATGTACCAACACAATGATCCAGAATCTTCCATTCTGATGATCGAGACAAATCACACTATCTCATAGTGATCAAAGTGCTGCAACCTTGTCAGTATGAGATGTCCAGTCTCATCACTGGTTGTGAATATATTTTAAGTATAAGATTTGTCATACATGTCTCCCGTATGTGGATCTCATCCATACACATGTATTACATCTAATATACTTGTGGACCCCGGTTCATCTCATGAACCATCATGTCATTCGTATTGGTTATGTGCAAGTATATAATAAATCACCATTCATCTCATGAAAGGAAAGCATGAATATACTGATAAATAAAGAAATTAATCAATTTATTATATCATCTACTGGATTGAGTCCATAAAACTAACAATCTCCCACTTGGGCTCAATGCCAGTTAGAGTTGCATCTCATGCACATCCCGTCTACTAATAGCTCAAAGACTTTGGTAGTCAAAGGCTTAGTAAGCGGATCTACTAGATTGTCTACAGAGGCTATCTTGGTGATCGTACATCACCTCTCTGCACAATCTATCTGACCATGTATAACTTCCTCTGTACATACTTTTTGGCTCTTGGGTTATTTGGACTTAATGACTGCCCTGCTGTCATCACAGTAAACTGTGATTGGCTGTCCTGCCAAAAATACCACTCCAAGTTCCATAAGGAATCTTTTGAGTCAATCTGCTACCTTAGCTACTTCTCAAGCTGCTACAACATAAGCACATACCCAGAAGTTGATTTCCTGGAATCCTGATCTGACTAGAAGTCAGTATCTATGTAACCGACTGGTAATCAACTCATCACTGCTATGACTCAACATGTGATCTCTAGTCCTTCTCAAGTATTCGAGAACACATCTTACAACAGTCAATGATAAAAACCTGGGCTAGACTTTATATCTGCTGACTAGGCGTATTGCGTGATAGATATCCGGTCTAGTACAAAGCATAGGTTACCGTACCAGAACCTTATCTATGTACACATCATTGGGATAAGCCTTATCATCCTATTTTTCCGGTCTCAATGGAAATTGATTCCTAGGATGTACCTGGCTTTTCCAAAGTCTTTTATTATCAAAAGTCTTAGCCAACCAAAACTTTTACTGTTGACGATATCCCTATGTCACTCCATAGGAGAAGGATGTCGTCGACATATTATATCAGAAAAAACTACCCTGCGTTCTTGACTTTTCATTTACACATGACTTATCCGGATTCTGATAAAAATCAAGTGACTTGATTTGCTTTAGTCAATACGGATGTTCCTGTTTTGGGATATCTGCATGAATCCATAAATGGACTTATGCAGCCTGCAAACTCTTCGCACTTGGTTATTAGCTATAGAACCATCTGGTTACATCATATAGATGTTTTCCTCAAGATTCCCATCGTGAGATGCTGTCTTGATATCCATTTGCCAAATCTCTTCACCGAGATGAACCGCAATGGATAAGAGTATCCAGATGGAACTCTTCCATCTGGCTCTCATTTTCTTTTGTAGACTCACTTGCACCCAATAGGTTTGCTATTGGCAGGCAAGCCCACAAGTATCCAGACCTGATTAGAGTACAAAGACTCCACCTCAGCTTTCATAGCATCTAACCAACGTCCCAAAACTATGTCATTAACGGCTTTATCATAGTTATAGGGATCTTGTTCCGGTTACACCGGGATTGCCTTGTAAGACTTTCCCTAGACCGAGAACTTGTCAAGGGTCCTGACAATACTCCCACTACGACAAGGCACTGGTGTAACTACTGGGTCAAATATGGCGGATTTTCTTAAAGTTTGGTTATTCTTGGATTTGGAATTGTTCTTTCTTAAATTTCTTCCAAGATAACCATTTCTAAAGATTTCCAGTTAATCTTATAATCTCCCTCCAGAAAACCGCATTGGTGCTGTGAAGCATTTTTTTGCTCTCTGGGATTATAGAGCAACCAACCTTTAGTTCCTTTTTGGGATAGAATATAAACATATATACTTCCAACTTCGATTCCAACTAATCCGTCTTTTCCTTCAGCACGTGTGCTGGACAACCCTGAAAAAGTCGTAGACTAGGCTTTCGCCTTGTCCATAACTCCCTGAGAGTCTCAAGTATAGACTTAGATGGAACGAGGTTTAGTATATATATTTCAATTTCCATATCCCAAAATATAGGTAATCCATAGAAATTCAATCATAGACTTGATCATAGCTAAAAGAGTCTTGTTCCTTCTTTCTGCTACTCCGTTTTGTTGAGGCAAACCAGGAGCAGACTACTGGGATCAAATCCCAAAATCTGATAAGTATCCCATAAAATTAGTGGAGAGATATTCGCCTTATCGATCTTATCGAAGAGTATTTATACTTTTACCTAATTGCTTTTCCGCTTCCGCTCGAAACTCTTTGAACTATTCAAAAATCTCGGACTTGCGGTGCATAAGGTATATGTATCCATATCTCGAGTAATCATCGGTGAAAGTGATAAAATACTCGTATCAATCTCTCGCTCTTTTATTATGGGCCCATACACATCAGTAAACACTAACTCCAATAAATCTTTGGCCCGACTGCCCTTAGATGAATAAGGGTCTTTTGGTCATTTTGCCTTCCAGACAGGATTTGCAGACAGGCATTGGTTCTATCACTAATGATGGCAAGATACCATCTTTCACTAGCCTGTCAATCCTGTTTAGGTTTATATGACCTAGCCTCTTAGGTGCCAAAGTTTGTTGGATTAGATGAAGGTGACTACCTCTTTAATGATGGTCTATTATTAACATCAGTGTCATGTATCTCATACATTGTGGGAGTAAACAAATAAAAGCTATTGATTACCTTGTCAGAATATATAAGAGTACCGCTCCTCTTTAAGACGATTTAATTATCAAAAGTAACTGAATAACTCTTATTCATCATACTAGAAATTAAAATTCCGTCTTAAAACGGTACATATAATGTATCTGACAAAATCAACTTAATATCTGAAAATAACTAAGTTACTACTCCTACTGACACTGCATCTGCCTTGGCTTCCGATCCCAGGTTAACACTGATTTCCCCGTCATTAATCCTCCTGATTACCTGTAACTCCTACAACATATTACTGATGTAATTAGTTGCACCGAAGTCTACAAACCAAGATTCTGAAGTACTAGTTGTAAAACTAACTTCAGAAACAAATGACTCAATCATACCTGAGGTCTTTTCCTTCGACAGAAATCTTGGACAATTCCGCCTCCAATGTCCTGTCATACCACAGTGGAAAAACTTTCCTTTTGTTCCCGTACCCTTGACCTTGGCCACACCACTAGTGGAACCATACTCCACCTTAGGACCTTTGATGACTGATTTCTTCTTGCTATCCCGGTCTTTGCCTTTCGGTTTAGACTTAGCAAATGACTTTTCTGTCATGAGGGCAGTTGGTCTTTTCTTCATGATTTCCTCAAACACTACCAACTGGCGAGACAGCTCAGCTATGGTCATTTCCAATTTACTATAATTGATCTCGAAATGTTTGAATGAGTCTGGTAGTGATTGAATGATCATGTGGATCTGCGTTTCTGTATCAAACGTAGTCCCCAGTACATCTAACTCATTCAATGCCAACTTCATTTGTAACAAATGTTTTTGTACTGGGGTTCCCTCAGCCATCTTTGTCTCCATCAGCACTTTTACAGCAGCCTGCCTAGCAGGCCTGACCTGGTCTGCAAACATCTCCTTTAAGTTCGATATAATATCGTATGCTGACTTATAGGATTGATGTTGTTCTTGCAAAACAGTAGACATGGATGCCTGAATAAAACATCTGGCTATCTCATTGTTTTTGGTCCACTTGGTATAAAAGTTTTTCACAATCTGTGGTGCATCAGGCTCAGGCTCAGGAAGGGGGGGTATTAGAAGGACATATTTGCAACTTGAAGATGTTAAGATAATATCCAGGTTCCTTTTCCAGTCTACATAGTTGGATCCCATCAACTTGTTCTGGTTGAGGATGGTCGCAAGTGGATTGAAAGTATTCGAATTCATGCTATATAAATAAAAGCACATAACCATACATTCAATGAAAGAATATAAATGACATTAGGGTTTAGTATTCTGCCAAATTCATATGGGAATCCTCATAAGCACTGAATTTAGAATACATCGAAATCCCAATCCCTTAGGGCATGCCTCCTAGGGGAGTGCGTATGTCCTTGGATTGGTGCGGATCAAAGTTCGTCAAAATTGGAATTAAGACTAACTATCCATGATCCCCATCATTCATTATCATCTAGGTATCTCATACCATATAATGTATGACTCCCGATTTGCTTTGGTTTCTAAAATACATGAGGCAAATCCTAGGGGATACTACATCATTATTTTAGTTAAGTGTGACCCACCAACTAGCATTGCATGACAACCGTTGTGAGCAGCTCCTCCTAGGGGAGTAAGCCCCCACCCCGTCTCACCAACACTATCCATAGGAGATCCATATCTAGTAACCAGACAAGTAAAAGCCCTCCGAAGGAACGGCCACACTCTTGGTGGCGCGAGGCTAATACTTTCCTTACAATGGACCTATGGTGGAAAACCATGGGGATTTATCAATTTAAATGCCCCGCTCCCACTTAATATTTTAGAATTGAGGATTTCCTTTTAAGGTATTAGGGCCCACATATATAAATATATGAATCATCAAATCATCTCATGATATGATCTAAGATTGGTTCCAAGTCAAGTTATTTTAAGGAAAGACCAGTTTCCTAAATTAGTGTTGCCAATGTGTCCATCTCATGGGTCATCGACACTAATTAGAACTCTTTCCAAAAATTAATTTGATTTGACCAATATTAGTAACTTGCTATGTTTGGATCAGATTTGGAAACATTCTAAATAAAGCATTCAACTATAAATAGAAAACGCTAAAATTAGAAACTAGTCCTCTCCTCCACATGGCCCATGCGGAATAGACTTCTTGGACTTCTAGACTTTCCAAAATTTTGGAATTGCTCAAACTCTTCGGGAAACTCCAAAACACCTTTGGCAATCTTCAAACTCTTTTGATTAGGAGTCCAACTTCACTTTCCTTCTTAGTCTCGGACATCGCCAGAATTTACAAATTTAGAAAATTACATAAATTCCTATGTCTCTATGATGAGACTTACATGATAATCTATTAATGGAAATAAAAGGCTCATAGGGAATTTCACCATGCCTTGCCCTGAACCGGGAAACCAAGGAAACCATGATGCCCTTTACAACTTGCCAATAATAAACATTCAACCATAAAAAGAAAGTAAAAGACTTGTGGGCCATATGGAGAGAACATGATAACCTGCATGTTAGTATCTCATACTAGCAAAGCAACTCACAAAGCCGGGTTACCAAACAATAATGGAAAGACAGGATGCCAAATATTGCCACTACTATGATTCATGCCCCCTACGCAGAGGGGGTCCGGGGGTGTCCCCCGGCGGGGTTCGAGCTGCCCGGTCAGCTCGCGGGGGCCCAGGGGGCAGCGCCCCCGAAACAAAAACAAAAATTGAGATCTCATATGTCAGTCTGTTCGGTCGACCTGCCAGAGGGCTCGGTCGACCGGCCTCAGTGTCTTCGGTCGACCGGCCAGAGGGCTCGGTCGACCTGCCTGACGGAAATCTGCAAGTTGGGTTTTTTGTATTTCGTGTCCAACCATCTCCAAAACTCTTCTGAAGATTTCCAATGGCTTCCTACCATCATTCCATCATTGTTAGACCCTTTTGTGACTATCCAAACATGGACTTACTAATTATCCAAGCAAAACCATTAAAACTGATCCGTACATAGCCCTTGATCTATCCTCTTCGCATCTCATGTAAAGATTAGATCAAACTTACTGATCTAACATGATAAGAGATGAGGTAAGGCTCTGATACCAATTGTTGGAAATAGGGTGGGCCTCTAGGATAGGTTTCAAAAACTTTTGACCCACTTGACGCAGGGATCAACTATCCACAAGGCTATAAAACCCAATCCAAGATCCATGTCCTCAATCACAGTCATCATGATCAGTAAAACAATTTATCTAGAAGATAAAAACAGCAACTAATAAATCTACAACATGCAAGGAAGTAGATTATACCTTTGGAGCTCGGTTGTGCTCTAATGGAGGAGTTGCGTCTTTCTTTGATGATGAAACGCTTTCACTAATCAAATAGGGATCTCCAAGACCTCTTGATCTTCCACGCTATGACCCGTATCAGATTCTCCTTTTTCTCAAGAAGATGGTGGGATCTCCAAGAGAAAACTACTAGGAACTCTAGGGAGGAACTAGAAAGAGAACTAGAAGAGGAAGAGGAGGAAGAACATGTGCAACTATTGCACTAGGGAGGCTTAGGCGTGAATCCCAATGTGGATTTATGCATGGAACGTCCAAGGCATCCTCCCCTCTTATTTATAGCCTTTTCAAGTTGCCTCCTCTTTGCTAATTATAATAGAAGTCTTACTTCCACAATAATTAGTAACTTACCATATCATAATTAGAAGTCTCACTTTAAATATGATTAGCATCTTTCTAATTCCTTTCTAATTAAAATAGAAGTCTCACTTCTACTAAAATTAGTAAGTCTACTATTACCACCATTAGAAGTCTCACTTCTACTAGAAATAGTAACTTTCCTTTTAGAGTTCAACTAGAATTAGATACTTTCTAATAATTGGGCTAGCGTGGGGACCACTAGGGATTCCTTAGAAAGCTGGCTCCAACTGGGACACGCGACCCCACAACTCATGTGTAATCCGGGCCCACAGTTAATTGCAAATAACTCCACTATATAAATGCAATTAAACTCCAGTCTTAGGAATATTACATAGAAGACCCTAAACTTCCACATTACCACAAGTAGACCCCTCTATCAATATCCATGGATCAATTCGACCTGTCTTCCAAAATAGATCCATATCTTATTATCCTTGAGCCCCAATTAATTATAATGATCAATAGGTACCTTTCCAATTAACTCTTAATCGGAATGGGTGCGCACTTACCAATGATAAATCCATTAATTGGCACAAGGGGATATTAGAGATAGATTCCATCTTGACTATTGAATGTTCCCACAGCTCTACTACCACGTACCCAAATCACCGAGGTGTTGACCTACAGTTGGCCTCACTCATTGGTGACTCAAAGCAAATGAATAGATAGAAACTTGAGTTCATTAATGTCTCAGGATTGAGAGCCTATTGCTAGGGAATTATGAGAGCAGACCTTAAAGTAAAGACAGTGTTTATAAGGTGCTTCTCATGGTCCTTCAATACATCCAATGTACCAACACAATGATCCAGAATCTTCCATTCTGATGATCGAGACAAATCACACTATCTCATAGTGATCAAAGTGCTGCAACCTTGTCAGTATGAGATGTCCAGTCTCATCACTGGTTGTGAATATATTTTAAGTATAAGATTTGTCATACATGTCTCCCGTATGTGGATCTCATCCATACACATGTATTACATCTAATATACTTGTGGACCCCGGTTCATCTCATGAACCATCATGTCATTCGTATTGGTTATGTGCAAGTATATAATAAATCACCATTCATCTCATGAAAGGAAAGCATGAATATACTGATAAATAAAGAAATTAATCAATTTATTATATCATCTACTGGATTGAGTCCATAAAACTAACAGACGAAAGATACAATGCTCCACAAAAGCACAAGCGAATACACCGCAGTCACTTCCATTCTGTTGACGGGGAATGTCCGCTTTCACGTCCATCGACCACACCCATGGCTTTGTCTACCCATAATTGTAAAACCATTCGGTTAGCCACAATTTCTGTAGAAAAGTTAAGTTAAAGGGTGAGTTCATTTAAATGAAACGACAATAATAAAAAAGAATTTAATGGATACTTACAAAACCTTCGTAAACGACTAAACCATATTTATCACTGTCAGAGCTATTGTAGAACTCCCAACGACTCTCATCCTGTAGCCAACAAGCAAGGTGAAATGATTATGCTGGTGTAAAATGTAAACGAGCGTCTTACATTCCTTTGCATCCCACACTCGTGCTCCGTTGACCCCAAATGCACAATCATCACCAGCCTTGTGCTTCTTCTACCAAAAGCTCTGTAAAGTCAAATAAAAATTGCATTAGTTGTTTGATTTTCAACTATTACATCAACAGCTGAATAGTTCGTAAAAATACATACGCAAAGGCTTGGATCTGCTAGATATGCGACACCGCAGGCCCTCCTCAAGTATGCAAAATAGTAGTAGAAGACATTAGTGTCTAACAGTGTATCCGGTTCCAACAAAGCATTAAGGGTATCACAATCAACGAATGAACAAATCAATCCAAGCTCATCCTTCCTGAAAAGGACATATACATGGGTTATCATACAATAATTCTAAAATCTAAATTTCATACATAGTTGCTACTTGTTACCTTGTAGTGTAGTATCTGTGAAAGCCCTCTAGTATCTCTTTATCCAAATCTGATAGAACATATTCAGACTGAGGTACTCCATGCTCGAAGTTTAACAACCTCTCCAGTACTCTCCTATTCCTTGGTAGGTGTTTCAGCCTCCACACTAATGACTCAATTGTAGCAGGTGAGGATTCTGCAACAACTACAAGTGGTACTATAGGGGCTGGAGTCGAGAAAACATCAGGGTAAGGAGAAGTTGAAAATATTTCTTCTAGTGGAAAAATATTGGGGTCGTCATCAAGTTGGTTGTTATGGGATTCGACATATCCATGCACGCTTGATTCGCCGGTTTGATATGTAGGCTTTAATGGACTTTCCTTCTGAACAGGCACTTTTGGCTTGACCTTTGATTCGGAGTCAATAGAGATTAGCAGCTTTGTTGGACTAGCTTCAGTTGGACCAGTTTTTCCTTTCCTTTTCTTCTTAATTGGATTTCGATGCGGGTCTCTTGACATACACTTTCTTTGGAGTAACAACCTGCAAGAAGTCAAGTAACATTGTAAGTCAAATGAAATAGTAACATTGTTAGACAAATGAAATCGTATGTAATTAAAATTTTAGTTGAGGAGGACGGTCCTTACTAACTCTTTATCCACCTTGGACTGAGAGCTGTTGCAAGACTCAACATACTCATTGAATGTAGTTCCAAAAGCAGTGGTGAATCTCTTCAGCTAGCCTTTCAATGAGGATATAAACTTCCCTAAATCGGTACCTTGATTTCTAAGCGCTCGGTCACATGACCGTTCAATGTGATCAATGAAATCTGTCACCTACAAATGAGCATAAGCGAGAAGGTTAACCCTTTTATTTTTTAAGAAAAAATAACATAGTTGTCAAACAAGGAGATATTCATCAACAACTTACCCTTTTCTGTGGGATGTTCGGTTCCTGTTCCACGGTTTGTTCTTTCTCTATAGGTCATTGGCCTTCGCCCTCCTAATGCGGCTAATAAGCATTATGGTATTCAGAGAATACCACGCCATGTATTCATCGGATTGCGGCACACTGGATGATTTTTTCCCCCTTGTAATCTACCGCCACCTGTCATCCCACATATTTATCTCCATCTTATATTTATTGCTATAGTCAACAATCACTCTTTGTTTTCTTTCGACCCTTGGGAAAGGAAGGACAAAAGGTGGGGGGACAACCTGTCGTAGGCAGAATTGTTTCATCACCCTTTCGGTATTGTGTCACTCAAGCAACCAATAAAAGATGAGGGGCGCAGAGGACGTGAAGAGTTCTCGGTCGGCTTTTGGGACTGATCTCAAGAATTGCTTCCCAAGTTTCTTGCAGGACTGCCATTGAAACTGCATGAAGAAGCATTATTCATGTTAAGCATTTAATAAGTCATGCAATGATTATTGTAAAAACTCTAAAAAAAATTGTAATGAATTATTCTCACCTCACCCGACACGAGATTGTTAAGTTGTTTGCGAACACGCCTCAACTTTGTCAAGTGGCATAATCCCTTTAGCCTATTCCGCCATGTGACCATCAAAGGGAACCGAATGTTCTCATTACCATATCGAGACGGGTTGATCAATCTACCAATGGCCATCCTAGAATATGCCCGTACCTATAAAGCATAATGTCAATGATCGTTTAGTTAGAGTTGTCAATGATGTGGAATTTCATCATTTCAAGGTTGATTAAAAAAGTTAAAAGATTGTTGAGTGTAGGATTTGGTGGATATCACTTCTTTTCTTCAAACTAGTTTTTGTTATTTTTTTATGATGAAGTTCCAAACCATTTAAGGAGATTGATGAAATGCTTCTGGGTTATACATGGAACTAAACATACATAACAATAAAAGAAACCTATAGTAAGATACCTGGAGCAACTGAAGTGGTCCTGACATAGTCTTGAATGTATGTTCAAAAGCATCACTCTCATCTGTCGGGTCTAGACCCGCACGTATGGCCGCCTCTCCACCCTCGGTATTCTTGATATCGGACCATTTCACTCCCTTCATCAGCATCCTTTAAAGATTAGCTAGACAAGCAGGAGCCCACACATATGGTTTAAACTCCCTGAATAGCTCTAGTAGATAAGCAGGCCCCCTCGATCCCGACGCATTTGCCAATATCTGTCCGGACACCAAAAAGAATAGATATGACCTTGTGACATAAATCTCCTCCTGAGATGATAGTTTCTTTTTTTTTTCTTACTTTTTCATCATCTCTTTTAGGCACGAAGTGATGGTCTAACCATGTGAGATTAATGGATATGCCTTCCTTAGCAACTCTTCGCAAACATCGGCAACATTATCATTAGGGAACGTTCTGTCGGTGATCGAGGGCCCATTTATTGGCAGACCATAAATGTAGGCCTCATCCTTCAGAGTCACTGTAACCTCACCGATAGGGAAGTGAAACGTGTTTGCCTCAGGGCGCCAGCGCTCCGCTAATCCGGTAATCAAGGCATGGACGATTCGCATCCACCTCATCTATGTCAGTCGATGTAGTCCGGCCAACCTGATATATTCTTGCTGCCTTTCATTTAGGTCCCACAACCCATGGTCTGGATTAATGGGTATGCATCTATACGAACCAAGCTCTTGCACAAATGTTAAAAAAAAAAAAAAAAACTGTGAGGTTATTTAGTCACTTTACATTACCAAAAAATATATACATTTCCTTCCATTTACAAGAGCCGATCAAGAGATATCCTAGACTTCTTATTTAGTCGACTTACAACATTCGCAAGACCTAATATATTTTCACAAGACCTTTTTTTAGGAAACACAACATCTTTGACATAAAAGTTCTATTGTTCATCCATTGGCAGGTATTGAAGGTTAGTAGGAGACCATTAAATTCTTTATGATGCTTGATGACAATTTGAGATGGTTTTTGGTTGTTCATTCCTAGTTCACCTACCACTTTTCTTACGTCATGCTCCCTCCTTTCTATAGAAGTAGGCAGCTGTTTCTACATTCCTCATCATCCATGGTGTGCAACTGTTGCTTATTTTCCTTCAGCACAAATGTTTAAACGCCCTTTTAAACACTCATTATGATGTGCAACTAGCAGAATTTACTTGATGATACTTGGATTATTGATCGACACTTAAATGTGCAACTTTGAACCGCAAGACTACGGTATCGTCAAGTAGTAAAGGACTAAAGAGTCCGGATTATCGATCCCACGGAGAGAGGATGGACAAGCAATGAATTCAATTAAACGAGAATTGAACTAAGATATAGCTAATATAGACAATTGAAGTAAACAATTAAAACTATTAAACTATGCAATGTAAATAATTAATTAACAATCTAAAATATGAAGTTAATTAGATCTAAGCTAATCTAACAAGCTACACTAAACTAGTGTGTGAATGTAGTGGTGGAAGTAGAAGAATTAAGGGGAGGATGTGGTGTGAAATTTGTAGGATTTTAAAACAAGTGATGTGAAGTGTAGATCTAACAATCTAGAAGTGAAAATAACAAATCAAATAAAGATTTAAATTAACAACAATAGGAATAATAGATTAGGCAATCCAAAATCCACTAAGTATGTAATTAATTCAAACAATGCATGTTCTAATTCAATTCCCAAATCTACAATCCAATTAGCAATCTCTTGCCTAATTGGATTAGATGATATAACAATGAAGATCAAAGTAAAAGAAAATCAAAGGCCAAGATCCTAGATCATTATCTAGCTACCCTAACAATAAATCATCAAAATCAAGCTACAAAAGATCAAAGATAAGGGCTCTAGAGCATGCTATGTGAGAGAACTTAATCAAACTACAAAGCATCAATGGAGATTATCTGAGCATCAAGCGTAGAGATAGAGCATGAGAAATGAGAGAGATTAGCACAACTAGATCTAAAATATACTAATCAATTAAGGCACAAGTAGGAAATTTAAACTAAAATATGCATGGAGTTAAACTAATCACATTACTTAGCTTCAAAAGGAGAGCCTAATCCTAGAGCTTTAGCCACTAAACATCAAGAAAGTGCTCCAAATCTTCATTAATAATCTTCAATTCACACACTCTCTCTAGATTAGTTACAAAGAAGCTCTTAATTACATTCTAAAAGTAAAAATAAAATTGCAAAAAGACTAACTTGCTAAAAGATCTCCTCTTCTCTCCAAAAAAATTCCAATTTATAGAAACTTTGAAGACATTTGATTGGCTCATTTTCATTCACAAGGATTGTTTCCATTTGATTGGTTGCAACTTGAAGGCTTTTGATTGGCTCTTTTGCTTTCACATGGATTGCTTCAATTTGATTGGTTGCAAAAAACTTTCCTTCCAAAAGCATATGTGCTTTTTGGTTTTTGTGGTCCTTCATTTTGGAGGCTTTTGATTGGCTCATATCCTTTCACATGGATTTGTGTCATGGCAAGCTTTGATTGGTGGAGAGGTTAGAGTTATCTTCTATGTAAAAAAAAAAAAAGAAATGTAATTGTTGGGATTTGTACCCATAACCTATTTCATAAGAACCCAAGCTCTAACCTTAGAAAATGACTTCTTTTATGTTTAAAGTCTTATCCTCTTATTTTGGAATTCTTCAACACTTCTTGATGCCTTGGGACACTAGCCGGAAGGTTGGGGTAGTCGCGGGGTTCACCTACACAAGAGAAATTACATAAAAATGAGCTATAAATAATCGGATTTATGCATAATAATCCGATAATCCGTTTAATGTGATAGAATGATAAAATATCTGTGTAAAGCAAATTATATGCATATGAGATGCTGATAAAACCCGGACTAATGATGGGTAAAATATATAATATTTAACACTCATCACACCCCCAAACCTACATTTTGCAAGTCCCGAGCAAAACTATAAAGAAAAACTAAACTATATGCAAGAAAACACGGTAAAGATCCTAACTCATTTTCGCTGGAATCGCGGCTGCACTTAGCTCGTGCAATAAGCCTTTAAACCCCTAGGTTTTCCCTAATGGACGAGTTTTGTCTCGTGAGGGTTTTCAGCGAATAAATCCCACAAAATTCTTTTTATTTTGAAAAGAAAATATTTTTGATGTCCAACAGTTTTTAGCAACCTAATAAGAATGAGTACTGAGTTAGGAATACTAGCCAACTCCTGAAGTCTCACTGTGTATGTGTGTGTATTTAGCCAATAATCATGCAATCTTCAAGTCGAAACTCACACAACCTTAATCCCCTTCGGAATATATTTCGCCTTGACTACAGCCTTATAGGTCATACTCTCAACAATGGAAGCACACCGATTTTATTGACTAACTCTCAGTATGTGAGTATGAACAAGGCTAAGAACTCACATAATTGATGAAGAACGGAGCTTATGTATAGAATGATTGATCTCAAAGAATAAGATATAACCAATAGAAGGTGGAAATGCTCACTAAATTTCTCACTCATTCAGCACCTAAACTTTCCTATGATCTAATAGTTCTTTCATAGGTTGTAATGGGATTAGGGTTAATAGGTAGGATAAGGGTTAAATGTGGCTAAGTTTTCTTGAGAAGGTAAGGGTCTTCAAGTCTTCATAGGAAAGTCTTCCACTATCTTCACTTCTTCCTTTTGCTTTTTGTTCTTTATTCCACTGTATCTCTTTTGGTGCTTGCTTTTCTTTGGTTTCCCATATCTTTTTTCCTTTTCTTTTGTTTTCCTTTGGTTCTCATTTCTTCTTCTTTTTTTTTTTCAACTTTCAAATTCCTTTATTCCTTTGTCATCCCTTTGTAGAACATCTATATTTGGGTAGCCCATGTGAAGTCTTCATCACTAATACTCAAATCCTTCCTTTCTTCATATATCCCTACCCTTCTAAAAAACAATAGGTCAAAAAGGATTATATATATGTGGGTGATGAGGGGGACACTGAAGGAAGGTTTCTTGTAAAATAGGCTCAAGAGGGCTACTAAGGGTATAAAATGTAATAGCTGAGTTCAAAATTTGGCCATTGGTTTTTAGAATGCCCATCATCTTCCCCTAAGTTCGAAAAATGCATCATAAGCTACAAGTCGAGATTTCTTCACATTTTGATGTCACCTATATGGTTAGAGCAAGGAATAGCACTTATGAGGTTGAAAGTGCTGGACTAAGAAGCTCTAGGAGTAGCTCTTCATTCTACTCAGGAATAGCGCAGAAGAGTCCTCACCCAAACCGATATAGATAGGCTCAATCGCTCAATGGGTTTTAGTCTCCACTAATGATTCTTTCTGGTCTCTCAGAAGTGATTTGCTCTTCTCTTGGACTACATTCATGTGGCCAAATGTGTAAAAAATTTCTAGGATAAGTCTTGAAGCCATTTTACTCATACAATTTGTTTAAATTATGATTGACACATTTTGCTACACGCTTCCGCATATTTGATCATGTGAGCTAGATCTCCTCTTTGTTTTGGAATCCTCACCGCGGGAACCTGTGGTAAACGCCGCGAGCCCGGGTTTTGATTCCTAAATCTCGGTCCGGGGTCATGACAGGTCCCACATTATAAATCCTATGATTCTCTTGCTTCTATTCTTTGGAGCAAAACTTTTCTAATGTTACCAAACAAGTTTTGGACAACATATTCTCAACAGAATAATTTAATATAATGTTGCCAAACAAGATCTGAAGAGTATAGTCTTGGCACAACCTGATCTCAGCACAACCTGATCTGAGTACAAAACTAGGAACAACACGAGAACGATGCCAAACAGGCCCTGGTATTCTCGTCTTTCTCCCTCTCCAATGTATACTCTCTCCCTCATCCTCTTTGTAATTAATCCAAGCAATTCACAACGGGCTTCGCATCTGTAATTAATTTCTAAGCCCACACATGTCAACAACATGCATGAGTGAGGAATTCTGGTGGGTGCTCTTCTTGGACCTTTGTAGCAATGTCCCCTAAGAAATTAACTATGGTGGTTTGCCAACACACACAGGGTTGAGAGATTTTGGCACTTTAACACACATGCCCGCGGATTGATCCTAGGTCTTCTAGTTTAAAAGTATTGCTTCTCACAAGTAGCCTAGGTTAGCAAAACAGAAAAAGAAAAACACAATTGATAATTGCCCACCATAGTATTAAATCAGAATCACTATAGTGAAAAGCTATTAAATTTTGCCTAAGGGCCCAATTACCTTTGCTATTCTTTCCATTACCTTGGTTCTATAATTAGTAAAGATGGAGAGATTGATGAAAATGCTGAACATAAGATAAAAGCATGATGGTTGATATGGAGACTTACTTCTAGAGTGCTTTCTATCCAACGGGTGCCAACATGATTGAAGGGAAGATTTTACGGGAAAGTGATTAGACCAGCTATAACCTATGGAGCATAATATTGGGCAATCAAGAAACCCCATATGCACAAACTAGATATAGCATAAATGAGAATGCTGAGGTGGATATTTGGTAATACTAGGAAGGATAAAATTAAAAATAAACGCTTTCGAGAGCATTTAGGGGTAGAAACAATAAGGGACAAAATTAGAAAAATCTAATTGGGGTAGTTTGGGCATCTCCAACGTAAGCCGACAATGGCAAGGTAAGGAAAACTTTGGCACTGAAGGTTGATGACCCATCAAGGGGAAGGGTAGGTCAAAGAGGATATGGATAGAGGTAGTAAAAATAGATTTAAAGAAGTGTAACTTATCTGAGTAATCATGTCCACCAAGGATATACTATGTTGATGGCTATTTGCGGATTCGCACCCTCTTTTTTTAAGTTAATAGGAATATATTTTTGAAAAATCAGTTCCATGCAAACGAAGTCCTAAACATGTTTTTGTAGCAAAAGTGTACAGACTTCAACCTATCTATGGCCTCCTTCTAACAAACTTTTGTAAAAACTTTTGGGCATTTCCTTGCAAGAAAAAATATTTGCACCAACAATGTACAAGTTCTCCCGGTAAAACGTCTCATTTTTTTCAAGTTTCATGTAAGAACAGTTACTTAAAACGCCTCATTTTCTTCCTTCGGTGACTCCCTTTTTTTTTCTCCTGTATCAATTTGATGTACACTCCCTCCCTCATTCTCATTTGGTGATTCTGTTACCCCTCAAGTTCTTCCAAGCGCTACACTCCTCATGCTCGTCTATTTCAATTTCTAGCGTTTCTTTTTAATATTATGAAGACTTGTTTTTTTTCTCTCTCTTTGATGGAAATAATGAGCTTAGCTTTTCATGTTTGACTATTACAATTTTTAGTAGTTCTTTTAATATTACAGTCTCTTCCTCTGATGAAATGGAGGAACCCAATAAATTCCAGGAAAAAAGAGCCCCCGTAAAAGTTAAATATTTGACAATTTGCAGTTTCAAAACCTGTCATTCTCTTTCATCTTTTGCAATTCATGTGATCCCTGACATGTTAATCCCAAGCATTAAATTTTCTTTCGTTGAACCATTAAACTCTAAAATGTTTAGCTTCATGTCTTAAATATTCAAAGACTTCAAATAATGAATGTCTTTAATATATAATCAAAACCATTAAACCTTATTTGTGAAAATGGTGCTCCCAAACATGGTAATATGTTTTTCTTTAATATAAAACCAAAACCATTCAACCTTATTTGGTGAAAATGGTGCTCCCAAACATGATAATGGGCTTCACATAAGTAAGTTTTACATATATAAAATTCACATATGTAAATTTCATTTATTACATCCCAAGCATAAAAGACAATCTTCACTATAAGAAAAGTGATAACTATCCCCCAAAGTGCAGCTTAAAAGAAAATTTCCATGTCTTTAAAATAAATTAGCTTAAGCTTGTTATGCATTGTCAAGCGAAGGTAAAGTGTTTACAAGATTAGCTTAATTTATTTACCCTTAGCTCAAACTCAATCATGTCCTACAAAATACAGCTTTGATTAGTGTTCGAGACAAGCTTGAGCTGCACAAAGCTTGGCTTAGCTTATAATGATTAGGGATATCAATGGACCTCCAGTTATTCGGTTGAGACAAAGAATTCGACCTGAACAATTAAGATAAAATCATTTTTTGGACCGCAAGTGATAATAAGGTCTAGGTCCAGTGAAGTCTCAAACCCAATTCTTGGTTGCCAAATGTTAGGGATTTTGTGTTTTGCAATTTGATGGATGCATTATCATTTTAACATCATTTGAATTTTCACACATGCATTGATTTTGAAATACTTGAAATCTTGACTTTTCACATGCATAGTTTTAAAACTTTCAGAACTTATGTTTCATGCATATTTGGATTTAAAACTTGGATGCATTAAGTTTGCAAAAGAAGTTTTATAAATCAAGCAAACCTATGGTTTTAAAAGTTTGAAAATCATCTTTGGCATTTTAGGTTTCATGTTTTAAAAAAGAAACTCTTAGAATGATTTAAAACATGTTTCCAAGCTTGATTCGATGGCCCAAAGTCCCCTCAAGAAAATCCTTTGAAATATGCAATTTTTGAGGAATTTGGTCCCTAGACTCTGTCGACCCGCAGTGTGCTCCGTCGACTAGCCCAAGTGACCCGGTTGACCGAGCACACTACAGGTCAACCCGGAAAGAGCCGTTGGGCCTCTTTTCAAACGGTGAGATTTTTAACCGTTGAGCCCAGGTCGACCGGGCTCTATACCAGGTCGACCGGGGACTCGCAGAAAGTCACTTTTTGACTATAATTAGTGGTTCATTCCTTTGAAAAAGTGAGGAACATCTAAGTCTTCTTTGAAGTGTTTGGAGATAAAAGAAAGGGGAATGAGCTAAGAGAGACAAAGGGGTCATTTGGAAAGCTAAAGCTTGGATCCATTAAGTTAAATCTCTAAGTAAGCTTTACTTTTCTAAATCATATATTATATGCTTTGTTTTAAATCTTTGGTAAATGAAATTTAGCATTATAACTATGATGTGTTGAATCCTTTATCATATTTAATCTTGGATTTATTTGTGTTGGATTCTTCACCTCGATTCAAACCAAGTTTGTTTTAAAAACTTCATTAATCATGCTTTGCCAAAATCTTTGATTTCTTTTATAGCATGATTCATTTACTTGGTTGAATCCTCATTTGTTGTTTTCAATCCCTTTAGAACCTTAGTTAAACTAGTTTGTTTTGAAAACAACTATGCACATGCATCACATGTTTAGTCTTAAATAGTTTCATACAACTTGTGAGCTTTTGATTTTCATATTATCAACAAGTTAGTATTTATAGATGTGATTTGCATTTCTCTTCAATCAAAACTCTTTAAATGCTTTGAGCAAATATTCATTGAGCTTACTTTTTAAACTTGATTGAAGTTTTCACACACGCACATCATAAGCATTCATCTTTGCATTTGATAGAGTGTTGTGTGAGTTTGTTCTTCATTTTAATATCCGCCTAATTAAGAGGCTTTATATTTGAGCTTAAATTGTATCTCTTCTAGTGTTTGTGCAGACACTACCTTCAGAGAAAATCTTCTTCTTGTAAAGGTTATTGCTTAGCCTAAGAAAAGCATGGTGTAAAGGTCATTGCTTAGCCTAAGAAAAGCATAGTGTAAAGGTTATTGCTTAGCCTAGAAAAGCACATTGATAGGTTGTTGTTAAACCTTGAAAAACATATTTGTAAAGGTTATTGCTTAGCTTTTTAAAAAGCATAGATAGTGGAAATCTGGTGGGGTGTAGGATCACAAGCCGGTAGTGGATGTAGGCATTGAGGCCGAACCACTATAAACTATTGTGTGATGGTGCATGCTTTGTGGTGATTATTTTTGTTAGCTTCCGCATTTTGTTTGATAATCATCACTAGTGGTTAATTTAATTTAAAGAAATTAAAATTGGTCATAATTTGTCACTAATTTGAAGCTCACCCTATTCACCCCCCTCTAGGGTTCGGATCCCCAAATTACACCAAAGATGACACATATAAGAAAAAAAGATCATATTTCTTAAAAGTGAGATGGTTTAAAGCTTCATTTGCAACCCCCTACAATACTGTATCCAAATTCAACATCTAGTACCTGAATGGGTGTCCTTTTCTGCTTGGATTTTGAATTGGTTAGGTCCACTATGTACCCATGCTGTACCTAACCTATTTACATCCATACTCACTATTTCAAAATTTACCATAAACGACGGCCGGCCACCGTTCAATAGAAAAATACAACAGCCACCGCGTTCTTATGGCCATCGGAAAAAGTGCAGTGGTTCTACATAAACGACCTCCCTATGACCATCGTATAGTTTCAAATATAAACGACGGTCCGTTGTCAGACTTCATCCTTTAATCATTCAAAAAATGGTTGTCGTTCAATTGATGAGCCTTCATTTTTATAGTGTTTTGGCATTTTTTTCACAGCCAATTTTTATAGCCGATTTAATGGATTTTATCCTGTAGCTTTTGTTGGTTTTTGGCAAGATTGAAAATAAGGGCCCATTTGCATGACTTGAATATCCTGACTTGAAAAAACAAAAGAAATAGAAAACATTTTATTAAAGAATAATGAGGGCCAAATCTCACTAGGCAGGCAGTTACATATATAGATGTATTATGTACAAATTGTATTGAGAAATCTCTAGTCCTAAGAAGGCTCTTAAGTGTATCAACCCAACACTAGCATAAGATGGATGAATTGCAGCAGCCCAACACTAGCACACCAAGACATTGTTTCTCATCTTCGGGGTCCCTCTCTTTCACAACTTCCATGGGACTTTGCGCCTTCTCAGATGCATCTGAAGGTTTTGATCTCGCAACAAAGGCCAAAAAAAAAAAAAAAGAACACACCCACATCAAACACTAGAATTGAATTGAATAATATGGTATGAACTAGTCCCATATTTTGAGGGGTCATGTACTTGTAAATTATAAAAAGGAAGATGGAGATGGTAGTGCTTTTTTTTATTCACCTGGAGTGCCTGCCAACCTTCTTTTTCTTTTTTTGTTATTGCTGCCATTCTATACACATGAGAATGCCTGAGGGGGGATTGTAGAGGAGGCATTGTTGCCTTAAGAGGGGGATGGAGAGACAAACATTGAAAGATATTATCTGGATTGAATTGGGTCTTTAGTTTATACCAAGATCTTCAACAACCCAAGAACAACCTCTCTCTCTGGACTTCAATTAAGATGAAAGGGTGCAAGTATCTTTGGAGACGAGTATCCTGCATATTCTTTTATTTAATAAAATACAAGAAGTGGGGGAGGAGGGGTGGTGGGGGGGAAGGATCAGGCATAGGGCTCTCCTAGGAAAAAAAGAAGTAAACCAACAATGTAAGAATGAGAGTTGCAAAACAACCAAAGCATAGAAACATACCAGTATAAACAATACTCTAAAGACCCAAGAATGGAGATGTGAATGTGGGGATTCCAATAAAGTTTTAAATATCTAATTTGATGATCACCTTGGCTTGAGCAATGGCTTCATCTACTTGTTTCCTGACCTCTTTCTCAATATCCTGCATAAATGCATAGTTCGGTTATCCCCTAATTTGTTATAGAATTTCAAGCTTCAGATACATGCAGTTTCTGAAAATACTAGTAATGTCAGAGAATCGTTTCACTCTGGTTAATATTTTATAAATACTTTTTTGCTCTGAATCCCATGATATCATGGGAATAATATGTCACAGAAATAGATAAATCCCATGCATGATGCCATGGCTTTTATGTAACATTTTAGGGAAATTTTTTTCCAAATGATTAGACTTGAGAAATTGTGATCAGATGTGTATTTACGTCTAAAAAGATGTCAGTTTTTCATATTTTATAAAAAAAAATTTTGTTTACTAGTTGCAAAAAATATATGATACAGAAATTGATAAATCCGATGATATAATGGCATATAGTGCAAAAAAGTTAAAAAGATAATGTTGACCAGAGTCAAATGGCTCTTGTGACATTATCTAAATTTGGGTAAGGAAGTTGGGAAACAGAGTTTAAGGTGAACCAATACGTCAAAGCCCCTATTATCCATTTAGAATTTTTTTCCTACATTGTGTATAAAAGTCATTACATGATGGGACACTCTCATTATATCATAGGATTTATTAGGTTTTATGACATAAACTGTTCTCCATGATATCATTGGATTTATGGCAAAAAAGTTATAAAAAAATATTGACCGGAACCAAACGGCTTGGGTGACATTATCTGAGTTCCAATCAAGAAATTGAAAAAATCAAATTTAAGGAGGACTAATATGTCTAGACCATCCAAGAATCTCATGCTTTTATTTTAACCCATACCCATCTGAATCCGAAAAGATTCAATACCCAACCCGCCTCAAACACAAGCCACTTTTTTCTATAAATAATAAGTAACGTGCCATTTTTATCTATAAACTGAATGAAAAATACTTTTCTATACTATTTTTCAATATAAAAAAAATCAATCAAACTACCATGTCTGAGAGTTGCCCATTTAGGGTGCAATTTAAAAACAACTTTGAGCTCGCTTGTGTCAGCCTACTTGAAAATGCAATGTGAGCTCAGGTTTCAAAAATCAAACTAAGATTTGGATTTAGCCGAGGCTTGGGCTTTAGATACTCAAGTTCATCATCATCATTATCATCATCAAAGCCTTGTCCCAACTATGTTAGGGTCGGCTACACAAATTATGTTTCTCCATTTTCGATCTATTTTGAGCCAACCTTAGATACTCAAGTTGCCCAAATATTCAAAATGCAAAACAACTCCTATAATCCTATTGAAGTAAAAATTAGGAGTGTATTTATTTTCGACGCTTGGAGATGGGCACTAGGGAGAGCAGCACTTAGATTTCCATTCTTGCAAAGCCCATTGATGATGGTGCTGTATGTAACTATGTTAGTTCAAAATGACATGGCGCCAGCTAAGCTAGTGCATCAGTTACCCTTCAACTAAAAGATTGGTTATAGGTTCCATACAAACGAGTTGTGAATGCCCAAAAAATAGGTTGTGACTTGTGACGGAAGGACACGCCCAACAGGGGCATGGATGAGGGCCATGTGGTATCTTAGGAGGAATGGCTAGACTAATAATTGGCAAGACCCTGGTTGCCAACCTCATGAACCAAATCAAGGAAGTTGGGTTCATCGGATGCAATTTTAGTAAGGGCATGTTTGGTAATGTGTGAGGAATACCTGAGTAATATGTATATTTGAGGATTCCTTATGGCTACAAATTTAAGGACTTCTCACTGAGGATTTAAATCAATATCAATGCATATGAGGATTTTGAAATCCCGTGGAAGGGGTTCGGATTTTAAAACCCTAAAAAATGAGAATTTCCATTGGCCGAAATCATTGAGGTATCCAAACTTGGATTTTCCTAATCCTCGTGAAAAATTAGTGAGAAATCTCCGTGAATTTGGTTTCCAAATATGACCTATGGCTCTTCAAAACTCTTTTCCAGAATGTGAAATGTGCTATGACATGTGGACAACAAGTACATGATACAGTGCACCAATATGCCCGAGCCACTAGGGTCAAATCAAGGAAAGTGCACTAGTGATGTATGTTTCAAGCCTGAAATGATGTTGCAACCATGAGACGATATTTTCCTTTCAAGTTTTCATGAGCAAACTCAAGTGTTTGAACAACAGTTTCATTGATTAAACCCATAAAATAAATTTTGGAAGTTTATTGAAAAGCTTCGAACACTAGTAATCTAACTACACTCACTAATAGATAAATCTCCAAACCTTCTTAGTCATAGAAAAGGTAAAATTAACATGCTTGGTTTTCTTCTTTGCCAAGTGCTCTCCCACATTCTCTGGAAACCTTTCAAATAACTCGTCAATTATCTCCTCTCCAAAGTGGCTTGTAAGCATGGATTCCGCCCTAGCTCTAATGTACTTCGCCACATTCTGCCCACTAGCCTTCTTATAAAAAATGTAGCCTTCATTATTATCCCTATCATTAGTGTCCCAATTCACTTCGGTAATTTGTAGTTGATCCAGATGAAAGGATCCTTCCATGTTGATTATAGCTTTCAATTCCTTGAAAGAAGGGGTATATGATGGACCGCGCATTCTGCTCGGTGCTACCGAGGTCGGTGGACATGGGAGTCCATGGGGTACGGCCTTTTCGTGACCGAGGGGCAAAAGCGGGCATCAACATTTTTTTGTGCGAGTGTGCCAGATTTTCTATTTTTACTTGGAATTGCAAGTGGTGATCCGGAGATCGACCTTCGCAAGTAAAAAGAAAATCAACTTCTTTCAAGTTTCCATTGCACATATTTTTAAGAAAAGAGAGATTTTCTTAATTTGTCGTGAAAGGCGATTTTTTTGGCATTTATAGCTGATTTTTTTGCATTTATAGCCGATTTTTGGCGTTTATAGCCGATTTACAATTCTTATCAATAATGAAAGACAAGAGTTGTGATTTTTGTCTCTTTTAGAAAAATACAAACTACAATGAAAAGCAAGAAAATGAGGATCTAACTTCTCAGGAGATTGTGGGGGACTCGTTCAGATTGACGGTCGCAAGCCAAGTGTGGACTTCGCCATCATCCATGTAGATGAGAACAAAGGATGCTCTTGATTCGCTTGGCTTGGCTATAACCTCAGGTTTTTAGAGGACAAAGACCAAATGGAGGTCCTATGTCCAATAAAAAGCCAAGTAGACGGCCTGAAAAGCCACGTCTAAGCCATTGGAGGCAGAAGGAGAAGGCAAGGACCTTGGGGGGGTGCCCCCAAAGGGACTTTTGTCACCTTGTAGCGGTGGCCGGTGCAGAACTTCGGCAGAGTTTTCTTTATTCTTTCTCTCGAATTTTCTGTGCTTTTTTCTGATCTGGGATCTCTGTTTTTCTTCCAATCTTTCTGTTTTTCTTCCGACCTGGAATTCTTTGGAATGCTTTCCTATTTATAGGCTCTTGGTGGCCATTTAGGAGGGTTTATGGGCTTTTATTGTCATTAAGCCGCATAATGGGAGGAGTTACAGGGTTTAATTGCTTTATTTTGTAACTCCTTTTTCTTGGCTTCTGATTGGCCGGTGGAGATTGAGGGCACTTAGTCGCCTTTAATCGCCATGATGGAGGAGTTTCATGGGTTAAATGCCATGAATCAATTGACTTGTAACTGCCATTTGCTTGTTTCTGATTGGGCCGTCCGAAGAAATGAATTAATGACTGCAATAAAGCTAGTCAATTAATCGCATTAAGTGGTCGCCGAGCAGTTGAAGAGTCGCGGGCCGTTTTGCATCTTTTGGGATTCTTCTGGCGATGATCATCGATGGATTCTTATATGGATCGATATTGGATGAGCATGTAACTTTAGGTATTGGTTGCCAACAGCTGGTCGGTGCCATCTGTCCTGTCGATTTCTAGATCGGCCGGGTAGAAAACACACTTTTTTTGGTTGACCGGTTAGCGATCAATGCTGATTTTGATACTGTTGACGATTGACCCGTGATTTTGACGGATGTCAAAGGATTTGGTGTCTCAAAACTATGAGTTTTGGAAAATCCCAGGAGTTGGAAGCTTCGAATCGCAAAAACCGACGAAAAACAGGCTTTCCGGGGCGAACCCCATTTTGTGGCCGTTTTTTATGGCTTTTGATTCTTTTTTCTTCTGTGTTTTTTCTTGACATTTTTTTATCATTTATTGGCCTGATTTCCTTGTAGAAAACTTGACGAGAATCCTTATATTTTGGGGTGCAAAGTTTCTAATTTTCCGGGAAAGTCGAAGACTTTGTCGCGTAGAGCTGCCGGTTTTCCATCAGAAGCTGAAACTGGGTCAAACGATGTCGGAATGACCTAAAATTTGGGGTGAAGCCCCCTGAGCAATAAATAAGACCAGTCATAGGCTTTTGTTTGAGTTTTGAAGCTGTTTGGGGTCCTATCACCAGTAGACTTGTTTTTATCGCGAGGGGGATGTCGCGCTTTGATGTGCGGTCAACCGATGTCCGATTGACTTGAAATTTGACAGGGAACCTATTGGAGTCATTTTAAGATGATCCATAGGCTCTGTCTTGGAAACCATGTTTCCAGGGAGCTTCGCCGCCGAGAGGCCTGATTTGGCTTCCGAGCGTCAAAGTCTGGTCAAATGTTGTCGAAATGACCTGAAACTTGAGGTGTAGCCCTTTGTAAGCATTTTGAATCCGTCCATGTGCTCTTTTTGATGAGTGATGGCCTCGGTGGTTCTCGCTGCCAAGAGGCTTGATTTAGCTGTTCGAGGGTTGATGTAGGGTCAAACGTTGTCGGTTTGACCGGAACGTAAAACGTGGAACCTTTTGGATGTATTTCGAGACCATCCATAGGCTCTGATTGAAGATTTGGTGTCTCCGATGCTGTCGCCACCGGGAGCTCCTGTTCAGCTATCGGAGAAGCGACGTTAAGCCAAATGATTTTGAAATGGCTCCTCTTTTGGCTATCTTGAAGGATCTTACAGTTTTTGTTTGATTCTGACAAGATTTGATTTTTGGAAGTAGCATTGCCTATTTATGGCAGGCTGCAGCTTCATGTAGCTTTCTTGAGTTTGGAGAGGCAAAGTGACACATTTTTTTATGTCAACAAATGCCCCCTCGAGGTGCAGCGATGAGTTGCTTAACTTTTGTAGTCGATGTGCCTTGAAGAGATTTTTGAAGGAGAGCTTGTGACTTGACCAAGTGTCTTTAAGCAGTCTTTCTTTTTGGTATTGTAGCCTTTTGCGCTTCCAGGGGAATTTTATGGTAGTGAAAGGGATCACGTACCATCTCGAGACAAAGTTTTGAAGATGACATCAGGGATGTGGATTTGTGTTTTTTTGTTTTTAACTTTGTGACCTAACATGCTGTATGTGGCAGGTTAGGGGGTCGGGTTTGGTTTTGACCGTGTGACCCAATAAGTTGTATGTGGAATGTTGGGGGTCGATTTTGGTTTTGATCATGATGGACCGCGCTCCTGCTTGGTTCTACCGAGGTCGGCGGACGTGGGAGTCCGTTTGGTTCCGACCCTTTCGTAACCGGGGGGCAAGGGCGTGCATCAACATTTCTTTTTTTTTTTGTGGGTGTGCCAGATTTTCTATTTTTACTTGGAATTGCAAGTGGTGATCCGGAGATCAACCTTCTCAAGTAAAAAGGAAATCAACTTCTTTCAAGTTTTCCATTGCACATATATTTAAGAAAAGAGACATTTTTTTTTGATTTGCCGTGAAAGGCGATTTTTTTTGGCATTTATAGCCGATTTTTGGCGTTTATAGCCGATTTTGGCGTTTATAGCCGATTTACAATCCTTATCAACAATGAAAGACAAGAATTGTGATTTTTGTCTCTTTTGAAAAAAATACAAACTACAATGAAAAGCAAGAAAAGGAGGATCTAACTTCTCAGGAGATTGTGGGGGACTCGTTTAGATTGACGGTCGCAAGCCATATGTGGGCTTCGCCATCATCCATGCAGATGAGAACAGAGGATGCTATTGATTCGCTTGGCTTGGCTATAACCTCGGGTTTTTAGAAGACAAAGACCAAAGGAAGGTCCTATGTCCAATAAAAAACCGAGTAGACGGGCTGAAAAGCCATATCTAAGCCATTGGAGGCAGGAGGAGAAGGCAAGGACCTTGGGGGGGTACCCCCCAAGGGACTTTTGTCACCTTGTTGCGGTGGCCGGTGTAGAACTTCCGCAGAGTTTTCTCTCTTTTTCTTTTCTCTGGATTTCTGACTGCTGTCTGTTGATGTTCGTTGTCTGTGTGTTGTGTCCTTTCTTCTTGGAGAGCCCTCCTATTTATAGGCTTTTAGGTAGCCTTTTAGGTGGGTTTATGGGCTTTTATTGTCATTAAGCCGCATAATGGGAGGAGTTACAAAATTGAATTGTTTATTTTGTAACTCCTTTTTCTTGGCTTCTGATTGGCCGGAGGAGATTGAGGGCATTTAATCGCCTTTAATCGCCATGATGGGAGGAGTTTCATGGGTTAAATGCCATGAATCTCTTGACTTGTAACTCCCGAATGCTTGCTTCTGATTGGGCCGTCCAAAGAAATGGATTAATGACTGTAATAAAGTTAGTCAATTAATCGCATTAAGTGGTCGCCGAGCAGCTGAAGAGTCGCGGGCCGTGCCACGTCTTTTGAGATTCTTCTGTTGATGATCATCGATGGATCTTCATGTAGATCGACATCAGATGATCATGTAATTTCAGGTGTTTGTTGCCAACAGCGGGTCGGTGCCATCTGTCCTGTCGATTTCTCGATCGGTCGGGTGGAAAGCACACTTTTTTTGTTGACCGGGTGGCGATCAATACTGTCTTCGATACTCTTGATGATTTACCCGTGTTTTGGACGGATGTCAGAGGACTTGGTGTCTCAAAAGCATGAATTTTGGAAAGTACCAGAGGCTGGGCTCCTCGAATCGCGAAAAAACGGCGAAAATCGGGGTTTCCGGGGCCGTCCCGGCGACCCCGGGGTCCAAGGTCGCCGGCGACCCTGGCCCAGGGTCGCAGGGGTCTGCGACCCTGGGGGGTTTTCCCCCTTTCGTGTCCCGTTTTGCGTCCGTTTTTGCTTTTTTCTGATTCTTTTTTCTTCTGTACTTTTCCTTGACATTTTGACCATTTATTGGCCTGATTTCTTTGTACGAAACCTGATGAGAATCCTTGCATTTTGTTTTGCAAAGTTTCCAATTTCCTGAGAAAGCCGAAGACTTTGTCGCGCAGAGCTGCCGATTTTCCGTCAGAAGCTGAAACTGGGTCAAACGATGTCGGAATGACCTGAAATTTGGTGTGAAGCCTCCTGAGCAATAAATAAGACCAACCATAGGCTTTTGTTTGAGTTTCGAAGCCGTTTGGGGTCCTATCACCTGCAGACTTGCTTTTTGTCGCGATGAAGATGTCGCGGTTTGATGTGTGGTCAACCGATGTCCGATTGACTTGAAATTTGACAGGGAACCTATTGGAGTCATTTTAAGATGATCCATAGGTTCTGTCTTGGAAACCATGGTCCCGAAGAGCTTTTGTCGCCGAGAGGCCTGATTTGGCTGTCGGAGAAGCGAAGTTAGGCCAAATGATTTTGAAATGGCCCGAAACTTCTTGTGTACTCCTCTTTTGGCTGTCTGGAAGAATCTTGCAGTTTTTGTTTGATTCTGACAAGATTTGATTTTTGGAAGCAGCATTGCCTATTTATGGCAGGTTGCGACTTCATGTAGCTCTTTGGATCTTGAAAAGGCAAAGTGACATTTTTTGGTGTCAACAAATGCCCCCTCGAGGTACAGCGGCGAGTTGCTTAACTTTTGTAGTCGATGTGCCTCGAAGAGAATTTTTATTTTTTTATTTTTTTTGAAGGAGAGCCTGTGACTTGACCAAGAGTCTTTGAGCAATCTTTCTTTTTGGTATTTGTAGCCTTTTGAGCTTCCAGGGGAATTTTATGGTAGTGAAAGGGATCACGTACCATCTCGAGGCAAAGTTTTGAAGATGACATCAGGGATGTGGATTTGGGTTTTGACCTTGTGACCTAACAGGCTATATATGGCAGGTTAGGGGGTCAGGTTTGGTTTTGATCGTGTGACCCAACAAGCTGTATGTGGAATGTTGGGGGATCAATTTTGGTTTTGATCTTGTGACCTAACAGGCTGTATGTGGCAAGTTAGGGGATCAGGTTTTGGTTTTTGGTTTTGGTCTTGTGACCTAACAGGCTGTATGTGGCAAGTTAGGGGACCAGGTTTTGGTTTGATTTTTGTGGGATGTCAATTTCAAGATTTTGGCTCAATTTGGTAGATGAGGCTGGATGGTTTGATTTTTGGAAGCTCATGGGGCTTGGAATTTTCTTTTGTATGGTCCAATCAACTCAAAAGAGGCATGGAACCATTTTTGTATGCTCTTGGTAAGAGGGATTTCTCTTTGACTAAAAGCCCAAAATTTATTTCTTTCTTTTTTTTTTTTTTTTTTTTTTGTGTGCCTAGGTGGTCAAACCTGGCTCATATGGGCTAACCCATGGGACCTTAAGCTTTTGAAATAGCTTAGATCTCATATGGTGTCATTTTTGTAAAGAATATCCAAAAATATCTCATTTGGATAGAGAATATCTAAGAATATCTTTACTTGGAGAGAATCTCTCATGATCCCTTTATTTTTGGGATAGAATATCTCAAGATATCTTTCTTTTGGGAAAGAATCCGTCATAGATTGATTTTTGGGAGAAAATCTCTCAAGATCCCTTTATTTTGGGATAGGATATCTCAAGATATCTTTCTTTTGGGAAAGAATCCGTCATAGATTGATTTTTGGGAGAAAATCTCTCATTGATTTCTTTTTTGGGAGAGAATCCCTCAAGATATCTTTCTTTTGGGAAAGAATCTTTCTAATCTCTTTCTTTTGGTAAGGTTACTAATTAGTAACACTTACCTCTTTCTTCTTTCCTTCTTTGGTTTGCTCTCTTCTATAAAAGCAAGGAGGAGGTTGGATCTCTTGCTCTTATTACTTTCTTTTGCAATAATCTCAAGAGGGCTTCAAGACCAAAAGCTTTTCTTCTTCAAGATCTTCAAGACTTTTCTTCTTCTTCTCCATCAATGGCTTCAGGTAAGTTCTTCTTTTTCAAGAAAACTCCATTGTAGGAAAAAAAGTTCTTTCTTTTTTGTTTCTTTCTTTTCTTTTCTTCTTTTTTTTTTTTCACGTGTTTGCCTCCTTTTTTTTTTCACACGTTTTTTTTTTTTTTTTGCTTTCTTTTCTTTCTTTTTTTCATGTTTGTTTTTGTTTTTTTTTTTTTGTGTGGGTCGTACGGATAGATCCGTACGGATCTGTCCGTACGGCCACGTGGCCTGTGGGCCACGGCCTGTGGGCCAGCCCGTTTTTTTTTTTTTTCTTTCCCTCCCTTTTTTTTTTGAGAGAGTTTCGTTTCCTTTTTTGTTTTCTTTCTCCTCCCTTTTTTTTTAGAGAAAGTTTCTTTTCTTTTCTCTTATTTCTTTTTTTTTTTTGTTTGCTCATCATGATAATGCATTTTTTTCGCAAATCTAGATGTTCATGCATGCCTTTAATTTGTAAATTAAATTTGTAGCATGATGTGATTGCATACCTGAAAGTTTTTGCAAATTTGGGAACTTGGAGCTCGCAGTGATGTTGAGCCCTTCCTGATTTTGCGGAGACTTTTAGGTTTCGAAAGTTTGGAGTTTCGGAGCTCGCAGCGATGTTGAGCCCATCTTCAAGCTTTCTATTTCTTTCGGGATAGTTCCTTTTCTTCGGAATTGCCCCGTCATCATGTCAAAATTTCGCCAGATTTTTTTTAGCGAGATTCTGTCATTTTGATGTTTGATCTTTTTCTTTTCCATCCTTTTCAGGTGGTTCCTCCAGAGCGAACAAGGGTAAAGAGCCTGCTACAAGCGTACCTCGTCGATCTTCTAGATCCTCTAATCCGGCCGTTCAGCAGGCTTTCGAGAAGGTCCAGTATGTTGAGAGAAATCTGGAAGAGTGCGACTCCCTCAACAGAGATGAGATGAGGCAGCGACTGATCACTCTCAAGGGAGAGGAATTCTATAAGATCATGGTAAGCAGTCGTCCATGGGTGATGGAAGATCAGAGCATTTTGCCCAAGCCTACCTTCTTCTTTGGTGATGCAGTCCCTGATGACATTACATACCAGAGGAGATCTTTTCAGTTTTCCTTCACAGCAGATGGTGAGAAGAAGACTGTTACTACCCGGTCGATGTTTGATCGCACCGTCTCGATTCTGAGCCTTGCCCCCACGTGGCCTAAGAGGGAAGATCCTCCAAGTTGGGTGAGAAGGACAAATGTAATCAAGACCGGGGTTTTTGTTGGCGGTTCTCCTGGATATACGGAGAGGTCGCCTGTTGACATGGACTTGTTGATGCCATCAAGCGGCTACCAGGGCTCTGATTATCCGTCGGTCGATTTGAGACCGGTGGGCCTTGGTATTTTCAGCGGTGACGGCAGCAATTGGATCAAGCCTTTTCGACTTCGAGGTCGTTTCAATGCTGACTCCGAGTGGAAGTCGTGGACTGATCGCGTCCTGCTGATTGGTGGCGCCGTTTTGAAGGAAGCCGGGATTTTTGATGCGGTCCGTGCCTTTAGGGAGACCGTGATCTTTTCCGATGAGGCCTTCATGGCTATGCTGGAGTCATTTCTCCCACAAACCAATACCTTCGTTGTGACGAATGGTGAGATTGGTTTTTCTTTGAAGGAGCTGAGCGCTATTATCGGATTGCCCATCCTCGGGAAACTCTATGAGGAGTTTATGCCGATTGACAGCGTCCTCGAGGGGCAGTCTGAGGAGTTCAGGCTTTTATACTTTCAGCTCGTCGCCTTCTATGATTTTTTGAAGGAGAAGGGGGGTTCGAAAGTTAGATCCAGCAGTTGGAAGAGTTTTTGCTCTTCATTCCCCAACTTTTTTGATAGTAGGGAGCCTTCTGATAGCATGACCCAGGAAGCTGGAGCTCAGGATCCAAGTTCAAAGAAGATCTTGGCCATGCAAGAAGAGTTGAGAGATTTCTGTGCAAGTACAAACGCCATATGTCCTGACATTGCACTGCGGAGAGATCTCGCTGTTACCTCACTTATTGGCTTGGTGAGGCTATTTTTGCTGGAGGAGATGGAACGCACATCAGGCCGCATTGTATTTTCCCGGCTTGTCAGATGGCGTTTGGAGAGCAGGTTGCTTTGGTGCCAGCTCTTTACTCCTACCTGTGTACCGAACTGCAGGCTGCTGCTTTTCTAGTTCGGCTTGGGCTTCCCATGAATAGGGTATTTTCAGCCCATATCTTTTATTCGTGGTATGTATACCACTGTCCTGGCTTCCATCGGCTGGGTGCTGCACAGGATGATGATCCTCTGATGATTCGACTGGCTAAGGGCAAAGCCGTGTCCGAATCACTTTTGTTTGCCCGTATGAGGATCGACGGTTCAGGGACGTCGAGATGGGGCAATCTTCAGTAAAGCTTTCTCCGGAGTTGCGGAAGAAGGCTTTTGATTTTGGTGCCTCCCGAGACTCTACCAGGGCGGGGTCGGGAAGGCATTATTCCTTGACAAATGCAGAGAGAGAGTGGCTTTTCAGCATACGTGTCGGCACGATGGTGTACCGTAGACATCTTTTCGTCGACATCCAGCCGTATGTACCCTCTCGCTTTGCTTTGCAGCTTGGCTTTTCTCAAGGCGTTGTTGGAGCGCCTTCAAGCATGGTGAAGCGCTTTGGAGGCTTACAGGACGGGAGAAATGCATGGGCTTTTTATAGTGCTGAAGACACTACAGCCATGATTTCTTATCCTGTGCTGCTGACTTCTCGGACTGCCGGCTTTGCGAAGTGGTTCGCGGAGAGCTTTTCGGCATATCGGGGGCTTTCCAAGAAGGAGCTTGATGTGAAGCTGGCATCTGGAAAGGGCCTTGGAAAGTCGGATGGCATCCGGCGAGAGGAAGTTTGGGCCTTCCTTTCTGGAGAGAAGCACAAGATAGGCTTTCTCGGTGACCAGGGCGTCATCGGTTCTGAAGCTGTTCGAGAAATACCTGACGAGGCTTTGGAGCAGCTAGAACAGGAGGAAGCCGAACTTGGCGCTTGGATGCAGGCGGCACAGAGGCAAGCTTCCGTGGAGTCTACTGGCAAGAGCAGACCATCCAGTGATGAGTCAAGTGGGAAACCTGACTCTGACGGCGGGGCAGGTTCCTCTAAGAAGCGAGCCCGCAGAAGTAAGAGGAGGAGGAGTCATCATAGTAGCAAGGGGCAGCATGAGGACTCTCCTAACTTGGAAGTTCCTCTTACTATCAATGAGGATGTGCCAGTGGATGCTGACGAGCCTCCGGAGAAGAGAAGCCGAGAAGAAGAGACCGTCGGTGAAGGTATGATTCTTCCTTTTTCTCTTTCCATTTCTTTTCATGGGATTTTTCCATGTTATGATTTGCTTCTTGTTTCTGCTTTTCTTCTTTTTTTTTTTAGCAGAGGAAGACTTGGTGATGCCTGAGGTCCCAACCGATGAGGTGGTGATGGATCCTATTGAGGCACCTGAAGAAGAACCGAGGGACTCTGGAGTAAATCCAGAATCTCCAATTGGTACGACTTCTTTTGCTCTTTTTTTTTTTGTTTGTGACTTGGCTTGCTAACACATTTTTTTTGTTGCCAGCTGACTTGCCACAGGGTTCTGATGACTTTGAACCATCGATGGACGCAAATGTTGATGATGCTTTCGATGAGTTCATGGAGGAAGAAAGTGTTCCGCCAGTCGTCGAAGAAGGTATTTTGTAGTTATAACTCTGATAATGATTTTCAAACAGGGTCATATTCATACCTTTTTGTGTTTCCTTTGCAGGTTTTGAAGTGGCAGAGGAGGATCCGTTGCTTCCAGAGCAAGAGATGCCAGAGGTTGATCCAGAGGTAGAGATTCCTGGGACCAGCTCTGACAATGTTGAGGAGATTCCTCGCGCTGAGATTCCTTCCCGAGCAGGAGCAGCCTCAGCTGGAAAGAGCTCTTTTGTTACTCTTTCAACAGATGATGACATGAGTAGCCGACCAACGGAGTTGGGCGAATCCTCAGCTGGGCCATCTCTTCTTTTTGCGAAGAAGGTGGTGGTGCGAGTCGTGAGCTCTTGGATTGAGACTCTCTTTTCTGGGCACTTGGAAGTCGGATTTGGCATGATCCAGCATGTGCAGGAGATTCTCAGCGATGCTGAAGAGGCTGGTCTGGATGTCACAGGTGCCAGGGCGATCGTTGATAGGATCATTGCACTGGGTGACAAGTGGTTTGAGACCGTGAGTTTGGCTGATGACCAGTTCTTCAAGGAGATGTTCCTGGACCCTGCTGATAAGGCTAAGTCTGACCTGGATGAGGCTACCGAAAGCAGGAAGCTGGCAGTCCGAAAGAGGAACTTAGAAGAGATAGCCATCATCAAGCTGACACATGACCTCAACATCCTTGACAGGGAGGTCGATGAGGCCAGGAAACGTCTTGAGCATTTGCAGGCACAAGTCGCTGCCAAGTGGACTGCCATAATAGAAGCTCGCGACAGGGAGAGTGCCCTGATTCACCAGGTTGCAGATGCCGAACGGGTTCTCAAAAGGAAGTCTGATGAGGATGAACAATGGCAAACTGCTCGAGGTAAGCTTCCTGGTGTGAGAGAAGGGGTACAGCCCACTCCAGCATCTCATGGCAAGTTCCTGAAGAAGCGTGCCTTGGAATCCTTGACAGCTGAGGCTAAAAGTCTGCTTGGGGAGCTGAACTCTTGGCTGGAGACCATTTTTGATTGAGCTCCTGTATACAGAAACCATCCTTCTTTCTTTTTTTTTTTTTGGTACCACTTGTATTTTTTTTTGTACTTATTTTTTGTAGTGCTTGTGAACACTTTCTTTTTTTTGGTACCACATGTATTTTTTTTGGTACTCTTTTCTTTTTTTGTTATGTAGTGCTTATGAACACTTTCTTTTTTTTTTGTTATCCCTACGCTCACTTTAATCTTTTTGTGATAAAAGTAATTGCTAAATGGGATGCTCTCTCTTTTTTTTGTTATCCCTACGCTCACTTGAATCTTTTTGTGATAAAAGTAATTGCTAAATGGGATGCTCTCTTTTTTTTTGTTATCCCTACGCTCACTTGAATCTTTTTGTGATAAAAGTAATTGCTAAATGGGATTTGATCAAAAGGTTGTCATTTTGTGAAAATCTTTTGTCAAGTGATTGTTTTGGCATAAAAGCCAGGTTTTTTGTTTGTGGCATGGAAGCCAATTTTGGCATGAGAGCCAGCTTTTTTTTTTTGTGGCATTGATAGCCGAGTTTTTTTTTTGTGGCATCTATAGCCAATTTTGGTGGCATTGATAGCCGGTTTGTTTTGTGGCATTGATAGCCCGTTTTGTTTTGGTGGCATTGATAGCCGGTTTGTTTTGGTGGCATTGATAGCCGGTTTTTGAAATCCAAGTTTTTTTTTTGTGTGGCATTGATAGCCGGTTTTGTTTTTGGTGGCATTGATAGCCGGTTTGTGGCATTTATAGCCTGTTTTGATGGCATTTATAGCCGGTTTGGTTTTCAAAAATGCAAGTATCGACTAAAAGTCGCCTCCCTGCTGAATGTTCTTGCAAGTATCGATGGAATGTCGCATCCTTGCTCATTCGGTTGCGAGTATCGATGGAATGTCGCATCCTCGCGGATTTGGGTGCAAGTATCGATGGAATGTCGCATCCTTGCTTTTCAAAAATTTTGGTTTTGCGGGTACTGACTTGATGTCGTTTCCCCACGATTTTTGAAATTTGTGGTTTTCTCGAACCTTTGGGTTATGGATATCAACTGAAATGTTGCGTCTCCATGGTTTTTTAGGTTTCTTTTTTTTTTGAACCTTTGAAATTTGGGTTGTGGATATCAACTGAAATGTTGCATCTCCACAGTTTTGGATTTTGCAAGTATCGACGAAATGTCGCTTCCCTGCGATTTTGGAAGTGTCGAACGTGGTTCGCTTGCTTCCGATTTGTGCGAGTATCGACTAAGCGTCGCTTCCTCGCGGGTTTTTGAAAAACCATTTTTTTTGTTTAAAGACACGAGGGTCATAAATTTTGACCTAAAACCATTTTGGCGGTAAAAGGCAGGGTGGACTAGGGTGGAAATTCCTGAATCCGGATTTTGTTTCAAACCATGAATTTTGGGTTCAAGGGTTGAAAATTTTGGTCAAGTTAGGAAAGGTTCCTAAACTTGGATATATATATATTTTTTTGAACAATGAAACGATGAAAGTAAGCATTGTTTTAGATTTCTAGAAATTTCAACATTTGATATGAAAATTCTAAAAAAGGGTGGGTTTAGCGAGCGTGTACCTGGAAACCGGTTTTGGCCATACAGGCATTGCTCTTACCCAGGTTGGGTAAGTCTTCAAGGGTAGTACCGCTTTAAGAACTTGCCATTGATGGGCAGCATACATCTGTCACCTTCCATGTTTAGGAGTGCGTATGCGCCATTGGAGAAAACTTTGTCGATGACGTAGGGTCCCTCCCATTTCGGCTCAAATTTGCCTTTGGACTTGTGAGCGAAGACCATTGGTCTTTTTACCGCAAGAACCAAGTCATTCTTTTTGTAGGCGCGTTGCCTGACCTTTTTATCGAAAGATCCTGCCATACGTGCTTGGTAAAGTTCAATGCTTTGTTGAGCTTCGAGCCGTCTCTCATCGAGATTGTCCAGCTCATGGAGCCGCAATTTGACATTGCTTTCTTGAGTCATGTCATTTTGCAAGGATACCCTCAAGGAAGGAATTTGTACTTCCAAGGGCACGACAGCTTCGCATCCATAGACCAAGGAGAATGGTGTGCTATGGGTTGGTCCTCGAACGGTGGTTCGATAGGCCCACAAAGCTTCAGACATTTTGTCGCTCCAGTCTCTTTTGTGATTAGAGACCATTTTTTTGAGGATTTTGCAGAGTGTCTTGTTGAAAGCTTCTGCTAACCCGTTTGCTGCCGGATTGTATGGAGTCGAAGGACAGCTTTGAATTTTGTATTTGTCGCAGAACCTGTAGAATCGATGATCCCGGAACTGTGGTCCGTTATCATGGACGAATCTTTTGGGTATGCCGAAACGACAAATGATGTTGGTGCGCAGGAACTGAAGGACTGATGAGGTCTTCATTTCGTTAAACGCAAATGCTTCTGACCACTTGGAGAAATAATCCGTAGCGGCGAAGATGAAGCGATGACCTTTGCTTGAAGGGGGAGAAATAGGACCTATGATGTCCATACCCCAGGCTTCGAAAGGCCATGAGATCGCTGTAGGATGTAGCCATTCTGGAGGCATGTGAATGTAATCTCCATGAACTTGGCATTGTTGGCAGCGCTTAGCAAATTGCATTGCGTCAGCTACCATGGTAGGCCAGTAATATCCTAACCTTTTTATCTGATCATAGAGCTTAGGTCCAGCCTGATGAGCTCCGCAAAGACCAGCATGAACTTCTTTGAGTGTTTCTTTAGCCTCTTGTTGTGACAAGCAGCGTAGAAGTACTCCGTTGAAGGATTTCCTGTAAAGGATTTTTGAAGGAATATCCAAATGGAAGCTTGGGGTTCGCCTTTGGATGCTTACCCGTTCTTTTGGATCTTCAGGTAGGATTCCGAACATAATGTAATCAATGAACGGATCCCTCCAGTCGCCAATTGAAGTTTGAAGGATTGAAATCCGACTTCCGACCACTTGGTGGCATTCAGCAACTGCTTGGTGTGTGTTAAGAGGAGGAAGGATTCTTCTTTCGCACACTGTGACTTGCATGTTTTCCCCTTCCTGGATTGCCATGGATGCGGCAAGTCCGGCTAGGGCATCTGCACGTATGTTTTCACCTCTACGAATGTGGGTGATGTGACAGATGTCAAACTTTTGCAGAAGTGACTGTGCCTTGTTGTAGTAGGGCAGCAAATCTGGCTTCCTGACTTCAAATTTCTGATTCATCTGGTTGACGATCAGTTGAGAGTCTCCAAAGACTTCCAGCATGGTGATACCGGATTCGATGGCGAGTTCCAATCCTAAGATCAGAGCTTGATATTCAGCTGCATTGTTTGTGCATGGTTCCAGTAGCGAGAAAGCGTGTGGAATCATGTATTTGTCGGGGCTAACAAAGAGGATGCCAACTCCCGAGATCAGCTGTCTTTTTTCATTTGTCCTGGTTGCACCGTCAAAGTACATGTCCCAGGAGGCACTTTGTGAGAAAGTCTCCACATTGTAGACTGGTTCGTCTGGGAGATCATCTCTGAGTGGAGAATCTTTAGGCAATGGATGCTCTGCGAGGAAGTCCGCTAGAGCTTGCCCTTTGATTGCTTTTTGTGGTACATACCTAATATCAAATTGTGACAGAAGGATGGACCATTTTGCCAGTCGAGCATTGAGAGAACCTGCCTTTGTGACAAGGACCTTCAAGAGGTTGACCCTCGAGACCAGGTAGACTGTATTGGAAAGCAAGTAGTGACGCAGCTTTTGTACGGCGAACATCACTGCAAGACATTCTTTTTCGACTGGAGAGTAGCGATGCTCTGCACCTACTAGCATGCGGCTGAGGTAATATAGAGCAGCTTCTTTTCTTTGATCATTTTCTTGCGCAAGCAGAGCTCCCAAAGAGTGATCAAGGGCTCTTGTGTACAAGATGAATGGTTTTCCAGTGGTAGGAGCAGCTAACACTGGAGGTTTTGTCAGGTATGACTTGATGTCTTGGAAAGCAGCTTCACAGTCAGCATCCCAGACAAAGTTTACACCTTTTTTCATCAACCGGGAGAATGGACGGCATTTCCCCGAAAGATTGGAGATGAACCGTCTGATGTAGGCTAATCTCCCTTGAAGCCCTTTGAGTTCTCTCAAGGTTCTTGGAGAGGGCATTTCTAGAATGGCTTTGACTTTTATGGGGTCAAGCTCTATTCCAGCTTTCCGAACTAAGAATCCGAGGAACTTACCCGACGAGACGCCGAAGAAGCATTTCAATGGATTCATTCGCAGTTTGTGTTTGCGAAGCCGGAGGAAGACTTCTCGAAGGTTTTCGAGATGATCTTCTTTTCTTTTGCTTTTGACGGCGAGATCATCAACGTAACATTCAACCGTCTTGTGCTGCATATCTTGGAATATTTTCATCATAGCCCTCTGATATGTGGCACCAGCATTCTTCAAACCGAATGGCATGACAGTGTAGCAATACACGCCAAATGGGGTTCGAAAGGATGTATGTTTTTCATCCTCAGGATGCATCTTTATCTGATTGTAGCCAGAGAAACCATCCATGAATGTCATTCGCTCGAATCCACAGGTATTATCAATCATTACCTCTGGTATGGGGAGCGGAAATTCATCTTTTGGGCATGCGCCATTCAGGTCTCTATAGTCAATACAGACCCTGATCTGCCCATTTTTCTTTGTCACGGGGACAATGTTGGCCAACCATTCAGGATGTTGTTCCTCACGGATGAAGCCGACGCTTTTGAGTTTTTGAACTTCTTGTTCAATTTTATCCATCACATCTGGACGGAATCTTCTTTGGCCTTGCTTGACAGGCTTGATGTCTTCTTGAAGATTGAGTTTGTGAACTGCTATTTTGGGGTCTAAGCCTGGCATTTCAGCGTAAGACCATGCAAAGCAATCAACGAACTCACGAAGAAAAGCGATATACTCGGGTAACTCATCATCCTTTATATTCTTGCTTATGAATACAGGACGTGGGTTATCTGGTGTTCCCAAGTCTATCTTTTGAACAGGATCTTCTGTTGGAAGGTTCGAAGGTGGTTCCTCCACAATATTTTCGGAGGCTTCCAGCTCAACGAAACCTTCTGGGGTTTCAAGGGCATTTCCAGACCAAGGTTTTGTTCCTTTCCACGGGTCTTCTTGATCGGTAATTTTCCCAAGGCTTGCTATGAGATGATCCCAATCGCCTGTTGAAACCGAGTCGAAGTAGGCTACTTCTTTTGGAGATGAGGGTTCTTCTGGGTCAGAAGTCCACACGTCTGTGCCATCGGACAACTCCTCTTCATTTTCGGAGAAATCGTGCCAATTGGATGAGCTTCCTGGATCTTTGTCAGGTGACTCATCAAAGAGATATCCAGGGAGATCGATGTCTTCATGGACTTGAGATGTTGAGGCTTGGTCAGTATATTGACTTTTAAGCCTTTGTGTCAACTGTCTCAAGGGAGTGTCAGGATCATACCCTAACCCGTGTGAAGACTTTTCTACATAGCCGTAGAGTCTCCAATCTTCCAGCTGGCTTTTGGTCAAGACGGGCCCCAATGGCGTGAGAATACCGCGTCCTTCTCCCAAACCGACTGGGTTTTGAGCGTCGTAGCCCATTTTCTTCATAATAGCTTGTGCCACAGAACTGTATAAGGATAGCTGAGGCGTACCTTTATTTTGGAAAGGTTCAAGCATGGAGTTTGATGAAGAAGCATCCGATCTATGGAAGAAGATCGGTTTTTCCTTTGCTGAAGTTGCTGGAACAACGAAGGAAGCTGACGTAGGATCTTCTATGTCAGAAGTTGTCTCCATTGGAGTAAGAGCAGGCTGAACTTGCTGAGTGTCAGCTTGGCTTGACGATGTGTCGTCTTCTGGCTCTGAATCCGAGTCCGTGTCTTGCATGATAGACACGAAAGAGACAACAAATTTGCCCCCAGGCTTTTGTTTTGCCTTCTTCACTTTAGTTGTGATGACCAAAGGCTTTGAAGATTTGAGGGAGATGATGAAGGGAGTTTGCATGCTCTCTTCAGATTTACCGGATGGTTTGTTTTCTTCCGGTGATTGTTGAGGAGCTTTGCCTTTATCTTTCTGGAGATTTTCGGCAAAGGATGCTGTATGCTTCTCCTCTTCTTCTTTTTCACCTTCATACATTTGTGAGTCTGCGAAGTGGATTTCTTTACCTTTGAAGGGTTTTCTGTCCGCAAAGACTCGATGTATCATGCCGTCGTCGCCAACAAACTTGATGCATTGATGTAGAGTTGAAGGGACAACACCATTCTCATGGATCCAAGGGCGTCCGAGAAGGATGTTGTAGCATGAAGGGGTCTTTATTGCATACACTGTGACCTCAGAGATAAGATCACCGATCTGCAATTTGAACCTGATTTTGCCGATAGGCCTTTGAGTACTCCCATCGTATCCAAAGATAGATACAGACGTGTGGCTCAGTTTGCTGGGTGGGATGCCCAACTCTTCAAGAGCCGATGTGGAGATAAGGTTGAGTGCAGAACCTGGGTCGATCTGAACTCTATGCATAGGCATTTCCTTGATATACCCTGTGAAGTACAGGGGTCGGTTATGCCTGGTTTCGCCAAGTAGGAGGTCGTCCTTTGTGAAGGCGATGGTTGCACTGGCTGCTTTTTTAACCGAGAGGCATTCAATGCATGATCCCTCAGTTTTCTTCTTTTCTCCCTTTGAGGAGGCTTCTGAGTTTTTGACCCGGTAATCCATTTCAATTTGGAGGACTTGCGGGGCATGTTTGTCGACATCCTCATTCAGCTTTTGTAATTCTGAGATGAGATTATCACGAGTGTGCGGAGACATTCGCAACAAATCTAGGATGTGCAGACGTGCAGGTATGTGCTTGAAGTGTTCAATCAAGTCATACTTGAAAGCCTCCTTAGGGCCTGCATGTTCATCATTGTTGCCACTAGGGGCGCTTACAACATCTTTTCCCGAAGGATTTACATATGTAAAGGAAGATTGGTTGTAATTTTTGTGGTAGTCCCGGCCAGAGCGGGTGCCTCTACCAACTTCGAGAGCTTCTTGAGAAGGGTCTTCGTTTGGAAGATTGTCTTCAGGATCAAGAGGCTGTCGTTTTTCATTTGCTGAGGATGCATCAGCAGCAGAGTTACCATCCTCAGTGATTGTGTTGCATGGAGCATTTTCCGGGAACAAGTCCTGAACAGCATCCAGCAATCTTTCTTCTTCGTTGACTAATTCATCGTCCCAAGCATCAATGGCTGGGAATTCTTCAGTCAGGAAGGGTGTGAACTTTGAAGTCACAGTCTCAGGAGAAGAAACCTGAGAGGGTGTCATCTCAGTGAAAGTCACGTGAGACGAGGTGGCTCCAGAAGATACATTGCTAGGCGTCGCCGGAGTGTAAGTGCTCTCATCAGACGATGCTTCAGAAGAGCTATAATCCCGAATTATCACATTACAGGAAGCTCTGACAGGAGACGTTGCCTGATCGGAGTCAGACTCATCCTCGGATGTGAGAGGATCGTCTATCCAGCAATTTTCTCCATTTTCAGGAGTTAAGGGAGGATGTACCTGGTGGTCTTCAGGGACTTCAGGCTCTGGATTGCGAGGAGGCTCGTTGACGCGTTCTTGCTCTTGTTCTAGAGCGAGTCGCTGCAAGATCCTTGCATATTCTTCAAGATCAGGCATGGGAGCCGGATCTTCTTCTTCATCATCTCTTTGTGGCTCAACATTGTTGATTTCCACTGGAGTAATGAGAGGTGCTGGGTCAGCAGCATTTTCTTGTACAGCCTCTTGGTCTTCTTCATCATCAGACCAGGATCCTTGTGGCTGTAGGGGGTTATACCAGATTACTGGCATAAGATGAGACTCAGGAACCCATTCTTCATCGGAGAGATATTCTCCTGTTTCAAGGGATTCCTCCCACTCATCTGTGTAGTTGGGTTCGAATCCATCATCGGTGTCGCTGGACTCGTATCCATCAATGGAGAATCCAACTACCGAATTGCAAGAGTATGATGTCTCCTGCATGGCTTCTTTAAATTGAGGTGGCATGAAATCACTGAGAGTGAATTTCCTTACCCCCTTTGAAGTCTCTGGAAGGGATGTTTTTGTTACCTCCAGTGAAGCGGTAGAGGAAGCCTCTGCCTTTTCTTTGACCTCTAGTTTTGGCTGGGTCTTCTCTTGCCGTTTGAGCTTGAGGAGATGTTTCCTAGCCTGCCTTCGCTGTTGAGCTGTAGGCTTATTTTCACGACCTCCCAATTTTCATCTTCCAGGAGATCGGGATGTACCCATATCGGTTGTCCGTTCTGGTGTCGGGTAAGGAACCAGTTCCCTCGGACGCTTCGATTGAGTTTATACCTTGAAGGAAGTAGTGATCTTCTTCTTCGGTGATCTTGATGTTTGTCCACATGTCATCCATGTTTGACGGAGGTCAGACCATAGTTTTGTCAAAGGTGATGACTCCGTTTTTCCACATCTCATTTATTTTCTCTCTCACAACGAAGCATTGATTGAGAGGATGCGAGATCATCTGGTGGTATGGACAGTACCGAGGATCGTTGGTTTTGCCAACATCACCCGGTCTTTTTGGTTCAGGCAAGGTGAGCTTGCCGTTTGCCACAAGAGCCCCGAAGATTTCATCAACATCTTCATCAAACGGGTATTTCTTCTCTACTCGTTCTTTGAAGGCATCAGAGAGTTCAGGTCTCTTACCAGCAGCTTTGTTTTCAGCTTTCTTTGGTGGCTGAGGAGCTGGCTTGGTCTGCACATTGAGGACCTCTTTCTTCTTTGGTTTAGAGGTTGCAATGGCGGTTGGCTCTTTTCTTGATGATTTCTGACTGTTGAGGTCTTTAATCACCGTTTCAGCTTCCATGGAAGCTTCTAGGAGTTCTCCCAGGTTTTTTGATTTGTTGCCGATGATCATGGAGCGGATTCTGGCTCTCATGT